>JAZHEH010002944.1:0-599262 GCA_036589455.1 Ateles fusciceps
CGTGCCTTCCCCTATACCTGAAGGAAAGGAACATCCTTATCCTCCTGAAGACAAAGGGACACAAAATGGGAACCCGAACAAACAGGCCTTGCTAATTTTTCCCCAGTTTGTTACCGTGAGATCAGCAACCTTTTGTCTTTCGATTATATTTGTCCATGCACTATCCACTCTTCATCAAACCTACTATAAAATATACTCAGGTTTAACTATTTCTTTGGGTCTTCATTTCCCGACGAAGCTCTTCCTTGTCATGTACAACTTGTATTAAATAAGCTTGTTTGCTTTTCTCTTGTCAATCTGGCTTTTGTTACAGTGGTCTCAGCCATGAAACTAGAACTGGTAGAGAAAGATATTATTTCTCCTCCCCCTATACTGTTAAACTCCTTCTAAGCAGCGGTGCTATTATGAACTCCCATAAGCAATCCATAAAAATTCTAGTTGCTCCTGCATCCTTACTAACACGTGGATAATGTATCACCGGCCTCTCAATTTTAGCAATTCAACACATGTGTGCACTCCATCTCGTTATAGCATCACTTTGCACCCTCCAAACCATTAATGCATGCTAAAGTGTCTCTTCACTGCTCCATTCCTGTCATCCTAATCCACTTTGGTGAAGTGTCTATTCAATCTTTGCCCAGCTTCAAGAAGCTCTCATCTAATATATAATAACATATAAATACTTGTACGTTTTAATGTATACAACTCACTGAGTCTGGACATATGCATATCATCATGTGACACCATCCACTACAATCAAGGTAATAAAGATATCCATTCACCGCGAAAACTTCTCAGGGATCTCCTCCGTCGTTTTCTTGTGGTAGTAATGCTTAACACGAGATCTACCGTCTTGCTAGTTTCGAAGTGCACAATGCAGTGGTATTGTAAACTATAGGCACTACAGTGTTGCACAGCGGATCTTAGAAATCACTCCTCCTTGCTGCTGCACTTTTTAAACCTAACTGTCTCATTTCTCTTATCAAGCGCAGAAGTGCTCTTTGAGAGTTAATTATACAGATCTTCCTTACCCATGCCACTTACGTATAAAATATGCTATTTGCAAAATACTTCTCCTTTAGTCTGTGGCTCTCCTCTTCAGTTTTTAGTCTGATCTTTTGAGAGTTTGGTAATTTTGATAGTCCAAGGTGCTCATGTTTGGCGTCTTCTGTCCTTCCTGGTCTTTCGTAGTCATATCAAACAGATCTTTGCCTAACTCTAGGCAAAGAAGGAAAGAGGTAGTCTCAAAAAACGAAGAGTCTTCGCTTAAATTTATTGTAGTAGCTTTATAGTGTCAGGCTTTTACATTCATGCTGTCGATGAGCCAGGATTTGAAGTTAATTCTTGTATATGATACAAGGTAAGGGCTAAGGTCTAATGAGCTTTTTTTTGCATAATAATATGTTCAAATTATCCCAGTAATATTTCTTGAAAAACTCTGTCTTTTCTTCATACCAAATTTCTTTGCAACCTCTGCCGCCTATCAAGTGACCACTAATATGTACTGCGACTACTTATAAACAAATCCTCTACTCCCGTTCTTGTTGATCTATATATTTAGCCTTATGCCAGAGACCACGCTGCCTTGTCTCATTGTAGTATTCGTAACAAGTTCTGAAGTTAAAATGTAGGTCCTCCAGACTTCTGTTTCTTCTAAAGTAATTCCTTTGGCCTCCTACGTCCTCTTCCAGCTTTGTCCATAGAAAGTTTATAATCGCAGCTTGTCAATCCTCCACAAAGAAGCCTAGTGTTTTTGGTCTAGATTGTGTTGAATCTATAGACCAATCCAAAGAAGAACTAATATCTTCTCACCCAATCAGTTTACGATCCATGCAAACAGAATGCCTCTCTCTCGTGCGTCCTCTTATTTCATCAAGTGCTTTGTAGTTTTCAGCAGTACACATCTTGCACATATCTTTGTAGATTCACTCATAAGTATTCATATTTATTATGTGATTATAAACTATACCGGGGTCAAATTCTTACTTTGAAATACTGATATGAAAGTTAATTTTCCTGTGTTTATTACCCTGTACCCCATGACTTTGCCAAACTCAGCCCTCAGTAGCTTGTGTTTCTGTACACTCTTGGGTAACCCCCTAGTTAAAATGATCATGACGTCTGTATAAAGACAGGTCTCATTTTTTCCTTTTCAATATTTATATCTTCTCATTGATCTTCCTTGCTTAATTGCTCCTAGTTAGAACCTCCACTACAATGTTGAGAGTAGTGGCAAGGAAAGACATCTTGCTCCCTTCTCTAGGGGAAAGGTTTTCGAAGTCTTTTCACCATTAAGTACTATGTTAGCTGGTGGTAGTTTTCCATAAAATGTGCTCTCATTATATTGAGGATATTCCTTTCTATTCTTAGCTTCCTAGAACTCTTTTCTTTGTAAACATAAATGGATCTGCAGTTCATCAAAAATTTTTACTTAATCCCCTAGATCATTCTTGGATAAACCCTACTCTATCATCAGGCATTATCCTTTTTTACTTATTGATGGATGTGATCTGGTAACATTTGGCAGGGACATATTTCTCTGTCTATGTTCATGAAGAATATTGGTCTTAGTTTCCTGTCTCTTGTCTGGTTGGATTGATTGGGTTCTGGATTAAGTTATTCTTTAAGTAGTGGGGCTATTTTAAAGTTGGTTTGAAGCAAAAGTGTCTTCATGAAGGCCAAGTTTCTTTAGGCTTCCCCTTTCCTTTGCTTTCCTTTACTCTGTTAAGCCATACTACTGACCCTTTCCTTTTTGCAACTGGACCTGGCGCTGCACCCTCAATGAGTCCCCCTGCTGTTAGAGCTTTGGACTTTCATGCCCTTCTTCTTCTGCTCCACTTCCAAACCAACAACACAATGCACAAAACAACAGAGACCTGCTCTCCTGTGTGCTCATAGTCTAGCTAATCAGATACACTGAGACTCGTGCTAGAACACCAGCAGTCATATCTTTGTTTATGCTTGGAGTTTACTTCTACTGAGCTCCGACACGCCTGCATACACTGTCACCAGGGTCTAAGGGATGCTGAGGGGATTACGTCCAGTTTGTGAATGGGAGGTACTTTTACATTGTCACCTGTACTTTGCTAAGATTTGAGAGTTCTCTGTAGTACGCTAGTATTTAATAAGCATTCTAATGCTCTAGTAATGATTACCGCTGTATATAAAATAGAAAGATTAGCATCTCAGTTGCCTGCTTAATATGTAAAATGTATCCAGTTATGTGTGAGTGCTGTTAATAAAGTAATTTGCACTTCTGCTTCCTACGTGGAGTACAATTGATGAAAAAATGAAAAAGCAAAAAAAAAAAAAACTCAACTCCATCAGAAATTAGTTGCCGGCAGGCTCTTTGGAAAAGCTCTCTGGTGCTGCCTGGCCTGGAGCTACAAGGCAGTGGGACTGGGGTTTAGTCCTGGTTTTACAATTGATTTCTGCTTCTCTGGGCATGAGAAAGTAACCTCCTTATCCCCTAATCTGAACTCAGAGAGTTTGTCTGATGTTGGATTGTGAAATAGCTTCACTCACCCATTCACCTTGGATTGGTTCTCATTCCAACATACAGACATGGATGATAATATTTAAAACTACTGGGCACTGGTACTGAGTGCTTTGTTTTTATATTACCCCTTGATGATCCTCACACCAATCTTCGAAGATATAAATTATATATCTTGACTTCCTTCACAGGTGGGCAAATTAGGCACAGAAGATGGGTAAGCTCCTTGCCTAAGATCCTCACTCTATGAGTTAGTGGATAGACTGGGATTCAAATTCATTTCCGTGGCTATTGCCCCAAACTCTTCTTATCATGTCACTTCACTGTCTTTCTCACTGCTGAGGATGGTGGCATCTGTCTGCAAGATTTCTCACTTGCCTGTAATTGGATGAGCTTGAAAAGATGAGGAGTGTTCTGTGTGTCTGTGATGAAAAGCTCAACCGGATAGTGGCTAGGGTTGAGTGCCTCTCTGCCACATACGCTGCTTTTCAGCCTTCCGTGACAAGGGCAGTGGTTTGAACTGCATTGCATTCTAAAGTCTGACTTAAGAGAGTGTTAGACTTGTATCTGCTGTCTCTCCTAGCCATGAGAGGCTTTCTTTCCCTCTCTGCAGGGGCCCAATCAGTGGAGGGATTGTTTCTCCACTGAGTGTCTCTAATTGGAAAAATGTATACTATAGCACTTTCTATGTACCAGGTACTTCTCTAATCACTTTATAAATACACACACGTCTGTTAACTCATATGATCCCCACAACCATCCTGTGAGAACTTTTATTATTTTCATTTCACAGATGGTTAAACTGAAGCACAGAACAGTTAAGTAATTCATGAAGGTCTCCAGCCAACAAGAGGCAGAATGGAACTTTGATCCCTAGAAGAATGTAGTAGACTCCAGACCTGTGCTGGTTCATAAGGTAGCCATTAGCTACAGGTGCTTATTTAAATTTCAATTTAAATAAATTAAAGTGAATTAAATTGAAAATTCAGTTCTCAATCATACCAGCCACATTTCAAGTGCTTGACAACCACATGTGGCTATGCACGGATGGTGCATAATAGAAAACACTGCCATCATCACAGAAGAATTCTTGTTGTACAGGCTTTGCTAAATTTGTCTTTTTTTTTTATTTTTGAGACGGAGTCTTGTTTGTCATCAGGCTGGAGTGCAGTGGCACGATCTCGGCTCACTGCAACCTCACAACTCCCTTGTTCAAGCAATTCTCCTGCCTTCCAGCCTCCTGAGTAGCTGGGATAACAGGCACGTACCAACACGCCCGGCTACTTTTTGTATTTTTAGTAGAGACGGGGTTTTACCATGTTGGCCAGGATGGTCTTGATCTTTTGACCTTGTGATCCACCAGCCTCAGCCTCCCAAAGTGCTGGGATTACAGGCGTGGCCACAAGTTGCACCCAGCCCAAGTATCACTCTTACTGTACATGATGTGCCCCTCTCAGAATACAATCTGAGTAAATCTGCCTCGTTGTCCACTTGCATTTCACTTACCTTCTCTCTCCAGATTTTCTCTCCTCTTCTTTAGTGACTTATAAAACACAACCAAGAACTCTTGACCCTTTGAAAACCAGGCTGTAAACTGTGACCTAACCTTCTTCTACTAACCCACCCCTTCCCACCACCCTGACCTCAGACTCCTACTGATACTTTCATGTTTAAAGAGCTACAACGTCTGAACTCAGTATTTTGTTAGCCTTGAGGCTCCTTCTGGATCCCCCAGTCATGGCACAGAGGAAGTTGAAAGGATGCCAAGGGAGTCCTAGCCCCTTGCCACTTCTTCCTCCAGACTTTGGCCCTTTAGATAAAACTGGTCTGATGTGTTGCCTAGGAGGAGAGAAGAAAAATAAAGGAGCTTTCCAAATAAGCACCGCACTATAAAAGTTTACAGCAGTGTGCCAGGCGTGGTGGCTCACACCTGTAATCCCAGCACTTTGGGAGGCCAAGGTGGGCGGATCACAAGGTCAGGGAGATCAAGACCATCCTGGCCAACATGGCGAAACCCCATCTCTACTAAAAATACAAAAAATCTTAGCCAGGCATGGTGGCACATGCCTGTAATCTCAGCTACTCGGGAGGCTGAGGCAGGAGAATCACTTGAACCCGGGGAGGCGGAGGTTGCAGTGAGCTGAGACACTGCACTCTGCAGTGAATGTAGAGACAAGACTCCCATCTCAAAAAAAAAAAAAGAAGACTTACAGCAGTTCTCCTCTGCTACACCTGACTTATAGGCATTACGACAAAATTTCCCAGGACTGGGACAAGCAGACAAGTGGTTGACGATGATTACCGAAGAGAACTTTGTGGAACTTTCAGAGGTGTAACAAAGTGGGATACTCCTTACCAGGAGGGGTTTGTCTATAGGGTGGTGTTTAAGGAAATTGACAAGGCTCTATGCCCCTCCACCCATGAAATAAATCTTCCCCTCTAGGCCTTCCAGAAGTCTGTGGTGCCTCCTTCCCCTTCAGAGGGAGCGTATGCTGTTTACTTGTTAGCCAACATACCGCATCAGAGGGGCACAGTATGATCATTCTCCCACTATGGCTTTGAGCAAGAGAGGGCAGGGTGGAGACATTGTGGATGGGTAGGGACTGCATTTGCTGAAAAGTTGCAGATGTATAGGACACAGTTGGGGTTAGTTCTTTTGTTAGCCTATGGCCCTGTCTCCAAGTTCAGATTCAGGAAAAGAAAGTCTTGCAGAAGAGGCTCCATCACTGCAGCGGATCCGATCCCTTAATTGATACTTCTAGGGCACACCAGGACCAGGATTTTCAAGATTGATAACAGATCTTTTCCTTTCCTTTTTCCTTTCCTTTCCCTTTCTCTCTCTCTCTCACTCTCTTTCTTTCCATCTACTACTTCTTTCCCCTTCCTCTTTTCTTTCTTCCTTTCTCCCCAACAAGGTCTAACTTATCTAGCCCAGGATGGAGTGCGTGAAACAATTCACGCTCACTGCAGCCTCGACCTCCTAGCTCAAGCGATTCCCACCTCAGCCTCCTGAGTAGCGAGGACTACGAGAGCGTGCCACCACGCCTGTTTTTTTTTTTTTTTTTTTAGAGATGGAGTCTCACCATGTTGCCCAGGCTGGTCTCGAACTTCTGGGCTCAAGCAATGAGTCAGCCTCAGCCTCCCAAAGTGCTGGGATTACAGGTATGAGCCACCGCTCTGGGCAATAATAAGCTTTCAAAGAGAGAGGGGGAGGTAAGCTGTGGTTATATTTGTAGTTACAGTATCTTGGCCTTCTAAGTGCAACATACAGCAGGTGCTTTGCTCCCATATTACCGTGCTCAAGGGGTGTGAAAGAGTGGTAGCAAAGACAATTCCACCAAGCACCCAGGCCCTGGGGGAGAGGTGACTTAGACAGCCCATGTCTAGTTAGTGCTGTCCTCTCTTCTTGTTCCTATTCCTTGGAGAGCTTGGACCCTGTTTATTCATGTGTGCTGTTTATGAAACTTTTGCTTTTCGTTCTTTTCATTTTTCGTCTCTTGAGATGGAGTTTTACTCTTGTTGCCCAGGCTGAAGTGCAATGGCATGATCTCGGTTCACTGCCACCTCCACCTCTCCAGGTTCAAGCAGTTCTCCTTCCCTCAGCCTCAGAATAGCTGGGATTACAGGCATATAGGCACTAGGCCCAGCTAATTTTTTAATTTTTTTAGTAGAGGTGGGGTCTCAGCATGTTGGTCAGGCTTGATCACAAACTCCTGACCTCAAGTGATCCACCCCCTGCCTTGGCCTACTGAACTGCTGAGATTATAGGCGTCAGCCACCGTGCCTGGCCATTATAAAACTTTTCCAATATGCCTTCAGGATCCATCGTGGTGGTAACGAGTCCTCATGCCTGAATAGCTAGCTGCAGTTTGGATGGCATTTTTAAGTCCTTGCTAATATACTCACAGGAAAACCATGCTAGTTTCCATTTTGATGATGAGATGAAGGCTAAGAGAGGCACCTGACTGGAGTCCTGGATATCTGGTTACCCTTTTGCAACCTGAAGCTTTAGTACCTTCTTTTCTTCTCCTTTGTTAGGGCCTTTGGGAGGGGAGAGAGTTTGTTGCTGGAAGGGGAAACACCACAGCTCTCACAATGGGCTCTTTCCTGGCGTCGAGTTGCTTAAAGGCTTGATAGTCATAGCAGCTTCTCTAGGGCTTTTTTTGGCCTAATTTTCAGAGCCCAGGTGTCTTTCTTTTCTCTGCAGTAGAAGCCCTTCCAAAATTTTTTTTTTTTTTTGCCACTGACCAAGGTCCAGGACAGGGAGTGTGGACGCAGGGAATCAAGGAATGTTCTGCACTGTGCTGTCTTCTAACTTCCTGATATAGATGTCCAGTGTGCCTTGCTGATTGATGATGTTCATGGAGATGAAGCCATCCTTTCAGACCCATGGTGTGCTGAAATGGTAGGTTAATAAGTTTGGGTTTGATTTTGTTAGGCTGACATTTAGCCATGGATGGGTCAGTCTGCTAGGGTTGAGAAGGAAACCCTGGGGATGAGGTATGTGTTATGTACAAAATTTTTTTTTTTTGGTGCCGCCAAAGAAAATTCGTACGTGGGAGAAAGGATCTCTCAGCAAGAGCAATTCTTTTTACTTAAGATAGGATTATACCAGTGCGATCTTACCATGAGAGTACAACAAAGAACAAAGGAAAGCGGAGCATATTTATTTCTTAAGCATTTGGACTTGTCCTTACTGCTGTGTCTGATCTCCATTGGCTGGAGCCAGACCTCACAATCTAAACTAAAACACGAATAGCTAATAAGCTGAAACTTTTCTAACAGGTAAAAGCAATGGAGAACAAAAGAGGAGAATAGCAAATAAGGAAAAAGGCATAGGCTGTGAGCTGGGACATACCTGTGGGGGCATCTCCAGCACAGATGTCTTGGTTAACGTCCAAGCACACAAAGGTACTGTGTCCCGTGATAACAGCTACATAAGGATAGGGCTTCTAGCAAAAAACGAGCAAGAAGGCTTTTGAAGAAAGTATTTAAAACAAACTATTATTTCTAACGCTTATGAATTTTTCTTAAACAAGAAAGGAAAGCTTGGAAGAGGGAATTTTACTTCTTCCAAATGTGCTATTTTGTTGCAGGAGGACAAGTGGAGAGCAGGACACTGTGAAGGGCTAGACAGAGGTGGGAAGGCTTACCCTGATTGATGTGATCTAATAAATACTTTTTAAAAAACGGATTAATTGCTATAGCTGGCTTCTAACTTCTAGCAGATGGTTACAATAAGCTGATCACCAGCCCCAAGTGTGTTGTAATTGTCTATTTACTTTGATTACTTTTTTTTGAGACAGTATCTCGCTCTGTAGACCAGGCAGGTGCAGTGGCACAATCTCGGCTCACTGCAACCTCCACCTCCCTGGTTCAGCGATTCTCCTGACTGAGCCTCCTGAGTAGCTGGGAATACAGGCGTGTGCCACCATCCTCAGCTAATTTTCTTGTGTTAGGTAGAGACAGGGTTTCACCAGGTTGGCCAGACTGGTCTCGAACTCCTGACCTCAGGATGATCCACCCATCTCGGCCTTCCAAAGTGCTGGGATTATAGGCGTAAGCCACTGCGCTTAGCCTCTTTACTTATCTTCTTCCCTGCTTTTTGTGAATGTTGAGGCCAAAGGGCCTAGTGATTTTCCAGTTCTGAGCACATAAAGACTTCAGAGTAAAGGCTTGTTTGAATGATGGGAATTTGGAGAACTTTGCTCATGGAAAGTGGCAACTGATTGCCCGACAAGGGCTGCCAGTTGTTAGCAGAGTCTTTCCTGCTCGAATAGTAGGCACCTGGATGGAATCACTGGAGTCCTGTTGAGTGTGCTGGGGGCAGGCTTTAACTGCAAAGCAGTTGGTTAAATAAAACCCTGGTAGCTGGCAGAGGTAATCTCTCCCTAAGGGCCTGTTAGAGAAAGATTCTTGTGACACTTAGGAAAATGGTAAGGAGAGACTTTTCTTCAAGGCTGCTGCAGTAAGGGACAGAGACTGAACTCAACTCTAAATACAACAAGGACAAATGGGGGATTTATGGCCAAATCCATTTACGGAGTAAAGGGGTCAATGAATGGAAAATTACTAAGGGAAGCTTGAGTATGTCTGGCACTTGCCACACCACTGTAACCTCCACTTACTTGCTCTACTCATAGGCAGGCACACCTGGTGGAAAGCTGAAGCCGATGCCAGTGTTTCCCAGTGGAGCTGCCATTAAAACCACCTGGGAAGCAGCTTGAACAATACCCTATGCCTAGGCTAAATCCCATACCTAGTAAATGCGACCTAATTAGGAGTTGGAGGAGGACACAGTATGCGTTAACAAGCTACCTGGTGATACTTGTTGTGAGCCAGCTTTGGGACCCACAGCTTTACGGTATGGATTGACCAAGAGAGCAATGGAGAGGAGGGAAAATGGGAATGGCCAGCTGGGAGGGGATGAGGGGAGTGGGGGAGATGGGGGAGGTGCAGCAAACCCAGTGCGTATTTTTGCTCCCTTTCTGCACGGACATTAGCTCACCCGTGGGGGGCGCAAGAGGCAGGCGGTGGGAGCTGCCCAGGACTTGTATACTCTTAAAGTGGCAAAGTAAGTGAATATTGTTTGGAGTTTCTATCACCTTTGCTTCTCAGGCCTTCTCACACCCAACCCTGGTCTTTGGGAACTCTGTTGCCCCTCCTCAGACATCTGTTTTTTTTTTTTATCTTTGAGATGGAGGGAGTTTTGCTCTTGTTGCCCAGGCTGGAGGGCAATGGCATGATCTCAGCTCACTGCAACCGCCACCTCTGGGTTCAAATGATTCTCCTGCCTCAGACTCCAAAGTAGCTGGGATTACAGGCAGGTGCCACCACCATGTCCAGCTAATTTTGTATTTTTAGTAGAGATGGGGTTTCTCCATGTTGGTCAGGCTGGTCTCGAACTTCCAAGCTCAGGTGATCCGCCCACCTCGGCCTCCCAAAGTGCTGGGATTATTAGACCTGAGCCACCGCCCGGCTGCCTCTAGGACATCTAAGACCCTCGCCTTCTCTCTACTCTCTTCTAAACTAAAACTTGTTCTGTCGTTGAAAAAGGTATTTGACGAAATGACCCCCAAAAAGTAATAAAAGCTCTTTTCTTGGAGGAGGCTGGCTAAGTATTGCTAAGGTTTGCATTGTTAAGGAAAACTGGCATTTAAAAGGGACAAATGCCAGAAGTTGACGGACTAGATGCCCAAAGAAGGTAGTTCAGGCATCTGAGAGACTACCCTACCCTGCATGTGTGTGTGTGTGTGTGTGTGTGTGTGTGTGTGTGTGTGTGTGTGTGTGCGCAAGGCGCATGCGTGTGTGCCCGTGTGGAGGTGAGAGGAGGGCTCTATTATCTTACAAATGACACAGACATAAGATAACGTTCTTTGCCAATGCCTAAAGTCGGCTCAGCTACTTTGTTATGTCCTAGATCCCCTAGGACTTTGTGGGAGATGTTAGGCAGAGTTATTTTCCTAAAAGGATGGAAAGAATGAAAGACTAAGAACTTAAACCATGACTCCCAGGTAAGATGCAACCCTTACTAAATGGCACTACGTCGAGCAAAACATGGTCTCGTTGGCTCAGTATAAAGCGAGGTAGAGGATATTATTTCTGGCAGATTTGAAAGCCACAGCCTGTAGAAAAAATAATCTTCTTCCAAAGGGTTAATACAGCTTACTGTGTTGTTCTCAGGAGCACTCTCGCTTCAATGACTCTCTTTCTCTCTTTTCTAGGGCCTCCTTTTAAAATGCTAATTAAATTTGCTTGATCTCACTACGTGCTCCCCTAGCTAATTTTGGAGATCAAGAAAGAGGAGCTTGATATCTATAATAGATGTGCTTGTCTTTCCACCTGAGCTACCTTTGTATTTCATTCCATTTTATTACAGGAAATTGTGTCGAGGGCCTAAACACTAACATACATAACATTGATTGTTTTGTGCACTAACAAATTAAAATAGGTATAATTACCACACAGATGTTAAAAAACCCTGAATGCAAATCAATGCAATTAGTCATGACTTAATATGCTCCTAATTCACACATTGGAATGTCTTATTGTGATTATACTCTTTAGAACTAAATGCTTTAACAAAAAAATTCTTTGCTCTGTGCTGCAAGTACTATGAACAAGAAATTGTTTTATGGTAATCTGGAATTCCACCACTCGGAATTCTATTAGACTAATCAGATCCTTCAGTTTTCTCTTGCCCTCTTTTATTAGCGAAAGCCGCTTCTTTAGCAAGACAATTTCAATCGCAATTCAACTTGAATGCCACCATTATGAACAAAGGATTTGCACACCGATGCTTTTGACAAACATGGCTTTAGAAAACTGAGCCTTGATGGTGGGGGAGGGCCACTTCCCACTGATAGCAAGACCCCAAAACAAAGCAAGATAGAGTGTAAGCAATTTAGAATGGGTACAAGTTAGCTGGCAAAGAGCAGGACCTGTAACAGAGGCAGTACGCTCAGAGCTGCCAGAAAGGGTTGTGCACTTGTGCCCGGCTGAGAGGGTGAGTGGGAGCTAACCTCCAGCCTGGAGTTAATACTCCAAGCTGTGCACCACGAGGCGATGCTGTCTCTGACCCCAGGGAAAGGGCGCCTTTCCCTAATTTGGCACACAAAAGTGCCTGCGGGTACAAGGCAGAAGTTCGGTAGCAAGAAAGAATAACAGCAGCTGGGACCCCTTCAGTCTGAACTGTGAACTCAAATCCAATTTGTAAAGTCTTTTTTGGTTTATCCTACCTCCCAGGGCTCTGTGCTTGCTTAGAATTGCTAAGAGTTCAAGGTGCTTATGGAGCCTGTGATCTACATGGTACCCTCTTTTGAGAATTGTTGTGTATCTGATTTATGTCAAAGCTTTGAAAACCCAACTGATACTGGGGACCTTGGGAGGGCTAGGGTTGTGCCATCATAATCCTCTCTGAAGTCCTCCCACCTAAGGTTACCAGATGTAGCAAATAAAAATACAGAATGCCCAGTTAAATGTGAATTTCAGATATATAAAAAAATGCTTTTTGGCCAAGCACGGTGGCTCATGACTGTAATCCCAGCACTTTGGGAGGCTGAGGGCAAGTGGATCGCTTGAATCCAGGAGTTCGAGACCAGCCTGGGCAACATAGGGTGAACCTGTCCCAACAAAAAAATAAAAACATTATCCAACTGTGGTGGCCTGTGCCTGTAGTCCCAGTTACTCAGGGGGATGAGGCAGAAGGACTACTCGAGGCCGGGGGGGTTTAGGCTGTAGTAATCTCAGATTGCGCCACTGCACTCTAGCCCAGGTGACAGAGAGACACTGTCTCAAAAAAAAAAAAAAAAAAAGCATTTTAAATTATATCCTATGCAATATTTTGGACATGTTTATACTAAAAAATGGTCATTTATCTGAAATTCAAATTGAAATGGGTATTTTGTGCTTTATCTGGCAACACCACCCCCACCCTGGCACAAAGGACAGAGCTTTAGGAATAAAATAAGAGGAACTAGGCCAGTGGTACATACACCTTGAGCAAGTAATGAGAATCACCTGGAGGTGAGTAAGACCTAAATTGCTGGCCCCACCCCCAAGTTTCTGATTCAGCAAGTCTGGAGGGGTGCCTAAAATCTGCATTTCTAACAAGTACCCAGGTGATGCTGCAGCTGGTCTGGGGACCACACTTTGGGAACTGATGCTCTAGTATAAGCTTGATAAATAGATCCAATGGGGATGAGGCTCTTGTTGCTAAGCTGATATTAAGCGAGCAGAACCCTTCCCAGACCTCTTGTAGCAGGGTTTGTGGGCTCCCTGGCAATGTTCCCTCAAGGTATGCATCTATTCAGCTCTGGTAACATCAGCTCCCTCCCTGTGTAATCTCTCTTGACTGTATTCACTTGGCAATAAGCAAAGCTGTGGTTTGTGTTTTGTTTGCATCCACTCTTGCTTTCACTCCATCAATTTCAACTCTCTTACCCTCCTCGTTGCCTCTTCAGGTGTCAATGTCTTTCTAGTCTCTAAACCTAGGGATGGCGAACCTACCTGCTGTGAATACTGGTGAAGAAGACTCATTTCCTAATAAGGGAAGCTAGCTTTTGGAGGTTGTTGGCCACTTTTAGTGAACAGATTGATTCCCTTTGAGGCTCTCTTTCTTTGTTCTGGGCAAGTCACCAGAATGGGCTTTTACTGAAATTGAGATCGAGATCCTGAATTTCAGACTGAACTCCCTACTTGAAACACAAAGTTATTGTAACATGTTGGGACGGTCTAGGGTGGTCCTGGCCAATTCCAGGAAGTGGGGAAAACAATAAGACTCTTGAGATAGAAGGAGACAGGACGGAGTGGCTGGTCCGTACACTGGGGGTCCTGGGTGCAAGGATGGTTGTGGGATCTTGTACCCAATCTCTGAAGCTGCCGATACCAAGAATCTGCCTCAACACAGCCCCTCCAGTGGGCAGGTTTAAGCCACAAGCAAGGATCCATGTGTGTGAAAGAGTTGGAAGACCTCAGACCAACTTTATCTTAAACATTTGTCTGGGGCAACCATGCCCCAGCATTCCTGTGGGTGATAGTGTAGCACAGGGGCCATGGCTAAGTGGTGGTATCAGGGAGTATATCTGATATCGTGTATTCTAAAAGCCCCCAAGATAAAGGCTGAATTTCCCATCAATATGGGCTTATAAAAACTCAGTCATGCTGGGCATCGTGGCTCACGCCTGTAATCCTAACAGTTTGGGGCTGAGGCTGGTGGATCACCTGAGGTCAGGAGTTTGAGACCAGTCTGGCCAACATGGCAGAACCCTGTCTCTACTAAAAATACAAAAATTAACCAGACATGGTGGCTTGCGCCTATAATCCCAGCTAATTAGGAGGCTGAGGCAGGAGAATCGCTTGAACCTGGTGGGGCAGAGGTTGCAGTGAGCCGAGATTGCACCACTTCACTCCAGCCTGGGCAAAGAGCAAAACTTTGTCTCAAAAAACAAAAAAACTCAGTCATAATAATTTGAACATTAAAAGAAATGTCAAAATATGTGTCCAAGTGATGCAATGCACATTATATATGATACATATGTTTAAAACCACCTTTGTGAAAATTATAATAGTGAAAGAGATCTGACCTAACCTACTCTCTCTTGCCTTTAACCTCCAATCTGCCCTTGTTCATTCCTGGGTGTAGGCTGTGCTGACTATAGGAAGAATTTACTTTATAGTTTAGCTTTGAAACAAAGATGATAGCTCTTTGCCCAAACAAAGGCTCTCCTTTCTTGGGGAGGGAGACTGCCTTTGTGAAGACTAGACAAATTAGCCAGGAAATTAGAAAGTATGGTTTAGGAAGTCTTGACATCCAGAGGCCCTAGACTCCTAACCTCCCCAGTTGCTCTTCTGGATAACATCACTATTGTACAACCTAAGGTTGGTGGTTGAGATACTTTTCAGACACTGCATTCTGATGAGCTGGTGCCACCCAAACCAGAAATCTGGCTCAATTAGTTCAGGAACTGAAGACAGCAAGAAGAAACCCCTTGACTCCAGGTGATTTTAATCCCCAACCCGACCAATCAGTATTCCCCACTTCTTAGCCCCATGCCTGCCAAATTATTCTTTTTTTTTTTTTTTTTTTTTTTAAGACGGGGTTTCACCATGTTGGTCAGGCTGGTCTTGAACTCCCGACCTCGGGTGATCCGCCCGCCTTGGCCTCCAAAGTGCTGGATTACAGGCGTGAGCCACCACGCCCGGCCTAAATTATTCTTTAAAAAACCCTAGTCTCTGAATTTTCAGGGAGACTGATTTGAGTAAGAAAACTCTGTCTCCTGTTTAGCTAGCTGGCTTTATGTGTATGATTAAACCCTTTTTTTTTTTTTTTTTTTTTAAGATGGAGTCTCGCTCTGTTGCCAGGCTGGAGTGCAGTGGAACGATCTCGGCTCACTGCAACCTCTGCCTCACAGGTTCAAGTGATTCTCCTGCCTCAGCCTCCTGAGTAGCTGGGATTATAGGCACCACCACCATGCCCAGCTAATTTTTGTATTTTTAATAGAGATGGGGCCAGGATGGTCTTGACCTCGACCTTCCTGATCTACCTGCCTCGGCCTCCCAAAGTTCTGTGATTACAGGCATGAGCCACCATGCGTGGCAGATTAAAACTCTTTATTGCAATTCTCCTGTCTCAGTAAACCAGCTCCATCTTGGCAGCAGGCAAAAAGAACCTTGTTGCCTCCCTTTTTTGCACCCATGGTGGACACTGTTATTTGTTCATAGCCTTCTTTCCCACAGAATTTGGGTGTGCCCTTTAAATCTTTCCTTTAGGATATTCTTGGTTGCAAGTAACAGAAAACAAACGTAAATAAATCCTTACCTAGCATTTACTATGTGCCAGACAGGGTACTAAAGCCTTTATGCTTTTACAAAATTACCATACCTTCTAAATCAGCCATAAAAGGTAGAGTAGTTACCCCAACTTTTCGTATTAAGCAAAAAAGGATTTTTATTCTTTTTCTTTTCTTTTTGAGACCAAGTCTCATTCTGTTGCCCAGGCTGGAGTGTAGTGGTGCAATCTCTGCTCACTGCAACTTCTGCCTCCTGAGTTCAAGCGATTCTTGTGCCTCAGCTTCCCAAGTAGCTGGGATTATAGGCACATGTCACCACACCTAGCTAATCTTTGTATTTTTAGTAGAGATGGGGTTTTGCCATGTTGGCCAGGCTGGTCTCGAACTCTTGGCCTCAAGTGATCAGCCTGCTTCAGCCTCAGAAAGCACTGGGATTACAGATGTGAGCCACTGAGCCCAACCTTTTTTTTTTTTTTCTTTTTAGTAGAGATGCAGGGTGTCTCACAAAACCCAAGTTCCTGGATATAGGTGACCTTCAAAGATAAACTGGACCATGGGATAAATACTATTTGGATTATCTCCCCCACTGCTTGCCTCTGCACCCCTTTGTTCCTGTGTTTCATTCTTCTTTTCTATAGACCAGCTTTCTCTTGTCCATATGGAGAAAAACATGGTGGCTAATATCACCTGAGTTTTACATGTTATGGACTTCACCATCCACAGAGAGAAACTGAGTTTTTTTTTACAATAGCTCTACAGTATTTTATTTTTTCTTTGTTTTTTAAAAAGGACAAAATTGTATATACTTATGGCATATAACATGATGTTTGAAATGTGTATACATTGTGGGATGGCTAATCAAATAAATATATCCATTATCTCACACCCTTATATATTTGAGATAGCACACTTAAAATTATTCTCTTAAAAAAGTTTTAAATATACAATCTGTTGTTATTAACTATAGTTACTGTGTTGTACAATATATCTTTTGAATTTATTCTCCCCAATCCCTTACCACCCAGCATCTGGTAATCACCATTCTGCCTCTGCTTCTGTGAGATTAACATTTTTAGATTCAACATATAATTGAGATCAGGTGGTATTTATCTTCTCAGCAAGAGAGAAACTTATTTCTTTTTCTTTTTCTTTTTTTTTTTGAAATGGCATTTCACTCTTGTTGCCCAGGCTGGAGTGCAATGGCATGATCTTGGCTCACTGCAACCTCTATCTCCCAGGTTCAAGCAATTATCCTGCCTCAGTCTCCCTAGTAGCTGGGATTACAGGTGTGCACCATCATGCCAGGCTAATTTTTGTATTTTTAGTAGAGACGTGGGTTTCAGCAGTTGGCCAGGCTGGTCTTGAACTCCTGACCTCAGGTGATCCACTTGCCTCGGCCTCCCAAAGTGCTGGGATTACAGGTGTGAGCCACCACACCTGGCTCTAACTTATTCCTTAATTAAAAAATCCCCTGGGAAGAGATTTCTTGGCCTCAATTTGTGTTAGGTGTGCAGCCCTGCATGCATTCCCCTAGGAATCAACTTTTGCCAACCGAATGCAGCTCTGAAAGAGGGAGGTACAGAACCCGGGACAGAGGGTTGCGAATCTTGTTATGGAAACATGCCGTCCCCCAGGCACCACACATGGATATAGAAGAAGGGAAAAGCCCTTTAAATATGTATTGGGAACAAAATAGCTGCCCACAACACCTTAACACAGCATCTCCATCTCGGCTTCTGCCAAGTCAGCAGAATTGATACATGCTACCATTTGCCATCTCTGCCCTCACCTCCTCCTATCAGTATAGGAAACTAATGTGGTAGTCTGATTCTACAAGTGACTGTATTCATCCCAAGAGAAGATCTTCAGTACCCTGTTTAAGTCTGCACACCCCACCCCCAACCCCATCCCATGCCCCTCTAGCCCCTCTCCCGCCCATATCCACTGTTTCTCTTACCTCATCCTGTGTCATCCTGTAGGTGAATCAGTCAACTCATTGCACTTTTAAAAAGCTTTTACTAGACATGGTACTAGAGCTGCTGTGGACAAGGAAATTGCCTCTGAGAAGGATGTGGCAGTTAGAGGAGGGAGGCAGGATGGATGTGTCATCAAGAAAGTTTGTCCAGCAATTTAGGCAGGACCTCACAGGGTACTGGTTAGATCCAGAAGCTGGATTTTGTCAGAGTTACTTCGATGTCTGTAATCTCCTGGGCATGGACTCATACTAACCAGTGTAAATTACAAGGGATAGAGATATTAATACAAAGCTACAATTACAACTCATTTTCATGGGTACAGATAACTGTTCATCAGACTGGAATTGGCATGTCAGCTCAGTTAGGCTAGATCTAAAAGAGAAGCTAAATGATAGCAGAAGTTTGTGGAGCAAGGAAATGAGAACTAGGAGCAATTCCTTGGATTATCTTAATGGCATCTGCCATTCACCTGTGACAGCCTCACCTTTGGGATAGATCAGAGAAAAAAGACTAAATACTCATATTCATATATGAAAATGAGCTCTCCTGGACTAGGTGAACAACACGTTGAGAGTTCCTTGTTCTTTGACTCACTTTCTAAATCTCCACGCTTGCCTCTCCTTTGGTTAACACATCTGTCTTAAGCTTCAAATTATCATGTAATGAGTTATTAGCAGCACTACTTCAAAACCAGAGTTCTGAGAAAGGAACATTGTTCTGCAGCACTATACTTGATGTTTCTCAGTTAAAATGTTTTTTATATGGTCGGCATTGAGTTAAATAGGTTTCTTTTCCACAGGATGTCTGAGAGTCTTTAGTTAACTAATGTACACTGTAAATCTTCTCTAAAGAGGGTAGAACCTGCAAATTTATTCTACCACTTAGTTGTATTTTCCTCAAAACAAGTTACGCTAAGTGAAACAAGCCAGGCACAAAAAGACAAACACTGCATTATCTTCCTTACATGTGGAATCTAAAAAAGGCAAGCTCACAGAAGCAGAGAGTAGAATGGTGGTTACTCAGAGGTCGGCATTGCTGGGAGGGAAGGTGGCATTAGAATCGGGAGATGTCAGTCAAAGGATAAAATTTTCAATTGGACAGTAGTAATAAGTTTTCATAAATACATTCCACCTAATGTATTTATGACAGGTGCTCTGCTGTGGCTCGAAGAAATTGACTAAGATCTATTGTAAAACATGGTTATCATAGTCAATAAAATATGTTTCAAAAGTACCAAAAGAATAAATTTTAAATGTTCTCACTATAAAAAATTGCATATGAGGTGATAGAAAATCCTAATTAGGTTAGTATAATCATTTCACAATGTATACATGTATAAATACATTACCTTATACCCCATAAATAGATACAATTATGATTTGTCAATTAAAAGTAAAAGTTTAAAAAACTTATGAGGGAGAAGTCTTAGTTTCCTATCTCTGCTACTACAGATTAGCACAAACTTATTGGTTTAAAACACACATTTATTATTTTACAGTTCTGTAGTTCAGAAAGTCCTGAAATCAAGGAGTCAGCAAAGCTGTCTTCCTCTGGCGGCTCTACAGGAGAATCTATTTTCTTGCCCTTCCAGTTTCTAGGGATCACTCACATCTCTTGGCTTACGGCCCCTTTCTCTCATCCTCAAAGCCAGAGACAGCATAGCATCTTCAAATCTCTCTCTCTCCTCCCCTCGCCCCTCTCTACCTCCCCCTTCTCTGCCCCTCCCTTTTGCTCTATCATCATATCCTCTCCCTTCCCCACTCACACTTCTGCTTCCTTCTGTGATAGGGGCTCTCTGTGATGACATCTGTCCCTGCTAGATAATCCAGTAATCTTTCCACTCTCAGCACTCTATAACTTAGTATCATCTGCAAAGTCCTCTTTGCCATGTGAAGTAACATGTTGATAGGTTTCAAGCATTAGCATGCTAACCTCTTTGGAGATAGTCATCATTTTACCTACCACAGGGAGCAATGGGAAAAACTGGACTATGGTATTAAAGCTGCTAAATACAATTATACTCTTCTAGGATAATGCTGGTGCTAAACTCTTATCAGATTCTTGGAGAGTTCCTGACATTTCTCAAACACCTCTTTAGAGGCTGGAATTGGCTTCTACAAGATCTCACAGATTTCTCAGAGTGTACTTATTACCTACAAGATCTAATGTTCTCTACTGGAGGGGTAGTGGTAGAGGCTCCTGGGAGGCAGAAGGAGCAAGGGCGTGTGTGCTGAAGAAGAGCTAATATTTCCCCAAGGCTTCTTCTTAGAAACATACCCTTCTCAGAAATACCAAAGTCACGCACAACAATTCCATGGCGGTGGGTGAAAGTTACCTGTTTAATCCAAAGTAGACATAGGCTATCGCTTTCATTTCAGATGGAAATCTGGGTACCACAATGTCTTAAATAACTAGTGTTACCAACCTGGGAAACCCCCTGTTTACTGGTGAGCAAGAAGTAAGGCTGCTAGCAGGTGACCTTTTCATGACACCTAATGTATTTATTACAGGTGCTCTGCTGTGTCCCCTCTAAGAAATTGACACCCAAAGTTCTTGGCTTTCTTTTAGATAATATGCGACCCCTTCCTTCTCTCTCTTAGGATATTTAACTGTATTTCCTGATATGATAATAGTAACTTTTCTACTTTCTTATACAGTTTCTGCTAGGTCTGGGGTCCTCAGGGGTGTCTCACATCACCAGAAATAAAACAAGGCTAGATAGGCGTTGTTCAGATTCCATTAAATACTGCCTTGACTAAAAAAAGTAATTTCACCTTAAGTGCTCCAGCCATGCTCTAGATTCCATTGCACAGTACGAGTAACTGTAGATTGTTGAGAAATAATTCCCTCATGTGGCTTTGGTATCTGCTTGCAAAATACATACCAGAGACTTTCCAGGTATCCCTTTCTTACCAAATCTCAATAGCCTTTTCTTCACTCCCATGTTTTCTCATCCCCCCTACATCTACTACCTAACTTTGGATATATATATATATATATATATATATATATATATATAGGCTTGAGTGGCCCAGCCTTATACTAGTTTTCTTCTATTCCTTTGACCACATCTCGCTTTATTTCCTGGTTCCTCTTTTCTCTTCTTCATTATAACTGGATTCTCCTAAAGACACTGTCATGGACCATCTCCTCTTTTCTTTATGTACTTTTTCATCTATCCATCCATTAAACATTAAAAAAATGTTTAAATATTTATGTTTGGAGACCTGTATTGTGCTCTGGGGAAATCAATGTATTAGACACAATCTTTGCCTTCTTGGGAGCTTAAAAACTAGGAAAGGAGACAGACAGAAAATCAATGAAATAATATAGTATAGTTTTTAGTATGAAATATATATGCATGTTTTATGGAACTTCACTGGTAGGGGCCTCTGATATGTTTACAATTGGCATGCTTTCATCTAGAAATTACAGAAAATTCTCAAATCATTTAGCAATGAGGATAAGTATTTCTGATAACAAGAAATGTAAAGGCACAGAGTTTCCGCAGTTCGTCAATTCAAGAGCTTAAGGCCCTCATTAAGAACTCAAGTGTTTTCCATCTTTTCACTCTTTTTCATCTGTGATCTTTAGCATGTCCCTTTCAGCACTGCAAGAAAGCTTCAGTGGTTGCAGGCATTACATGTAAAAAATAACGTTAAACAAAGAAAAGGTGTTACTTGCAGTGACTTTGATTCTATGCAGCCCCCCACCCCACCACCACCACTTTTTCTACAGGATCTCACTCTATGGTTTTTAGGCTGGAGTGCACTACTCATGGCTCACTGCAGCCACTACTTCCTGGGCTCAGGTTATTCTTCCCCCTCAGCCTCCCGAGTAGCTGGGACTACAGGTGCATGCCACCATCCTAATTTTTTTAAAAATTTTTTGTAGAGACAGGGTTTTCCGTTTGTTGCCCAGGCTGGTCTCAGTTTTGGGGCTCAAGCAATCTGCCCACCTCATGCCTCCCAAAGTGTTGGGATTATAAATGTCGACCATTGTGTCCCACCTAAAAAACCTCCTTTTGAAATCTCTCACTCAACTCTTTTTCAATGACCCACTGACTAGGATTACCAATTACTGGCAAAGAGAATAAAGACTCACATGATTGATTGGTTTAGATTAGGGACAGTTTCTTTGGCTGGATGTGGGAGACACTAAGGGCTTTTAAGAAGCTCATGCCCAAGCAGACTCATAACCAATTGAATCAGAATCTTCCTTACGGTGGACCCAGACATTAGCATTCCCCAGAACTCCCACGTCATCCCCTCCCCTGTGCAGCCAAGGTTGGGAACTATTGGTTTAGACCAGGCCCTCCTATTTGTCTCTCTGGAAAGGGGAGAGCTCCCAAGTCTTCCTTTAAGAACTGGAGTGACGGCTATAGGAGAAAATTGAGGTTCTATAAGCAAGGAAAAACGAGGAATAGCGTTTTGGTAGGCAAATCACAATGTCTGCTACAGTAACTAATCAACATTCATGACTTTCAGTTAGCACTTCTGTGAGGAGACTGATGCTTCTGGCTTTGACCTCATCTAGCTTGTACTGTTTCCTGGCATCTTCGACTCCCCCTATTTCATCCACACCTTCATATAAAGTTGCTCCAAACCAAGTGCTCCAGCCTGCTCCTCCCCTAATGACATAATTTTCATTATAGTACTAGCATTCTCAAGGGTATTTCAGGCTCAAATTCTTGGAATGTTTTCTCCATCTCCTTTGCTACTATTTCAAAAAATATTTATTATCCTTTAAGTTCTGGGGTACATGTGCGTATCGTGCAGGTTTGTTACATAGGTATACACCGCGCCATGGTGGTGGTTTGCTGCATCCATCCTCTTGTCATCTACATTAGGTATTTCTCCTAATGCCACCCCTCCCCAACCCCCCCACACCCTGCTATCCCTCCCCAGCTCCCCACCCCCCAGGCTTAGTGTGAATGTTTCCCTCCCTGCCTCCCTGTGTTCCCATTGTTCAATGCCCACTAATGAGTGAGAACATGCAGTGTTTGGTTTTCTGTTCTTGTGTCAGTTTGCTGAGAATGATGGTTTCCAGCTTCATCCATGTCCTTGCAAAGGACATCAACTTATCCCTTTTTATGGCTGCATAGTATTCCATGGTATATATGTGCCACATTTTCTTATCCAGTCTATCATTCATGGGCATTTGGGTAGTCTTCAAGTCTTTGCTGTTGTGACAGTGCCACAATAAACATATGTGTGCCTGTGTCTTTATAATAGAATGATTTATAATCGGCTTTGGGTACATACCCAGTAATGGGTTTACCTGGGTCGAATGGTGTTTCTATTTCTACATTCTTGAGGCATCACCACACTGTTTTCACTATGGTTGAATTAATTTACACTCCCCACCAACAGTATAAAAGTGTTCCCATCTCTCCACACCCTTTCCCAGCATCTGTTGTCTCCTGGTTTACGATGATTTAAAAAGTCACCTCACCCTGTTTTTATTTTATTTTCTGGAGATGTTTTAACTCTACTATACTATATCTTCTTCTCAGACTGGTTCAGGCTGCCCTTGCAGCATTGCATACCTGCATTCTGTAACAGCTTCCTGCCTGACCTCCTGACTCCAGCCTTAAACTCTTTTAGGTGTTTCTGCAAATCACTGTAGACATATTGCTAAGATATTGCTTTCATTATGTCGCCCTGCACAATGCCTTTTGATGGTTTCCAAATCTTACCTGTTCTTCTAGGTCCTCCAAATTGTAGGGCTTTCCCTATTTATTAAGGCCTGTTTCAAGCCTGAGTTCCTGTAGGAAGCATTCATTCATTTACTCCAGACCTCTTGGATCTACACAGATCTTGGTTCAACTCCCTACTGTTATTGTAACTTATGTTTCCTTGGCAAGTTGCATATGCTTTCTGAGTTTCTAGTTTCCTCATCAGTAAAGTGGAAATAATACTTAGGTTTTTTTTTTTGAGATAGAGTCTTGCTCTGTTGCCCAGGCTACAGTGCAGTGGCATGATCTCAGCTCACTGCAAACTTTGCCTCCCAGGTTCAAGACATCTCGTGCCTCAGCCTCCCGATAGCTGGGACTACAGGCACGTGCCACCACGCCCAGCTTATTTCTGTACTTTTTTTTTTTGTAGGGACAGGGTTTTGCTATGTTGGCCAGGCTGGTCTCAAACTCCTGACCTCAGCTCACCCCCCCCGCCCTGGCCTCCCAGAGTGCTGGGATTACGGGCATGAGCCAATGCCCCTGGCCACTAGTTTTTATTTCATAGGGTTATTATCAGGATAAAATGGAGTTCCTTTTCTCCCCTGCCTTTTCTCTTACATATTATGTTGCCTACTTTTTAGTATGTAATGTAGCCTTTTATTACTCTAATACCCTGTACGCTGGGGCTCATTGTTTTTTGCATATAAATATCTTTCACTACAACTAGACAGTCTAGTCTCTTTAAGGACAGGCACTGTTCTTGTCACTTCTCTTGTGTGGCCTCCTAAATTCTCCTATTGTATGCTGGGCCCATATAGAAGGTATTCCACATAATGTTTGCCACTTTTTAAGTATTAAGTAGCACAAACAAAAGTACTATGAGAGCTGGGAGAACAAATCTGTCTGCAGCTTAAGGAGATGGAACTTCTGTTCAGAGTTACTTGCTTTTTGCTAGTCTCCCTTTCAGTCAGTAGCCTCCACGCTTGGTTCCTGGCACCCAGTTTCAGGTGATCTCATTTGGACAGAAGAATCTCCATCCCAGTTGTCATTGCTTTCACTCTTGGAGCAAGGTGGAAATCTTACTTCTGTGGCACTAAGTTTGCATTCAGTGGCTTGTTCATCATATTAGTAAAGGCTATGTGTTTGGGCATATCACTGTATGGGTTATATGCCAAATACATATCACCCATAGGGTGGGCTGATTTTCTCATAACTACCATTTAGCTGTTGCCTTCTCAGTGTTACCAAACTTGTTGCAAGGTGATAATGCAAATGAGGATAAAAAAGTGTGAGACTTTCTTGAAAAAAATGCATCATACATTTTGCTCTGTGGCGTCACATGGTTTTGGGTGTTTTTGTTCTTATTGTTTTGTTTACTTGTTTGATTCTCAAATTGTGATACTCTTCTTGCCTGTAACCCATTTGAATTGGAATCTACATCACTGGGATTTGGGGAAAAGCCTTGGGCAGAGAGTTAGAAGACTTGAGTTTGTTTATACCTTTAGCCAAGTTAGTCCTTCTTATTGTGCCTCAGTTTCCTCATTTGTAAAATAGGGATAATGCGGTGCCCTGCCTATTTCACATTGATGTGGAGAGAAAAGATGACCAGCTGCATAAGCATGCTTAGGAAAGTGAAAAGCTTTTACAAATGTAAGGATGTTTTCTTTTAAATGGCATCTAAACACAATCTGGCTCTCAAGGGAATGTTCTTAACCACTGGGAGTTGGTAGACTTTGCTTTTGTCATTAAGGATAATACTTATATTATTGTCTAAAGATATCTGATGGTTTTCCAATCTTTCTTCAGTGTTTATACTTATGTATGTGTAAGGGTGGTGGCAGGCTTCTAAAAACTATATTCCATATGATTTTGCTTTATTATAGGGTCATATATACGTGGTTTATATGAAAATTCTTATTTGCATTATAAGTAATCCCCCTTCCATGGTTCTTGTAGGTTTTAATGATTCATAATTAAATTCATTTTGAAATATAATAATTACGATTCTCTAACACTTTACTGTGTATTATAAACTGGACGTAGTCAATTTGATTTTATCTATGTTTATTTATATGGAGATAATGGTAGTCATAAAAAAGTTTAGATGAATTGGGGTTACTTACTTTATTGCAATCTCCCTATGAAGTTATAATGAAAGCAAGTCTCATACCAAATGTCTTGCACGTTAACATTTATTAAATGAACATTGATTAATAGCAGAAACAAAAGAGCTCATATAAACAGTTTTTAAGTTTGATGAAGTCCTAGCTTTCTTTCCTTTTAAAGGCTTTGACTAAAACATGCCTTGATGAGTCACAGGAGGAAGGTACAATCACATTTTAGAAGCAGAAGTTAAAAAAAGTAATTTTTTTGAAGGGGAGACTCTCCAAGATGGCCAAATAGACACAACTCCAGTGCACAACACCCAGTGAGATAGACGCAGAAATCCAGAGATCTCCTAGCTCCAACTGAGGTACCAGGTGCATTTCAGTGGGTCTGGTCCTAAAGCGAGCAAAGCCCAGGCAGGGGCAGACTGAGGTGGGGAGGGATGCTGCTTCACCCAGAAAGTGCATCTGACCGGTGAGTCAGAGGCTCCCCCTCTGGCATTCTGGTCCATATATAGCACTTCCCCCAAAGCCTCAGCAATACACAGAACAGGGGATCTTTGCCAGTCAAGCACTGGTAATTACAAGCATGGAGTTGAATAATCTAGGACGGTGCCCCAGATTGGCACACAGACCTAAAGAGACGCATAAGCCCAAAAGCCGGCCGGGAGAGCCTGCGGACCCAGCTATCACCCCCTCCCCCCCCCGCCTGGAGAGAGAGGGAGCTGTAAGCGAGAGGACAAACGGAGCAGCTGGGCAGGCCCCTGCCCCATGACCTGAGAGAAAGGAAGCTGAAAGGGGGAGATGGCTGGGTGCGGCTGGGCGGGTCCCTAACCTCCCCCACAAACCCCATAGGGCTGAAGCTCTGACTGTAGTGGGTTGTGCAGTCAGTGCCACAGTCTGAGATGTACTCTTAATGATCCAGCCCAGTGGAGGAAGGGCACAACCCACTACTAGAGGGGTGGGACTGGGCTAATGTTTTAACAAAAAACACAGGAAGCCTACATGGCAACGGGACTGCATTCTTGACCACCCAGCAGCACCACCAGGTCAGCGGAAGAGGCGGGCCTAAACTGCCCAGTGTAAACAAAAAGACACAGGAGCCTTCCCTAGTAACCTAAGGAGTCCCTACAAACCCAGTAGTGACCCCACAGGCAGACAAGCGACCTCACCAAGCAGCTCTGCTGACACCACAGCCAGGTAAATCCACAAAGATGGAAAAAACCAGCACAAAAAAGGTGAAACCATCAAAGACCAGAACACCTCCTCTCCCTCAAGGGATCACAACTCCTCAACAGCATGGAACACAACATGACCGAGAAAGAGTGTGATGAATTGACAGAAACAGGCTTCAGAGGTGGATAATAACAAACTTTGCCTGAGCTAAGGAACACGCTCTAACTCAATGCAAAGAAACCAAAAACCTTGAAAAAGGTTAGACGAAATGCTAACTAGAATAACCAGCTTAGAGAAGAACATAAACGACTTGATGGAGTTGAAAAACACAGCACAAGAACTATGTGAGCAAATACTAGTTTTAATAGCCAAATTGATCAAGCAGAAGAAAGGATATCAGAGATTGAAGATCAACTCAATGAATAAAAAGAAAAGGCAAGACAAGAGAAAAAGAGTGAAAAGAAATGAACAAAGCCTCCAAGAAATATGGGATTATGGAAAAAGACCTAATCTACGCTTGATAAGTGTACCTGAATATGATGGGAGAACGAATCCAAGCTGGAAAACACACTCCAGGATATTATCCAGGAGAACTTCCCAAGCCTAGCAAGGCAGTCCAAATTTCAAATTCAAGAAATACAGAGAACTCCACAAAGATATTCCTCAAGAAGAGCAACCCCAAGGCACATAATCATCAGATTCACCAAGTTTGAAATGAAGAAGAAAATGCGAAGGGCAGCCAGAGAGAAGGTCAGGTCACCCACAGAGGGAAGCCAATCAGACTCATAGTGGATCTCTTGGCAGAAACCCTACAAGCCAGAAAAGAGTGGGGGCCAATATTCAACATCCTTAAAGAAAAGAACTTTCAACCAAGAATCTCATATCCAGCCAAACTAAGCATCATAAGTGAAGGAGAAATAAAATCCTTTATGGATAAGCAATTACTGAGAGATTTCATCACCACCAGACCTGCCATACAAGAGCTCCTAAAAGAAACACTAAGCATGGAAAGGAACAAGTACCAGTCACTGCAAAAGCAAACCAGTTGGCAAAGACCAAAAATGCACTGAAGAAAATGAGTCAACTAACTGGAAGAAAACCAACCAGTAAAAAAATGGCAGGATCAAATTCACACATAACAATATTAACATCTAATGTATCAAAAGACACAGACTGACAAACTGGATAAAAAGTCAAGACCCATCGGTGTGCTGTATTCAGGAAACCCATCTCACATACAAAGACACACATAGACTCAAAATAAAGGGATGGAAGAAGATTTACCAAGAAAATGGAAAACAAAAAAAAGTAGGGGTTGCAATCCTAACCTCTCATAAAATGGACTTCAAACCAACAAAGATCAAAAGAGACAAAGAAGGACACTCCATAATGGTAAAAGTATCAATCCAACAAGAAGAGCTAACTATCCAAATATATACACACCCAACACAGGAGCACCCAGATACAAAAGCAAGTTCTTAACAACTTAAACTGAGACTCAGACTCCCACACAATAATAGTGGGAGACTTCAACACTCCACTATCAATATTAGACAGATCAATGAGACAGAAAATTAACAAGGACATACAGGACTTCAATGCAGAGCTGGACCAAGTGGACCTAATAGACATATACAGAACACTTCACCCCAAATCCACAGAATATACATTTTTCTCAGCAGCAATACGTAATGATACATAGCAACATGTATCGCTGCTGAGAAAAATGTATATTCTGTGGATTTGGGGTAGAGTGTTCTGTATATGTCTGATTAGGTCCACTTGGTCGAGCTCTGCATTGAAGTCCTGTATGTCCTTGTTAATTTTCTGTCTCTATTTCTTTATCTGTCTAATATTGATAGTGGAGTGTCTAAGTCTCCCACTATTATTGTGTGGGAGTCTGAGTCTCATTTTAGGTTGTTAAGAACTTGCTTTTGTATCTGGGTGCCTCCTGTGTTGGGTGTGTATAGATTCCGGATAGTCAGCCTTCTTGTTGGATTCATACTTTTACCATTATGGAGTGTCCTTCTTTGTCTCTTTTGATCTTTGTTGGTTTGAAGTCCATTTTATCAGAGGTTAGGATTGCAACCCCTGCTCTTTTTTTTTTTCCATTTACTTGGTAAATCTTCTTCCATCCCTTTATTTTGAGTCTATGTGCGTCTTTGTATGTGATATGGGTTTCCTCAACACAGCACACCGATGGGTCTTGACTTTTTATCCAGTTTGTCAGTCTGTGTCTTTTTATACTATTCTATGTTAATATTGTTATGTGTGAATTTGACCCTGCCATTTTCTTACTGGTTGGTTTCTTTCCAGTTAGTTGACTCATTTTCTTCATTGCATTTTTGGTCTCTGCCAACTGGTTTGCTTTTGCAGTGACTGGTACTTGTCCCTTTCCATGCTTAGTGTTTCTTTCAAGAGCTCTTGTATGGCAGGTCTGGTGGTGATGAAATCTCTCAGTAATTGCGTATCCATAAAGGATTTTATTTCTCCTTCACTTATGATGCTTAGTTTGGCTGGATATGAGATTCTGGGTCCAAAGTTCTTTTCTTTAAGGATGTTGAATATTGGCCCCCACTCTTTTCTGGCCTTGTAGGGTTTCTGCCAAGAGATCCACTATGAGTCTGATTGGCTCCCCTCTTGTGGGTGACCTGACCTTTTTCTCTGGCTGCCCTTCGCATTTTCTTCTTCATTTCAAACTTGGTGAATCTGATGATTATGTGCCTTGGGGTTGCTCTCTTGAGGAATATCTTTGTGGAGTCTCTCCGGATTTTTTGAATTTGAAATTTGCACTGCCTTGCTAGGCTTGGGAAGTTCTCCTGGATAATATCCTGGAGTGTGTTTTCCAGCTTGGATTCATTCTCCCCATCATATTCAGGTACACTTATCAAGCGTAGATTAGGTCTTTTCCCATAATCCCATATTTCTTGGAGGCTTTGTTCATTTCTTTTCACTCTTTTTTCTCTTGTCTTGCCTTTCTCTTTTATTTCATTGAGTTAATATTCAATCTCTGATAACCTTTCTTCTGCTTTATCAATTTGGCTATTAAAACTTGTGTTTGCTTCACATAGTTCTTGTGCTGTGTTTTTCAACTCCATCAAGTCGTTTATGTTCTTCTCTAAGCTGGTTATTCTAGTTAGCATTTCGTCTAACCTTTTTCAAGGTTTTTGGTTTCTTTGCATTTAGTTAGAACGTGTTCCTTAGCTCAGCAAAGTTTGTTATTACCCACCTTCTGAAGCCTGTTTCTGTCAATTCATCACACTCTTTCTCGGTCATGTTGTGTTCCCATGCTGTTGAGGAGTTGTGACCCCTTAGGGAGAAGAGGTGTTCTGGCCTTTGATGGTTTCACCTTTTTTGTGCTGGTTTTTTCCCATCTTTGTGGATTTACCTGGCTCTGGTGTCAGCAGAGCTGCTTGGTGAGGTCGCTTGTCTGCCTGTGGGGTCACTACTGGGTTTCTAGGGACTCCTTCAGGTTACTAGGGAAGGTTCCTGTGTCTTTTTGTTTACACTGGGCATTTAGGCCCGCCCTCTTCCGCTGACCTGGTGGTGCTGCTGGGTGGTCAAGAATGCAGTCCCATTGCCATGTAGGCTTCCTGTGTTTTTTGTTAAAACATGTAGCTCAGTCCCACCCCCTCTAGTAGTGGGTTGTGCCCTTCCTCCACTGGGCTGGATCATTAGGGTTCATCCTCAGACTGTGGCACTCACTGCACAACCCACTACAGTCAGAGCTTCAGCCCTCTGGGGTTTGTGGGGGAGGTTAGGGACCCGCCCAGCTGCATACAGCCATCTCCCCCTTTCAGCTCCTTTCTCTCAGGTCATGGGGCAGGGGCCTGCCCAGCTGCTCTGTTTGTCCCCTCGCTTACAGCTCCCTCTCTCTCCAGGCGGGGGAGGGGGTAATAGCTGGGTCCGCAGGCTCTCCCGGCCGGCTTTTGGGCTTATGCGTCTCTTTAGGTCTGTGTGCCAATCTGGGACACCGTCCTGGATTATTCAACTCCATGCTTGTAATTACCAGTGCTTGACTGGCAAAGACCCCCTGTTCTGTGTATTGCTGAGGCTTTGGGGGAAGTGCTATATCCTGGACCAGAATGCCAGAGGGGGAGCCTCTGACTCACCGGTCAGATGCACTTTCTGGGTGAAGCAGCATCCCTCCCCACCCCAGCCTGCCCCTGCCTGGGCTTTGCTCACTTTCAAGATCATACCCACTCAAATGCACCTGGTACCTCAGTCTGGAGCTAGGAGATCTCTGGATTCCTGCGTCTCTCTCACTGGGTGTTGTGCACTGGAGTTGTGTCTATTTGGCCATCTTGGAGAGTCTCCCCTTCAAAAAAATTACTTTTTTTAACTTCTGCTTCTAAAATGTGATTGTACCTCCTCCTGTGACTCATCAAGGCATGTTTTAGTCAAAGCCTTTAAAGGAAAGAAAGCTAGGACTTCATCAAACTTAAAAACTGTTTATATGAGCTCTTTTGTTTCTGCTATTAATCAATGTTCATTTAATAAATGTTAACGTGCAAGACATTTGGTCTGAGACTTGCTTTCATTATAACTTCATAGGGAGATTGCAATAAAGTAAGTAACCCCAATTCATCTCAAACTTTTTTATGACTACCATTATCTCCATATAAATAAACATAGATAAAATCAAATTGACTACGTCCAGTTTATAATACACAGTAAAGTGTTCAGAGAATCGTAATTATTATATTTCAAAATGAATTTAATTATGAATCATTAAAACCTACAAGAACCATGGAAGGGGGATTACTTATAATGCAAATAAGAATTTTCATATAAACCACGTATATATGACCCTATAATAAAGCAAAATCATATGGAATATAGTTTTCAGAAGCCTGCCACCACCCTTACACATACATAAGTATAAACACTGGAAGAAAGATTGGAAAACCATCAGATATCTTTAGACAATAATATAAGTATTATCCTTAATGACAAGTAAAATCTACCAACTCCCAGTGGTTACAGAACATTCCCTTGAAGCCAGATTGTGTTTAAATGCCATTTAAAAGAAAACATCCTTACATTTGTAAAAGCTTTTCACTTTCCTAAGCATGCTTATGCAGCTGGTCATCTTTTCTCTCCACATCAATGTGAAATAGGCAGGGCACAGCATTATCCCTATTTTACAAATGAGGAAACTGAGGCACAATAAGAAGGACTAACTTGGCTAAAGGTATAAACAAACTCAAGTCTTCTAACTCTCTGCCCCAAGGCTTTTTCCCCAAATCCCAGTGATGTAGATTCCAATTCAAATGGGTTACAGGCAAGAAGAATATCACAATTTGAGAATCAAACAAGTAAACAAAACAATAAGAACAAAAACACCCAAAACCATGTGACGCCACAGAGCAAAATGTATGATGCATTTTTTCCAAGAAAGTCTCACACTTTTCTTTATCCTCATTTGCATTATCACCTTGCAACAACTTTGGTAACACTCAGAAGGCAACAGCCAAATGGTAGTTATGAGAAAATCATCCCACCCTATGGGTGATATGTATTTGGCATATAACCCATACAGTGATATGCCAAACACATCAGCCTTTGCTGATATGATGAACAAGCCACTGAATGCAAACTTAGTGCCACAGAAGTAAGATTTCCACCTTGCTCCAAGAGTGAAAGCAATGACAACTGGGATGGAGATTCTTCTGTCCAAATGAGATCACCTGAAGACTCGGTGCCAGGAACCAAGCATGGAGGCTGCTGACTAAAAGGGAGACTAGCAAAAAGCAAGTAACTCTGAACAGAAGTTCCATCTCCTTAAGCTGCACACAGATTTGTTCTCCCAGCTCTCATAGTACTTTTGTTTGTGCTACTTAATACTTAAAAAGTGGGAAACATTGTGGAATACCTTCTATATGGGCCCAGCATACAATAGGAGAATTCAGGAGGCCACACAAGAGAAGTGACAAGAACAGTGCCTGTCCTTAAAAGAACTAGACTGTCTAGTTGTAGTGAAAGATATTTATATGCAAAAAACAATGAGCCCAGCGTACAGGGTATTAGATAATAAAAGGCTACATTACATACTAAAAAGTAGGCAACATAAGATGTCAGAGAAAAGGCAGGGGAGAAAAGGAACTCATTTTATCCTGATAATAACCCTATGAAATAAAAACTAGTGGCCAGGGGCATTGGCTCATGCCCGTAATCCCAGCACTCTGGGAGGCCAAGGCGGGGGAATCACTTGAGGTCAGGAGTTTGAGACCAGCCTGGGCCAACATAGCAAAACCCTGTCCCTACAAAAAAAAAAAAAAAATACAGAAATTAGCTGGGCGTGGTGGCACGTGCCTGTAGTCCCAGCTACTCAGGAGGCTGAGGCACGAAATCTCTTGAACCTGGGAGGCAAAGTTTGCAGTGAGCTGAGATCATGCCACTGCACTGCAGCCTGGGCAACAGAGCAAGACTCTGTCTCAAAAAAAAAAAACCTAGTATTATTTCCACTTTACTGATGAGGAAACTAAAACTCAGAAAGCATATGCAACTTGCCAAGGAAACATAAGTTACGTAGCAGTCAGGAGTTGAACCAAGATCTGTGTGGATCCAAGAGGTCTGGAGTAAATGAAGAATGCTTCCTACAGGAAACTAGGGCTTAAAACAGGCCTTAATAAGATGGGAAAACCCTGCAATTTGGAGGACCTTGAAAACAGGTAGGATTTGGAAACCATCAAAAGGCATTGTGCAGAGCGACATAATGAAAGCAATATCTTAGCAATATGTCTACAGTGATTTGCAGAAACACCTAAAAGAGTTTAAGGCTGGAATCAGGAGGTCAGGCAGGAAGCTGTTACAGAATGCAGGTATGCAATGCTGCAAGGGCAGCCTGAACCAGTCTGGAAGAAGATATAGTATAGTAGAATTAAAACATCTCCAGAAAATAAAATAAAAACAGGGTGAGGTGACTTTTTAAATAGTAGTAAACCAGGAGACAACAGATGCTGGAAAGGATGTGGAGAAATAGGAACACTTTTACACTGTTGGTGGGAGTGTAAATTAATTCAACCATTGTGGAAGACAGTGTGGTGATTCCTCAAGAATCTAGAAATAGAAATACCATTTTGACCCAGTAATCCCATTACTGGGTATATACCCAAAGGATTATAAATCATTCTATTATAAAGACACAGGGCACACATATGTTTATTGTGGCACTGTTCACAACAGCAAAGACTTGGAACCAACCCAAATGCCCATCAATGATAGACTGGATAAAGAAAATGTGGCACATATATACCATGGAATACTATGCAGCCATAAAAAGGATGAGTTCATGTCCTTTGCAAGGACATGGATGAAGCTGGAAACCATCATTTCTAAGCAAACTGACACAAGAACAGAAAACCAAACACTGCATGTTCTCACTCATTAGTGGGCATTGAACAATGAGAACACAGGGACACAGGGAAAGGGAAACATCACACACTGTGGCCTGGGGGGGTGGGGGACTAGGGAGGAATAGCAGGGTGTGGGGGGATTGGGGGAGGGATAACATTAGGAGAAATACCTAATGTAGATAACAGGCGGATGGATGCAGCAAACCACCACCATGGCACGTGTATACCTATGTAACAAACCTGCACGATCTGCACATGTACCCCAGAACTTAAAGGATAATAAATATTTTTTTTAAAATAGTAGCAAAGGAGATGGAGAAAACATTCCAAGAATTTGAGCCTGAAATACCCTGAGAATGCTAGTACTATGTTATGAAAATTATGTCATCAGGAGGGGAGCAGGCTGGAACACTTGGTTTGGAACAAGTTGACATCGAGGTGTGGATGAAAAAATCCAAGTAGAAATGCCAGGAAACAGTTGAAGCTTAGATGAGGTCAAAGCCAGAAGCATCAGTCTCCTCACAGAAGTGCTAACTGAAAATCATGAATGTTGATTAGTTACTGTAGCAGACATTGTGATTTGCCTACCAAAACGCTATTCCTCGTTTTTTCCTTGCTTATAGAACCTCAATTTTCTCCTATAGCCGTCACTCCAGTTCTTAAAGGAAGACTGGGAGCTCTTCCCTTTCCAGAGAGACAAATCAGAGGGCCTGGTCTAAACCAATAGTTCCCAACCTTGGCTGCACAGGGGAATCAGATGGGGAGTTTGTAAAATGTTGATGCCTGGGTCCACCGTCAGAGATTCTGATTTAATTGCTCTAGAATATGCTTGGGCATGAGCTTCTTAAAAGCCCTCCAGGTGTCTCCCACATCCAGCCAAAGCCGACATCCCTGATCTAAACCAATCAATCATGGAGTCTTTATTCTCTTTGCCAGTAATTGGTAATCCTAGTCAGTGGGTCATTGAAAGAAGTTGAGTGGAGACTTCAAAAAGAGGTTTTTGAGTGGGACACAATGGTCCACATTTGTAATCCCAACACTTTGGGAGGCATGAGGTGGGCAGATTGCTTGAGCCCAGGAGTTTGAGACCAGCCTGGGCAACAAACGAAAACCCTGTCTCTACAAAAAAAGTTTTAAAAAATTAGGATGGTGGCATGCACCTGTAGTCCCAGCTACTAGGGAGGCTGAGGGGGAAGAATAACCTGAGCCCAGGAAGTCATGGCTGCAGTGAGCCATGACCATGCACTCCAGCCTGAACCATAGAGTGAGATCCTGTCTAAAAAAGTGGTGGTGGTGGGGTGGGGGGCTGCATAAAATCAAATTCACTGCAAGTAACACCTTTTCTTTGTTGAACGTTATTTCTACATGTGATGCCTGCAACCACTCGAAGCTTTCTTGCAGTCCTGAAAGGGACATGCTAAAGATAGCAGATGAAAAAGATGAAAAGATGGAAAACACTTGAGTTCTTAATGAGGTCCTTAAGCTACTGAATTGACGAACTCTCCGGAACCTCTGTGCCTTTACATTTCTTGTTATCAGAAATACTTATCCTCATTGCTCAAATCATTTTGAATTTTCTGTAATTTCTAGATGAAAGCATCCCAATTGTAAACATATAGAGGCCCCTACCACTGAAGTTCCATAAAACATGTCATATATATTTCATACTAAATATTATACTATATTATTTTCATTGATTTTTGTCTGTCTCCTTCCCCAGTTTTTGAGCTCCCAGAAGGCAAAGATTGTGTCTAATACATTTATCTATCCCCTAGAGCACAATACAGGTCTCCAAACATAAATATTTAAACATTTTTTTAATGTTTAATGGATGGATAGATGAAAAGAGTACATAAAGAAAAGAGGAGATGGTCCATGACAGTGTCTTTAGGAGAATCCAGTTATAATGAAGAGAGAAAGAGGAACCAGGAAATAAAGCGAGATGTGGTCAAAGGAATAGAAGAAAACTAGTATAAGGCTGGGCCACTCAAGCTATATATAGATATATATATATATATATATATATATATATATATAAAGTTAGGGTAGTCGGTGTCAGTGGGGATGAGAAAAACATGGGAGTGAAGAAAAGGCTATTGAGATTTGGTAAGAAAGAGATGCCTGGAGACCCTTGGTATGTATTTTCCAAGCAGATCCAAAGCCACATGAGGAATTATTTCTAGAACAATCTAAGTTACTCGTACTCTGCAATAGAATCTTCAGCATAGTTGAGCACTTAAGGTGAAATTACTTTTCTTAGTCAAGGCAGTATTTAATGGAATCTCAACAACCCCTATCTAGCCTTGTTTTATTTCTGGTGATGTAAGACACCTCTGAGGACCCCAGACCTAGCAGAAAATGTATCAAAGTCAAGAGTTACTATTATCATATCAGGAAATACAGTTAAATATCCTTAGAGAAAAGAAGGAAGGGATCACGTATTCTCTGCAAGAAAGCCAAGAACTTTGGGTGTCAATTTCTTCAAACACAGCAGAGCACCTGTCATAAATACATTAGGTGCCATGAAAAGGTCACCTGCTAGCAGCCTTACTTTCTTGCTCACCAGTCAACAGGGGGTTTCCCAGGTCAGAAACACTCTCATTTAAGACACTTCTGGTGCCCCACATTTCCATCCCAAATAAAAGCGATAGGTTACCTCTACTTTGGATTAAACAGGTAACTTTCACCCACCGCCATGGAATTCTTCTGCGTGACTTTGGCTCTTTCCGAGAAGGGTATGTTTTAACAAGAAGCCTTGGGGAAAATCCTCTTCTTCAGCACACACGCCCTTGCTCCTCTCCTCCAGGAGCCTCTGCCCCACTACCCCCCCCTCCAGTAGAGAACATTAGATCTTGTAGGTAATAAGTACACTCCTAGAAATCTGTGAGATCTGTAGAAGCCAATTCCAGCCTCTAAAGAGGTATCTGAGAAATGTCAGTAACTCTCCAACCTCATTAAAGTTTGACACCAGCATTATCCTAGAAGAGTATGATTGTATTAGCAGCTTTAATACCATAGTCCAGTTTTTCCCATTGCTCCCTGTGGTAGGTAAAATGACGACTATCTCCAAAGAGGTTCACATCCTAATCCTTTAAACCTATCCACATGTTACCTTACATGGCAAAAAGGACTTTGCAGATGATACTAAGTTAAAGATCCTGAGGTGGAAAGATTACTGGATTATCTAGCAGGACAGATGTAATCACAAGAGTCTTATCACAGAAGGAAGCAGAAGTGTCAGTCAGAAGGTAGAGATATTATGATAGAGCAAAGGGAGGGGCAGAGAAGGGGGAGGTAGAGAGGGGCGAGGGGAGGAGAGAGAGAGATTTGAAGATGCTATGCTGCTCTCTGGCTTTGAAGATTAAGAAAGGGGCCATAAGCCAAGAAATGTGAGTGATCCCTAGAAACTGGAAGAGCAACAAAATAGATTCTCCTGTAGAGCCGCCAGAAGGAAGAAGCTTTGCTGACTCCTTGATTTCAGGACTTTCCTAATTACAGAACTGTAAAATAATAAATGTGTGCTTTAAACCAATAAGTCCTTGTGCTACTCTGTCATAGCAAGATAGGAACCTAACACATTCTCCCTCATAACTTTTTTAAATTTTTACTTTTAATCTACAAATAATAATTTTTATCTATTTATGGGGTATAAGGTGATGTTTTTATACATGTATACATTGTGAATTATTATACTAACCTAATTAGGATTTTCTATCACCTCATATGCAATTTTTTATAGCCTCAAAACATTTAAAATTTATTCTTTTGGTACTTTTGAAACATATATTATTCATTATGATAACCATGTTTTCACAATAGATCTTAGTCAATTTCTTCTAGCCACAGCACAACACCTGCTCATAAATACATTAGGTGGAAGTATTTATGAAAACTCTGCTCCCCCTGTCCAATTGAAAATTTTATCCTTTGACCTCACATCTCCCCACTCTAATGCCACCTTCCCTGCCCGCAATCCTTACCTCTGCTAGACCACCTTTCTACTCTCTGCTCCTGCGAGCTTGCCTTTTTTAGATTCCACATGTAAGGAAGATGATGCAGTATTTGTCTTTCTGTGCCCTGGCTTGTTTCACTTAGCGTAACTTCTTTTGGAAAAGTACAACTAAGTGGTCAAATAAATTTGCAGGTTCTACCCTTCTTTTCAGAAATTCACAGTGTACATTGGTTTACTAAAGGCTCTCATACATCCTGTGGAAAAGAAACCTATTTAACTCAATGTCGACCATGTAAAAAATATTTTTAACTGAGAAATATTAATTATCATGCTGCAGACGATGTTCCTTTCTCAGAACTCTGGTTTTCAAGTAGTGCTGCTAATAACTCATTGCATGATAATTTGAAGCTTAAGACAGATGTGTTAACCAAAGGAGAGGCAAGCGCTGAGATTTAGAAAGTGAGTCAAAGAACAAGGAGCTCTCAACGTGTTGCTCACCTGGTCCAGGACAGGTCATTCTCATAGACAAATATGAGTATTTAGTCTTTCTTCTCTCATCCATCCCAAAGGTGAGGCTGTCACAGGGTGAATGGCAGATGCCATTAAGATAATCCAAGGCATTGCTCCTAGTTCTCCTTCCTTGCTCCACAAACTTCTGCTATCATTTAGCTTCTCTTTCAGATCTTAGCCTAAGTGAGCCGACATGCCAATTCCAGTCTGATGAACAGTTATCTGTACCCATGAAAATAAGTTGTAATTTATAGCTTTGTATTAATATCTCTATCCCTTGTAATTTACACTGGTTAGTACTAGTCTATGCCCTTAGGAGATTACACACATCGAAGTAAACTCTACAAAATCCAGCTTCTGCATCTAACCAGTACCCTGTGAGGTCCTGCCCTAAATTGCTGGACAAACTTTCTTGACTACACATCCATCCTGCCTCCCTCCTCTAACTGCCACATCCTTCTCACAGGCAATTTCCTTGTCCACAGCAGCTCTGGTACCATGTCTAGTAAAAGCTTCTTAAAAATGCAATCAGTTGACTTATTCACCTACAGGATTATACAGGATGAGGTCAAGAAGCAGTGGATATGAGCAGGAAGGGGCTAGAGAGGGCATGGAATGGGGTTCGGGGTGGGGTGTGCAAGCTCCGACAGTATATGAAGATCTTCTCTTCTGGACTAAATACAGTCAGATAGACTCACACTACCCCATTAGTTCTCCTATACTAATAGGAGGAGGCCAGGGCAGAGATGGCAAATAATAGCACGTATCAATTCTCGCTCACTTGGCACAAGCCAGATGGAATGCTGTGTTAAGGTGTTGTGGGCAGCCATTTCATTCCCAAAACATATTTCAAGGGCTTTTCCCTTCCCTTCCATATCCATGTGGCGCCTGGGGGAACGGCATGTTTCCATAACAAGATTCGCAACCCCCTGCCTCGTGTTTTGTATCTCCCTCTTTCACAGTTGCATTCGGTTGGTATAAGTTGATTCCTAGGGGAATGCATCCAGGGCTGCACACCTAACACAAATTGAGCCAAGAAATCTCTTCCCAGGGGATTTTTTGGGACTGAGGAATAAGTTTCAGCCAGGTGTGGTGGCTCACACCTGTAATCCCAGCACTTTGGGAGGCCGAGGCAAGTGGATCACCTGAGGTCAGGAGTTCAAGACCAGCCTGGCCAACATGCTGAAACCCCCGTCTCTACTAAAAATACAAAAATTAGCCTGGCATGATGGTGCACACCTGTAATCCCAGCTACTAGGGAGACTGAGGCAGGATAATTGTCTCAACCTGGGAGATAGAGGTTGCAGTGAGCCAAGATCATGCCATTGCACTCAAGCCTGGGCAACAAGAGTGAAATGCCATTTCAAAAAAAAAAGAAAAAAGAAAAAGAAATAAGTTTCTCTCTTGCTCAGAAGATAAGTACCACCCGATCTCAACTATATGTTGAATCTAAAAATGTTAAACTCACAGAAGCAGAGAGCAGAATGGTGATTACCAGATGCTGGGTGGTAAGGGATTGGGAGAATAAATTCAAAAGATATATTGTACAACACAGTAACTATAGTTAATAACAACAGATTGTATATTTAAAACTTTTTTAAGAGAATAATTTTAAGTGTGCTATCTCAATAGATAAGGGTGTGAGATAATGGGTATAATAATTTGATTTAGCCATCCCACAATGTATACACATTTCAAACATCATGTTATGTGACATAAGTATATAAAATTTTGTTCTTTTTAAACAAACAAAAAACAAAATACTGTAGAGCTATTTAAAAAAAAAACTCAGTTTCCTCTCTGTGGACTTGTGAAGTCCATAACATGTAAAACTCAGGTGATATTAGCCACCATGTTTTTCCACATATGGACAAGAGAAAGCTGGTCTATAGAAGTAGAATGAAACACAGGAACAAAGGGGTGCAGAGGCTAGTAGTGGGGAGATAATCCAAATAGTATTTATCCCATGGTCCAGTTTCTCTACTTAGGTCACCTATATCCAGGAACTTGGGTTTTGTGAGACACCCTGCATCTCACTAAAAAGAAAAAAAAAAAAAGGTTGGGCTCAGTGGCTCACATCTGTAATCCCAGTGCTTTCTGAGGCTCAAGCAGGCTGATCACTTGAGGCCAAGAGTTCGAGACCAGCCTGGCCAACATGGCAAAACCCCATCTCTACTAAAAATACAAAGATTAGCTAGGTGTGGTGACATGTGCCTATAATCCCAGCTACTCGGGAAGCTGAGGCACAAGAATCGCTCCAGCTCAGGAGGCAGAAGTTGCAGTGAGCAGAGATTGCACCACTACACTCCAGCCTGGGCAACAGAATCAGACTTGGTCTCAAAAGAAAGAAAAAGAATAAAATCCTTTTTTGCTAAATACGTAAAGCTTGGGTAACTACTCTACCTTTTATGGCTGATTTAGAAGGAATTGTAAATTTTGTAAAAGCATAAAGGCTTTAGTACCCTGTCTGGCACATAAGAAATGCTAGGTAAGGCTTTATTTACGTTTGTTTTCTGTTACTTGCAACCAAGAATATCCTAAAGGGATTCAAAGGGCACACCCAAATTCTGTGGGAAAGAAGGCTATGAACAAATAACAGTGTCCACCATGGGTGCAAAAGGGAGGCAACAAGGTTCTTTTGCCTGCTGCCAAGATGGAGCTGGTTTACTGAGACAGGAGAATTGCAATAAAGAGTTTAATCTGCCACGCATGGTGGCTCATGCCTGTAATCACAGAACTTTGGGGAGGCCGAGGCAGGTAGATCAGGAGGTCGAGAGATCAAGACCATCCTGGCCCCATCTCTATTAAAAATACAAAAATTAGCTGGGCATGGTGGTGGTGCCTATAATCCCAGCTACTCAGGAGGCTGAGGCAGGAGAATCACTTGAACCTGTGAGGCAGAGGTTGCAGTGAGCCGAGATCGTTCCACTGCACTCCAGCCTGGCAACAGAGCGAGACTCCATCTTAAAAAAAAAAAAAAAAGGGTTTAATCATACACATAAAGCCAGCTAGCTAAACAGGAGACAGAGTTTTCTTACTCAAATCAGTCTCCCTCAAATCTCAGAGACTAGGGTTTTTTAAGAATAATTTAGGCCGGGCGTGGTGGCTCACGCCTGTAATCCCAAGCACTTTGGAGGCCAAGGCGGGCGGATCACCCGAGGTCGGGAGTTCAAGACCAGCCTGACCAACATGGTGAAACCCCGTCTTAAAAAAAAAAAAAAAAAAAAAAAAGAATAATTTGGCAGGCATGGGGCTAAGAAGTGGGGAATACTGATTGGTCGGGTTGGGGATTAAATCACCTGGAGTCAAGGGGGTTTTCTTCTCTGCTGTCTTCAGTTCCTGAACTAATTGAGCCAGATTTCTGGTTTGGGTGGCACCAGCTGATCAGAATGCAGTGTCTGAAAAGTATCTCAAACACCAACCTTAGGTTGTACAATAGTGATGTTATCCAGAAGGAGCAACTGGGGAGGTTAGGAGTCTTGTGGCCTCTGGATGAAAGACTCCTAAACCATACTTTCTAATTTCCTGGCTAATTTGTCAGTTTCACAAAGGCAGTCTCCTCCCCAAGAAAGGAGAGCCTTTGTTTGGGCAAAGAGCTATCATCTTTGTTTCAAAGCTAAACTATAAAGTAAATTCTTCCTATAGTCAGCACAGCCTACACCCAGGAATGAACAAGGGCAGATTGGAGGTTAAAGGCAAAGAGAGAGTAGGTTAGGTCAGATCTCTTTCACTATTATAATTTTCACAAAGGTGGTTTTAAACATATGTATCATATATAATGTGCATTGCATCACTTGGACACATATTTTGACATTTCTTTTAATGTTCAATTTATTATGACTGAGTTTTTTTTGTTTTTTGAGACAAAGTTTTGCTCTTTGCCCAGGCTGGAGTGAAGTGGTGCAATCTCGGCTCACTGCAACCTCTGCCCCACCAGGTTCAAGCGATTCTCCTGCCTCAGCCTCCTAATTAGCTGGGATTATAGGCGCAAGCCACCATGTCTGGTTAATTTTTGTATTTTTAGTAGAGACAGGGTTCTGCCATGTTGGCCAGACTGGTCTCAAACTCCTGACCTCAGGTGATCCACCAGCCTCAGCCCCAAACTGTTAGGATTACAGGCGTGAGCCACGATGCCCAGCATGACTTGAGTTTTTATAAGCCCATATTGATGGGAAATTCAGCCCTTTATCTTGGGGTCTTTTAGTATACACGATATCAGATATACTCCCTGATACCACCACTTAGCCATGGCCCCTGTGCTACACTATCACCCACAGGAATGCTGGGCATGGTTGCCCCAGACAAATGTTTCAAGATAAAGTTGGTCTGAGGTCTTCCAACTCTTTCACACACATGGATCCTTGCTTGTGGCTTAAACCTGCCCACTGGAGGGGCTGTGTTGAGGCAGATTCTGGTATCGGCAGCTTCAGAGATTTGGCAGAAATATCCCACAACCATCCTTGCACCCAGGACCCCCAGTGTACGGACCAGCCACTCCGTCCTGTCTCCTTCTATCTCAAGAGCTTTATTGTTTTCCCCAATTCCTGGAATTGGCCAGGACCACCCTAGACCGTCCCAACATGTTACAATAACTTTGTGTTTCAAGTAGGAATTCAGTCTGAAATTCAGGATCTCAATCTCAATTTCAGTAAAAGCCCATTCTGGTGACTTGCCCAGAACAAAGAAAGAGAGAGCCTCAAAGGGAATCAATCTGTTCACTAAAAGTGGCCAACAACCTCGAAAAGCTAGCTTCCCTATTTAGGAAATGAGTCTTTCTTCACCAGTATTCACAGCAGGTAGGTTTGCCATCCCTAGGTTTAGAGACTAGAAAGACATTGACACCTGAAGCAGGCAACGAGGAGGGTAAGAGAGTTGAAATTGATGGAGTGAAAGCAAGACTGGATGCAACAAACACAAACCACAGCTTTGCTTATTGCCAAGTGAATACAGTCAGAGAGATTACACAGGGAGGGAGCTGATGTTACCAGAGCTGAATAGATGCATACCTTGAGGGAACATTGCCAGGGAGCCCACAAACCCTGCTACAAGAGGTCTGGGAAGGGTTCTGCTGCTTAATATCAGCTTAGCAACAAGAGCCTCATCCCCATTGGATCTATTTATCAAGCTTATACTAGAGCATCAGTTCCCAAAGTGTGGTCCCCAGAACCAGCTGCAGCATCACCTGGGTACTTGTTAGAAATGCAGATTTTCAGGCACCCCTCCAGACTTGCTGAATCAGAAACTCTGGGGGTGGGGCCCAGCAATCTAGGTCTTACTCACCTCCAGGTGATTCTAATTACTTGCTCAGTGTAAGAACCACTGGCCTAGTTCTTATTTTATTCCTGAAGCTCTGTGCTTTGTGCCAGGGTGGGGGTGGTGTTGCCAGATAAAACACAAAATACCCATTTCAATTTGAATTTCAGATAAATGACCATTTTTAGTATAACATGTCCAAAATATTGCATAGGATATAATTTAAAATGCTTTTTTTTTTTTTTTTTTTGAGACAGTGTCTCTCTGTCACCTGGGCTAGAGTGCAGTGGCGCAATCTCAGATTACTACAGCCTAAACCCCCCGGCTCAAGTAGTCCTCTGCCTCATCCCCCTGAGTAACTGGGACTACAGGCACAGGCCACCACAGTTGGATAATGTTTTTATTTTTTTGTTGGGACAGATTCACCCTATGTTGCCCAGGCTGGTCTCGAACTCCTGGATTCAAGCGATCCACTTGCCTCAGCCTCCCAAAGTGCTGGGATTACAGTCATGAGCCACTGTGCTTGGCCAAAAAGCATTTTTTTATATATCTGAAATTCACATTTAACTGGGCATTCTGTATTTTTATTTGCTACATCTGGTAACCCTAGGTGGGAGGACTTCAGAGAGGATTATGATGGCACAACCCTAGCCCTCCAGGGTCCCCAGGATCAGTTGGGTTTGCAAAGCTTTGACATAAATCAGATACAGAACAATTCCAAAAAGAGTGTACCATGTAGATCACAGGCTCCATAAGCACCTTGAACTCTAAGCAATTCTAAGCAAGCACAGAGCCCTGGGAGGTAGGATAAACCAAAAAAGACTTTACAAATTGGATTTGAGTTCACAGTTCAGACTGAAGGGGTCCCAGCTGCTGTTATTTTTTCTCTGTGACCGAACTTCTGCCTTGTACCCGCAGGCACTTTTGTGTGAATTAGGAAAAGGCGCCCTTTCCTAGGGGTCAGAGACAGCATTGCTTCTGGTGCACAGCTTGGAGCATGAATTCCAGGCTGGAGTTCAGCCCCCACTCACCCTCTCGAGCCGGGCACAAGCTGCACAACCCTTTCTGGCAGCTCTGAGCCTACTGCCTCTGTGACAGGTCTGCTCTTTGCCAACTAACTTGGACCCATTCTAATTGCTTACACTCTATCTGCTTTGTTTTGGGGTCCGGCCATCAGTGGGGAGTGGGGCTCTCCCCCCACCATCAAGGCTCAGTTTTCTAAAGCCATGTTTGTCAAAAGCATCGGTGTGCAAATTCCTTTGTTCATAATGGTGGCATTCAAGTTGAATTGCGCATGAAATTGTCTTGCTAAAGAAGCGGCTTTCTCTATATAAAAGAGGGCAAGAGAAACTGAAGGATCTGATTAGTTAATAAGAATTCTGAGTGGTGGAATTCCAGATTAGCATAAAACAATTTCTTGTTCAGAGCACGTGCAGCACAGAGCAAAAGAATTTTTTTGTTAAAGCATTTAGTTCTAAAATAGTATAATCACAATAAGACATTCCAATGTGTGAATTATAGTATATTAAGTCATGACTAATTGCATTGATTTGCATTCAGGGTTTTTTAACATCTGTGTGGTAATTATCCTAATCCAATTTGTTATGCAGAATACAATCAATGTTATGTATGTTAGTGTTTAGGGCCCCGACACAATTTCCTGTAATAAAATGGAATGAAATACAAAGGTAGCTCAGGTGGAAAGACAAGCACATCTATTATAGATATCAAGCTCCCTTTTCTTGATCTCCAAAATTAGCTAGGGGAGCACGGAGTGAAGATCAAGCAAATTTAATTAGCATTTTAAAAGGAGGCCCAAGAAAAGAGAGAAAGAGAGCGATTGAAGCGAGAGTGCTCCTGAGAACAACAGAGTAAGCTGTATTAAACCCTCGGGAAGAAGATTATTTTTTCTAACAGGCTGTGGCTTTCAAATCTGCCAGAAATAATATCCTGACCTCGCTTGATAATGAGCCAATGAGACCATGTTTTGCTGACGTAGTGCTATTTTAGTAAGGGTTGCATCTTACCTGGGAGTCATGGTTTAGTTTTAAATCTTTCATTTTTTCCATCCTTTTAGGAAAAAGAACTCTGCCTAACATCTCCCAGAAAGTCCTAGGAATCTAGGACATAACAAAGTAGCTGAGCCGACTCCTTAGGCATTGGCAAAGAACGTTATCTATGTCTGTGTCATTTGTAAGATACAAGAGCCCTCCTCCACCTCCACACGGGCACACACGCATGCGCGCGCGCGCACACACACACACACACACACACACACACACACACACACACACACTTGCAGGGTAGGGGGCCCTCTCAGATGCCTGAAATTCCTTCTTTGGGGCATCTAGTCCTTTAACTTCTGGATTTGTCCCTTTTTAAAATGCCAGTTTTCCTTAACAATGCAAACCTTAGCAATACTTAGCCAGCCTCCTCCAAGAGAACAGCTTTTATTACTTTTTGGGGGTTATTTCGTCAAATACCTTTTTATCAGAGAACAAGTTTTAGTTCAGAAGAGAGTAGAGAGAAGGCGAGGGTCTTAGATGTCTGAGAGGCAGCCGGGGGCGGTGGCTCAGGTCTATAATCCCAGCACTTTGGGAGGCCGAGGTGGGCGGATCACCTGAGTTTGGAAGTTCGAGACCAGCCTGACCAACATGGAGAAACCCCATCTCTACTAAAAATACAAAATTAGCTGGGCATGGTGGTGGCACCTGCCTGTAATCCCAGCTACTTTGGAGTCTGAGGCAGGAGAATCATTTGAACCCAGAGGTGGCGGTTGCAGTGAGCTGAGATCATGCCATTGCCCTCCAGCCTGGGCAACAAGAGCAAAACTCCCTCCATCTCAAAAAAAAAAAAAAAAAAACAGATGTCTAAAGAGGGGCAATGAGAGTTCCCAAAGACCAGGGTTGGGTGGGGGAAGGCCTGAGAAGCAAAGGTGATAGATACTCCAAACAGTATTCACTTACTTTGCCATTTTTAGAGTAGACAAGTCCTGGTAGCCCCACCGCCTCCCCTCTGCGTCCCCCAAGGGTGGAGCCAATGTCCGTGGAGAAAGGGAGCAAAATAGGCACTGGATCTGCTGCAACCTCCCTATTTCTCCCCTACTCCCCTCTATCCCCTCCCAGTGGCCAATTCCCATTCCCCTCTCTCATTGCTCTCTTGGTCAATCCATACTGTAAAGCTGTGGGTCCCCAAAGCTGGCTCATAATAAGAATCACCAGGTAGCTTGTTAAACGCATAGATGCCTCGCCCAATTCCTCATTAGTTCGCATTTACTAGGTATGGGATTGAGCCTAGGCATAGGTATTGTTCAAGCTGCTTCCCAGGTGGTTTTAATGGGGCAGCTCCACTGGGCAAACACTGGCATCGGCTTCAGTTTTCCACCAGGTGTGCCTGCCTATGAGTAGAGCAAGTAAGTGGAGGTTACAGTGGGTGTGGCAAGTGCCAGACATACTCAAGCTTCCCTTAGTAATTTTCCATCCATCGACCCCTTTACTCTGTAAATGGATTGGCTATAAATCCCCATTTGTCCTTGTTGTATTTAGAGTTGAGTTCAGTCTCTGTCCCTTACTGCAGCAGCCTTGAAGAAAGTCTTCCTTACCATTTTCCTAAGTGTCACAATAATCTTTCTCTAACAGGCCCTTAGGGAGAAATTACCTCTGCCAGCTACCAGGGTTTTATTTAACCAACTGCTTTCTAGTTAAAGCCTGCTCCAGCACACTCAACAGGACTCCAGTGATTCCATCCAGGTGCCTACTATTCGAGCAGGAAAGACTCTGCTAACAACTGGCAGTCCTTGTTCGGGAAATTAGTTGCCACTTTCCATGAGCAAAGTTCTCAAATTCCCATCATTCAAACAAGCCTTTACTCTGAGTCTTTATGTGCTCAGAACTGGAAAATGACTAGGCCCCTTTGCCTCAACATTCACAGAAAGCAGGGAAGAAGATAAGTAAACAGGCTAAGCGCAGTGGCTTACGCCTATAATCCCAGCACTTTGGAAGGCCGAGATGGGTGGATCATTTGAGGTCAGGAGTTCGAGACCAGTCTGGCCAACCTGGTGAAACCCTGTCTCTACTAAACACAAAAAAATTAGCTGAGGATGGTGGCAGACGCCTGTATTCCCAGCTACTCAGGAGGCTCAGTCAGGAGAATCGCTTGAACCAGGGAGGTGGAGGTTGCAGTGAGCCGAGATTGTGCCACTGCACCTGCCTGGGCGACAGAGTGAGATACTGTCTCAAAAAAAAAAAAAAAAAAAAGTAAACAGACAATTACAACACACTTGGGGGCTGTGGTCAGCTTATTGTAACCATCTGCTAGAAGTTGAGAAGCCAGCTATAGCAATTAATCCGTTTTTTAAAAAAGTATTTATTAGATCACATCAATGAGGTAAGTCCTTCACCTTGTTTAGCCCTGCAGAGCTGCCCCTGCTTCCACTTGTCCCTCCTGCAACAAACACACTGTGGAAAGAAGAAAATTTCCTCTTCAAAGTTTCCTTTCTTGTTTAAGAAAAATTCATAAGTGTTAGAAATAATAGTTTGTTTTAAATACTTTCTTCAAAAGCCTTCTTGCTTTTTTTGCTAGAAGCCCTATCCTTATGTAGCTGTTAGACAGGCACACAGTACCTTCTGTGTGCTTGTACGTTAACCAAGATATCTGTGCTGGACATGCTCACAGGTATGTCCCAGCTCACAGCCTATGCTCCTTCCTTATTTGGACTTCCTTTTTGTTCTCCATTGCTTTTACCTGTTTAGAAAAGTTTCAAGTTATTAGCTAATCGGGTTTTAGTTTTAGATTGTGAGGTCTGGCTCCAGCCAATGGAGATCAGACACAGCAGTAAGGACAAGTCCAAATGCTTAAGAAATAAATATGTCTGCTCTCCTTTGTTTGTTGTACTCTCATGGCAAGATTGCTAATGGGAGTACCCTATCTGCAGGAAGTAAAAAGAATTGCTTTGCTGAGAGATCCTTTCTCCCAGTACGAATTTCTCTTTGCGGCACCAAAAAAGAAAAATTTTGTACATAACACACACCTTATTCCCAGGGTTTCCTTCTCACCCCTAGCACACTGACCCATCCATGGCTAATGTCAGCCTACAAAATAAAACCCAAACTTATTAACCTACCATTTCAGGCACACCATGGTCCTGAAAGGATGGCTTCATCTCCATGAACATCATCAATCAGCAAGGCACACTGGACATCTATATCAGGAAGTTAGAAGACAGCACAGTGCAGAACATTCCTTGATTCCTGTGTCCACACTCCCTGTTCTGGACCTTGGTCAGTGGCAAAAAAAAAAAAAAAATTCTGGAAGGGCTTCCTGACTGCAGAGAAAAGAAAGACACTGGGCTCTGAAAATTAGGCCAAAAAAAAGCCCAAGAGAAGCTGCTATGACTATCAAGCCCTCTAACCAACTCGACGCCAGGAAAGAGCCCATTGTGAGAGCTGTGGTGTCTCCCCTTCGAGGCAACAAACTCTCTCCCTCCCAAAGGCCCAACAAAGGAGAAGAAAAGAAGGTACTAAAAGCTTCAGGTTGCAAAAGGGTAACCAGATATCCAGGACTCCAGTCAGGTGCCTCTCTCAGCCTCCATCTCATCATCAAAATGGAGATGATACTGCTTTCCTGTGAGGTATCAGCAAGGACTTAAAAATGCCATCCAAACTGCAGCTAGCTATTCAGGCATGAGGACTCGTTACCACCACGATGGATCCTGAAAGGCATATTGGAAAAGTTTTATAATGGCCAGGCACGGTGGCTGACGCCTATAATCTCAGCACTTCAGGAGGCCAAGGCAGGTGGATCACTTGAGGTCAGGAGTTTGTGATCAGCCTGACCAACATGCTGAGACCCCACCTCTACTAAAAAAATTAAAAAATTAGCTGGGCCTAGTGCCACATGCCTGTAATCCCAGCTACTTCTGAGGCTGAGGAAGGAGAACTGCTTGAACCTGGGAGGTGGAGGTGGCAGTGAACCGAGATCATGCCATTGCACTTCAGCCTGGGCAACAAGAGTAAAACTCCATCTCAAAAGAGAAGAAAAATGAAAAGAAAGAAAAGCAAAAGTTTTATAACAGCACACATGAAGGCAACAGGTTGCTTCCAGGAATAGGAACAAGAAGAGAGGACAGCACTAACTCAGACATGGGCTGTCCAAGTCACCTCTCCCCCAGGGCCTGGGTGCTTGGTGGAATTGTCTACTGCTACCACTCTTTCACACCCCGTCAGTACGGCAATATGGCAGCAAAGCACCTGCTGTATTGACCACAAATGCCAAGACCTAACTACAAATAACCACAGTGACCTCCCCCTCTCTCTTTGAAAGCTTATTATTGCCCAGAGCGGTGGCTCATACCTGTAATCCCAGCACTTTGGGAGGCTGAGGCTGATGGATTGCTTGAGCCCAGAAGTTCGAGACCAGCCTGGGCAACATGGTGAGACTCCATCTCTAAAAAAAAAAAAAAAAAAAAAAAAACAGGCGTGGTGGCATGCTCTTGTAGTCCTTGCTACTCAGGAGGCTGAGGTGGGGAATCGCTTGAGCCAGGAGGTCGAGGCTGCAGTGAGCCGTGAATTGCGCCACTGCACTCCATCCTGGGTGACAGAGTTAGACCCTGTTGGGGGAGAAAAGGAAGAAAGAAAAGAGGAAAGAAGAAAGAAAGAGAGAAAGATGGAAAGAAAGAGAGTGAGAGAGAGAGAGAAGGAAAGGAAAGGAAAAAGGAAAGGAAAAAGATTGTTATCAATCTTGAAATCCTGGTCCTGGTGTGCCCTGAGAAGTATCAATTTAGGGACGGACGCTGCAGTGATGGAGAGTCTTTGCAAGGCTTCCTTTCTGAATTTGAACTTGCAGACAGGGCCATAGGCTAACAAAAGAACTAACTGAACTGTGTCTGATACATCTGCAACTTTTCAGCAAATGACTCCCCACCCATCCAGAATGTCTCCACCCTGCCCTTCTCTTGCTCAGAGCCATAGTGGGAGAATGAGCAATACTGTGCCCCTCTGATGCGATATGTTGGCTAACAAGTAAACAGCATACGCTCCCTCTGAAGGGAAGGAGGCACTACAGACTTCCTGGAAGGCCTAGAGGGAGATTTATTTCATGGGTGGAGGGGCATAGAGCCTTGTCAAATTTCCTTAAAACCCCACCCTATAGACAAACCCCTTCTGGTAAGGAGTATCCCACTTTGTTACACCTCTGAAACCCCACAAAAGTCTCTTTGGTTATCATCGTCAACCACTTGTCTGCTTGTCCCAGTCCTGGGAAATTTTGTCGTAATGCCTATAAGTCAGTGTAGCAGAGGAGAACTGCTGTAGTCTTTTTCTTTTTTTTTTTTTGAGATGGAGTCTTGCTCTCTCACATTGACTGGAGTGCAGTGTCTCAGCTCACTGCAACCTCCGCCTCCCCGGGTTCAAGTGATTCTCCTGCCTCAGCCTCCCGAGTAGCTGAGATTACAGGCATGTGCCACCATGCCTGGCTAAATTTTTTGTATTTTTAGTAGAGATGGGGTTTCGCCATGTTGGCCAGGATGGTCTTGATCTCCTGACCTTGTGATCCGCCCACCTTGGCCTCCCAAAGTGCTGGGATTACAGGTGTGAGCCACCACGCCTGGCAAACTGCTGTAGACTTCTATAGTGCGGTGCTTATTTGAAAGCTCCTTTATTTTCTTCTCTCCTCCTAGGCAACACATCAGACTGGTTTGATAAGGGCCAAAGTCTGGAGGAAGAAGTGGCAAGGGGCTACACTCCCTTGGCATCCTTTCCACTTCCTTCCCCTGCCATGACTTGGGGGATTCCAGAAGGAGCCTGCAAGGCTAACAAAATCCTAAGTCGAGGTTGTAGCTCTTTGAACATGAAAGTATCAGTAGGAGTCTGAGGTCAGGGTGGTGGGGAAGGGGTGGGTTAGTAGAAGAGGCTTAGGTCACAGTTTACAGCCTGGTTTTCAAAGGGTCAAAAATTCTGTTCTGTTTTTATGAGTCAAGCTAAAAAAGAAGAGGGATAGAAAATTGGAGAGAAAGGTAAGTGGAAACCAACTCAACAACGCAGGGAGATTTACTCAGATTGTATTCTGGAGAGGGCCACATCATGTAAATTAAAAAAAAACATACTTGGGCTGGGTGCACTTGTGGCCACGCCTGTAATCCCAGCACTTTGGGAGGCTGAGGCTGGTGGATCACAAGGTCAAAAGATCAAGACCATCCTGGCCAACATGGTAAAACCCCGTCTCTACTAAAAATACAAAAATTAGCCGGGCGTGTTGGTACGTGCCTGTTATCCCAGCTACTCAGGAGGCTGAGGCAGGAGAATTGCTTGAACAAGGGAGTTGGAGGTTGCAGTGAGCCGAGATCGTGCCACTGCACTCCAGCCTGATGACAGAGCAAGACTCCGTCTCAAAAATAAAAAAAAAGAACAGACTCTAGCCCAGCACTGTACAACAAGAATTCTCTGTGATGATGGCAGTGTTCTATTATGCACCATCCCATACAGTAGCCACATGTGGTTGTCAAGCACTTGAAATGTGGCTGGTATGATTGAGAAACTGAATTTTCAATTTAATTTCACTTTAATTTATTTAAATTGAAATTTAAATAGTCACCTGTAGCTAATGGCTACCTTATGAACCAGCACAGGTCTGGAGTTACTACATTCTCTGGGTTCAAAGCCCCATTCTGCCTCTTGTTGGCTGGGAGACCTTCGTGAATTACTTAACTGTTCTGTGCTTCAGTTTAACCATCTGTGAAATGAAAATAATAAGAGTTCTCACAGGATGGTTGTGGGGGATCATATGAGTTAACAGACGTGTGTGTATTTATAAAGTGATTAGAGAAGTACCTGGTACATAGAAAGTGCTATATATACATTTTTTCCAATTAGAGACACTCAGTGGAGAAACATTCCCTACCCACTGTGGGGCCCCTGCAGAGGGAAAGAAGCCTCTCATGGCTACAGAGACAGCAGATAGAAGTCTAACACTCTCTTAAGTCAGACTTTAGAAGCAATGCAGTTCAAACCACTGCCCTTGTCACGGAAGGCTGAAAGCAGCGTATGTGGCAGAAAGAGGCACTCAACCCTAGCCACTATCCGGTTGAGCTCTTCATCACAGACACACAGAACACTCCTCATCTTTTCAAGCTCATCCAATTACAGGCAAGTGAGAAATTCTTGCAGACAGATGCCACCATCCTCAGCAGTGAGAAAGACAGTGAAGTGGCATGATAAGAAGAGTTTGGGGCAATAGCCACGGAAATCTGAATTTAAATCCCAGTCTATCCACTAACTATAGAGTGAGATTAGGCAAGGAACTTACCATCTCTGTGCCTAAATTTCTCCACCTGTGAAGTGGAGATATATTAATTTATATCTTCCAAGATTGGTGTGAGGATTGAAGGGAGTAATATAAAAGCAAAGCACTCAGTACCAGTGCCCAGTAGTTTCTAATTTTATCATCCATGTCTGTATGTTGGAATGAGAACCAATCCAAGGTGAATGGGTGAGTGAAGCTATTTCACAATCCAACATCAACAAACTCTCTGAGTTCAGATTAGGGGATAAGGAAGTCTACTTTCTAATGCCCAGAGAAGCAGAAATCAATTGTAAAACCAGGACTAAACCCCAGTCCCACTGCCTTGTAGCTCCAGGCCAGGCAGCACCAGAGAGCTTTTCCAAAGAGCCTGCCGGCAACTAATTTCTGATGGAGTTGAGTTTTTTTTTTTTTTTTTTTGCTTTTTCATTTTTTCATCAATCATTCTCCACGTAGGAAGCAGAAGTGCAAATTACTTTATTAACAGCACTCACACATAACTGGATACATTTACATATTAAGCAGGCAACTCAGATGCTAATCTTTCTATTTTATATACAGCGGTAATCATTACTCAGCATTAGAATGCTTGTTAAATACTCAGCGTACTACAGAGAACTCTCAAATCTTTGCAAAGTACAGGTGACAATGTAAAAGTACTCCCATTCACAAACTGGACGTAATCCCCTCAGCATCCCTTAGACCCTGGTGACAGTGTATGCAGGCGTCTCGGAGCTCATTCAAGTCAACTCCAAGCATAGACAAAGATATGACTGCTGGTGTTTCAGCACGAGTTTCAGTGTATCTGATTAGCTGACTATCACACACAGGAAGCAGGTCTCTGTTGTTTTGTGCATTGTGTTGTTGGTTTGGAAGTGGAGCAAAGAAGAAAGACATGAAAGTCCAAAGCTCTAAGCAGCAGGGGGACTAATCGAGGGTCCAGCGCCATCTGCAGTTGCAAAAAGAAAGGTCAGTAGTATGGCTTAACAGAGTAAAAGGAAAGCAAAAGAAAGGAAAACCTAAGAGAAACTTGGCCTTCATGAAGGCACTTTTGCTTCAAACCAACCCTAAATTCAGCCCCACTACTTAAAAAATAACTTCAATCCAAAACCCAATCAATACCAAACCAGACAAAGACAGGAAACTACAGACCAATATTCTTCATGAACATAGACAGAAAATATGTCCCTACCAAATGTTACCAAATCACATCCATCAATACATAAAAAGGATAATACCTGATGATCAAGTAGGGTTTATCAAGAAATGATCTCCAGGATCCATTAAAAATTTTTGATGAACTGCAGATCCATTTATGTTTACAAAAAAAAAAAACTCTCAGGAAACTAAGAATAGAAAGGAATATCCTCGATCTGATAAAGCACATTTATGGAAAACCCACAGGCTAACATCATACTTAATGGTAAAAGACTGAAAACCTTTCCCTAAGAAGGGGGAACAAGATGTCTTCCCTTGCCACTTCTATTCAACATTGTACTGGAGGTTCTAACTAGAGCAATTAAGCAAGGAAAAATAAATAGAAGATATAAATATTGAAAAGGAAAAAATAAAACTGTCTTTATTCACAGACGTCATGATCATTTAACTAGAGAATTCCCAAAGAGTGTACAAACAAGCTACTAGAACCTGAGTTTGGCAAAGTCATAGGATACAGGGTCAATCAATACACGAAAATTAATTCTCATATCAATCTGGAAACAGAAATTTAACAGCAGTACCATTTATAATCACATAATAAATATGAATACTTATGAATGAATCTACAAAATATGTGCAAGATGTGTATGCTGAAAAACTACAAAACACTGATGAAATAAAGAGGACCTAAAAGAAGGAGAGGCATTCTGTCTTCATGGATCTAGAACTCAAATAGGGTCAAGATGTCAGTTCTTCTTTGAATCGGTCTATAGATTCAACACAATCTCAACCAAAAAAACAGCAGGCTTCTTCTGTGGAAATATGACAAGCCGATTTCTAAACTTTCTATGGAAGAGGAGCAAAAGGACATAAAAAAGCCAAAGGAATTTTTTCAAAAGAACAAAGTTGGAGGACCTACATTTTAACTTCAAGACTTATTACGAATCTACAATAAACAAGGCAGCGTGGTGTTGGCATAAGGCTAAGTATATAGATCAACAGAACGGAATAGAGGTCTGTATAAGTAGACCCATACATATGTGGTCACTTGATTTTTGACAAAGGTGCAAAAGAAATTCAGTGAAGAAAAGACAGTTTTTCAAGAATGTTACTGGGATAATTTTTAACATTTATATGACCAAAAAAAAACCCATTAACCTCAGCCCTTACCTTGTATCATATACAAAATTAACTCAAAATGGCTCATAGACGTGAATGTAAAAGCTGACACTATAAAGCTTCTACAATAAAATATGAGCGAAAACTCTTCGTTTTCAAGAGTTTGTCTCTTGCCTTTCTTTGCCTCAAGTTAGGCAAAGATCTGTTAGATATGACTCCAAAAAGCAGGAACAACAGAAGAAAGACCAACAAGTGGAGCTTCATCAAAATTACAAACTCTTCAAAAGATTGGACTAGAAAAATGAAAAGGAGAGCCACAGACTAGAAGAAAATATTTGCAAATCACATATCTGATAAGTGGCATGGATTCAGAATGTATAATTAACTCTCAAAACTCACTCATAAGAAAATAAACAACCCAGTTTAAAAACCAGCAGCAAGGAGGAGTAATTTCTAGAGATCCGCTGTACAACATAGTGCCTATAGTTTACAATACAGCATTGTGCACTTAAAAACTCAAGACGGTAGATCTCGTGTTAAGCATTCTTACCACAGAAAACGGGGGGAAATGCAAGAAAACTTTTGGCGGTGATGGATATGTTTATTACCTTGATTGTAGTGATAGTATCATGATAATATGCATATGTCCAAACTCATCAAGTTGTATACATTAAACGTGCAAGTTTTTATATGTCTATTATACTTCAATAAAGCTTTTTTAAAATGGGCAAAAGATTTGAATAGACACTTCACCAAAGAAGAGATACAGATGACAAATAAACAAGTGAAAAGACACTTCACATCATTAATCATTAGGAGAATGCAAAGTAATACTATAACGAGATAAAATACACACATCTATTAGAATTGCTAAAATTAAAAAAAAAGTGACATTATCCACGTGTTAGTAAGGATGCAGAGCAACTAGAATTTTTATGGATTGCTTGTGGGAGTTCATAATAGCACCGCTGCTTTGGAAAGAGTTTAACAGTATAGGGGAGGAGAAATAATCTCTTTCTCTACCAGTTCTAGTTTCATGGCTGAGACCACTGTAACAAAAGCCAGATTGACAAGAGAAAAGCAAACAAGCTTATTTAATACAAGTTGTACATGACAAGGAAGGCTTCATCAGGAAATGAAGACCCAAAGAAATAGTTAAACCTGAGTATATTTTATAGTAGGTTTGATGAAGAGTGGATAATCATGGACAAATATAATAGAAAGACAAAAGGTTGTGATCTCATGGTAATAAACTGGGGAAAAATTAGCAAGGCCTGTTTGTTCAGATTTCATTTTGTGTCCCTTTGTCTTCAGAGATAAGGATGTTCCTTTCCTTCAGGTATAGGGGAAGGCACGCCTCACATGAAGGTCCTATGACCTGTTTAGGGGAAGGTGCAGAGAATCCTTCCTGTGATTATGCCACTGCACTCAGCCTGGGTGACAGAGTGAGATCCTGCAGAAAAGAAAATGGGAAAGGAAGGGGAAGAGGCAGAGGAGGGGGAGAGAGAGAGGGGAGGGGAGGGAGGGGGGGAGGGAGGAGAAAGATGAAAGAGAGAGAGAGAGAGGGAGGCAGGGAGGGGAGGGGGAAAGCACTATGCTTAATGAAATGAGTCAACCTAAAAGACTATATATAGTCTATACATATTTTGCAGTTTTGGAATATACATATAAATGGATATATAATATCCATTTGTATCTATTATATATCCATTTATGTGACATTCTGAAACTGCAAAACTGCTGGAATGAGAAAACAGATACAGAGGCTGCCAAAGGTTGTGTATGGAGACAGGGGACTGACCACAAAGGAACACAAGAGAACTATTGGGGTAATGAAAATATCCTATGTCTTGATTGTGTTAGTGGTGACATAATAGGATTTGTTAGTCAAAACTCATTTGCACCTCAAAAGGAGAATTTTACTGTATGAAAATTATACCTCAACATTCCTCACTTAAAATCAAAAAGTTAATCATATTTGTGAGCCACAGGTAGAGGGAGATGTACAAGTGTTATAAGTAAAATTTCGATGCCACAAAAGAAACAGCACTCAAAGATAAATTCTCTCAGCAAGGCAATTTACTTCCATAGAAGGGTGCGGCTCACAGATGGAACAATGGCAGCTGCACGCTTGGACAAGGAGGAAAGGGTACTTATGCCTGATGGGGGTCATCCCTACTGCTGCATTGTTCCACTATTGGCTAGGGTTAGGTTGCACAAGCTAGACTAATCCCAATTGGCTATTTTAAGAGAGCAGGGGTCCAAGATGGAGTGGCAGGTCGGTGTTTGGCGGGAGGCCAGTTACGGGTGGGTCAGAGCAGGTAGCCAGGAGTGACCTAGGTCAAGGGAGGTGACTGGAGCAGGTGGACTGGAGCGGGTGACCAGGATGAGTCAGGATGGAGCCGGGGCGGGGAGACAGATGTGAACCACTGATTGAGAACTGGTGGAAAATGCTTGTTTACAGAATTACAAGGAAGTTAAACTTTAAAATAGATAATTAAAAAATAAGAGAGCTGAACATACTGACAAACTGATTATTTGAAGAGAAACTTGGGGTTCACTGTAACAACAAGGCTTTCTTCCTTAGCTTGTCTTCCATAATGATGGTAAGCATGGTTGAGGGGGAGTGTCTCACGTTCATGATAGACCTCTGTTCTTGCTTTGTTGCCAGAGTGCCAAGCTCCGTGGGAAGTTTGCCCTTTGGGTAACAGTAGGGCAAAGTTGATGTAGGGATGAATGAGGGAAAGGGAGGAGAGTTAGCATTGCACAGCCGTTTAGAGCACAGATGTTGATATCAAGACCAATGTGGGTTCAAATCCCAGCTTTGCTATTTCTGAGCCGTGTGACCTTGATAACCTACTTAGTGTCTCTGAGCCTCAGTTTCCTCATTTCTAAGACAAGGAGCAGTAATACTCAGCTATCTCCCAGGGTACCTGAGCAGCTCAAATAAACTAAGTGAAAGTATCTGGCCGACATGTATAACACATGTGATGGGGGGGAAAATAAAAGAGGTAATGAATGTGGAAGTAGCTGATAAACAATAACCATTCTTATTCCTAAATGAAAAGATGATCTGGGTAGGAGAGCAGGCTGGCTGATAGGAAAGAGACGTGGGTGGTGTTGAAGCCTCCCACCTGCAACCACACACAACTCTACTCTCCACTTCTGGCATTACCCATTTAATGGGTGACCTACATTCCGGAATTTCCAGGACAGCCACAGATCTAGTCCTTCCCCTCAGGGGATCACGTGTCAGAGTTGGGGAAATGAGAGGGACTGTGGTCAAAGAACATATTCCTGGCCTCTCCCACCTGCACCCTCTGCATTTCTCCCTTTCCTCTCCTCCTCTTCAGTGGGGATTTGCTCAGACTTCTTTCAGATGAAATCAAACAGAACTAGAAAGGTAAACCTCCTGGGTGGAAAATAAAGGAAACAAAAAGTCACCAGCTCTGCGCAATACATCTGAACACCAATAGAAATGGTGGAGAGATCACTGCTGTTCTAGTTATCTGTGACACCCCTCCCCTCCCCGCCACATCCCTTCTCCTGTCCTCCCCCATCCTCTCTCCCTCCTTTCTCCAGAGGTGGCTAGGGTTGCAAAAACATTTGTCTCTCAGCTGATCAACTGGGACTGAGGAGAAGGCGAATGAATTATTTAAGTTTTGCAGCCTGTGTGTGTACGTGTGTGTGTGTGAGTGAGTGTGTGTGTTGTGTAGGGGGTTCAGCCCCCCTCTTTAATTAATGAACAATCTGGCCCATTGCTGCTCCCGTAAGTATGCAAAATAACTTCATTTGAAATCCCTGTTGTTGAATGTACTCCATGGAGCACAATCACATTGCTGCCCCCTGTTTTGCATAAGAAACCGCTGTTTCCAAGATAAGAATCTTTTCATTTAGCTGTAGCATGAGCTCATCCTTTTCCTGTGCATTGTGGCTCCTTCTCCTTTGAGTCAGATACCCAAACAATGACTGCCTGTGCTTTGGCACCCTCCTACCCCCAGCCCCGGAAGACAGAAGGCTGAGGCCTCCGGAAGCCTCCCTAAGCAGGCAACCTAAGTTATTTTCAGGCCTCAGACGTCAGAGGGGGCAAGCACTAAGAAGATCTGAGACCCCTGAAAATCTACTGGCTTTAAAGTAGACCCTGGGAAAGAAACTCTGAATAGCATGGTGTGTGTGGCAGGGGGCGGACAGGCGCTGCCATAAGATCATGAACTTAAACAGCCTGGGAAATCTAAGGAGAGGGAGTAAGGACCCACAAATGTGCAAAGCTGCTGTGCCTATCTTCCTCTGTCCCTGATCACCAGACTGCATCCTGTCCCTGCCCTTTGGTTTGGAACAACCACGCCCACGGCAGAAACCACACAATGGCACTTGCACTCCAACCAGAAACTAGAGAGGCCTCAGATTCTATGAAATCCAAACCCTTTCCTCGTTCTGTATGCAGGTAAATCGAGGCTTAGGGAGGGGGAAGCAGCTTGCCTAACAGCACTCAGATCGTTGAAGAGGTGGGTGCTAAAACTCCAGACTCATGCTGTTTATTCTACCACACATGGCTGCCTCTGGAGGGAATCGATAACATTTGTGTACAAAGCACTGAGGGAAAAGACAAGATAGGAGATTAAATGAGTTCACAGTAAGCTACAAAGCCTATACAAACAGTAGAGGTTTTATTGTTAGCTTCCTCATTTATAGGCAATATTTTCAAAAGATCCAGGAGAATAGCAAAATTTAACCTTTACTAGTGTAAGAGGACTCTGCAGAAGGCAGTGAGTTTCCAAGACAAAATGTATGTAGTCACTTTACCTTGGGGAATGGGGCCACGTGGTCACATCAACTCAGCACTCGCTCATTATTTCCACTTTGGGGAGAGGAAATAATGCACCAAAGAAGCTTTAATTAAGCTACAGGTAACTAACCTGTCCAGCAGGAGGTCTGGGGCACTGAGGCCCACAAGAAATGGGAAAAAGAAAGGTCCTGCCTTTAGAGAGGTTATAAGCTGTTCCATAGGCTGTTTGGTCTCTGCAATTTGATCAGAAGCCCCTTCAGGGCCAAGCTCGTGTATCCCTGGTAACTTTAAGCCTAGGAAAGAGTTCCCAGCAGGTGCCCCCTTGCAGATTGGCTGGTTAAGTAAGCTGAGAAAAGACCTCCCACACTGATTCTGACATGTTCCCAGTGGAGCTTTTCTCTCCAAGTTTGTTGTAAAGGAACATTTATTACATTTCAGACAGTTCCCCTGTGGCCCTGAGAAAGCTCCAATGATTCCCAGAATGTCTGGCCATCTGTGGCCTTCAAGGTGGCAGACAGCATTTTCCTCTTAGCCACCAGAAGAAGTAACGTTTCAATGCCAGTATTGATGTTGCTAAAAAAAAACCACAGTCAGAAGGAAAGTTTTCCCTCACCTTCCCATCAGTTTGGGGGAAGTGAGAAATCTCACATCCTAGACAGAAAAGCAGCAGTAGAAGAGGAAGTAGGAGACCTGTGTGCCCATCCTAACTTGGCCCCTTACTAGCTATAAGACTTTAACAAATCACTTCTATCTCTTGGCCTCAGTCTCTTCGTCTGTAAAATGAGGGCATCGACTAGAGCAAAGTTTCCCAAACTAAGGTTTGGAAGTCTGAATCTTTTCAAATATGGGGTTGGAGTGAAGGGTAGATATAATACAATAAAATAGATATCTGGTAGCAAAAAGACAAGAAACAATGGACTGGATGAACATTTTTTGTTATAATATTTAGCGATTCTAGGAAATCCCGAATTTTTGTTCATGGGATTGGCTGTCAAATGAAACAGATGTTTGTTATTTAAAACAATTTCACTTCCAGTTAAATTGGGCAAATTCAAACACGGCACTTATTGAGCTCCTTCCTAAGATCCACAAAAAAAAAAGAACGGGATTGAAAAGGCCAATGCAGGGAGTACAAAGGAAAAAGGAAGAGAAGCTACACTAGGCAAGACAGCACACACACGCACACATGCACATGCATGTAAATATGGAAACTAGAAAATGGATAAATGAGTGGTAACTGGCTTAGCAGATTAGAAAAAGCCAAAATCCAAGGATGCAGTTTATACTTGCAAACCTCAAAAAGCTCAAGTTTTGAGGGTACCAGTTATCTCTGAAAGTGGGAGTCTTGGTATGGAGTTGAAAACGGGATGATTGATTGAACATGTTGATAAGAAACAGTCCCCAGATCCCTTCCTCCATCCCAGCAGGGGAGAAAACATTTAAACTAAGCACAGCCGAGGGCCCACTGAGAAGCCATGCTGAAAACCAGGATTAAGTTGAAGTCTGCATTCTGATCATTGGGACTTCCAGTCCCCATCCTTGACTCAGTTCCCAAAATACCGACAGCCAGGTTACACATGCCAAGCGGAAGATTGGAAGATTCCACTCTGGGAAACTGACTGAAAACCGAGAAATAATTCAGATGATACTGAAGAAACAGGCAGCATGTCAAATGATGTAGGGTTTTGTAGGCCATTATGGTTTCTGGATTTAGTCTGAGGACCAGAAAGTCATTCAGGGGTTTAAGCAGGCAAACAACATGATCAAATTTGCATTTTTAAAAGATGAGAAAGGAGCTAGTGTGGATATTCAAAAAGTGAAGACTCTGTACCACATTCTGACCGGTTTCAAGAGCCGTACAGAGATGTGCTGGAGGAGTGCCTGCTGGTGCCCAAAGACATGGGATGCTGAAGCGGTGCAGAATGCCACATGGAAGCTTGTTGGTAATGTGCCTGATGCTATTTGAGAATGTAGATCGCTGGTGGTGGGGTGCTGAAGTGGCAGGTGGGAAAGGAGACTCATGGTTTAGAGACCGTTGACATTAATTGAGCAAATGAATGAAGATTATATTGAAGATAATAAGTGTCAGGTTTCTCACTGTTGGGGAAGATACTACAAACATAGAAGGAAGACCAAGACCGAATGCTAACATTCTGGGTTGAAATTGGAGGTTTGGGTATAAATTCATGTTTCAAATGTATATACTCAGAGAAATATAAAAATAGTTATAGATGTATGTGTGTATATATGTGCATGTATGTATTAATATATACATACATATATTTTCCAGCCCTGTCTGCTAAGAGCACCTACAAGCAATTATAGCCCAACGGCAATGAGCCCACCAAGAGCTCAGATAATAGTTTCCATATACCACCCTCCACTAAAGTGCTCAAAAAGCCGGCACGGTGGCTCACACCTGTAATCCCACCACTTTGAAAGCCCGAGGTGGGTAGATCATGAGGTTAGAGATCAAGACTCTCCTGGTCAACATGGTGAAACCCCATCTCTACTAAAAATACAAAAATTAGCCAGGTATGGTGACACACACCTGTAGTCCCAGCTACTCAGGAGGCTGAGGCAGGAGAATCGCTTGAATCCGGGAGGCAGAGATCAGGAGGCAGTGAGCCAAGATCGCACCATTGCACTCCAGCTTGGTGACAGAGCGCGAGACTCCGTCTCAAAAAAGAGAAAGTGCTCAAGGAATAATGGGAACAAGTCAAAAGGGCACCAAGACCACCTTGAAAGGGGCTCCCAGTGGACAAATCTGGGAAAATTTGAGCATCAAAATAAACATTGATAGTAATGGATCACAACCAATTACACAAAATAAGAATTCATGAGTCCATATTGGCATAAATAAATAAATAAATGGAAGATAGGGCAGATTATATCTACAGAGATGCTCACCACAATATATTCTATCCTATAGGCTACTCTTACAATGTGATGTTAACAACCTTCCCATCAAGTGGTAAGAGCTATGTCTCCCTCCATTGACCCTATATGGATATTTATGACTGCCTCAAACAACAGAATACAGTGGAAATGAAAGCTATGTGACTTCTGAGGTTGTATTAGAAAAAGGCCATGCACTTCCACCTTGCTCTCTTGGGATACTTGCTGTTGAATCTCAGCCCCAGTGCTGGGATAAAATCAAGCAGCTACATAGCAAGGCCTCATGTGAGGGTTCTGGCTGGCAGCCTCAGCTGTGGTCCCAGCCAAAAGACAGCACCAACTAGTCAGTCATGTGAGTGAGCCACCTTGGAACTGGATCCTCTAACCCCAGCTGACAGCCCCAGCTAAAATACCACCTTGTCCAGATTGCAGATTCATGAGCTACGTTATTGTTGTTTTAAGCCAGTAAATTTGGGTCTAGCTTGATGTACAGCAACAGATTACTGAACAGAGGAGAAGCCCTTCTCTTCCTTACAATAGAATGCCAACCAATAAATGTAGAAAGATTAATGGGAATGAGAATCAATATTTGGCCACCATAACAGTACTGGTTGATTCAGGCAGCTAAGGGTGTTTGGTAGAGGATAGATGAGAAACAGGATGTTGGGATAATCTGGGAATAGCTCCCCACAAAATACTGATCAATTACAGCGAAAAAAAGTGACATTGTTATGCTACAGAAACCTGCAGACACCAATAAACCAGGTGATTAGAGTTAACACTACCAGTGACAGGACAGGTTGGCATTGTGTGCCCTCTGACGCAATGCACCAAGAACATAGCATCATTTCCAGGGTATTCCTGCCAAGAAAACGTGGCCTGAGTCTAGTCATGAGGAAACGCGGTGCATCCTACAAAATGTAAAATCAATAGTTGCTAAAACTGTTGAGGACATGAAAGACATGAAAACTCTATGGAACTATCTCAGATTGAAGGAGCCTGAAGAGATAGGACAACTAAATACTGGATGGACATTGCTGACAACTAATTGCTGGTAACTAAGTGTTCCTGGATTGTTGGGACAGTCGGCAAAGTTTTAATTGGGTCTGCAGATTGAATGGTAGTATTGTACCAATGTGGATTTCCTGACCTGGAGAGCTGTGTGCTGATAGGTTAAGAGAGTGGACTTGCTAGGGGAAATACACACTGGAAATTTTGTTGTTGTTGTTGTTGGAGGACGAAGTCTCGCTCTGTTGCCCAGGCTGGAGTGCAGTGGCACGATCTTGGCTCACTGCAACCTCCGCCTCCAGGGTTCAAGTGATTCTCTCACCTCAGCCTCCTGAGTAGCTGGGACTACAGGCTCATGCCACCACGCCCGGCTAATTTTTGTATTTTTAGTAGAGACAGGGTTTCACCATGTTGGTCAGGCTGGTCTTGAATGCCTGACCTCATGATCCACCCACCTCATCCTCCCAAAGTGCTGGGATTACAGGCATAAGCCACTGCGCCCGGGTCACACTTGAATATTTAAGGATCATAGAACATCAGGTCTTCAGCTTACTCTCAAGTGGTTCAGAAAGACACTAATGTATGCATATATATGATGTTCACATATATTTATACATAATAATGTTTACATATATGAGAAAGAGAGAGCAAATGCAGTAAAATGTTCACAAGAATCTAGGTGAAAGAGATATGGAAGTTATTTGCACTGAACTTGTAACTTCTCTGTAGGTTTGAAAATATTTCAATATGCAGTATTTTTTAAAACCACACAATTGCTTATTTTACCAAACCATTTCAGATCAAAGTCTCATTGCTTAATTTCAACTACTCAACCAATTTTATTCTTCAGGGCAAAGGGGTAAATATATGCATAACCCCAAACCACAGATATGCAAATCACATTGCAAACCAGGCCCCAATTCATACTAATTCATCAACATTTCCATGCCTAGTGCTACATCAGCACTCTCAACTCCAACCAAGACACCAGGGTTCACCAGCTTCACTTGCAACATTGCAGGTGCTCCTTGCACAAACAGCCCCACCCTCGATATGATGTAACAAAAAGGTTCTCCTTTGTGGTAATAGTCTTTATCTGTCATCTGCAAGTTTGGCAAAACTGTAACATCTGTCTCTTATGCCCTTCCCTTTTATTTTCTGCATGGCTCTTCCTTCTTTCACCTCATTTCTGCTCCTGATGACCAGATAGCTCAGGTGGTTATTTTGTGCTCTCGCAGCCAACAGTCTACATGGAAGCCCTGCCCCGTCTTCTCTCTAGATTGTCCTGGTCCCCAAACAGATAAGTTTGAATACAGGGATATTCAAATAGTAAGTAACTATACAAAAGAAATTCAACAATATTAATAATTAAATAATACAAATAAAACCACAATGTAGTTATTAATTTTAAATTAGTACCAGTCTTTTTTTTCTTTTCTTTTTTGAGACAGAGTCTCACTCTGCTGCCCAGGCTAGAGTGCAGTGGCACGATCTCGGCTCACCGCAACCTCCGCCTCCCGGGTTCAAACGATTCTACTGCCTCAGCCTCCTGAGTAGCTGGGATTACAGGCATGCACCACCACACTTGGCTAATGTTTGTATTTTTAGTAGAGACGGGGTTTTACCATGTTGGTCAGGCCGATCTCGAACTCCTGGCCCCGTGATCCGCCTGCCTCGGCCTCCCAAAGTTCTGGGATTACAGGAGTGAGCCACCACTCCCGGCCTTAGTACCAGTCTTTACAGCAGCATGATGGTAATATATATTGAGGATCATGAAACTATCCATGCCTTGTGTCATGCATTTTGATACAATAATTCTACTTTTAAAGCAGTTACCAGAAACATCATTCAGAAGGTAGTGTTCTTTATAATGCTGAAAAGATGCCAGGAATATAAGTCTGTGATGTACATGCATTTTTTCAACAAATAATTACTGAGAAATTTCTATGACCAAGTATCTGATAGAATAGAGCAATGTTGAAGTGTTATGACAAATCAACACAATGAAATGTTGTATAACCATTAAAATACTAAGTAGAAACACTCATAGAAAAGTGTTTATGAAATATGTCCAATAGAATTCAAAACTTCACAGGCACTACATAGACTATGTACAGACTGTAAATTATAATAAATAATATTTAAAAACTGTGTATGGACTGTAAAGTACAATAAAATTTAAAAATTTTATAGGCACTATATAAAACTATATATAGGGTATAAATTAAAATATAATAAACTTTGTTAGGTGCTTAAGTATCTCATTTAAATGCTCACAGAAGCTCCAGTGTTATTATCCCCATGGTACAGATAAAGAAACTGAGGCTCACGGGGATTATAATACAACACTAGACTGTGAGTCCCACAGACTAACGTTTTTATCTGTGCTGTATCCCCAGTGTCTGGAACAGTGCCTCACATATAGCAGACACTCAGTTCTTGACTACCTGATGTGGCTGAGTCGTGATTGGGACCCAGTTCCATATCAGAGCTAATACTGTCATTCAAATAAACTAGATCCACCAGGACTTCAGAATGGATTCCGAGATAGGCTTACAGACCTTCAAGTTCTTTGTTAGGTTGCAAGAGCCTCATGTCCGGTCCTCTCCTTTCCTTTCTCTTTTACCGCCTGCCCTCTGGTGGAGGTACTGATGAGTAGCAGGAGTCAGGGAAGAAGGACCAGGGTCATCAACAACTGCACAGATCACCTGTGTCTTACCTGTACGTAATTAACACCTAGTTTTGTCTGTTCTCTAGCTATAAAAACAGGTGGACATATTTTTGCCAAATTTGAAGGTTATTTTCGAGATGGTCTGGCTTAAATTACATCGTATTAGCAAAATTTACTTTGGGGATGCTGTGGTGCACACTGATTATTTTTTTCCTTGCATTGTGAGTTTTGTGGCCCATCATTTTATGGATTTGTATAAGTTAAGAAATTTACACGTTTTAAATTTTTCTAAAATATCTCAGATTAAAGAGAATATTCCAAAATTTCATTAATTTTTCAAAATGATTTTGTTTTTTTTCTCCACACAATGAATAAATTTAAATACTACAAAATTTGTCCCAAAGATGAATAAATCTTAGTTTCAAATCACCAAGAGTATTTGTTTTCTTTACCAAGAATAGGAAGTCATAACCGATAGTATTTTAAAATGAGAATTTTTATGGAACTGGAAACCCAATTTTAAAGGGACACCTATGCAAGGGCCAATTGCAAAGACAGGCTCTTTCAAGGGCAAATGAAATTGCAGTGAGAAGAATGTTTGGAATAAGATGAGAAGAATCGTGTTCTTTCGCAGGCAATTGAAATCAAAGTTCAGTTCAAAGAGACATTCGGCTGCTGATCACGAGATACGAGATATGAATTCAGATGCTTCTGTAAGAGAAAATAGTGCTTTTACATTTGAACTCCAATTATGCCAAAGAATCTACACTAGTTCTATGTCTGGAATCTGAAAGGAGAATCTAAATGTTCCAATAGAAAGGTCATATTGAAACCAATTACTAAGCCCCCAAAGTTACTAAAATTGTTATTAATGGAGCAGTTTCCACAATTCCAATTATTTAAGACAAGATCAGAGCTGAAACTATGTATGCCAGTGGAGTACAATAGGAATCAGTATTTAATTCTCCCAAACCACTGGTTCCTTCAAACCGCAGCTTCATCTTTTACGGGCTGGAAGTACCAAGTATCTTTTTCACCCATGGCTCTTAATAAATCCAAAATGCAAATGCCTGAAATAATTGGCATTGGTTTTTGATACAGCTGGACTCTCACATAGGCAACACTATGTCATGTGTGCCTGAGTGGTGAGTAACAAGGACTTACTCAAATCTACTCAGGGGTATGACAATAACTATGACCTCTAAAGAAACTTATTACAAAGTTGGAAATTATTAAAGCTCTGAATTAATTCAACTAGACAAAAGCATTATAATTTTAACATTAATGTTTTTATTGTTTCTATTAAACTTTACTTAATGATAGTTAATTATTCTCCTGTGGAGCACTGGGAGTTTCCTAGAGTCTCTTTTTTTCTTGGCACTTATAATGAAGGCATAGAGTTCACTCCCAGTTTTCTTTGTTATTGACAAAGAGATCAGCACATTAAACACGTGGAAAGCCCTCCCTAGTGACTAGCACAACCCTTGGCAAATAGTAAGTACTTAATAAATATTTGCCAAATGATTTAATGAACCACCCTTATATGAGTTGGAGTTTTTTGGTTGTTACAAAATTCAACTCTGGTTAACTTAGGAAAAGAGGGAATTTATTTGAAGGCTACAGGGCAGCAAACAGGTTTAAGAAGAGACTGGAAAGCCCAACTCTTCAGAAACCAGAGCAGGAAACCAGGGAGCTCCAGAAGATGTAGAGCAAAACTGCTTAACACTTCATGTAGTCTGTTTATTACTCCATTCATAAATCGAATTCAAGAGGAGAGCTTTTAATTGACCTAACTGGGCCCATATCGCTACTCCTACACTAGGAGGGGGCAATCTTGATTAATATTCAATTAATATTCCTACCAGAATTTATCCAGTGTCAAAAAAGAATCTTCCAAAAGGAAATTGGTGTGCTACTGCCAAAACAAGGTAGAATGGATGCAGGACAGGAAGGAAGGAAGGAAGGAGAGGAAGGAAGAAGGAAGGAAGGAAGGAAGGAAGGAAGGAAGGAAAAGGAGAGGAAGGAAGGAAGGAAGGGGAAGAAAGGAATTTTTCTTTTTTTTTTTCTGTTTTCTTTTTTTGAGATGGAGTCTCATTCTGTTGCCAGGTTGGAGTGCAGTGGCACTATCTCAGTTCACTCCAACCTCCACCTCCCAGGTTTAAGCGATTCTCCTGCCTCAGCCTCCCGAGTAACTGGGATTACAGGTGCCCACCACCGTGCCTGGCCAATTTTTGTATTTTTAGTAGAGACAGGGTTTTACCATGTTGGCCAGGCTGGTCTCGAACTCCTGACCGTAGGTGATTCACCGGCCTCTGCCTCCCAAAGTGCTGGGAGTACAGAGTAAGCCACCACACCCAGCCAGGAATTTTTCTAAGCATTAAGAAGGAACTTAAAAGAAAATACTTAGAAAGTAAGTACTTAGAAAAATTACTAAGTAACGTATCGAGAGTATTGCCTTAGAGTTAATCCAATCTGATACGATTAGTGTCCTCATAAGAAGAGACACCAGAGAGTGCTGTTCTCCCTCGCTTCTCCTCCCCCTCTCCCTTCTTTCCACACAAGCACACCAAGGAGGCCATGTGAGTACACAGAGGGAAGGCAGCTGTCTGCAACCCAGGGGGAGAGCACTCATCAGACACCCACCCTGCTGGAATGTGATAGTGGATTTCCAGTCTCCATTACCGTGAGAAGATAAATTTCTGTTGTGTAAGCCTCCTGCTTTATAGTAGTTTGTTATGGCATCCTGAGCGGATGAATATATCCACCATCAAAATTGATGAGGCAACCAAATAATTTCACAAAAATGCCTTCCAGGGAAAAATAGTTAAAATAACTGCTTAGAGATAAGTTGCATTATTTTAGCATGTATATAATTAAAATAAAATAGGCCATAAAAACCATCAATCATTACACAGGAATCTCTGAAAGACCTAACTGCCAAATACTACTGCATTTTCAATGTTATTATCAAAATATGATACTAGTAATAGTTCAAATTGGTAGGGAAAACATGAAATGTTTAATAAATTGTATAGCACTACTTGGAAAAAAAAAATAGTTAACTCTCATTTCATGCCCAAAGCACAAAACATTCTAGATGCTTTTAAAACCTTCATTTAAAAATAAAAGCTCAGGCCAGGCGCAGTGGCTCACACCTGTAATCCCAGCACTTTGGGAGGCCAACTTGGTCAGATCACTTGAACTCAAGAGTTCAAGACCAGCCTGGGCAACATTGTGAAACCCTGTCTCTACAAAAAATACAAAAAATTAGCCAGGCGTGCGGGCACACATTTATGGTCCCATCTACTTGGGAGGCTGAGGTAGGAAGATCACTTGAGTCTGGGAAGCAGGGGTTGCAGCGAGCCAAGATTATGCCATTCTACTTCCAGCCTGGGAGACACAGTGAGACCCTGCCTCAAAAAAATATATATTTTTATTAAAAAAAAGAGCTCAGCAGCATTAGAGGAAAACACTGAAAACATTTTTTATAATGTTGGACTGGGAGATATCTTCTCAAGGTTCAAATTCAAAAGCCATAAGGAAAAACATTAATAGATCACAATATGTAAAAATTTTCAACTTCTGTACAGAAAAATATAACACAAAGAAATTTAATAGACAGGCAAAAGACTGAAAGAAAATAATTGCAACATATAAAAAAAGAATTTGATATCCACCATGTATAAAGAGTTCCTACAAATAAAACACCAACCATATAATAGAAATATATACATTCACAATATTATGCAACCATCACCAATATCTAATTCCAGAACATTTAATCACCCCAGAGGTACCTTATACACATTAAGCAGTCACTCCCATTCCTTCCCACCACCAGCCCCTGGCAACCATTAATCTACATTTCAAATAAATCTACAATCTCCATAATTCTATGGATTTACCTATTCTGAACATTTCATGTAAATGGAATCATACAATATATGACCTTTTTGTTTCTGGCTACTTTCGCTTAGCATAATGTTTTTAGGCTTCATCCACACTGTATCACGTATCTGTATGTCATTCATGTTTACAGCTGAATGATTGAAATTTGGGTTGCTTCCACTTTTCGGATGCTATGAGTAACGCTATTTGTGTACAAGTTTTTGTGTGAATGTATATTACCAGTTCTCTCAGGTATATGTCTAGGAGTGAAATTGCTATATGGTCATTCTATGTTTAATTTATTGAGAAATTAATAAACTTTTCAACAACAGCTGTACCATTTTACATTCCCACCACCAATGTGTGAGGGTTCTCATTTCTCCAAATCCTTGCCAAAATTTATTTTCACTTTTTAAAAAATTACAGCCATGCTAGGGAAGTAGTATCTCATTATGGTTTTTATTCATATTCTCCTATTGACTAATGATGTTAAACATCTGTTCATATGCTTATTGTCCATTTTTATATACTCTTTGGAAAAAAATGCCTATTTTTTTTTGTTCATTTTGATTGGGTTGTTTTTTGTTGTTGAGTTGTAATTTTATATGTATTTGAGGTTCTAGACTGTTAACAGATTTCCAAATATTTTCTGTCATTCTATGGGCTATCTTTTCACTTTCTTGATGGGTCTATTAAAGCGTAAAGTTTTAAATTTTGATGAAGTCCAATATATCTTTTTTCCCCCTTTGTTCCTCGTGCTTTTGGTTTCATACGTAAGAAACCATTGCCAACTAGGTGTGGTAGCTTCATGCCTGTAATCCCAGTACTTTGGGAGGCCAAAGCAGGAGGCTCACTGGAGACCAGGAGTTCAAGACCAGCCTGGGCAACATAGTAAGACCCTGTCTCTACAAAAAAAAAAATGTAATAGCCAGGTGTGGTGGCACCCACCTGGAGCCTAGCTACTCAAGAGGCTGAGGCAGGAGGATTGCTTGAGCCCAGGAGTTCAAAGCTGGAGTGAGCTATGATTATGCCACTGAGCTCCAGCCTGGGTGGCAGAGAAAGACCCTGTCTCCTAAACAAACAAACAAAAAAGACAACAAGTGTTGGTGTGGATTGGGAGTAATCAAAAGAACCTTTGTATACTATTGGTGGGGAATGCAAAATGATGCAGATGCTATGGAAAACAGTATGAAGTTTCCTCATAAAACTAAAAATAGAACTACCGTATGCTCCAGCAGTCCCACTTATGGGTATTTATCTAACAGAATTGAAATCAGAATCTCAAAGAGATATTAGCGCTCCTGTGTTCACTGCAGCACTGTTCACAATAGCCAAGATGTGGAAACAACCTAAATGACCATCAACAGATAAATAAAGAAAATGTGACATATACCTACAATGGAATACTATTCAACCTTTAAAAAGAAATTCTGCAATATGTGACAACATGATTAGACCTTGAGGACATTACACTACATAAAATAAGCCAGTCACAAAAGGACAAATAATAATGCATGATTCCATGTACATGATGTATGTAAAATAGTCAAATTCACAGAATCAATTAGTGAAATGGCTCATTGAGCATGGTGGCAGCCTTTGAGATACATGTGTATTCCTTGCAAGTCACGCCAAACCTACACACAAGTAACTATGTCTAAGGGACCTGCAGTTGGTATTCATCTTGGCACCACCTACTCTTGTGTGGATGTTGTTTAGCACAGAAAATTGGAGATAATTGCCAATGATCAGGGAAGTCAAACCACCCCAAGTTATGTTGCCTTTACTGATACCAAATGACTAATTGGTGATACCGCAAAGATCCAAGTTGCAATGAATCCCATCAACAAGATTTTTTATGCTGAACATCTCATTGGAAGCAGATTTGATGATGCTGCTGTCCAGTCTGATATGAAGCATTGGTCCTTCTTGCTGGTGAATGATGCAGGTAGTCCCAGAGTCCAAGTAGAACACAAGTAATAGACAAAAAGTTTCCATCCAGAGGAGGTGTCATTTATGGTCTGACAACGATAAAAGAAATTGCAGAAGCCTACCTTGAGAAGACTGTTACCAACGCTGTGGTCACAATGCCAACTTATTTTAATGATTCTCAACATCTGACTACCAAGAATACTGGAACCATTGCTAGTCTCAATGTACTTAGAATTATCAAGGCCAGGTGTGATGGCTCACACCTGTAATCCCAGCACTCTGGGAGGCTGAGGCGGGCAGATCACCCAAGGTCAGGAGTTTGAGACCAGCCTGGCCAACATGGTGAAACTCCATCTCTACTAAAAATACAAAAATTAGCCAGGCATAGTTGTGTGCACCTGTAATCTCAGCTACTCGAGAGGCTGAGACACCAGAATCACTTGAATCTGGGAGGTGGAGGTTGCAGTGAGCCAAGATTGTGCCACTGCACTCCAGCTTGGGCAACAGAGAAAGACTCCATCTCAAAAAAAAAAAAGAAAAAAAGAATTATCAATGAGCCAACTGTTGCTGCTATTGCTTATGGCTTAGACAAAAAAGGTTGAAACAGAAAGAAATGTGCTCATCTTTGACCTAAGAGGTGGCGCTTTTGATCTGTCAGTCCTCACTATCAAGGATGGAATCTTTGAGGCCAAAAATATACAGCTGGAGACACCCACTTAGGTGGAGTTAGTTGGAGAAGATTTCAACAAGCAAATGGTCCACCATTTATCACTGAGTCCAAGCACAAGCATAAGAAGGACAATGATGAGGATAAACAGAAGACTCTTGACGAGTGTGATGAAATTAGCAACTGGCTCAATAAGAATGGTACTACAGAGAAGGAAGAATTTGAACATCAGTAGAAAGAGCTGGAGGAAGTCTACAACCCCATCGTTACCAAGCTGTATCAGAGTACAGGAGGCATGTTTGAAGGAACGTCTGGGGGCTTCCCTGATGGCAGAACTCCTCCTTCTAGTGTTGCTTCCTCAGTGCCTGCCATTGAAGAGGTTGATTGACCTAACCTAAGTATAGATAATAACACTGGTCCAAAACTTCAACTAAAAGCAGTTAAAACTTTGAAGGACCCCAATTGACAGCAAATTCTATGGCAGTTTTAAAGTTCAGCTGCTATAGTAAACTACTGGATATTCTCAATACTTGAATATGGAACATGTGCACAGAGGAAGGAAATAGCATTGAACTTTATAAGCACTGTATTGTAAGTGGAAAATGCAATGTCTTGAATACAACTGTATTAAAAATTGGCACCAGAAAAAGAGTGAAATGGTGGTTGCCAGGGGCAGGGGAAGGCGGATGTAGGGAGTTACTAATCAATAGGCTTAAAGTTTCAGCTAAGCGAGATCAATAGTAAACTCTAGAGATCTGCTGTAGAACATTGTACCCATAGTCAACATAATGTATTGTACATTTTAAAATGTATCAAGCAGGTAGATCATGTTGTGTTCTTACCACAATAAAAAAAAATTTTTAACTTAAAAAAAACCTTGTATAGCTCCATCCCACCCTGAACCTGTTATCACAAATTACATCTTTATGCAATATGTACTCACCAACATAGGTTATAATTTATACTTTAAGCATTTGTCTTTTAAATCATATAGGAAAAAAGAGGAGTTATAAATTATAACTGACATTAATATCACATTAATACTGACCTTTAGTTTTGCCCACATATTTAACGGTGTTTTGGTTTGTTTTTCATGCAGTTGCAGAGTTACTATGTATGGCAATTACATTTCAGTCTGAAGGATCCCCTTTAGCATTTCTTGTAGGGAAGGTATAACAGCAGTGAACTCCTTCAGTTTTTGTTTAACTGGGAATGTCTCAGTTTCTCCCTTTTTGAAAGGTTGTTTTGCTGAATATAGAATTGATTGGCAGGGTGTTTCTCTTTCTACACTTCAAATACATCATCCCACTGTCTTCTGACCTCCATTGTTTCTGATGACAGATTAGCTGTTAATATTTATTGAGGATCTTTTGTGTATAATGAGTTGTTTCTCTTTGCTGCTTTCATGATTCTCTTGGCTTTATATAATTTGATTTTGATAAGTGTTGGTGTGGATGTCTTTGAGTTTATCCTTCTTGGAGTTCACTGAGCTATACAGAGGCAAAAAGTAATGTCTTTCATCAAGTTTTCAAAGTTTTTGGCCATTATATCTTCAAACATTCTTTCTTTGTCTTTCTCTTATTCTCTCCTGGAGTTTACATTATGCTTATGCTGATATTCTTGATAGCATCCCACAGGTCCCTTAGTTCAAGTCATTTTTCTTCACTTTTTTTTCTTTCTGGTCCTTGGAATGGATCATCCCAATTGACAAATCTTGAAGTTTGCTGTTTCATTGTCCTGCCTGCTCAATTCTGCTGCTGAACCCCTCTTATGAATTTTTTTGTTTCAGTTATTGCATCTTTCAACTTCAGGATTTCTATTCAACTTCTTTTTTATAATTTTCATTGGATATTCTCCATTTGGTGAGACATCATTCTCCTGATCTCTTCTAGTTCTTCACTCATGGTTTCCATAGATCTCTAAGCATATTTAAAATAGTTAATTAAAAGGCTTTGTTGAGTAAGTCTAATGTATCGGCCTCCATGTGAACAATTTCTATTGATTTCTTTTTCCTGCTTACAGGCACACTTCCTTGTTTCTTTGCATGCCTCTTTTTTTTTTTTTTTTGAAAAGTGGACATTTTGAATATTATAATGTGGCAACTCTAAAAATCAAATCCCCGCCCCACATGGTTTGTTGTTTGTTTAATGGCTTTTCTAAACTAATTCTGTAAATTCTATATTCTTTGTCATGTGTGGCCACTGGATTCCTTCTTCTATATACTTAGTGGTGAGCCAGTGATTCAACAAAGACTTCCTGACATGACTGGAACAAAAAAAAAAAACACACACACACACACACACACACACAATATTTCAGTTTTTACTGAGAAGTTCTGTTTATGTTGGGGTACATCTTCAACACTCAGTCAGGCAGTTTAAAATTCTGTCTAAGCCTATACTACCTTCTTGCACAGAGCCTGGAGATAAATCAGAGGTGAGAGTTTATGGCCTTCTCAGTTCTTTCCTGAGCATATACAAAGCCCTGGACATAGTATGGCCATTCAGATTCCCGAGATATGTAGGCATTTTCAAAGCCCTTATTCCCTAAACCATCTCACTTTCCAGCCTCTCCTCCCAAGCTTTTTGGTTTTCTATTGTTTGCCTCGAGTGTTATCCCTCCCCATGTGGGAACACTGTAAAACATTTGCCTTTAAATATTTTTGGCAAACACTCCCAGAGTAGACATCTCAACCCTGGGAGATTTCCAAGTTAGATAAAATAAAGGCAAGTCCTTTGAGTCTATACTCAAGGGAGTCACCAGTCAGGTCAAAACAATCCACCAGGATTCTTTGAGTATAATCCCTGTTCTACTTTCTCCAATGCCGGGTACTCATTCCAAGAGTAAGGGCTATTGTCTTCAAAGCCACTGCCAACCCTGGCCACAAAGTTCTCTTACTGAGATCCAAATATATTTTCTTGATTAAGAATTCCCCTGGTTACTGTAAGGTTTTTATTAGTTTCCAGAATTCTGAAAAAGTTGATTCTGACAGTTTTTGCCAGTTTATTCATCGCTTTTAAGAAGCAATTAATTTTGAAGTTCCTTATTCTGACACGTTTGTTTGTTTGAGACAGAGTCTCACTCTGTCACCCAAACTGGAATGCAGTGGAGCAATCTCGGCTCACTGCAACCTCCACCTCCTGGGTTCAAGCAATTCTTGTGTCTCAGCCTCCCAAGTAGCTGGGATTACAGGTGCACACCACCATGCCCGGCTAATTTTTGTAGTTTTTTTAAGTAGAGACAGGGTTTCACCATGTTGGTCAGGCTAGTCTCGAACTCCTGACCTCAAATGATCTGCCCGCCTTGGCCTCCCAAAGTGCCAGGATTACAGGCATGAGCCAGTGCACCCAACCTCCTTATTCTGACATTTCACTGGTGTACTAGTCCAATCTTTTGGCTTCCCTGAGCCATGCTGGAAGAAAAAGAATTGTCTTGGGCCACATATAAAATACACTAACACTAACAATAGCTGATGAGCTAAAAAAAAATCACAAAATAACTCACAATGTTTTAAGAAAGTTTACAAATTTGTGTTGGGCCACATTCAAAGACATTCTGGGCTACATGCAGCTTGCAGGCCATGGGTTGGACAAGCTTATACTAGGCAATTCTTATGATGAAAAAAGAGGACCAATTGTCACAAATAGCTGTTCAACCTACTAGTTATTGATGGAGATGCTGATTAAAATGAGATTATTCTTGGTCCATCAGATTAGCAAAAATTGAAAAAATTGAGAATATCTAATATTGACAATATGTGAGGAAATAGGCAGTCATATGCTGCTGGTGGTAGATAAAATAAGAACTTTGAGTATGCAATTGGCAGAGTCTCTCAAACTTTTTAGTGTTCATTCCTTTTGACTTTTTCTCTTCAAGGAATTCAACTTATGAACACCCATAGGCACAATATGTATTTACAAAGATGTTCTTTGCAGGACTGTAATAATGAAGAGTCTGAAGACAAACAGATGCTCAATAGGGAGGTGTTAAGTAAATTACGGCACCACAGAACCCTGCAATATACATCCTGTAGTAACATTCCAACCTTATGTAATTCACAATTGGCTTCTTCCTCCACTCAAGTCTCAGATGTGGAGAGACTAATCTTCTTATCTTATAGTGTTGGGACTGAGGGAGTTTGGGGCTTGGAGGGGAAGGGCAAAATCAGACAAGAACACTGTAGGTAGCCACATACAGGGAAGTGGGGGAAGTTGGGGATGAACCCCCTTCTCCAGTATTCTTCTGGCTCAGTCTCCTCAGATTCATTCAGCCCATGAAATCAAGTCGGAAGTCAAGATATATAATATGATCCCATTTACCAGTGTGTATACTATATTCACATATATGTATTTATGTATATATGTAAATGCATTTTAAGAGACCTGAAAGAAATACACAAACTAATAACGATAGCAACCTCTAAAAGAGAAATGGGAATGGGGGAAGGAATGACAGAATCTCACATTTTACTCTGTGTTATTAAACCTTTGAAACAGGAATGAATCCATCTAATTCAAAAAAATCATCTAATTAAAAAAATTATTTAAGAAAGGTGTTTTGTTTGTTCGCTTGTTTTCTAGATAGGGCCTCCCTCTGTGGCCCAGACTGGAGTGCAGTGGTGCGATTATAGCTCACCGTAACCTTGACTTCCTGTGCTCAAGCAATCCTCCTACCTCAGCCTCCCAAGCTGCTGGGACTGCAGGCATACCACCATACCTGGCTGTTTTTTATTTTTATTTTTTGTAGATACAGGGGTCTCACTATGTTGCCCAGGCTGGTCTCAAGCTCTTGGCTTCAAGTGATCCTCCTGCCTTGACTTCTCAAACTGCTGGGATTACAGGTGTGAGCCACAACACTGGACCAAGAAAGGGTTTTAAACCACATTAATACAATTGGGATAAGGGAATAAATGGCAGTCCCATTACCCAAGCAACAACAACAACAACAACAGGCATAGTTAGAGAATGCCAGAGCCCAGAGTGAATGCACGGATCACAACTTTAAGAGATAAGACTTGCCCAAGTTGATGTGGTGAGTTAGTGACACAGTGTACAACCCAGGTTTCCTTAATGTCAAAAGAAAACAAGATTCCAAAACCAGAGGGGAAAACCTGAAATGACAATGGGAATCAATGAACCACTAAATCTGAAAAATCTGCAAGAGGTCAGTTGCAGCTTATCCAGTCCTCTATCTCAGTGAAAACTGAAGAAGATAAGGTGAGAGTCTTGTTATGAAACCATGTTGGAGGCATTCAGGAAGAGACTATGGTAGTTTTTGTCTTCTCTGAGACCTCCAGTGCTGGTACGTGTCACTTACAGTTCCCCAAAAAGCTATTTGACAATTAGAAAGGGAAATTAAGCACTTTATCAGTATCTGTGGAGTCATTGACTTAAAAAGAGCCCCATGCCAAGAATAGCACTTAGAAGCAATAGCAGCAGCAATAAACTATTCTCTCTCTCTCTGAAGTATACTCATTACTAATTGTTTAACTTGGAGAAGCTAGGAAAAGGGTAGCAGAATCCAACTCTGGCTCATTTGAGGAAAAGGGAACTTACTGGAATGGTATGATTGGTGATGCACTGGTAGATGCTTAGCAACCAGCTTTTCGGAACAACAGCAAAAAAATCTGATGTATAATGTTTGCTAATTTCCATCATATAAATATTCCCACCATGGCCAACTGCAAGCTGTAACATCATCTACCACCAGTGTAACATCATCTACCTCACAAAATTCCTGAAAAGTTGGTGGTAGGTCCTCAGGGTCTAGTCAGGAGAAGCCCACAGGATGGAAGGGGAGGCAGAAGATCAACTAGCCAGTACCAGAGGGTCTAAAAAGCAAGAACTACTCAACAGTATTGTCAGGTCACTGCGACATTAGCTTCTCTGCACAGATCTCTGCACTGCCCCTACCACCTCCCATAGATTTTTATGCCCTTTTAGGGGAAAGTCACCCATTCATCTCATTATCCACAAACGGTATGACCTAAAAGTAGTGGCTCATGCCATGCAGTTGCATTTCAGATAGGCTCCAGTTTATATTTGCAAGTCCAACTTGCAAATATAAACCAAAGAAAACAAGTTTATAACAAGAGATTGGGACAAAACAGCATATAAGTCTTCTTTCTTTTTTATTTTTTTTTTTTTTGTGGGGTTTTTGTTGTTGTTGTTGTTTGGAAACATTTTAATGTAGAAAATTCACACACACACACACACACACACACACACACACAGAGAGAGAGAGAGAGAGAGAGAGAGAGAGAAAGAATAGTAAAATGAACCCTCATTCTCAACAATTATCAACTTGTGGCCAATCTTATTCCATCCATATCTCTACTCTTTTTTATTTAAGGAAGAAAATCATCACAAGAAAGATCAGAAGAGTGGTTAGGACTGTTATTTGGAATTGGAATAACCTGGCGATATGGTTTGGCTGTGTCCCCACCCAAATTTCATCTTGAATTGTAGCTCCCATAATTCCTACATATTGTGGGAGGGACCTGGTGGGAGATAATTGAAGCATGGGGCGGTTTCCCCCATACTGTTCTCGTGGTAGTGAATGAGTCTCACGAGATCTGATGGTTTTATAAGGGGAAACCCCTTTCGCTTGGTCTCATTCTCTCTTGCTGCCACCATGTAAGAAATGTCTTTCACCTTCTGCCATGATTGTGAGGCCTCCCCAGCCATGTGGAATTGTAAGTCCATTAAACCTCTTTTCTTTATAAATGACCCAGTGTCAAGTATGCCTTTATCAGCAGCATGAGAACAGACTAATACACCTTGTAAAATAATAATGGCTACAATTTTGAGAGCAACTACAGGTTATGTGCTTTACATAAAGTATCTTATCAGAACTTCACAACAGCTCTGCTAGGCTGGCATTATTATCTCAGTTTTCAGATGGGAAATTGAAGCTGGAGAAATTTAACACTTGCCCAACAAAAAGCATTGACAGAGTCAGACTCAAACTTAGAACACAAACTATGTTGTACCCAAAATGTTAACAGTCGTTGCCTCAGGAGAGTGGAATTATGGGTTTTTTTTATTTGCTTTTCATAATATTCCTTCTTAAATGTATCAAAACTCATACTGAAAAATGAGTTCTGAGTTGCAAAAGATGATTTATTTTTTGCACCTGTCAATAAGTCTTCTCCACAGCTTATATGGGTTTTTATTATTTTTTTTGTTGATTTTTAAAAATTTCTCTATAATTGCCATTGCTGGACAGTATATCCATCCAAATAGGCTGGTGTGCTCTACGATGTTCCCCACAGGCCCAAGTGGTTTGCTGCTGGTACACCGCCCCCACCCCCCAACGCCGAAACAGCTTCAAGAAAACCCCGTTAAACAAATGTCTAGACTTTATTGTGGGGTTAGTGAGGCTCTGGGTAGAGTGAGCCCAGCAGTCATCATGAAGATATCCCTGCCATGTTCCTAAATGTGGTCTGAATTCACTAGACTGCATTCAGATATGCATACCATCCAAGTCAAAGAAGTGATCAGGCCTCTTTACTGCACGTCTTTATTTGCTATTGCACCCAGTGCCAATCTGTGCATCCAGTAGACTCATGAGGATGGTGATTAGTGCAGAAACCATGATAATGGGTCAATTACTAAACACCTACTCTGGGTAGCAAAATGGCTGCTGTTTTGCTTCCGCCTTTCAAATCTCACACAAGAATCTCTCTTGTGGCCCCCATTAACAGGAAACATAAAAGGAAGACAATTCCAGGAAATGTAGTTCAGCCTATCCAAGTTAACTCCACAGGGAAGACAGAAGTAGAGGCTGGAATCCAACAAGAGCCTCATGGGTAGAACTAGGCCTAATAGAAAGAAGCTGCTGGAATGCCTTTCAAACAACTTGTCTAATAATCATGTGGATGGCATCATAGGCAGGAAGCTCCTCATCTCTGGAAGTGCTCAAGCAGAAGTTTATGGAAAAATTATGGAAGGTCTTATACCAGCTAGGAACCACACTTCCTTTTTAGAAAGCTACTTTGGTAACACCAGGTAATGTGATACGAGCTTGAACTAGAACAGTAATGGTAGAGACGGTAAGTGGAGAACGGATCTGGAAGACATTGTGGAAGTAGACTTAAAAGGACTTGGCAACTGATTTGAGGGAGGACCATGTATTAACTTCCTATGACTGCTATAATAAATTATCATCAACTTACTGGGTTTAAGCAATAGAAAGATTTTTAAATTTCTATCTCTAAAAATAGAAATTTCTTATCCTAAAGCTCTAGAGGCCAGAAGTTCAAAATGAGTCTTCTGGGGCTAAAATCAAGACGTCAGCAGGCCTAGTTCTGGAGGCTCCAGGGGAAATCTATTCCTTGCCTCTTTCAGCTTTGGTAGCTACCAGCATTCCTTGGCCATCACTACAGTCTCTGCCTCCATAGTCACATTGCCTTCTCCTCTTCCGTGTCAAATGCCCTTACCTCTCCCTTATAAAGATGCTTGTCCTTATGTGACACTTGCCAACAGGCTCATCCAGAATAATGTTGCCATCTCAGGAGTCTTAATCACATCTGCAAAGTTCTTTTTGCCATATAAGGTAACAGTCACAGGTTCCAGAGATTAGGATGTAGATATCTTTCGGAAAGCAATTTCAACCTTGTACAGACAGCAAAACTAAAGAAAGCAGTTAAGACTCTAGGCTCTCATATCAGTGGTTCAGACCACGATAGAATCATTAACCAAAGTAAGACTATCAAGAAGAAAAAGCAGTTTAATGAGAAGAGTTTAGTTTGGGATATGCTACAAACTATACGAGGGATTGATGAGACATCCGTATGGAGATGACCAAAACAAACTTGGAACATTACAGTTTGAAGCTTTGGGAAAGTATCCAGGTTGAAGATAAGACTTGAGAGCATCTGCAGAGTTATTATAGAGGAAGAGTATAAACTCTTGAATAGCAGGGATTAGATTTGCCTATAGTTCTATTCTGGGTACCTAGTATAGCACCTGGCACATAGTAAGTGCTCAACAAATATTTGTTGAATGAATAAGTGAAGGTAAGATCCCAGAGGAAAACAGAGGGGGAAGGCCAGAATTATGAATGGAGAAATCTTTCTTCCTTGAAACAAGAGGTAATCGAAGACAGAAGAGGTGGCTATGCAAAATAATTTAGAAATGGTCAGGATATATCACAAGATCTACTTGGGCCAATATTGGTATCATCGAAGTGGAAGATGAAGACATGAGTGAGAAATGTTACTGAGAATGGGATTGAGGTTTGAGGAAAATAAACCATTAAAATGTCAGTACTAAAAAGGACCTTGAAGAATATCTACAGAGCCCTCATCTTACAGATAGGGGAAACTGAGGCTTAGAGAAAAGAAAACAATTGCTCAAGTCCCCAGGCCAAATAGAATTTTGTTTATGTGTGCAAATATTTACTGTCTGCTGGCTTTATGCCAGGCAAACCCTGGGTTAGATGTTAGGGACATAGTGAAAAATCAGGTAGACATAGACCCTGCCCTCGTGGACTTTTTGGTGTAGTGTGAAAGATACTAGAAATAAGCAGGGTGGTAATTGCTATGAAGGGGAAAAGCTTAAAGTGCTTAGGGGAGCCTAGAGGAGGAAAAGTAAGAGTTAACAAGGAATAAATAGCAAGATTGGTCAGCTGAAATGCCAGCACAGCTGCGGGTAGACAGGGACTTGGCTGTTAACCCAGGCAGCAGTTTCATGACCTAAATGATATTTTTAATCCCAGGGAGAGAAGAAAAGAAGGCAACTCCCGGGCCCGACCCTGTTCCAACATTCCTTTGTACTAGGCTCTTTTCTTCGTGTTCCTCAGGCAGATCAGAGGCACAGGAGGAGGAGCAGCTAAGTAAGCGGAGTGATTTACTACAAAATTGAACAGACAAATATGCAAAAAACTTGGAAGTTTTGTTCACTTTCCAGGGGCACCCAGGATTAAAGAAGCTGCCAGAGCAGGAATTAGCAGAGCACTTCCTCAGAAAAGCGAGGTTTGGAATGAGATTTGAGGTCTACAACAAGCAAGGTTATCAGAGAGAACAGCCCACTTCATTTCACTGCTTTAATACGTCATTACCTTTATGTTAAGGCCAGTTGTGCTAGACGCCAATAATATCGGAGGCAATTACATTTTAGGAAAGAACAAATGTGAAGTGTAAAAATACATATACCACTTACCTAGCTTGAAGTAAAACAAATTTCGGCTATTTTTCTAATTAAATGATCCCTAGCCCTTCACTTAGCTATCATTAGAATATGCTTCTCCCTCTCTAGAGTGCGCCCTCTCACAAGAGTTCTGTGAATCACAGGAGTGCACACTCATTTCAGAGGGTCACAACTGGCTTCTGTTGCCTTAAGGAGAAAAATCTGGAAGCCTGCTCAGTCCACCTAGGAACTGTGTTTCCTTCAGCTGTTGTCACTGTTACTACAACAGTGTTGCTAGGAGTCCAGCAGTCCAGCCCCCATTGCTGATGTTTTAGTGAGTGAGGCTTGTGTTGGCACAGCAGAAGCTTCCACAGGCATTAGGGGTAAAGAAGGAATGACAGACCATGACACCCAGAGGCCTCAGCCTCAAAGCCCCCAAGCCTAGGTAGCAGCAAGCCTCCCTCTACCTCTAGACGAAGAAACCAGAACACACTAGAACTCTTTCTCTTGAGGAGACTAGACTATAGCTTCCTGAGGAAGAGACTGGGAATGCCAGAGGGACTTCAGAGAGAGGCTGAGGGAGAGTGTGACTGCGTGTGGGACATCACTCTTGTGAAGGCCTAAAATGAGCAAACCTTTCTCCATCTCACTGTGTAGTTCTAGTGAAAGATTATTATTATTATTATTTGAGATGGAGTTTTGCTCTTGTGGCCCAGGCTGGAGTGCAATGGCACGATCTCGGCTCACCGCAACCTCCACGTCCCAGGTTCAAGCGATTCTCCTGCCTCAGCCTCCCAGTAGCTGGGATTACAGGCATGTGCCACCACGCCCAGCTCATTTTGTATTTTTAGTAGAGACGGGTTTCTCCATGTTGCCCAGGCTGGTCTCGAACTCCTGACCTCAGGCGATCCACCCGCCTTGGCCTCGGAAAGTGCTGGGATTACAGGCGTGAGCCACTGTGCCCGGCCTAGTGAAAGATTTAATAAAGCAGAGCTTCCCAATTGACGGGCCTTGTCACACTGGGATGCTGCCAATGGATTATAAGTAGGGCAAGAATTATTGATTCCCTCAGGGTTTGGGGCAGTCAGGCAGAGCTTGAGGGAGCCAGAGCCTTCATGCCAATCACCACCAGCTGCTAGCAACTTAGTTGGGCTTTTTTGCAGAGGGCAGGCTCTATAGAACAGAATGCAAAATTTTGCCATCCAGTCTCCACAGCCAGCCAGCACTAAAGGAACTTCTGTCCCTCACTGCTTCACTGTTTCATGCTGACTATACCCAAGGAGGTGATCGACCACCACGTCATCTATTTGAGACTAGCAGAGGGAATGAGGAGAGAAATGCCAGTAGGCCCAGCTCCGGGTACCAGCTCCCAAATTCATATCTTCACATATGCCTGTTTGCCGCTCATATGCTGTCTCAGAGGCATCCAAGCTAGCCGCATGGTGACTGCCTGTATGTTCTGAATATTATGTCATTATTTTGAAATACAGTGCTTCACATTAAAAAATTTGGATTAGGCTGGGTGCAGTGGCTCATGCCTGTAACCCCAGCACTTTGGGAGGCCAAGACAGGTGGATCACTTGAGCTCAGGAGTTTGAGACCAGCCTGGACAACATGGCGAAACCCCATCTCTACAAAACATACAAAACTTAACCGGGCGTGGTGGTGTGCACCTGTAGTCCCAGCTACTTGGGAGGCTGAGGTGAGAGCATGGCTTGAGACTGGGAGGTGGAGGTTGCAGTGAGCTGAGATTGCACCACCACACCACAGCGTGGGCGGACAAAGCCAGACATTGTCTCCAAAAAGAAAAAAAATTGGATTGGATTTGGAATTCATTTGTGTCATCATAAGATATTTCATCATAGTACTTATCAGTGAAAGAAAAGGAAGAGCTGTTGGACTTTTAAAATATATTTCAATTATTGCCAGGACTGGTAGCACGTGACTGTCGTCTCAGCTACTTGGGGAGGCTGACGCGAGAGGATCACTTGAGCCCCGGAGTTCAAATCCGGCCTGAGCAACAGGGCAAAGGAGCAAGACCCTGTCTCTAAAAAACTAGAATTTACAAAAAATTAAACTTTTTTATTTTTTTACTCTAGCCACCAGTTGTCTAAAAAATTCAACTGTTGTAAGTTTTGGAATAATTGTCAAACAAGTTTTAAGTTGTTTTTATCACCTACTTGTGGGAGACAAAGTTTCTTATCAATGGTGACAATAAAAAATTCAGAGAGTCATGAGTGGGCTGGGCGTGGTGGCTCATGCCTGTAATCCCAGAACTTTGGGAGGCTGAGGCAGAAGGATCACTTGAGGCCAGGAGTTCAAGACCAGCCTGAGCAACATAGGGAGACCCTGTCTCTAGAAAAATTTTAAATTAAATTAAATTTTAAGAAATAAAAACAAGTAGTCATAATTAAAACTTTGATAGGGAACTGTGTGAAATCATTTCAAGCACAATGCCGGATAGAAAAAGTTATATTTTACAGAAGCAAGCTCAGGTTTTTCACTAAATGTTTTTGAAAATATTTTATTTATAAGTTTAACACAAAATTGAATATCTTTTAAAGTATCTTGGGCTGGGCACGGTGGCTCACGCCTGTGATCCCAGCACTTTAGGAGGCCGAGATGGGTGGATCCCTTGAGGTCAGGAGTTCAAGACCAGCCTGGCCAATGTGGTGAAACCCCGTCTCTACTAAAAATACAAAAATTTAGCTGGGCATGGTGGTGAGCACCTGCAATTCCAGCTACTTGGGAAGCTGAGGCAGGAGAATCACTTGAACCCAGCAGGTGGAGGTTGCAACAAGCTGAGATTGCACCATTGCACTCCAGCCTAGGTAACAAGAGTGAAACTCCATCTCAAAAACATGAACTAATCAACTAAATATCTCATGTTTATTTTAATTATCATAATTACAGATACTTACTATGGGGTAACTTACAGATACTTACATCCCATAAACCCACCATCAGTTAAAAATAAGTCAAAAATGCATTTAATACACATAACCTATTAAACATCATAGCTTAGATCAGCTTACTTTAAACGTGCTGAGAACATTTATATTAGCTTGCAGTTAGGCAAAAATCATCCAACACAAAGGCTAATAAAGTGTTGAATATCTCATATAATTATTAAATACTGTACTGAAAGTGAAAAACAGAATGGTCATATGGGCACTCAATTGGGGAATGTCTGTCGACGATATAAAAAAGTAATGGATGTTGTGAGTGAGACGCCCATGTTGACGCCCACAAATCCCCTCCAGCTTACCCCAGGTGCTGTAAAATATCATTTTCCATTTGTGTCATGATATAAAATAGCTGAGAAACACTGAGATAAGAATAACAATAAGATTTTTTTTTTAAAGAGTTGCTTAAACCACCTTATTAATCAGGACTCATTTCATTGTTAAGTGGCAGAAGTCCAACCAGAACTAGCTTAAGCCAAGTAAGCAGTGGGAGTGGGGGAGTGCATCTATGGACTCAAGAACCAAAAATGCATAAATGGCAAGGATGGCACCGGCCTCAGGGATGACTGAATGAAAGGGCAGTAACACAGCGAGCCTAGCTCACTCTCACTCACTATCTCTACATCTTCGCTTCTCATTGCTGCTCTCAGAATATTTACTCTCCCACCTCCTCTGCCATCACATTTTCTTTCTTTCTTTTTTCTGTTTTCTTTTTTCTGTGTGTGTGTGTGTTATTGTTGTTGTTCTGTTTTGTTTTTGTTTTTTTGAGACAGGGTGTCTGTCACCCAGGCTGGAGTGCAATGGTGCAATCTTGACTCACTGAAGTGCAGCCTCAACCTCCTGGGCTCAAGCAATCCTCCCACATCAGCCTCCTGAGTAGCTGGGACTACAGGCACACACCACCACGCCTGGCTAATTTTTTGTATGTTTTGTAAAGATGGGGTTTCATCGTGTTGCCCAGGCTGGTCTATAATTCCTGGGCTCAAGCAATCGGCCCACCTCCTTCTCCCAAATTGTTGGGATTACAGGCATGAGCCACAGCACCTGACCTACCGTCACTTTTTCTATGCGGGGGCAGGGAAGAGGGCTTTCAACAGATTTGGACCTATATCTTTATAGTTTGTGTCCTATATTAGTATGTGAAATTCTGGGGGAAGGATTCTAATTAGCCCACCTAAGGTCAGGTGGCCACAGCAGGTGGTACAGGGTCTGTTAGCAAAATAGTCACCAAGGGAATCATGACTCCGATAGTCCCTGAACTTTTGTTTTCCAAAATCTGCACGTACTTTAGTGTGCCTTTGGTCTAAAAAGAAAGGATTGAAAAGTATCTGGAAGGGAATGCTGTCAGCTTTCTGATTACCTTCCAGGACTCGAGATGTTATAGAATTGAGGGGCCACTAGTCCTTCCCAAGTACATTATTAACTGAAGCCATCAAATAGCCCTGGGACTCTGTAGATTGACAGATGTATTCTCTAGCATAACAGACTTTAACATCCCTGACTTCTCTTCTGTATGTGTGTTAGTCCATTTTTCATTGCCATAAATAAATGCCTGAGTCTGTGTGATTTATGAAGAAAAGGGGTTTATTTGGCTCATGGTTTTGTAGGCTGTACAAGAAGCATGGCATCAATATCTGCTCCACTTCTGGTGAAGCCTCAGGAAACTTACTATGATGGCAGAAGGCGAAGGGGGAGCATGTGTGTCACACAGAGAGAGAGAAAGAGAGGAGAGAGGTACCAGGCTCCCTTTAAACAACCAGCTCCCCCATGAACTAACAGAGGAAGAATGCACTCATTACCAAAGGGAGGGCACGAAGTTATTCATGAGGGATCCACTCCCATGACCCAAAAATTTCCCACTAGGCCCCACCACCAGCATTGGAGGTCATATTTCACCATGAGATTTGGAGGGACAAAGGGAACACACACTGTAAGACAGAAAGGATGGCCCATGCTATATCTGGGTGTACCAGTCAGGATAAGCTAGGATCTGCCAGGGTAACAACCTTCAAATCTCAGTGGCTTAAGATAATAAAAACTTACTTCTCATTTGGTCTTCACGTCCATCATGAGTTGGCACAGGTCTCTGCTCGTCATGGTCACTCACGGACCCAGCCTAGTCAGAGGAAAAGGTTCCAGAAGGTCTCACATTTGATAATGAAACTCTCTGGCCTAGAAGTGACAGATTATTACCACTCAACTCACACAGCCCAACCCAATCCCAAAGAGACCAGAAAGTTAAATCCTACCGTGAAGGAGAACAAGAAAAACTTGCTGAATAGCACTAACGTCTAGAACACTGATTTACAACTGTATATATTGGAGAGTGGGTGAAAGAAACCTACAGAAAAAGTCGCAGGTGATTTCTAGTATTACTGTCCCTGATCTTAGAAAAATCCAATATGAAAATGCAAATTATTAAATCAGATCAAGTATGAGTTATGTGCATGAATTATTTAATTTATAAAAGGATTCAGCTTAGGATCTTTTTAAAACTTTGAATTTCTTAACACATCTAAATATTTATTTACAGAACATTTACCAAAGAATTCTGGAACCTTGGTGTTGAACCTTAGGTTAACTCTTAATACACAAAACTTTGAGTTTTTACTGTACCTTGTCCATCTGTGTTTCTAGGCAAAACATATACATTAATCCACTGTTTCTCTAGGTCAAGTTGTAAAGGGTCCATAGTTAGTCAAACCCAAGAAAAAGAAGACTAAAATGCACAGTGTAATCAGAACTGTGACATTAATTCTGCAGAATAAGAAACTCACCCTCGGGCCGGGTGCCGTGGCTCACCCCTGTAATCCCAGGACTTTGGGAGGCTCAGGCGGGTGGATCATGAGGTCAAGAGATCGAGACCATCCTGGCCAACATAGTAAAACCCCATCTCTACTAAAATACAAAAATTAGCTGGGTGTGGTGGCACACACCTGAAGTCCCAGCTACTCAGGAGGCTGAGGCAGGAGAATTGCTTGAACCCAGGAGGCAGAGGTTGCAGTGAGCTGAGATCACACTACTGCACTCCAGCCTGGTGCTTGACAACAGAGCGAGACTCTGTCTCAAAAAAAAAAAAAAAAGAAAAGAAATTCACCCTCAAGAACAGGACAAGAGTAGTCTTTTCTGTGAGATGTAAAGCTCCAGTTTTTCTTTCAGAAGTGGCTGGTGGGGATTTGCCAACAAAACTCAGTTGGCATGTTCACATTTAAAATGAACAACAAAGTCCTGGGAAGAAACTTTATTCCCACAGCAATAATCCAATAATAGCCTATGGCAATGCCTTCACCCAAGGGTAAACCCCTTAAACCAAGGGCCAGAGCACACTTCTAGTACTGTTATCTTCGACAATATGCCTCAAAATCACCGGGCAACCAATGCATAGCCAAATTTTGCCACCTCTGACAAGGTGAGCTAAACACTGCATTCAATTCCCTGCTCACAAACTGTCAATTGGTCCCTGGGGCTGCTGCGTACCAAGTGTTAAGCACTGGGCCAATGAACTTGGAGGTCTTCAAAAGTGGTAGAAGACATGGCACCAGGCCACGTGTGGTGGCTCACGCCTGTAATCCCAGCACTTTGGGAGGCCAAGGCGGGCGGATCACCTGAGGTCAGGAGTTTGAGACCAGCCTGGCCAATATGGTAGAACCCCATCTCTACTAAAATAACAAAAATTAGCTGGGCATGGTGGTGGGTGCCTGTAATCCCAGCTACTCAGGAGGCTGAGGCAGGAGAATCGCTTGAACCTGGGAGGCAGAGCTTGCAGTGAGCCAAGATCATGCCACTGCACTCCAGCCTGGGTGACAAGAGTGAACTCTGTCTCAAAAAAAAAAAAAAGAAAAGAAAAGAAAAGAAAACATGGCACCCCAGAACTCATGGAATTTACAGCCCACTTGAGGGGGAAAAGATCTAATTTTTTTTTATTGTAATTACAAATATGAAAAAAAATATAGGCCAGGCACAGTGGCTCATGCCTGTAATCCCAGCACTTTGGGAGGCCAAGGTGGGCGGATCACCTGAGGTCAGGAGTTTGAGACCAGCCTGGCCAACATGGTGAAACCTTATCTCTACTAAAAATACAAAAATTAATCAGGCATGGTGGCAGGTACTTGTAATCCGAGCTACTGGGGAGGCTGAGGCAGGAGACTCTCTTGAACCCGGGAGGTGGAGGTTGCAGTGAGCCGAGATCGCACCACTGCACTCCAGCCTGAGCAAGAAGAGTGAAACTCTGGTCAAAAAGAAAGGGGAGGGGAGGAGGAGGGGGAGGTGAGAAAGGGGGAGGAAGGGGAGGGAGGGGAGGAAAGAAAGGAAGAGCCTTCAAGTATGCAGACAATATCACTAGCTCACTAAGAACAACTGCCCCATCCTCCAACCCCTTCATTTGCTACGTTGCCCTAAGTGTTGATGGAAAATAGTGCTGCATGCCTAGGACATATCAAAGAAGAAGATAGGTGCCAGTTCCTTCTCAGAAAGACTGGCAAATTTATTGGAGGCCAAGGAACCAGAAAAGTCCTGACACCAGAAGATACAGTATTTCTGACATTCAATCATTTTTTTTATAAGACGGAATCTCGCTCTGCGCCAGGCTGGAGTGCAGTGGCATGATCTCAGCTCACTGCAACCTCTGCCTCCTAGGTTCAAGCAATCCTCCTGCCTCAGTCTCCCGAGTAGCTGGGACTACAAACATGTGCCACCACACCCAACTAATTTTTGTATTTTTAGTAGAGACGGGGTTTCACCATGTTGGCCAGGCTGGTTTTGATCTCTTGATCTCATGATCCACCCATCATGCCTCCCAGAGTGCTGGGATTACAGGCGTGAGCCACCATGCCTGGCCCATTCAGTCATTCTTTTACTTAGTTTTTTGTTCACGAATATTTTGCTAAGCCATGTGCTGGGCATTGGACAAGACAGACAGAGTCCGTGCTCCTATGAACCTCACATTGCAGTGAGGGAGATAATAAACTGTTAATTATGATATCACGAGGGTAGCATGATGACACGAGAAACACTGATGACCATGGGAGCACAGGGGAGGGACCCCCAGCATGGTTGAGGAGGCAAAGGGAGAGACTCTAGTGACATGTAAACTGAAGCCCGCAGGACGAATAGGAGTTTGCCAGATGAATGAGGTGGAGAAAGAGTGTCACAGGCAGGATGAACAGTATGAGCAAAAGCATGGAGGTAAGCCACTCAATTCAAGAACCGGAAAAATAATGCATAGCAAGATCATAGAGTGCGAAGAGGGCAATAGGGGACTAACAGGGAGTGAAGCTAGAGAAATAACTCAAAAACAGGTATTGGAGAATCTTACAAACCATGGAATCAGAATTTGGACTTTACCCTAATGGCAGTGAGAGTTGTAAGCAAGGGAGTGGCATGACCAGTTTGCATTTTAGAGAGATGAGTCTAGTTGCATTGAGAAGAAAGGTGCCCAGTTAGAAGGCAGCACGTAGCCAAGCCTCAAACTCTTTCATGGGAAGAGTTACATGTTTCATGTTACATCAAGCAAGTTTAAAACAAGCGTGTGTTTAAAATGGTACAATTACCGGATGGTAAAGCCTCCATCAGGCTGAATAGCTTAGGTGCCACATAGAGCTACAGTCATGCTAAAAGTCCCTTAGACCTACATTGGATATGAGAGACAAATAAATATTTCTTGTGTTAAGCTACTAAGATTTGGAGTTGTTACTATGCCATAACCTAGTATATCCTCAACTACTTGTCCCTATAAACTTGTGGGGACAGGAGAAGGGAGGAGGCAGATGGAAGGTTTAAATCAATTATTCCTTCTTTTCCTCTGCCTGAGGAATAGCTGTCTCCCTCCCTCCATTCATTCCTCTTTCTGGTGTACTTTATATTATACACAGACACTTTCACTCCATTTCCCATTCACATTCAATATACATATTTTCTGATGGAAAGCAAATTGTTCTAAAAGGTAATCTCTTAAGATACTTTCTTGAGATATCTTGCATTTCTGTAAGATAATAAACAAAAACTTGCTGGACTATAAGCACTAATTTTCACATTTAAAAACCAATAGACTGTTTCTTCAAGCACTACTCTCTGCCTTCTCCATAAGACATTCAGTGTCTCACTGGTGTGTCAAAATAGCTTAGGGTTCTTAGCCAGTCAAAAACCAGATCAAAGTATGCTGAAGCTGAACAGTTGAGTCCATCGTACTAAGGACCATCAACCAAAATGGTCACATTTCTGGCATGTCCTGAGAGAACAGAAAAAGCATCACAGGAATAAAATATTGCCACAGAGGTGCCTGTCTTTATAAGCAAATATGCTGGCAAGACCTATTCAGTAGCAAGCAGCTTTTATGAAAGGCAGCATTGTAGGCCATTAACTCTTGTTCCATGTAAACTACCCAAAGTGGGGAAGGGGAAAGATGGAGGAAAGAGGCAGTTGGCATCTGCTGATTTGATGGAAAGTTGACAAGATGTCTAGGACGTGAGCTCTGAGAATTTTGGGGGGGAAATATTGATGGATAAAAGTTGAGAAAGCTGTTATTCAAAAAGTACAAGCATCAAGATTGGGAAGTAGAAATGTGAATTTATCTTTAGTTCCAGCTGCTCCTTTTAGGGGAGAGGGTTGGAGAGAACCCCGGAATGGGCCCTTCAGTTCCATACATTCAAAGAAAGTACCTGCCCTTTGTTTTTGTTTTGTTTGGTTTTTTTGAATGTTCTTCAATCCTATCCTTTGTTCTTGATGGAAACTATGGAGCAACTTGAATGAAGATGTTTTTAGATTGATGAACTGAGTTTTGATTTGTGATATAAATTGTTGCAAAAATAGCTGTGTGTAGTTGAACTAGAGTTACTTTATGTTTCTGCAGGACTTTTTGCCCTGAGGAAGTGTCCTGTGCCTTATACCTACTGCTTATCCTTCTGGAGCTATGTCTTCTCCCATTTGAGTCATCACACACAGAAGATGAGGAATTAAGCCAGGAAGAGGGCATGGTGGCTCGCTTATAGTCCCAGCACTTTGGGGGAGCCAAGAGGGAGGATGGCTTGAAGCTAGGAGTTCAAGATTGTGCCACTGCACTCCAGCCTGAGCAACAGAGCAAGACTCCATCTCAAAAAAAAGCGAAAAAACATACAAGCCCTGACAAGATGGTAAGGAATTACTAGGCCAGAATTGAAGGTTAAATATTTACCAGCGAGGTGAATAAGAGCAAAATAAACTTTTTCTCTGAGGGTTCTTGAGAATCGTAAATTTTTGAACTTTCACTTTGAATAATTCACAGAGCAGGTGGCATCAGGAGAAGAAGTCAAAGCTTGGAGCACCCACAAATAAGAGATCCTCCCCCTCAAAAAGCTAGGACCCAGAGTGCTACACCTTCAGGAAAAGGATGAACCAGAGTTGGGACAGTCCTCACATGGGATTACAACCCAAGTCTGATTCTTTGGGTTGTTCACAGAACATCCAGCCTTGAGCTAGGTTTAAGGAAATGCCATATTGCTGGTACCCCCAAGTACCTGACAGAAAAAACACATATGTTTGGAGAAAGATACCTTTATCCTTGATCTCAAATTATTCTTACAAATAATTTTTAAATGCAGTGAGGAACACATGGTCAAAGATAACCAAGCATGGGCATGATGGCACACATCTGTAGTCCTGGCTACTTAAGAGGCTGAGGAAGGAGGATCGCTTGAGCACAGGAGGTTGAGGCTGCAGTGAGTCATGACCATGTCACTGCACTCCAAGCTGGGCAAGAGAGCAACATCCTGTCTCAATAAAAGAAGACCAAGCACACAAGAAAACTAGACCCCAAAAGCAAGAATCACTGGCTATAACCAACAATAAAAACAGACCCTCAAAAACTTCAGATAGTGGAATTACCATATACAGACTATTAAATAACTGCGAGGTGGCTTACCATTTTTAATGAAATGAAAAATAAGCTAGATCAAATCTACAGAGAATAGGAAACCCTAAAAAGTGACATTGAAGACTTAAAAAGAAACCAAATAAAACTTATAGCAAAACAAATAACTGAAGTTTAAAACTCAATGCTTCAGTAGTCATATGATGCAACTGAAGGGCAAATAATGAACCAGAAATTAAGTCAAAATAAATGATCTATTATGCTACATAGAGAGACAAAACAATAGAAGATAGAGAAAGTGAGAAATAAAGAAGGTAGAAGATGTTCTAACACAGTCACTTCTCATTGTTGACAAGAGTTATGTTCTATAAAATCATTGTGAATACTGGATTAGTTAATACTAAACCATTGTTCCTAGGAGAAATAAAAGGTTAAGTTCCTGTGAGCATCTGTTCACAATTATTTCATTAATTAATCAATATGTAACTTTGTTTTATGTGTGTTTGTGTTTAAAGGCAACTTATTTAACATACCCATGGCCAACAGCACTATAACTCATGTTTGAATGAAGCTTATCTAACACACTGATTTCACAGCCTTCTTGCACCAAGAAAGCTTTTAAACAGAGAAATCACCAACAAAAAAAGTACAAAAAAGCAAAAAACAAACCAAAGCAGTAAATAGATAGCAAAAAGGACATGTGTTTACAGTATGAGAGCTGAAGCAAAGAAGGCAGAGCATCACCTCATTTGACCTCAGCTGGGAACATGTACATCAGGTGACTCCAATTTTTTGCCACTCTGAGCATGTCCATGAATAACCATGAAAATAAGACTAATTTGGGGGTCACAAATAGATTTTAGCAAGTAGCTGAATCTGCACATATGCAATCCACAAATAATGAGGACTGATTATACTTGGAGTTCCAGAGTGACAAAGAGGAAAGAAAGATGGAAAAAGGCAACATTCAGAAACAAAATGACAGAATTTCTTAGAAACTATGAAAGACACCAACTGACAGACTAAAGAAACCCAAAGCAGAATAAATGAAAAGAAACCCACTTCTTGATGCATAACAGTGAAAGTACAGAAAGTCTGAGAAAATCTTAAAAGCAACCAGAGGCAAAGACAGAAAAACATCAAATAACAGTGATAAGACTGACATCTAACTTCTTGTCAGCAACAGTGGAAGCCAGGGGAAAGTGAAATGTTGTAGGAAAAGAAAATAACTGCCAAGAGTGTTCAAAACCCAGTGACGGCCAGGAAAGGTGGTGGGGAAAAGGGGAAAAAAGAAAAAGAAAAAAAAAAAAGAACATTGGGAGGTTAAATGAGTGAATCACTTGAGGCCAGGAGTTCAATATCAGCCTAGCCAACATGGTGAACTCTGTCTCTACTAAAAAATGCAAAAATGAGGCCAGGTGTGGTAGCTCATGCCTGTAATCCTAGCACTTTGGAAAGCCGAGGTGGGCAGATTGCCTGAGCTCAGGAGTTCAAGACCAGCCTGGGCAACATGATGAAACTCTGTCACTACTAAAAATACAAAAAATTAGCCAGGCATGGTGGCACACCTGTAATCCCAGCTACTTAGCAGGCTGAGGCAAGAGAATTGCTTGACCTGGGAGGCAGAGGTTGCAGTGAGCCAAGATCGCGCCACTGTACTCCAGCCTGGGCAACAGAGTGAGACTCCATCTTAAAACAAATAAATAATAAATAAATAAATAAAATGGTGATTATAAAAATGTCATCATACAAAATAGGAATTTCATAAATGGTAAATATTATTGAAGCTCCTAGTGTATTTTGAAACTTCTGGCAAGAGCCAGTCATGGTGGCTCACGCCTGTAATCCCAGCACTTTGGGAGTCCAAGGTGGGCGGATCACCTGAGGTCGGGAGTCGAGACCAGCCTGACCATCAAAAAGTGGGTGAAGGATATGAACAGACACTTTACAAAAGAGGACATTTATGTGGCCAGCAAACATGAAAAAAATCTCATCATCAAAAAATCTGGAGACAACAGATGCTGGAGGGGATATGGAGAAATAGGAACGCTTTTACACTGTTGGTGGGAGCATAAATTAGTTCAACCATTGTGGAAGACAGTGTGGCGATTCCTCAAGGATCCAGAAATAGGAATACCATTTGGCCCAGCAATCCCATTACTGGGTATATACCCAGAGGATTATAAATTGTTCTGTTATAAAGACACATGCACATGTATGTTCGTCATAGCACTGTTTACAATAGCAAAGACCTGGAACCAACCCAAATGCCCATCAATGATAGACTGGATAAAGAAAATGTGGCACATATACACTGTGGAATACTATGCAGCCATAAAAAAGGATGAGTTCATGTCCTTTGCAGGGACGTGGATGAAGGTGGAAACCATCATTCTCAGCAAACTGACATAAGAACAGAAAACCAAACACCACGTGTTTTCACTCGTAAGCGGGTGTTGAACAATGAGAACACAAGGACACAGGGTGGGAACTTCACACACTGGGGCCTGTTGGGGGGTGGAGGTGCTAGGGGAGTTATAGCAGGAGGTGGGGGAGATTGGGGAGGGGATAACATTAGGAGAAATCTCTAATGTAGGTGATGGGGGGGATGGAAGCAGCAAACTACCATGGCATGTGTATTGCATGATCTGCACATGTACCCCAGAACTTAAAAGTATAATTTAAAAAAATAGACTTCCAAACAACTCAAAGACTTTTTAAAAATAAGGAAATAATAGATCAATGTGATGACATCACCCTTTCCTGGGCCAGACCTGAGGGGGAAAAAAAAAAAATCATAGATCATAATTAAACAAGAAATATTTTCAATTGAATGATAAAAAAATCTAAATATAAAATCTTGTGGGATTCACCCACAACAAAATTAAACAGATGTTACTATTCTTCCTTATTCACTATACATGCTTATTTATATTTTACTGCCGTATTTGTAAGAAATAAAATGTTACATCTCTATTCCTTTACCATCCCTTCCTTCTCTAAAGTAACTACTATCCTAAAACTGGTGTGTATGTTTCCCTGTCTCAAAAAAGATGCATATATATATTATATATATATATATATAGCCTTTATCAGTGCACAAACTGGAGCAATGTGAGGCAGCCAGTTGCCAGGTCATGACTTGGAGGCTGGAAGAATGACCAAGTGTCATGTGAGACCAAGAATTTTCATGAAGGGAAGCCTTCCACATAAGCCTCCAGCAGAACTCTGGCTGGGCCCTCCTGACCAAAACGGGGTCAGATGTATGCTGCGACCAGACAGACAGGGTCTCACTTTGTCACCCAGGCTGGAGCGCAGTGGTGCAATCTCAGCTCACTGCAACCTCCGCCTCCCGGGTTCAAACGATTCTCATGCCTCAGCCTCTTAAGTAGCTGAGACTACAGGCATGTGCCACCACTAAAGGCCTTATATTTGAATCTACCTGTAATCTTGGGGTTTTGTTTACTATGTGGGGCGGGTGGCAAACAGACTTGAACTCTATATGAAGGAGTGGACAGCTTTCATGGGCCTCTACAGAAAACGTAAAATGACAGAGTAATTCTCATTCTGGTTTTGGTCATATTTGTTTTGCTATGTAAGATCTCCTAGGAGACAATGCAAGGTTTTGGTTATTCTAATTTGTGGCCTGGATGCCTATACTTTCTGTGAGACTAGAGGTCATCATGAGGAAAGGCCAGCTGTTATGACAAGCACCTGTGCTTCAGGGAATAGGACAAATTTGTTCCATTGTTCCCAGAGGATGTCATATGATGCCCAGCACTGTTGAGAAACTTTTCATGAAATTCTATAAGGAGACATGCCCTGATATCAAACATTCCATAGGCTGATGTCACTCAGATGACGGGAGTCAGGTGTGAGCTATAATTGGTACAGAAATACCGGATATGGCAGAGCCTACAGCAAGCTAGTTGGAATGTGCCCCTTGTAAAAGTGCATTTACAAATCTTCCCGTGACTGTAGCTTTGAGCAAGTGACAGGACCTAGAAATCTGTGTAGGGCCAATAGCTGAGGTCATTGTCAACAAAAACAATTAAAGGTTTTTTTTTTATTCTTGTTGACTTTCTGAGTTGTTTACTTCAAGTCTGTTGCTGTAGAAGAAGGAAAAGGATAAAGATTATGGAAGTCCAGCCAGGCCCAATGGCTCACACCTGTAATCCCAGAAATTTGGGAGGCCAAGGTGAGCAGATCACTTGAGGCCAGGAGTTCGAGACCAGCCTGGCCAACATGGTGAAACCCCTTCTCTACTACAAAAATTAGCCAGACACGGTAGTGCACATTGGTAATCCCAGTTACTCAGAAAGCTGAGGAATGAGAATTGCTTGAACCCAGGAGGCAGAGTTTGCAGTGAGCTGAGATAGCACCACTGTACTCCAGACAATAGACAACCTACAGGACCGGGATATAGGACTTGTGATTTCCACCAGTGTTACTGCTGTCTCAGACCACAGCAGCCTTCAGGGCTTGCCGATGATATTTCCTGCACTGATGGATGCAGGGTTGCCCTTCCTCAGGCCTGAAGGAAAAGCTAGTGCAGTCAACATGAGGTTTCCAAGCCTTCTGGTTTCTGAAAAGTGGGACATCAGGCTGGGCACAGTGGCTCACGTCTGTAATCTCAGCACTTTCGGAGGCCGAGGTGGGCAGATCACCTGAAGTCAGGAGTTCAAGACCAGCCTGGCCAACATGGTGAAACCCCATCTCTACTAAAGATTAAAAAAATCAGCCAGGTATAGTGGTGGCTGCCTGAAATCCCAGTTACTTGGGAGGCTGAGGCAGGAGAATCGCTTGAATCAGGGAGGCAGAGGCTGCTGTGAGCCAAGATCACACTACTGCACTCCAGCCTGGGCGAGTGACACCTCATCTCAAAATAAAAAAAAAAAAAAAAAAAAAGGAAAGAAAGAAAAAGAAAAAGAAAAGTGGGAGATCAGGTATTTTATTTTTAAACATGTTTTATAAACTTTCTTGATGTATAAGTGACATGCCAAAGTATATATGCATTTATGTATAATGTGAAGAGTTTGTCATATAAACCCATGAAACCACCTAATATGGTTTGTCTGTGTCCCCACCCAAATCTCATCTTGAATTCCCATGTGTTGTGGGATGAACACAGTGGGAGGTAATTGAACCATGGGGGCATATCTTTCCCATACTGTTCTCATGATAGCGAATAAGTTTCACGAGATCTGGTAGTTTTATAAAGAGGCATTTCCCTGCACAAGCTCTCTTTTTTGCCTGCTTCCATCCACCTAAGACATGACTTGTTCCTCCTTAACTTCTGCCATGATTGTGAGACTTCCTCAGCCACATGGAACTGTAAGTCCAATTAAATGTCTTTCTCTGGTAAATTACCCAGTCTCAAGTATGTCTTTATCAGTAGCGTGAAAATGAACTAATACTCCACCCTAATCATGATCATGAACATATTCATGATTTACCTCATGCTATTTTACAATCTGCCTGCACTTTCTAAGGCCTTCAAGAGTCCAGTGATTTACTTTCACTACAAGAGAATAGTTTGGTTTTCTAGAACTTTATGTGAATGGAATCATAAAGTATTTACTCCTCTTTTTCTAATGTTTTTCATACTGCATAATTATTTTAAGATTTAGTAATATTGCTTATGTGAATAGTTCATTTGTATTGCTGAGAAATATTTATTCTGTGGATATGCCACAATTTGGATAAATAATTGGATGTTTTCCAGTTCAGGGCTGTTACAAATAATGCTATTATGAACATGGGCATATAATTCTTAAGATGCATAAATGTTTTATTTCTCCTGTGCCAATAGTACAGTGTATGTGAATGCTTCACTTTTAAAGGAACTAACGAACTATAACCTAACTATACCATTTGCATTCCCATCAACAGTATATGAGCCTGCCTGTTTCTCTACATTCTTGCCAATACTTGGTATTGTTAGTCTTTTTAATTTTAGTTGTTTTAATAGTTGTATACTGACATCCTTCTGCGATTTTACTGCATTTTTCTGCTATTTTATGGTACTGAACATTTTGTGTCTATTTGCCACCTGTATATCTTCTTTGGGAAAATGTTTGTTAATGCCTTTTGCCTATTTTTAAATGAATGTTGGTGATAGTTCCTTTCATTAATAAATAGACATGTATAACAAAAAAGACAATTGCCTAGCCTAATATAGAGAGAGCGAGAAAGAAGAAAGGTCAAAAATTAATGGATTAAGCATCCACCTCAAGAAGTTATAAACAGAAGAACAAAAACCAAAGGATGGAGGAAAAAAAAAACCAAATAGAAACAAATGGCATAGTAACCATACATAAAACAGAGAAAATAGACAGCACGAAACTTTTTTTTTTTTTTTTTTTTTTTTTGAGACAGAGTTTTGCTCTTGTTGCCCAGGCTGGAGTGCAGTGGCACAATCTTGGCTCACTGCATCCTCCGTCTCCTGGGTTCAAGCAATTCTCTCGCCTCAGCCTCCTGAGTAGCTGGCATTATAGGTACCCACCACCACGCCTAGCTAATTTTTGTATTTTTAGTAGAGATGGGGTTTCACCATGTTGATCAGGCTGGTCTGGAACCCCTGACCTCAGGTGATCCACCCACCACAGCCTCCCAAAGTGCTGGGATTATAGGTGTGAGCCACTGCACCTGGCCAAAAGTTTTGGTTTTTTTTTTTTTAAGAGTAATTAACAAAATTGGCAAACTTTTGGTGATATTATTTGAGAAAAGAAGAAAGAGGAAGAGAAGATACAAATTACTAAAACAGAATCAGAGATGAAAATGGTACTTTGTGCATATGTTGAAAACATTTTTTTAAATAAATAAGACACAAATTACCAAAACTGACCTAAGAATAAATAAAAAACATGAACACATTTATAATAAGTAAGAGAATCGGTAACCAAACACCTTCCAACACCTTCCAACAACAACGAAAAAGTCCAAAAAGGCTACCAAACATTTAAAGAATTAACATTGATCCTTCTCAATTTCTTCCAAAAACTAGAAGCAAAAGGAATACTTCTTAACTCATTCTGTGAAACCAGCATTACCCTGAAACCACAGCCAAAGACATAACAAGAAAAAAAAAATTACAGACCAATATCTTTTATGAATACAGATGTAAAAATCCTCAAGGAAATACTAACAAACCAGACTCTGCAGCATATTAAAAGGATTATAAACCATGATCAAGAAGGTTTCACCTACAACAGCAAGAGTAGTTCACATAAGAAAATGAATCAATGTGGTAAACCACAACGTTAATTGAATGAAGGAAAAAATCCACATGATTATCTCAATTGACACAGAAAAAGCATTTGACACCCTTTCAGAATAAAAACTCTCAGAAAATTTAGAAGCAAACTTTCTGAACCGGATAAAGAACATTTATGAAAAACCCACAAATGATATCACCCTCAATAGTGAAAGACTGAAAGCTTCCCACCTAAGTTCAGGAATAATACAGGGCGCTCTCTTCTCCACTGTCATTCAACATTGTACTGTAATTTCTAGCCAGGTCAGTGGGACAAAAAGAAAAACCAGCATCCAAATTAGAAAGGAAGATATAAAATTATGTCTATTCACAGATAACACAATCCCATATACAAAAATTGCAAAGATTCCAGAAAAAAATTTACTGGAGCTAACAAATGAATGCAGCAAATTCACCAGATACAAGACCGACATACAAATATCGATTGTATTTCTATACATTAGCAATGAACAATCATGAAAGAAAATTAAGAAAATATTTCTATGTATGATAGCATCCAAAAGAAGAAAATACCTAGGAGTAAATTTTACCAAGGAAGTCAAAGACTTGTAAACTGAAAACTGTAAAACATGACTGAAAAAAATTACAGAAGACCCAAATAAATTGAAAAACTTCTTATGTGCATGGATTGAAAGAGATAATGTTGTTCAAGATGGCAATACTACTCAAAGTGATCTACAGATTCAAGGCAATCCCTATCAAAATTCCAGTGGCCTTTTTAGCAGATAAAGAAAAGTCACAGCACTTTGGGAGGCCAAGGCAGGAGGATCACTTGAGACCTCATCTCTACTAACAATAAAAAATTAGCTGGGTGTGGTGGTGTGCATCTGTGGTCCTACCTACTTGGGAGGCTGAGGTGGGAGGATTGCTTGAGCCAGGGAGGTCGAAGCTGCAATGAACCATGATCGTGCCACTGAACTCCAGCCTGTGCAACAGAGTGAAACGCTGTCTCAAAAAAAAAAGAAAGCCAGTTATTGAATTCATATGGAATTGCATGGGACCCCCAAAAACCAAAACAATCTTGAAAATTAAAACAAAGAAGACTCACACTTTCCTATTTTAAGTCACAACACAAAACTACGATAATCAAAAACAGTGTGGTACTGGCATAAAGATATACATACAGAGCAGTGGAATAGAATTAAGCACATAGAAATAAGCCCATGCATCTATAGCCAATTAATTCTCAACGAGGATGCCAAATCATTCAATTGGGAGACAATAGTCTCTTCATTAAATAGTGCTTGGACAAGTGGATATTCATCTGCAAAAGAATAAAGTTGGACCCCTACTTCAGAATATATACAAAAATTAACTCAAAATAGATCAATGATTGATATTCTCGCTATGTCGCTCAGGCTGGAGTGTGCAGTGATATGATCATAGCTCACTACAGCCTCAAACTCCCAGGCTCAAGCAATCCTCCTGCCGCCTCAGCCTCCCAAAGTGCTGGGATTACAGGCATGAGCCATTGTGTCCAGCCTCAAAATCTTCAAACTCTTAGAAGAAAGCATAAGGGTAAATCTTCACGTTCATTGGCAATGGTTTCTTAGATGTGACACCAAAAACACAAGCAACAAAAGAAAAAATAGATACTTTGGACTTCATCACAATAAATAAACTTCTGTGTTTCAAGGGGTACCATCAAAAAAGTAAAAGTAGAACCTGTTAATATTAAATGGGCAAAAAATATTTTAAAATTATATACCTGATAATACTATAGTATCCAGAATAAACAAAAAAAATGCTCACACCTCAAGAACAAAAAGAAAAACAACTCATCTAAAATTGGACAAATTAGCCAGGTGCAATGGCTCACTCCTGTAATCCCAGCGCCTTGGGAGACTGAGGAGGGGAGGATCTCTTGAGACCGGGAGTTTCAGACCAGCCTGGGCAATGCAAGATCCTGTCTCTATAAAAACTTTAAAAAATTAGCCATATGAGGTGATGTGAGCCTGTAGTCCCAGCTACTCATGAGGCTGAGTTTAGAGGATTGTTTGAGCCCAGGAGTTGGAGGTTGCAGTGAACTATAATCGCACCACTGCACGGTAGCCTGGACAATAGAGTGAGACCCAGTCTCAAAATAAATAAATGAGCAAACAAATAAATAATTTTTAAAATTTAATTTTAAAAAATAAAAATGAATTTTAGGAAAAAGATAAACTAGCCTCAGTTGGCAAAGTGTTTTTAAAAATGAACAAAGAAGTTTAATAGACATTTATTCTAAGAAGATATACAAATGGCCAACTAACACATGAACAGATACTAGTCATGTATATACAAAATCGAAACCACAAGAAGCTATCACAACACACCCACTAGAATTGCCATTTTTAAAAAAAAAAAAAAAGGAAAATAAGCATTGGTAAGGATGTGGATAAATGGGAATTTTAATCCATTTCTGGTTGTAATATAAAATGGCACAAATACCACAGAAACAGCTTCAGTGGTTCCTAAGTTAAACAGATACTATATAACCCAGCAATTACCCTCCTAGGTATATACCCAGGAGAAATTAAAACATCCATTCACGCAAAAACTTGCAACAAACCTTCATAGCAACATATTCTTAATGGAAAAGTGGAAACAATCCAAATGTTCATCAACTGATGAAGGGATAGACATAATATGGTATATCCATACAGTGAAATATTTATTCAACCATATAAAGGAATGAAGTACTGATATACATCACAACATGGATGTACCTTGAAAACATTATGTTAAGTGAAAAAAGCCAGGCAAAAAAGGCCATATATTGTATGATTCAGTTTATATGAAAGGTCCAAAAAAGGCAAATCTATAGAGATAGAAACTAGATTATTATTTACCAAGGGCTTTAGGGGAGGGTCAATGGAAATGACTGGTTAATTGGCATGAGGTTTCTTTCTGGGGTAATGAAAATACTCTGAAATTAGATCATAGTGATGGTTGCATCATGTGGTGAATCTACTAAAAAACACTGAGTTGTATATTTTAAAATAGCTAAAGTGATTACCTTTTCTCAATTTTCCAAAAGAAAAATCCCTAAAACTGTTAACTCTGAGTCTACTGGACTTAACTCCTGATCCAATATAGTGTCTGATATTTAGTATATACTCAATAGACACTTACTGAATGAATGCTCAAATGAGTAAATTAATAAATAGAAACACCCATCAAACATAGTCAACTGGAAGCTCCATCAGGCAAAGATTTTTGTCTGTTTTGTTCATTGCAGTACAACAACCTTGTTTGCAAAATTTATAACAGTTAGAAAATTAAGACAGTTAGAGATCTGACCTAACTAATTCCGTTTAAACTTTAACCTCCAAACTGCCCTTGGTCATTCCTGGACCTGGGCAAAGCTAATTTTAGGAGAAATTTATAGTTTAACTGATAATAACCATTCCCAAAACTAAACTGCCTTTGTAAAACTAATGAAAGGGCCTCCTAGCCTGCTAGGAGGATGAAAGGCACCTGAACTCTGCTAAGATGTAGGGATAGTTGAAAGATTACCAGCCATTTTTCTGGACGTCAAAAGATTTGAAACTTCCCTAATTACTCCTGTAAATAACATCACTATAGTATAACCTGAGATTGGCCTTTGAGATGTCTTTTCAGGCTTTCACATTTTTGATGGCCAGATGACCCCAACCAGATCAGTGACTCCTCTGTGGCTGCCACCTAGAAGCAGACTCAGTACACAAGGACCATTTTCCACACCCCTATGATTGCATCCCCCAACCAATCAGCAGCACCACTTCCTAGCCCCCTGCCCACCAAACAATCCTTGAAAGACTCTAACCACCAAATTTTCAGAGAGGCTGATTTGAGTAATAAGAAAACTCAGGTCTTCCATTTAGCTGACTCTACATGTATTAAAGCCTTTATTGCAAATTTCCTGTCTTGCTCTATCTAGGCAGTGGGCAAGAAGAACCCATTGGGCAGTTACAAATTTGGAAGCTCATCTGGGATAGCCCTTGTGGCTACCTGCTCGCAGTTTAGCAGCGCTTCACTAGCAACAGATCCGGAGGCCAGCCCAAGCAGCTATTTAGTTCTCTTGGACCAAGGGCTTCCCTGGCACTACTCTACTGATGGGGTGCTGTCAACCCATAGTGCATGGATCTAATTGCAATGGAGAAATAGTTCCTGGAAGACATCTTGTAACCTGGTTTGGTGAGTATTCTGGGATCTGGCAACACTTGCTTCCTTCTCTAGAGGCACTATCTGTAGCCCCATCCCAGGGACTGTTTGGCTTTCCCTATGTTGTAGAAAGAGTCTTGGTTTGGGGGAGATTTCTTGCCAGTCAGATGGAGAATTTGGGACCTATTTAGAGTAATAGTCTTCTTGTTTGGAATCTAGTCTGGAATCCTGGTTTGGAAGTCGTTTTGTTCATCTTTACCTCATTGTGCATGTTTAGATGCATGGACAGGATTCCTCAAAGGAATTCCTGATGGAAATCCAGCAGGCTCTCCTAGTTTGTTTGGTTGGTCACATTTGGTGAGCCCTGAAGGAAAGTCAACAGTCCTGACTCAGGGACCATCTGCTCTTCCATCTTGCTCACAGACCATTTGTTGAAACTTCTAGTTGGAGGTCATCCTACCCTACTTTGAATGAATCAAGGATGTCAGGGACCAATGGAGGCAAGTTTGAGCCTTACAAGGTTGATACTGAACACTGAGGAGGGTGACTAGTGTCTGTGTTTTGTCATAAGATTTTTCTCTGGCCAGAAGGCAAAATGTTAATTTGGTTCCCCCGCCGTGCAGCCTGATGGGCTGTTAGGCTGCATCCTGCAAAATTGAGAGGTTTTGTCTATGGTTCTATGAAACAGAAAAGAATGATTATTATTTTTGCAATGTGGCTTGGCCCCATATCACCCCAGAAACCTGCATGCCATTAAAAGGGTAAGAATTTCTTACCAACCGGATTTCTGGCCTTTCTCTCTATGCAAACCAGTTGAGTAAGTGGTAAAAGTCACTGTTTTTCTCCTCTACAAGATTTTGTTTAATAGGAAAAAGGATTTGTGAGACTAGTCTTAGGCTCTAGTGAATCTTGTATACTTTGTGCTATAATTTGTCTTTCTGTATTGTTCCATGTGATGGTTAATACTGAACGTCAACTTGATTGGATTGAAGGATGTGAAGTATTGTTCCTGGATTGTTCTGTGAGGGTGTTGCCAAAGATTAACATTTGAGTCAGCAGGCTGGATAAGGCAGACCCACCCTTAATCTGGGTGGGCACCATTTAATCAGCTGCCAGCATGGCTAGAATGTAAAGCACGCAGAAAAATGCAAAAAGACTAGACTTGTCTAGCTTCCCAGCCTACTTCTTTTTCTGGTGCTGCATGCTTCCTGCCCTTGAACATCAGACTCCAGGTTCTTCAGTTTTGGGACTTGGACTGGCTCTCCTTGCTCCTCAGCTTGCAGATGGCTTATTGTGGGACTTTGTGATTGTGTGAGTTAATAGTTAATAAACTTCCATATATATGTACATATATATATTTCTATAGAGAGCGACAGTGCAATGTTCCACAATATTGAAAGGAGGCTGCTGTGCAACCTAATGCCAATCAGCCCACTGTATAATCATATCTCACCCCCCATTCCATAGCTCCTAAATGTCCAAGAGCATGCGTTTCTTATTTAAATGCACAAAGATAGGAGTATCACCCTGTAGTAATAATCACTCACTCTAAGCAACTGCTGTTAACCATTTTAAAAAGTGTATCTCTTAGGCTGGGTGCGGTGGCTCACATCTGTGATCCTAGCACTTTGGGAGGCCGAGGTGGGCAGATCACAAGGTCAGGAGTTCGAGACCAGCCTGGTCAAGATGGTGACACGCCATCCCTACTAAAAATACAAAAATTAGCTGGGCATGGTGGCAGGCACCTGTAATCCCAGCTACTTGGGAAGCTGAGGCTGGAGAATCACTTCAACCCAGGAAGCTGAGGTTGTAGTGAGCTGAGACCACACCATTGCACTCCAGCCTGAGCAACAAAGACTGCATCTCAAAAAAAAAAGTATATCTCTTATATAGCTATTATAAATCAAGGTTAAAATTTCCTCATAATGCAAAGTAATTTCTGGTCCCCCTAAAAGTCAAAAAAATTAGATACAAGAGGAAGAAAGAACAGACAGGAGTAAACAGAGAATCAGACAGAATTCTGTTGACTGAGAAATTTTTACAGAGGCAGAGCAGGGCCTCTAAAACAGTATCTGTATGCATATAGCCCAAATATCAGTCTTAATTAAGTTGATTTTTAACAATGGAGCTCTCAGAAGAAAAATACTTTTAAATCTTTTATTACTAGATTTTAGCTGAGACAAATAGCCTACATTTCTTGCTTTTAAATTTTTTTTTTTTTTTTTACCAAAGATAACCTCGTATGTGAAATCATAAGCCCTAACTAAACTTATGAATAACCACAGACACATGAGGTGGCAAGTTGTTTTTACAAGATCTGGAATTGCCCCAAGTAGCTCAGAGAAAGGAAAATTCAAGACAGGATATCAGAACCTGTCCATGGAGGGGAAAAAAAATCACTAAATGGCAAAAACTGCACAAGTATCAATCCAGAAAGGGCTCATTCCCTAACCAGGAATTGAACCCAGGCCACCATTAGCAAAACATCAAGGCCTTAGCTAGTGAGCTACAAAATGGGGAGGTCATCATTGCTTTTCCCATAAGGAGTCTAGGGTAGTCATTTTTGAGCTTGCAAAGGATTTTAATTGCTCAAGAGAATTCTTAAGGCTAGCCATGACATGAACCCCAAGATTCCCACCCTCCAGATGGTGGAGACCAGGAGAAAGTACTCCCACATAGCCACAAAAAGAACTTTATGCACTATCTCTTCCCATAGTGTTTCTGTATTTTGGGGATTCAGGATTTGGTGTAAAAATGGGATTATTAATTTTGGGGATCTATTCTCCCTCCCAGCTGTGCCTGCCTACTAGGCCCTAGAAACTGCATGCCTTCCTGGCCCTGTTCCTTAAAAGGCTCCACCCTAAAGCCAGTAATCCAATTAACTTACATCTTAAGGAAATCTCCCCCTATACAGGTGTCTGCTTTTTCTGGCCATCTTTTTTTGTTGTTTTTAAACAGAATCTCACTCTATTACCAGACTCGAAGTCAGTGGTACCATCACAGCTTGCGGCAACCTCTACCTCCAGGTCTCAGGTGATCCTCCCACTTCAGCCTCCTGAGTGGCTGGAACTACAGGTGCATGCCACCACACCCAGCTAATTTTTCTATTTTTTGTGAGGACAAGGTTTCTTAATGTTGCCCAGGCAGGTCCTGGCTGTCTTAACTGAACTTTTACTCAAACTATTTTTTTGGTTTGAGTAAAATAAAAATTCTCTATCTTGTTTCACCTAAGAGTTGTCCCTTTAAAATGCAAATTCAGAGCTACAAAGCTGATAGCTGTTTAGGGTAGCTCTTTTGGAAGAGGTAATTAAGAAACCGATGGTTTGAAGTAGAAAAGAGAAACTTAGAAACTGTCAACTATCAGATCTATTTCTGCCTGTCTGTGTATTTATATGTGTCATATGTGTGATGCTTTACTATCAAAATATAGGAAGTAACTCTAATTAATTGGCTTAAAGAAAAACAAGCAATTAAATCAATTAGTTTGTCAGAAAAATTAAAACTTTAATCCTTTTAGTTCATGAGACTCTAATAATCTGTAAAAATCAAGATAGCTTAAAAACTATTGGTAAAATAAAATGTCTTCAAAATTTAGACATTTGGTCTAAATTAGGCAGGCCAGATCCTGCGTTTACTAGATGCTTTAAGGTAATAAACTGCTTCTATAACTTTTTTTTTTGAGACAGAGTTTTGTTCTTGCTGCTTCGACTGGAGTGCAATGGCGTGATCTCGACTCACTGCAACCTCCGCCTCTCAGGTTCAAAAGATTCTCCTGCCTCAGCCTCCAGAGTAGCTGGGATTACAAGCATGCACCACCACACCCAGCTAATTTTTGTATTTTTAGTAGAGATGGGGTTTCTCCATGTTGGTCAAGCTGGTCTTGAACTCCTGACCTCAGGTGATCCACCCACCTTGGCCTCCCAAAGTGCTGGGATTACAGTCATGAGCCACCACACCTGGCCAACTTTCTTTTTTTATAGGGATGGGGTTTCACCATGTTGCTCAGGCTGGTCACGAGCTCCTGCGCTCAAGTGATCCAGCCGCCTTGGCCTCCCAAAGTGTGAAGATTCCAGGTGTGAGCCACTGTACCTGGCTACTTCTATAACTTTTGACGATTGTTTGACTTGCCTGCTAAGATCTATTAGATTCTAGGTAAGGCCTGGGGGACATGTAAAGTTAGCCATGACCCCAGGCTATGCTGGAAAGAGTCCAATATCATCTGCAGTTCTGCCACGTGTCCTGGGCTCTATACCTGGTACATACTTAAAATTGCTTAAACTAAGAGTTATGTGTTATTTTTTTTTAAAGGCATGGGAACATGTTATTAAGAGTAATTATCTCTAATTTAGATAATTTCAGGATTGTTTTAAATTTTAAAAAGGCCAGGTGTGGTGGCTCATGCCTAATCCCAACACTTTGGGAGGCTGAGGTGAGAGGATTGTTTGAGCCCAGGAGTTCAATATCAGCGTGTGCAAACTAGGGAAGCCCCATCTCTAAAAGAAAAAAAAAATAGCTGTGCATGGTAGTATGGTGGTGCATGTCTGTGTTCCCAGCTATTCAGGAGGCAGAAGTGAGAGGATCTCTTGAGCCTGGGAGGTCAAGGCTACAGCAAGCTGGGCTCGTGCCACTGTACTCTGGCCTGGGCGACAGAGCCAAGACCCTGTCTCGAAAAAAGATAGGATAAAACTGAATGTTTAAGCAGGTTGTAAAAGATTTGTGAAAGATAATATTGTAAAGGAAATTCTGTATATGAGCAAGTTGGCTAAACTTTAAAGGATGTTATTCAGTTTTTTTCTGTAAATTGAACGTGAAAATAAAAGCACACTGATGCAGGGCCAGAATCTGAGCCCATGGGTCTGATTAACAGGGTTTTCTTCAGGCATTGATCTACTCTTTAGCAGAAAATTATAAAGGATTATGAAAGGTTTATGGAAATATTACTTATGCTCAAACTGATTATAATTGGATAGATTTGTTTATAAGGTTTTATTAAAAAATGGGTTTAACATTAATAGTATAGTAATGCAAGAATAAAATTTAATTTTCTGTTTTAAAAAAGATTCTTATGTAATATTGAGGAAAAACAAAAGACTTTTGTTTGCCTTTTGAGTAAACTACAGGAAGAAAAGGAGAGAGAAAAGATACATTCAGTTTGTCTCATGCCATCTTTGAGTCTTGTTTGAAAAGCAGTCTCCTCTTTATAAAAGTAAAGGTTTTTGCCTTTTCTTAAATGTTTGAGCTGTCACTTCAGCTAAATGAATGATTTGTGATCCTATTTTGTGACATCGATTATTTTAAACCTTCAATATTTGATAAACTTTCCAAAATCATATTCTAAATTACATCTTTTTTCTACCTCATTAATCTTTTTAAGTGCAAAGAGACATATTTGTCTGGGCACGGGAGTTCATGCCTGTAATCCCAGCACTTTGGGAGGCTGAGGTGAGCAGATCACTTAAGGCCAGCAGTTTGAGACCAGCCAGGCCAACATGGCAAAACTCCATCTTTACCAAAAATCCAAAAAAATTAGCCAGGTGTGGTGGTGTATGCCTGTAATCCCAGCTACTCAGGAGGCTGACACATGAGAATCACTTGAACCTGGGAGGCAGAGATTGCAGTGAGCCAAGATCATGCCATTGCACTGCAGTCTGGGTGACAGAGCAAGACTCTGACTTAATTTAAAAAAAAAGAGAGAGAGAGAGACATACTTCGTTTATTTGGTATACTGAAATCACACAGGGACCACTGTCAAATATAAAATGTTATCTAACTTTCTTTGGGTTTTATTCATATAAATGTTACTAGTACATGTTCCAAAATTATTTGATTTATATAATTCTGATATGTCTTGGTATATACTATCAGTAATTATGACTGTTGTATTAAATTACTACATGCCACATAGATGACCAGATTTCCTTGTTGATTGCATCTTTAACTGTGGCTATCCTAAGACTTGTCATCCACAGACAATTGTAATCTTATTTTGATCCTTTTCAAAAGGCAGTTTATAATCAGCTATAGGACTCTGACAAGTGTTTTTCTTTTTCTTTTCTTTTTTTTCTTTTTTTTTTTTTTTTATACAGAGTCTTTGCTCTTGTTGCCCAGGCTGGAGTGCAATGCCACAATCTTTGCTCACTGCAACGTCCACCTCCCAGGTTCAAGCGATTCTCCTGCCTGAGCCTCCCAAGTAGCTGGGATTACAGGTGCACACCACCAGACCTGGCTAATTTTGGTATTTTTAGTAGTGATGGGGTTTCAGCATGTTGGTCAGGCCAGTCTCAAACTCCTAACCTCAGGTGACCCACTCACCTCAACCTTCCAAAGTGCTGGTATTACAGGCGTGAGCCACCATGCCTGGTCTTGACAAGTGTTCTTGAACATAAGTCTTTGAAAAGTGTTCATGGGTATTCTTAACTTGTAGCAATATATTTATTTGCATAATTACAATAAGAATCTGTTTTCTTTTGTAACAGGACACAATTGGAGATGCTGGTTATATTACCAAAGCTTTGGCTGGAATGATATGCTTTCAGATATAAACAGATTGCTTTAAGGAATCAAAGTTGACTTATAGAGTTGATAATAGCCCCTTGGGAAAACTGGCCAAGTACCTTGTATATATAGTCCCTGTACACGGTTCCTGGTCTACGGTAAATAAAGAATGTCACTTTCTGGCAGGCCCAGGTTACCTTGAGACTGAGAGGAGGGGAATTCAACCAATTCATACTAGTAGTTGCAGGCACAGATAAATCCATGGCTAAGCTTGAGGATTTAAAAAGTCCAATCTGAGATTCCTTATGAAAAAACAGTTCCAGTAAAGTCAATTTTTTTTTAAAGAGCCTACATGTCAAATAATTATTATTGCTACACTTTATGCAAATAATCTGGTGAAGTATAATAAGACTAAAACTTATTTTGCAAATAAATTTTTCCAATTATGATTTGTTTTTAGTAAAAACAGGGACTGGAGAGAGGAAAATTATGTTTCAAAAAATACTATAAGGTCAGGTGGTGGCTCATGCCTATAATTCCAGCACTTTGAGAGGCTGAGGCAGATGGATCACTTGAGGTCAGGAGTTCAAGACCAGCCTGGCTAACATGGTGAAACCCCATCTCTACTAAAAATTCAAAAAAATTAGCCAGGTGTGGTGGCTTGTGCCTGTAATCCCAGCTACTTGGGAGACTGAGGCAGGAGAATCACTTGAACCCAGGAGGTGAAGGTTGCAGTGAGCCAAGATTATGCCACTGCACTCCAGCCTGGGTGACAGAGTAAGACCCTGTCTCAAAAACATAAAAGAAAAAAATCACTATAGTACACCTGTTAGATTCTACCCTTGTCTGGTTTGTTGTTGCTGTTGTTATTTTCTGCAATTTGGACTGAATCCTGAATTCTGTCTGAGCTACAAGTCTCCAAACTCATGCTTTCCAATTTTTCTTCCATTTTTCTGACTTGGACTCAATGAAATTGTTACCACCTTTTTCCTGAGGCCCAGCAAGCTGAAGCTCATTGCTTGTAATACAGGAAAGAAAAAATGTGTCAGACTGCCACTTCCTTTCTCCTCCATAACTAAAGATGCTTTGAGACCAACTTCTGAATAAATTGTGACCAACACTAACCTTTGTTTTTCTTCTGTTTCCATAGAAATGCCTCTTATTAAAAGTCTGTTCGCCTTCATCACATATAGAGGCCTACCCCATCTGCAATGCTACCTCCTGAAATAGGACAGATCTGTTTAACTGAACTGATCTATTCCCAGAACTAAAAACTGACTAAAAAATATATGGCTTGGTATATTTAAATTTACTCTTTCCTGTTCATCCCAATTTGTCTACTAACAACCTCTAACAGAAATCTCTTTCTACTAGTGACACTGTGTCTAACTTAGGGCTTTAGAAAAATTCTACAAGGACTTCTGAGGATAGGACTTTCATTCCTTATATTAGGACCCTTTATCTAATAGTCTGCTGTCAACCTCCAACCAGGCTATGAATACATGCAGACAGCTACAAAGCAGTTTCGCTACTCTTACCCTGGAGCTAACCCTATCCCAACAACACCCCCTGTCAGCAGGAAGAAGTTAAAGCAGTTGTTGGCTTTTTCCCATCCGCATAGCTCACACCTAAGAATAAGGTGTGGTGAAACCCAAAATGAGGGATTGAAACCACCTTTGCAAAAATTATAATAGTTAGAAAATTATAACATAAAAGAGATCTGACCTAACCAACTACATCTTGCCTTTAACCTCCAAACTCCCTGGCCATGGGCCAAGCTAACTTTAGGAGATATTTAGTTTATAGTGTAAATTATAATAGCCATTCCCAAAACTAAACCACCTTTGTAAAACTAATGAAAGGGCCACCCAGTCAGGAAGATGAGGGGGGCCTGAATTCTGCTAAGATGTAGGCATAAATGATTGCCAGCCATTATTCTAGAGGTTACAAGATTTGCTACTTCCTCAATTACTCTAGCAAAAAACATCACTATAGTATAACCTAAGATTGAGATTTTTTTTCAGGCTTTTGCATTTCTGATGACCACATGACTCCATCCAGACCCACTACCCCAACCTGTGGCCTTCATCCAGAAGTGGACTCAGGAGGACCATTTTCCACACCCTATGATTCCATCCACAACCAATCACCAGCACCCATTCCCTAGCCCCCTGCCTGCCAAACTATCCCTGAAAGACCCTAGCCTCTAAAGTTTGGGAGAGGCTGATTTGAGTAATAATAAAACTCTGGTATCCTGTTTAGCTGACTCTACATGTATTAAACCCTTTCTCCATTGTAATTTCCCTGTCTTGATAAATTGGTTCTATCTGGGAAGCAGGCAAGAAGAACTCATCGGGCAGTTACAGTATTCTCCAGTGCCTGTAACAGTGCTGATCACATAGCAGGTATATAATAAATATTTCCTAAATTAGTGGATTAATGAGTTCTGCTGGTTTCTTATAAGGGCTATTGCCTGGGTGAGATCACAATGGTCTGGTCCTCACTTCCGTAGGTCGAGAAATAGTTCAGTCAGTGTACCAAGACTTATTGTCTCTGCGGAGCTACCACACACTTACTCAATCAGGCAGAAAGCTCTTTTGTAGTAGTGTAGCTGCTGAGGGAAGTAATTTGAACCAACTGTTATTTACTTAAATTTTTTAAAACTGCCATTTTCTTCATTGTAGAGAAGATACAAAAAATTCTCTTGGAGCATATTTATTAAGGGCAAATGTTTTTTGAGAGTTTCTCTTTTCCAAAGGAGAGGTGTATAAGTAGTTATTGCTCTGAGCAAATTGATAACAGGAAGTTATCTGTTCTCGCAATCTATTTGTTTATTTTTAGAGAGACAGGGTCTCACTTTGTCATCTAGGCTGGAGTGCAGTGGTGCAATCATAGCTCACTCTAACCTTGAACTCCTAGGCTCAAGAAATCCTCCCACCTCAGCCTCCTGAGTAGCTACAACTACAGGTGCATGCTAACCTGCCTAGCTAATTTTTAAAAATTATGTTTATTTTTGTTGCCCAGGCTGGTCTTGAACTCCTGGGTTCAAGTGATCCTCCTGCCACAGCCTCCCAAAGTGCTGGGATTACAGGCATGAGCCACTGTGCCAGGCTCCTGGATACTTACATTGTTATGCACTTCTCCTAGTATCACTTTAGAACAAACTCTCAGAAATGGAATTGCAGGATTAAAGTATATAAATTTAAACATACTGTCAAACTGTTATAGTGATGAAGAGAAAATTTCCCTTTGCCCTCTGAAGTCTTACTAAAAATCAACTAACAAAAGGCAGATTAATTGGAGAAAAGGCATACAAATTTATTAACATGGATATGCGAGAATCACAGGGTGATTACTCCAACTCCTTAGTCGGGTACAGAAGCTAATATACCCTTTATCATAGGGGAGAGAGGAAATGAGGAATGTAGACAATTGTTATGTAGAGTGGTAAATTATTTTTGTAGAAAATGAAAGGACCCCAGGGACAGAAATTAATTTGTAAATGATTCTCTTTGGAATTTGAATGAGCCCTAGAGGCAGGCATTATCCTGTGAAAAAGTACATTGACAGAAAATTAACAAGGATATTCATGACTTGAACTCAGCTCTGGACCAAGGGGACCTAACAGATATCTACAGAACTTTCCACCAGAAATCAACAGAATATACATTCTTCTCAGCACCACATTGCATTTATTCTAAAATTGGCCACATAATTGGAAATAACACACTCCTCAGCAAATGCAAAAGAACGGAAGTAATAACAAACAGTCTCTCGGACCACAGTGCAATCAAATTAGAACTCAGGATTAAGAAACTCACTCAAAACTGCACAACTATATGAAAACTGAACAATCCACTCCTGAATAACTACTGGGTAAATAACAAAATTGAGGCAGAAATAAATGAGTTTTTCAAAACCAATGAGAACAATGATACAATGTACCAGAATCTGTGAGACACAGCTAAAGCAGTGTTTAGAGGAAAATTTATAGCACTAAATGCCCACAGAAGAAAGTAGAAAAAATCTAAAATTGACACCCTAACACCACAATTAAAAGAACTAGAGAAGCAAGAACAAACAAATTCAAAACCTAGCAGAAGACAAGAAATAACTAAGATCAGAGCAGAACTGAAGGAGTTAGAAACACAAAAAACCCTTCAAAAAAATCAGTGAATCCAGGAGCTGGTTTTTTAAAAAGATTAACAAAATAGACCACTAGCCAGACTAATAAAGAAGAAAAGAGAGAAAAATCAAATAGACACAATAAAAAATGATTAAGGGGATATCACCACTAATCCCACAGAAATACAAACTACCATCGGAGAATACTGTAAACATCTCTACACAAATAAATGAGAAAATCTACAAGAAGTTGATAAATTCCTGGACACAGACACCCTCCCAAGACTAAACCAGGAAGAAGTCAAATCCCTGAATATACCAATAACAAGTTTTGAAATTGAGGCAAAAATTAATAGCCTACTAACCAAAAAAACCCCAGGACCAGATGGATTCACAGCCAAATTCTACCACAGGTACAAAGAGGAGGAGCTGGTACCATTCCTTCTGAAACTATTCCAAACAATAGAAAAAGAGAGACTCCTCCGTAATTCATTTTATAAAGCCAGCATCATCCTGATACCAAAACCTGGCAGAGACACAACAAAAATAGAAAATTTCAGGCCAATATCCCTGATGAACATCAATGCAAAAATCCTCAGTAAAATACTGGCAAACTGAATCCAGCAGCACATCAAAAAGCTTATTCGCCACGATTAAGTCTGCTTCATCCCTGGGATCCAAGCCTGCTTTAACATACACAAATTAATAGATGTAATCCACCACATAAACAGAACCAAAGGCAAAAACCCATGATTATCTCAATAGATGCAGAGAAGGCCTTCAATAAAATTCAACCCCCTTCATGCTAAAAACTCTCAATAAACTAGGTATCTCAAAATAATAAGAGCTATTTACGACAAACCCACAGCCAATAGCATACTGAATGAACAAATGCTGGAAGCATTCCCTTTGAACACCGGCACAAGACAAGGATGCCCTCTCTCACCACTCCTCTTCAACATAGTATTGGAGTTCTGGCCAGGGCATCAGGCAAGAGAAAGAAATAAAGTGTATACAAATAGGAAGAGAGGAAGTCAAATTGTCCCCGTTCGAAGATTACCTTAAGCTGATAAGCAACTTCAGCAAAGTCTAGGATACAAAATCAATGTGCAAAAATCACAAGCATTCATATACACTAATAATAAACAGAGAGCCAAACCATGAGTGAACTCCCATTCACAATTGCTACAAAGAGAATAAAATACCTAGGAATACAACTTACAAGGGATGTGAAGGACCTCCTCAAGGAGAACTACAAACTACTGCTCGAGGAATTAAGGGAGGACACAAACAGATGGGCATGGAATTGTGAAGCAGGGAAATGGCTCACAAATAAAATTCTCAATCAGTGAGGGTTGAGGGAGTAAGGTCATCTTGGTTCTAATCATTCTCAGCTGGTCTGAATACAAACGGCACTTCTTACGGCAGGTGTCCTGTTTTTTAAGATAAGCAGAGTTCTGTAGTCTTGTCAGGAATGTAAAAAAGAAAAGATAAGCAGAGTTAGAAATTCAGCTATGTCACACAGGAATTACACTGGGTAACAGTGTGAGAAGATTAAGCTCTATTCACCTCTATAAAAACTCTCGAACAACAAGATTCAAGGTTGCTGAATACATGAAGGTGCTGGGAATGTAGCATGCCTAAAGAAGGCATGGAAGCTCTGAACTTCTTCCCCTATACCTTGCCCTATGCATCTTTTCCATCTGGCTGTTCCTAAGTTGTATCATAAACTGGTTAACACAAAAGAAACAATTGCCTCCTATCCCATCCTTCAACTCTCACAGCCTATTTTAGAAAAGAAGACTGATAAATGCAATCACACCTCAACGGACTTCCACAATGGTTGAACTGATTTACACTCCCACCAACAGTGTAAAAGTATTCCTATTTCTCCGCATCCCCCCCCCAGCATCTGTTGTTTCCTGACTTTTAATGATCACCATTCCAACTGGTGTGAGAGGCTATCTCACTGTGGTTTTGATTTGCATTTCTCTAATGAAAAGCAAATCAGTGATGATGAGCTTTCTTTCATGTGTTTGTTGGTTGCATAAATGTCTTCTTTTGAGAAGTGTCTGTTCATATCCTTCACCCACTTTTTGATGGGGTTGGTTTTTTCTTGTAACTTTAAGTTTCTTGTAGATTCCGGATATTAACCCTTTGTCAGACGAATAGATTGCAAAAATTTTCTCCTGTTGTGGAGGTTGCACTTTCATTCTGATGATAGTTTCTTTTGCTGTGCAGAAGCTCTTTAGTTTAATTAGATCCCATTTGTCAATTTTGAAAGCCTCCACTTTTTGATGCTCTCTTCCAGTGTTATGTATTGGCTTCATGTTACCAAACAGGAATAGACTCCATTACGGGGGACCAGCTTTTCTGGTAACAACCCTTCTTATCCCCTCTTCCAGGGGGTTGGTGGGCAGGCCTGAAATCTCCAACCAGGTTTTGTTTTTTCTCCTGCAAATCTCTATAACAAACATTTCTGACAGCATAGGTATCCACCCCCTGAAGTTCCTATCAAATCTTTTAACCAAATTCATTTCCTCTCACCTAGAGACCAACAAGCTTCAGATGATCATGCAACAAAGTTTCTAGCCAGTTCTAGGTGAAGACACCATCCCTAGTCATCAAGAAGCTGCCCTGCCTCAACTAGATAGAGCAGGGCGAGTTCTGTGATCCCCAGTAGGTAGGGACTACGCCCCAAGCCAGAATGAAACAGTTACAGAAATAGACTCCATTAAGGGGTACTCAATTATGTGATCCCTCTTCCTCCCATAAAGATTTTTGGGGATTATATCTCTTGCCGGGAGCTGAGGCAGGAAAACAGGGTCTGGAGACAGTTCACATTTCAGCTGTTACAGGAAATATCCTCTCCATAGGGCAAATGCTGTAAATGACTTTGTAACTTCCCTTCATCTCTTCATATACATAGGGCGTACCCCCAAGTAGAGGGCATTTAAACTGGTAAAAACTCTAACAGGGTCTTTAAGCCCCTATGCTTAATCCCACTCCCACACTGTGGAGTGTACTTTCATTTTCAATAAATCCCTTCATCCTTTCCTTGCTTTATTAGTGCATTTTGTCCAATTCTTTGTTCAAGATGCCAAGAACCTAGACTGTCCCTCCACTGTTAACACCAGGGATGCAAGGTTGGTTAAATACATGGAAATCAATAAATGTGATTCAGCACATAAACAGAACTAAAGACAAAATCCACATGATTAGATGGCTGACAAGATGGCCAAATAGGAACAGCTCCGGTCTGCAGCTCCCAGCAAGATCAACACAGAAGGTGGGTGATTTTTGCATTTCCAACTGTGGTACACAGCTCATCTCATTGGGACTGGTTAGACAGTGGGTGTAGCCCACAGAGGCCAAGCTGAAGCAGGGGCGGGTGTCACCTCACCTGGGAAGTGCAAGGAGTTGGGGAACTCCCTCCCCTAGCCAAGAGAAGCCACTAGGGACTGTGCCATGAGGAATGGTGCACTCTGGCCCAGATACTATGCTTTTCCCCCAGTCTTTTCAACCTGCAGACCAGGAGAGTCCCTCGGGTGCCTACACCAGCAGGGCCCTGGGTTTCAAGCACAAAACTGGGTGGCCATTTTGGGTGGACACTGAACTAGCTGCAGGAGTTTTTTTTTATACCCCAGTGGCACCTGGAACACCAGTGAGACAGAACAGTTTACTCTCCAGGAAAGGGGACTAAGAAGCCAGAGAGCCAAGTGGTCTAGATCAACAGGTCCCACCCCCGTGGAGCCCAGAAAGCTAAGATCCACTGGCTTGAAATTCTCACTGCCAGCACAGCAGTCTGAAGTCAACCTGGGATGATGGAGCTTGGTGGGGGTAGAGGCATCTGCCATTACTGAGGCTTGAGTAGGTGGTTTTCCCCTCACAGTGTGAACAAAGCCACCAAGAAGTTCAAACCGTGGTTTGGCAAAGAGGATGTGGAGAAATAGGAACACTTTTACACTGTTGGTGGGAGTGTAAATTAGTTCAACCATGTGGAAGACAGTGTGGCAATTCCTCAAGAATCTAGGACCAGAAACACCATTTGACCCAGCAGTCCCATCCCTGGGTATATACCCAAAGGATTATAAATCATTCTACTATAAAGACACATGTACACGTATGTTTACTGGAGCACTGTTCCCAACAGCAAAGACTTGGAACCAACCCAAATGCCCATCAATGATAGACTGGATAAAGAAATTGTGGCACAGATACACCATGGAATACTATGCAGCCATAAAATAGGATGAGTTCATGTCCTTTTCAGGGACATGGATGAAGCTGGAAACCATTATTCTCAGCAACCTAACACAGGAACAGAAAACCAAACACCATATGTCCTCACTCATAAGTGGAAGTTGAACAATGAGAACACATGGACACAGGGAGGGGAACATCACACACCAGGGCTTGTTGGGGGATAGGAGGCTAGGGGAGGGATAGCATTAGGAGAAATATCTAATGTAGGTGATGGTTTCATGGGTGCAGCAAACCACCATGGCATGTGTATACCTATGTAACAAACCTGCACGTTCTGCACTTGTATCCCAGAACTTAAATAATTTTTAAAAATACATGATTACCTCAATAGATGGAGAAAAGACTTTTGATAAAATTCAACATCCCTTCATGTTAAAAACTCTCAATAAGCTTGGTATTGAAGGAACATACCTCAAAATATTATAATAATAGCTACCTATGACAAACCCATAGCCAACATTATACTTTAATGGACAAAGGCTGGAAGCATTCCCTTTGAAAACTGGCACAAGACAAGAATGCACTTTCTCACCACTCCTATTCAATATGGTATTGGAATCCCTGGACAGAGCAATCAGGGCAAGAAAAAGAAATAAAGGACATCCAAATAAGAAGAGAAGTAAAACTATTCCTGTTGGCAGACAACATGATTCTATATCTAGAAATCCCCATGGTCTTCAGCTGATAAACAACTTCAGCAAAGTTTCAAGATACAAAATCAACATACAAAAATCACTAGCATTCCTATGCAACAACAAAAACCAAGCTGAGAGCCAAATCAGCAAGGCAATCCCATTCACAATTGCCACAAAAAGAATACAATATCTAGGAATACAGCTAATCAGGGAGGTGAAAAAGCTCTACACGGAGAATTACAAAACACTGCTGAAAGAAATCAGAGATGACACAAACAAATGGCTAAACATTCCATGGTCACAGACAGGAAGAATCAATATCATTGGAATGGCCATATTGCCCAAAGCAATTTACAGATTCAATGCTATTCCTATCAAACTATCAACAACATTCTTTACAGAACTAGAAAAAACTATTTAAAACTTCATATGGAACAATAACAACGACAAAAAGCCTGAGTAACCAAGGCAATCCTAAGCAAAAAGAACAAAGCTGGAGGCATCACATTACCTGATTTCAAACTATACTACAAGGCTACAGTAACCAAAACAGCATGGTAGTGGTACAAAAAACAGGCACATAGGCCAATGGAACAGAATATAGAGCCCAGAAATAAGGCTGCACACTACGATCATCTGATCTTTGACAAAGCTGACAAAAACAAGCAATGGGGAAAACATTCTCTATTGAATAAATGGTGCACCCATATGCAGGAAATTGAAGCTGGGCCCCTTCCTTACACCATATACAAAAATCAAGTCAAGATGGATTAAAGACTTAAATATAAAACCCCAAACTATAAAAACCCTGGAAGACAACCTAGGTAATACCATTCTGGGCACAGGAATGGACAAATATTTCATTACGAAAATGTCAAAAGCAATTGCAACAAAAGGAAAAATTGACAAATGGGATCTAATTAAACTCAAGAGCTTCTGCACAGCAAAAGAAAAGAAAAAGAAAATTATTATTGTTACAGACAAAAAAAAGAAAGAAAGAAATTATCGAGGAGCTGTGGGAACCCGGGGCACACACACCTCACCAGCTTAATTTTCACCTCGATGTCTGCAGCACCCTCCACTTCTCTCCTAGGTGACGAGACCCAGTGGCTAGAAATTCACCATGTCTATTCTCAAGATCCATGCCAGGGAGATCTTTGACTCTTATGGGAATCCCACTGTTGAGGTTGATCTCTTCACCTCAAAAGGTCTCTTCAGAGCTGCTGTGCCTAGTGGGACTTCAACTGGTATCTATGAGGCCCTAGTGCTCCAGGACAATGATAAGACTTGCTATATGGGGAAGGGTGTCTCCAAGGCTGTTGAGCACATCAATAAAACTATTGTGCCTATCCTGGTTAGCAAGAAACTGAACGTTACAGAACAAGAGAAGATTGACAAACTGATGATTGAGATGGATGGAACAGAAAGTAAATCTAAGTTTGGTGCAAACGCCATTCTGTGGTATCCCTCACCATCTGCAAGGCTGGTCCTATTGAGAAGGGGGGGTCCCCCTGTACCGCCACATCACTGACTTGGCCGGCTACTCCAAAGTCATCCTGCCAGTTCCGGCATTCAATCTCATCAATGGTGGTTCTCATGCTGGCAGCAAGCTGGCCATGCAGGAGTTCATGATCCTCCCAGTCAGTGCCGCAAACTTCAGGGAAGCCATGCGCATTGGAGTGGAGGTTTATCACAATCTGAAGAATGTCATCAAGGAGAAATATGGGAAAGATGCCACCAATGCGGGAGATGAAGGCAGATTTGCTCCCAACATCCTGGAGAATAAAGAAGGCTTGGAGCTGCTGAAGACTGCGATTGGTAAAGCTGGCTACACTGATAAGGTGGTCATTGGCATGGACGTAGCAGCCTCTGAGTTCTTCAGGTCTGTGAAGTATGACCTGGACTTTGAGTCTTCCAATGACCCAACCGGTATGTCTCACCTGACCAGCTGGCTGACCTGTACAAGTCCTTCATCAAGGACTACCCAGTGGTGTTTATGGAAGATCCCGTTGACCAGGATGACTGGGGAGCTTGGCAGAAGTTCATGGCCAGTGCAGGAATCCAGGTAGTGGGGGGATAATCTCACAGTGACCAACCCAAAAAGGATTACCAAGGTTATGAATAAGAAGTCCTGCAACTACCTTCTGCTCAGAGTGAACCAGATTGGCTCCCTGACCAAGTCCCTTCAGGGGTGCAAGCTGGCCCATGCCAATTGTTGGGGTGTCATGGTGTCTCATCATTCTGGGGGAGACTGAAGATACCTTCTTTGCCAACCTGGTGGTGTCACTGTGAACTGGGCAGACAAAGACTGGTGCCCCTTGCCGATCCAAGTACTTGGCCAAGTACAACCAGCTCCTCAGAATTGAAGAGGAGCTGGGCAGCAAGCCTACGTTTGCCAGCAGGAAATTCAGAAACCCCCTGGCCAAGTAAGCTGTGGGCAGACAAGCCCTTCAGTCACCTGTTGGCTAATTAGACCCCCCCTCGTGTCAGCTCAGGCAACTCGAGGCCCCTGACCAACACTTGTAGTGGCCCATGCTAATTAGCTCCCCTCACCCACCACCATGGAGTTCGTACCACCTTCTTAGAAGATCTACAGAAGCCAAGCTCTCTGGAACCCTGTTGGCAGCTCTAGCTTTGCAGCTGTGTAATTGGCCCAAATCCTTGTTTTTCTTGCCTTAATTTCCACCAAGTGTCTGGAGCCATGTGAGCCTCCGGTGTCATCTCTGGGGTGGCCACAGGCAAGATCCCCAGTGGTTTTGTGCTCAAAATAAAAAGCCCCAGTGACCCATGAAAAAAAAAAAGAAACTACCAACAGAGTAAACAGACAACCTACAGAATGGGGGGAAAATACTTTGGAAACCATGCATCTGACAAAGGCCTAATATACGGCATCTATAAGGAACTTAAACAAATTTACAAAGAAAAACAAACAACCCCATTAAGAAGTAGGCAAACATGAACAGACACTTTTCAAAAGAAGACATATATGTAGCCAAGAAGCATATGAAAAAAGCTCATCATCACTGATCATTAGAGAAATGGAAATCAAAATTACAATGAGATGCTATCTCACACCTCTGTCAGAATTGCTATTATTAAAAAGTCAAAAAAAAATAACATGCTGATGAGATCGTGGAGAAAAGGGAACATTTATACACTGTTTGTGGGAGTGTAAATTAGTTGAACCATCGTGGAAAGCAGTATGGCAATTCTACAAAGAACTATAAATAGAACTACCATTCAACCCAGCAATCCCAATACTGGGTATACACCCAGAGAAATAGAAATCATTCTACCTTAAAGACACATGCATGTGAATGTTGATTGCAACACTATTCACAATAGCAAAGACATGGAATCAACCTAAATGCCCATCAGTGTCAGACTGGATAAAGAAAATATGGTACTTACACACCATAGAATACTATGCTGCGCATCACACACTGGGGTCTGTGGGGGGGGGAAATAGGGGAGGGACAGTGGGGGCTGAGGAGTTGGGGGAGAGATAGCATGGGGATAAATGCCCGATATAGGCGATGGGGAGGAAGGCAGCAAACCACACTGCCATGTTTGTACCTATGCAACAATTTTGCATGTTCTTCACATGTACCCCAAAACGTAAAATGCAATAAAAAAAAAAGGTAAAGAGCTAAATAATTAGGACATTTACTATAATCTTTTTTTAAAATTTATTTATTTTACTTTTGGTGCATACTATATCTGGCATTTCTCCCCCATGTTATCCCTCCCCACCTTCCCCTCCCTACCCACCCCCCATTGTCTCTCCCCTACCCACCCTCCAACTGTCCCCTATGTGTGATGCTCCTCTCCCTGAGTCCATGTGTTCTCGTTGTTCAACACTCACCTATGAGTGAGAACATATGGTGCTTGGCTTTCTGTTGTTGGGTCAGTTTGCTGAGAATTATGGTTTCCAGATTCATTCAAGTCCCTACAAAGGACACAAACTCATCGTTTTTTATGGCTGCATAGTATCCCATGGTATATATGTACTACATTTTCTTTGTCCAGTCTATCATTGATGGCCATTTGGGTTGGTTCCAGGTCTTTGCTATTGTTCACAGGGTTGCAATGAACATACGTGTGCATGTGTCTTTATATTAGAACAATTTGTATTTCTTTGGGTACATACCCGGTAATGGGATTGCTGGGTCAAATGGAATTTCTATTTCTAGATGCTTGAGAAATCGCCACACTGTCTTCCACAATTGTTGAACTAATTTACACTCCCACCAATTGTGTAAGAGTATTCCTATTTCTCCACATCCTCTCCAGCATCTGTTGTCTCCCGATTTTTTAATGATCGCCATTCTAACTGGCATGAGATGGTATCTCAGTGTGGTTTTGATTTGCATTTCTCTAATGACAAGTGACGATGAGTATTTTTTCATGTTTGTTGGCCTCATGTATGTCCTCTTTTGAAAAGTGTCTGTTCATGTCCTTTGCCCACTTTTGAATGGGGTTGTTTGCTTTTTTTCTTGTATATCTGTTTTAGTTCTTTGTAGATTCTGGATATTAGCCCTTTGTCAGATGGGTAGATTGCAAAAATTTTTTCCCATTCTGTTAGTTGCTGATTCACTCTAATGATGGTTTCTTTTGCTGTACAGAAGCTCTGGAGTTTAATTAGATCCCATTTGTCTATCCTGGCTTTTATTGCCATTGCTTTTGGTGTTTTAGTCATGAAGCCCTTGCCTATGCCTATGTCCTGGATGGTTTTGCCTACGTTTTCTTCTAATGTTTTTATGGTGTTAGGTTTTATGTTTAATTCTTTGATCCATCTGGAGTTAATGTTAGTGTAAGGTGACAGGTAGGGGTCCAGTTTCTGCTTTCTGCACATTGCTAGCCAGTTTTCCCAACACCGTTTATTAAACATGGAGTCCTTTCCCCCATTGCTTGTTTTTGCTGGGTTTGTTAAAGATCAAATGGTTGTAGATGTGTGTTGTTTCTTCTGGGGCCTCTGTTCTGTTCCATTGATCTATGTCTCTGTTTTGATACCAGTACCATGCTGTTTTGATTACTGCAGCCTTGTAGTATAGTTTGAAGTCTGGCAATGTGATGCCTCTGGCTTTGTACTTTTTGCTTAGGATTGTCTTGGCTATGCGGGGTCTCTTGTGATTCCATATGAAGTTTAAAGTGGTTTTTTTTCAGTTCTGTGAAGAAGGTCATTGGTAGTTTGATGGGGATAGCATTGAATCTATAGATTACTTTGGGCAGTATGGCCATTTTCACGATATTGATTCTTCCTAACCATGAGCATGGAATGTTTCTCCAATCTGTTTGTGTCCTCTCTTATTTCGTTGAGCAGTGGTTTGTAGTTCTCCTTGAAGAGGTCCTTTACATCCTTTGTTAGTTGTATTCCTAGGTATTTTATTCTCTTTGTAGCAATTTTGAATGGGTGTTCACTCTTGATTTGGCTCTCTGTTTGTCTGTTATTGGTATATAGGAATGCTTGTGATTTTTGCACATTGATTTTGTATCCCAAGACTCTGCAGAATTTGCTTATCAGTTTGAGAAGATTTTGGGCTGAGACAATGGGGTCTTCTAGATATACAATCATGTCATCTGCAAATAGAGACAGTTTGATTTCCTCCTTTCCTAATCGAATATCCTTTATTTCTTTTCCTTGCCTGATTGCTCTGGCTAGAACTTCCAATACTATGTTGAATAGGAGTGGTGAGAGAGGGCATCCTTGTCTAGCACCTGATTTCAAAGGGGAATTCTTCCAGCTTTTGCCCATTCAGTATGATATTGGCTGTAGGTTTGTCATATATAGCTTTTATCATTTTATGGTATGTTCCATCAATACCTAGTTTATTGAGAGTTTTTAGCATGAAGGGCTGTTGAACTTTATCCAAGGCCTTCTCTGCATCTATTGAGATAATCATGTGGTTTTTGTCTTTGGTTCTGTTTATGTGATGAATTACATTTATGGATTTGCATATGTTGAACCAGCCTTGCATCCCTGGGATGAAGCCTACTTGGTCATGATAGATAAGCTTCTTGATGTGCTGTTGCAATCTGTTTGCCAGTATTTTATTGAAGATTTTTGCGTCAATGTTCATCATGGATATTGGCCTGAAGTTTTCTTTTTTAGTTGAGTCTCTGCCTGGTTTTGGTATCAGGATGATGGTGGTCTCATAAAATGAGTTAGGGAGGATTCTCTCCTTTTGTATTGTTTGATACAGTTTCAGAAGGAATGGAACCAGCCCTCTTTGTATGTCTGGTAGAATTCGGCTGTGAACCCATCTGGACCTGGACTTTTTTTTGGTTGGTAGGCTATTGATTGCTGCCTCTACTTCAGCCCTTGTTATTGGTCTATTCAGGGTTTCAGCTTCCTCCTGGTTTAGTTTTTGGTAGAGTACAAGTGTCTAGGAATTTATCCATTTCTTTCTGGTTTACTGGTTTATGTGAGTAGAGCTGTTTGTAGTAATCTCTGATGGTAGTTTGTATTTCTGTGGGATCAGTGGTGATATCCCCTTTATCGTTTTTTATTGCATCTATTTGATTTTTCTCCCTTTTCTTTTTTATTAATCTGGTTAGTGGTCTGTCTATTTTGTTGATCTTTTCAAAAAACCAGCTCCTGGATTTATTGATTTTTTGAAGGGTTTTTTGTGTCTCTATCTCCTTCAATTCTGCTCTGATCTTAGTTACTTCTTGTCTTCTGCTAGCTTTTGAGTTTTTTTGATCTTGCTCCTCTAGTTCTTTCAATTTTGATGATAGGGTGTCGATTTTCGATCTTTCCTCTCTTCTCTGGTGGGCATTTATTGCTATTAATTTCCCTCTCGATACTGCTTTAAAGGTGTCCCAGAGATTCTGGTAAGTTGTGTCTTCATTCTGATGGGTTTCAAAGAACGTCTTTATTTCTGCCTTCATTTCATTGTTTATCCAGTCAACATTTCAGAAGCAAGTTGTTCAGTTTCCAAGTGGTTGTGCGGGTTTTAGTGTGTTTCTTGATCCTGAGTTCTAGTCTGATTGTGCTGTGGTCTGATAGACTGTTTGTTATGATTTCTGTTCTTTTGCATTTGCTGAGGAGTGATTTGCTTCCAATGATGTGGCCAATTTTAGAGTAAGTGCAATGTGGTGCTGAGAAAAATGTATATTCTGTGGATTTGGGGTGGAGCGTGCTGTATATGTCTATTAGGTCCACTTGGTCCAGCTCTGCATTCAAGTCCTGGATATCCTTGTTAATTTTCTGTTTTTGTTGATCTGTCTAGTATTGACAGTGGAGTATTGAAGTCTCCCACTATTATTGTGTGGGAGTCTAAATCTCATTTTAGGTCGTTAAGAACTTTTTTATGTATCTGGGTGCTCCTGTGTTGGGGGCATATATATTTAGGATAGTTAGCTCTTCCTGTTGGATTGATCCTTTTACCATTACATAATGTCCTTCTTTGTCTCTTTTGATCTTTGTTGGTTTGAAGTCCATTTTATCAGAGACTAGGATTGCGACCCCTGCTTTTTTTTGTTCTCCATTTGCTTAGTAAATCTTCTTCCATCCCTTTATTTTGAATCTATGTGTGTCTTTGTATGTGAGATGGGTTTCTTGAATACAGCACACTGATGGGTTCTGAGTTTTTATCCAGTTTGCCAGTCTGTGTCTTTTGATTGGGGCGTTTAGGCCATTTACATTCAATGTTAATATTGTTATGTGTGAATTTGATCCTGCTATTTTGTTACTGGCTGGTTTTCTTTCTCATTGGTTGACTCGTTTTCTTCATTGCATTTTTGGTCTTTGCCAACCGGTTTGCTTTTGCAGTGACTGGTACTTGTTCCTTTCCATGCTTAGTGTTTCTTTCAGGAGCTCTCGTAGGGCAGGTCTGGTGGTGACAAAATCTCTCAATAATTGCTTGTCCATAAAGGATTTTATTTCTCCTTCACTTATGAAACTTAGTTTGGCTGGATATGAGATTCTGGGGTGAAAGTTCTTTTCTTTAAGGATGTTGAATATTGGCCCCCACTCTCTTCTGGCTTGTAGAGTTTCTGCCAAGAGATCTGCTGTGAGTCTGATTGGCTTCCCTCTGTGGGTGACCTAACCTTTCTTTCTGGCTGCCATTAGCATTTTTTCCTTCATTTCAACCCTGGTGAATCTGACAATTATGTGCCTTGGGGTTGCTCTTCTTGAGGAATATCTTTGTGGAGTTCTCCGTATTTCTTGAATTTGAAATTTGGACTGCCTTGCTAGGCTTGGGAAGTTCTCCTGGATAATATCCTGGAGTGTGTTTTCCAGCTTGGATTCATTCTCCCCGTCACATTCAGGTACACCGATCAAGCATAGATTAGGTTTTTTCACATAATCCCATATTTCTTGGAGGCTTTGTTCGTTTCTTTTCACTCTTTTTTCTCTTGTATTGCCTTCTCTTTTTATTTCATTGAATTGATCTTCAGTCTCTGATATTCTTTCTTCTGCTTAATCGATTCAGCTATTAAAACTTGTGTTTGCTTCACGTAGTTCTCGTGCTGTATTCTTCAACTCCATCAAGTCGTTTATGTTCTTCTCTAAGCTGGTTATTCTAGTTGCATTTCGTCTAATCTTCTTTCAAGGTTTTTGGTTTCTTTGCATCGAATTAGAACGTGTTCCTTTAGCTCTGAAAAGTTGGTTAATATCCATCTTCTGAATCCTGTTTCCGTCAATTCTTCGCACTCCTTCTCGGTCAAGTTGTGATCCTGTGTTGTTGAGGAGTTGTGATCCCTTGAAGGAGAAGAGGTGTTCTGGTCTTTGATGGTTTCACCTTTTTTGTGCTGGTTTTTCCCATCTTTGTGGATTTACCTGGCTGTGGTGTCAAAGAGCTGCTTGGTGAGGTTGCTTGTCTGCCTGTGGGGGGCGCTACTGGGTTTCTAGGGACTCCTTCAGGTTACTAGGGAAGCTTCCTGTGTCTTTTTTGTTTATGCTGGGAGATTAGGCCCGCCTCTTCCACTGACCTGTAGGCGCTGCTGGGTTGTCAAGAACGCTGTCCCGTTACTACGTAGGCTTCCTGTGTTTTTTGTTAAAACATGTAGCCCAGTCCCACCCCTCTAGTAGTGGGTTGTGCCCTTCCTCCACTGGGCTGGATCATTCTGGGTTCATCTCAGACTGTGGCACTGGCTACGCAACCCACTAGAGTCAGAGCTTCAGCCCTCTGGGGCTTGTGGGGGGAAGTTAGGGACCCGCCAGCCACACCCAGCAGTCTCCCCCCCTTTCAGCTTTCTCTCTCTGGTCATGGCGAAGGGGCTGCCCAGCTGCTCCCGCTTACAGCTCCCTCTCTCTCTGGGCCAGGGGAGGGGGCAATAGCTCAGTCTGCAGACTCTTATTCAACTCCCCCACACTTGTAATTCCCGGCGCTTGACCGGCAAAGATCCCCTGTTCTGTGTATTGCTGAGGCTTTGGGGGAAGCGCTGTATCTGGACCAGAGCGCCAGAGGTGGAGCCTCCCACTCACTGGTCAGATGCACTTTCTGGGTGAAGCAGCACCCCTTCCTGCCTTGGTCTGCCCTGAGTGGGCTTGCTCACCCTCGGACCAGACCCATTGAAATGCACCTGGTACCTCGGCTGGAGCTAAGAGATCTCTGGGTTTCTGCGTCTCTCTTGCTGGGTGTTGTGCGCTGGAGTTGTCATTTACTATAATCTTAATATTTTTGTTTGAGCACCATTAATGCTATATAAAAAAACTGTTTTGTTTTGGAAAAAAAAAAAGAAAATTTTCAGACACACACACACATACAAAAGAATACTATGCTGCCATAGAAGAGAATGCACTTGTGTCTTTTTGCAGGAACATGCATGGAGGTAGAGACGATTAGCCTTAGCAAACTAATGCAGTAACAGAAAACTACATGTCGTATGTTCTAACTTATAAGTGAGAGCTAAATGATGAGAACTCATGAACACAAAAAGGGAACAACAGACACTGGGACATACTTGAGGGTGGACGTTAGGAGGAGGGAGAGGAGCAGAAAAAATAACTATTTGGGTACGAGGCTTAATACTTGGGTGATGAAATAATCTGTACAATAAAACCCTGTGACATGAGTTTACCTATATAATAAACCTGCACATATACTTCTGAACTTAAAATAAAAGTTCAAAATAAATATTTTTAAAGAAGTTTCCCAGGGACTGAAATTGCTAGGGGAGCTTTCAGAACTCTTGGTGTGAAGTAAGTGAGGGAATTTCCAGTGTTCTCACCCCATTTTATTCTACACCTCATCATTCACTTTCACAGTCCCCCCAAAGGGGCTCTTGTCCATACTCAGTACTCAAGGTGTTTTCTGATTTCTCATCAAAGTTAACCAGTCTTCCCAGGCATGGTGGTGTGTGCCCACAGTCCCAGCTAATTGGGAAGCTGAAATGGGAGGATACCTTGAGCCCAGGAGTTCAAGGCCAGCCTGGGCAACATAGTGAGATCCCATCTGTAAAATAAATAAATAAATGAGTAAATAATTTACCGGTCTCAGCCAGGCACGGTGACTCACGCCTGTAATCCTAGCACTTTGGGAGGCTGAGGTGGGTGGATCACCTGAGGTCAGGAGTTCAAGACCAGCCTGGCCATCATGGTGAAACCCCATCTTAAAAAAAAAAGAATTTACCAGTCTCTAGGATGAGATAAACCAATCTATGCTAAGGTATTAATGCCTGATAACACAGTATTCCAAAAAGTAGTTGCATTAGAATAGGGTAATTGAGAAAGCACATGGAGTACACACAAAGGGAATTTAGGGGATCAGGTCCCGGAGGCACTGGGCTTAATTAGTGGGCTTAATTAAAGGGCTTAATCCATTGCATGAATTTCTTCAAGTTGATTCCTTGTTGAAACTCATCAGTTGGACTGTTAACCATATGTCCTTCCATAGCCCCTACTGTCTTCAGTATGTAGTTGCACTTTTAGTAAAATTGATCTTGAAAGAAAAGATAAGCAATACCTTTTAATAATTGACGTGAACTCCAGTAGAACTTAATATCTATATGGCTTGATATTTAATATTATACCGCATGTATGGTTGTTTTATTTTCTCATAGACACATGTCTCTAACTCAAGTAAGGGCTGAGGCCATATCTTCTACTTCTTTTCTGCCCATGGCACTTAGCTGAACCTATACACAGAGTAATTATTCAATACTTGTCAAGGAATTGAAGCAACACCCGATAATTGACTCTAAGAGAATATTTAATATCACATGGTTTTTGTATGTGTGTGTGTTTTATACACCAATCAAATCTCCTCTTTCTTCTCTCTGTTTTGGTTATTACTATCTCCTGGTTACCACCATCTCCTACAGTAGATAACCTTTGAAGTATCTACACAGCACAGCACTTCTTGCTTCTCTCAGTACTCCTCTTCTACCTATATAGATAGAAAGCCATGTTTATGTTATGTGACTCTGACCCTATGGTTGCAGTTGATTAGGGGTAGTACCTGATAAGGCTTTAGCCAATCAGATTCTCTTTCCCAGAAATTTTTCATTGGGACCTAGAGTTGGCTAGTTGGTCTCTGTGTAGAAAAAAAAAGCCAACAAAGTCATTTTATAAAAAAGAGAGATGCCAAGATGAACTTCCTGGGTTCCTGTGCTGGCTTTCTGGTTCCTATTACTAATCTCTTCTTGAGGTTGGGTCACATCCTGCCTATAGATACCATGAGACCTCTGGCATTTTTATTTTGTAAATGACCATTTATTGATTTTTACTTAAGCCAGCTTGAGATACTATTAACTACTTAAAACTAGACTCTTCCATCCCATTATAAAAAAGTCTACCAAAGGGGGAGTAAGGCAATCAGACTGGTTGGCTGGCACACTGTACATATGTGGCATTGAAGAGCAGGCTAGGTGATGGAATGGTCTGTGAGTTGTTATGCATGTGGTAATCATTCTGAAATCCAAGATGCTATGATCTGTGGTCCAGCTATTGTTACAGCCAGCCAGGATCCTCTTGCCAACTGCAAGAAAAAGCCAACACACTGAAACAGCAGGTGTCACAGCAGAGAGAGAGTTTAATCATTGCCTGGCAGCTGAGCAAGGGAAAAAGGAGATATTACTCAAATTTGCCTCCCCACGAATTTGGAGACTAGTGTTTTTTAAGGATTTTTTGGATGGCAGAGGGCTAGGGAGTTCTACTGATTGGCTGGGAATGAAATCACAGAGGTGTCAAAACTGTCTTCACGCATTGAATCATTTCCTGAATTGGCGGCACTAGCCCAGATGGCATCAGTTGGTCCACCAGAATGTAAAGTCTGAAAAATATCTCAAAGACCAGTCTTGGGTTTCATAATAGTGACATTATGTATAGAAGCAATTAGAGACATTTCAAATCTTATAACCACCAGTTATGTGACTTCTGAGCAGTAAATAATTATAAAAAATAAACTAGGACATTATGACTAATTACTGTTTAACTGTGTCTATATCTTAGCAGAATTCAGGCCCCTACTGTAATTTTAGCTTTGTAGCCTTTCATTAGTTTTACAAAGGCAGTTTCAGTCCCTGAATAGGTAGCGAGTGAATTTTGGGAAGAGACAATTATCATCCTTGCTTTTAAAGTTAAACTATAAACTAAATTCCTCCCATAGTTAGCTTGGCCTACACATAGGAATGAGCAAAGGCAGTTAGCTTGTGAGGTTAGAAACAAGATGGAGTCAGTTACCTTAGATTTCTTTCAGTGTTACAATTTTGCAAAGGCAGTTTCACTATCACTTACAGAATCAGGGGACATGAAGAAGGAAGGCCTAGCCTCTTTTCCAAAGCATGCTTCTAGTATCATATGGTTAAACACAAAGCACAACATAACAAGTGGATGTGGTTTATAACCATTGCTAAAGTTGCTTAATTTTTTTAAATGACTTTCCTGTGGTATGATTGACATATAAAAGCTGTACATATTTATTATATACATCTCGATGACCTTGAGAATAAGTATATACCTGTGAAACTATCACCACTATCAAAACTATAACAAATCCATTACCTCCCAAAGTTTCCTCCCATCCCCTTTGTTATGATGATTGTTTTGGGGGTTTTGTCTGTGTGATAAGAACACTTAACAGCAACAGATCTACCCTTTTAGCAAATTTTAAGTATACAATATTATTAGCTAGAGGCACTATGCTGTATAATAGATTTTCAGAGCTTATTTTATCTTGCACAACTGAAATGTTGTACCCTTTAACCTTCACCTTCCCTGTACCCCTTCCTTCCAGGCCCTGGCAACCACCATTCTACTCTCTGATTCTATGAATTCAAGTATTTTAGATTCCACACATAAGTGAGATCCTGCGGTGCTTGCCTTTCTGTGTCTGGCTTATTTCACTTAATGTAAGATGTCCTCCAGATCATCCATTCATCCATGTTGTTTTAAATGATAGGATTTCCTTCTTTTTTTTTTTTTTTTTTTTGAGACGGAGTCTCACTCTGTCATCAGGCTGGAGTGCAGTGGTGTGATCTCGGCTCACCACAACCTCCACCTCTCGGGTTCAAGTGATTCTCCTGCCTCAGCCTCCCGAGCAGTTGGAACTACAGGCGCCCACCACTACACCTGGCCTGGCTAATTTTTGCATTTTTAGTAGAGACAGAGTTTCACCACGTTGGCCAGAATGGTCTCGATCTCTTGACTTCGTGATCTGCCCGCCTCAGCCTCCCAAAGTACTGGGATTACAGGTGTGTGCCACTGCACCCAGTCAGATTTCCTTTTTTTTTTTAATAAGGCTGAATAATATTCAGTTATATGTATATACCACAATTTCTTTATCCATTCATCTATCAATGGACATTAGTTGGTTTCCATACCTCGGCTATAGTGAATACTGCTGCAATGAACATGAGAGTGCAGATATCTATTTGACGTACTGATTTCATTTCCTTCTGATACATACCCAGAAGTGGGATTCCTGGATCATATAGTAGTTCTATTTTAACTTTTTGAGGAACTTCCATAGTATTTTTCATAGTGGCTATACTAATTTACATTTCCGTCAACAGCATGCAAGGTTCCCTTTTCTCCACATCTTCTCCAAAGCTTGTTATCTTTCATCTTTCTGGTATCGGCCATCCTAACAAGTGAGGTAATATCTCATTGTGATTTTGATTTGCATTTCCCTGATAATTAGTGATGTGGAGTATCTTTTCATATACAGTACCTGTTAGATATTTATATGTCTTCTTTTAAGAAATGTTTATTCAAATCTTTTGCCCATTTTTAAAATCAAGTTGTTTTTCTGCTATTTTCTTGTATGGATTCCTTGCGTATTTTGGATATTAACCTCTTGTCTTAGTCCATTCCAGCTATTATAACAAAATATCTCAGACTGGGTGGCTTATAAACAACATAAATGTATTTCTTACAGTTCTAGAGAACAGGAAATCCAAGATCAAGGTGCTAGCAGATTTTGTGTCCAGTGAGTACCTGTTCCTCATAGATGGTGCTTTCTATGGTGCCTCTCCACTGTTCCATATGGCCTCATATAGACAAACGACCTCCCTCTGGCAACTTTTATAGGGCCACTAATGCCATTCATTAGGGCTCTGCCCTAATGGAAACTCCTAATGGAAACACTATCACATTGGGGATTAGGCTTTAACACATGAATTTGGGGGTACACAAACATTCAGACCATAGTACCTCTTATCAGCTATACAGTTTGCAAGTAGTATTTTCTCCCATTCTGTGGGTAGCCTTTTCATTTTGTTGATTATTTAGTTTATTACGTGGAAAACTTTTAGTTTCATATAATTCTACTTGTTCATTTTTTAAGCTGTTTAATTTTTTAATGCAGAATTTGAAACTATGAAACAACACGGTAAGAAAAAGTATCGAGCCATCTCACTCCAAAACCATGGTTTAACCACAGCTCACATCGGCATGGAGGAAGGGGAAAAAAAAACACACCTGGTTTCTTATAACTCTCACCAAAGGTGGCAGATGTCAATTCCATGTGAATTGAACATTGGCTGAACACTAAAGGATAATCTGTGTGAGAGAATGAGTTTATATTAGATCATTACTACCTCATTATAATATACATGTTAATATTGAGACCATTTTCTCAAAATTTACACTAGTAGCCTGATGTGAGTCTATCCTCTACTTATTTTCCCTCAGTTGTGTTTCATTACCTTACTTTCTAGTCCATATTTGAAGCCGTCTTTACGTTCTTCCTATTTAACCTTCTTGGTGGGCTCTGCCTAGCCCTGAAGGAAATGCCTCCCTACAAAAACCCACTAGCCTGCTTTCAAATTCAGGCCTCCTTATTTTCCCTCCGTTTTAAGTGTTTTCTTTTTGTTTGTTTTTCACTTTTGGAATAAATTTAGATTTCCAGAAAATTTGCAAAGATAGTACAGAGAATTCTCATATATTGCCATCCAGTGTTCCCCAAGGTTAACACATTATCCTGATGCATTGTCAAAACCAAGAAACTAACACTCATACACTGCCATTATCTAACTCCAGACTTAGATTTCACCAGTTTTTCCACTAATGTCCTTTTTATATTTCAGAATCCAATCTAGGATACTACCTTGTGTTTAGCTGGCCTTCCTTTTAATCAGCAATAGGCAACCAGAAATTTGAGGGCAACCCATCTCTTGTTCAGGACATCCCTTGTTAGAGAAGCTGTTTTTACTTTTTACAAAACCATAAAGGCATGAAAACTGGAAAGCCTGCCTAGTAAGTATGTTTGCTGGTTCCTGAGGACATCATTGCTCCCCCTGGTTCTTCTTCTGCCCCACTCTTGAGATCCTGCATCAGCAACTTTCTCCAACATTTAACGTGACTTCTTCCACCCAAGAGTGGTTTCCTGCAATTTTTACATCTCTACCTAGGGGAAATTAGAAACAGTGCATAACCTCTAAAAATCATTTAATAATTCCAGTGATGCTTCACCTCTGCAGCCTCTTCTTCTCTAAAAAAAACCATAGTCCTCTCTGGCTCTTCTTATATTCGGTCTCCTGGTTAAGTTCTTTCTTTCTTCCTCCTTTTTTTTTCACGTCAGATGGGTAATGTGCTGAGATGTCATGACAAGGTTTAAGGGAGGCACATCGAACAGAAGAGCATGAAAATCCAATCATCACTTATTAACTACAAAGGAATCTGGTCAAGTTCTTTCATCTTTTTTCAGTTATCTCCCTCTTTCACTGCAGGTGCACGCTCCACTTAACTAGCTCACCCTAGTAATTTTAAAAGGACCCAGCTCACAAAAGGAAGAGATTTATGTCTTCTGGTACAGGGGGTGGGGGTGGTATTAGTGAAGGCATGGGATGCTATATGGATGTTCCTCTGTGTGCTACTTATGGATTAAAATCATCCCAGACACTTTCTAAGTCACATCATCCAGGACAGTTCTGGAGCAGGGGATAAAGTAAGAGTCAGCTGTAGGGATGCATTGAAAGTCAGCTTTAGAGCTGGGCATGGTGGCTCATGCCCGTAATTCCAGCACTTTGGGAGCCCAAGGCAGCTGAATCACTTGAGGCCAGGAGTTCAAGACCAGCCTGGTCAACATGGTGAAACTAAAAATACAAAAATTAGCCAGGCGTGGTGGCAGGTGCCTGTAATCCCAGCTACTCAGGAGGCTGTGGCAGGAGAATCGCTTGAACCATGGAGGCAGAGGTTCCAGTGAGCTGAGATCGCTCCACTGCACTCCAGCCTGGGCAACAGAGTGAGACTGAAGAGAAGAGAAGAGAAAAGAAGAGTTAGCTTTGGCCTTAATATTTGGCCAGAATCTGCTCTCACCTTTGGTCTTACCCTTTGGAAGGCCAAATGTCTACCTCAACATTACTTCTGCCATCCCAGAACTGGTACAAGATGTGATCTTATCTGTTATCATTATATATTATCAGTACCAAACTGTCAGTAATATGAACAAAGAATATAATTTAGATTTATTTTTAATATCTAAATATTTTCAAATATAGGTAAGCATTCTAGATGTCAATTGGGATGAAAATCTCCCTATATGTTGAAATGTTTCAGTCATTTGAAATATAAATATATATTTATTATGGCAGGAGTTAAATGCTACAATACTTAATGGTGATTATGAAAGCATCTAATTTATGTACAAACATAGGAACTTACAAAAAGTTATGAATAAATAGGAAAATAGGTGAACAGTCAATACAAATATTAAAGGCCAGACATTGTGGCTCATGCCTGTAATCCCAGCACTTTGGGAATCAAAGTGGGAAGATTGCTTGAACCCAGGAGTTTTAGACTACAAAATTTAAAAAAAAAATTAGCCCGGTGTGGTGGCACACATCTTGTAGTCCCAGTTATTCAGGAGGCTAAGGTGGAAAGATCACTTGAGCCCAAGAGTTTGAGGTTACAGTGAGCTATGATTGCACCACTGCACTCCATCCTGAGCCATAGCATGAGATCCTGTCTCAAAACCAAAAATAAAACATTATGATAATATGCAATAGCCAAATACATTTAAGAAAATCATATTCTTTTTGAGCAAATAATTTTTTAAATTATATAAACAAAAATAGATATAATTCTAATATTTGTAGAATTATTATTTTGTATTGGCATTCAGAACAATAAACAAAATAACCTTTAACAACTTTATTGGCTGGGCACGGTGGCTCATGCCTGTAATCCCAGCACTTTGGGAGGCCGAGGTGGGCAGATCACAAGGTCAAGAGATCGAGACCATCCTGGCCAACATGGTGAAACCCCATCTCTACTAAAAATACAAAAAATTAGCTGGGCGTGGTGGCACACGCCTGTAGTCCCAGCTACTCAGGAGGCCGAGGCAAGAGAATTGCTTGAACCCAGGAGACAGAGCTTGCAGTGAACCGAGATCGCGCCACTGCACTCCAGCCTGGTGACAGAGCCAAACTCTGCCTCAAAAAAAAAAAAAAAAAAAAAAAGAAAGAAAGAAAGAAAAAATAACTTTATTGGCTGGGCGCGGTGGCTCATGCCTGTAATCCCAGCACTTTAGGAAGCCAAGTCTGTGGATCACCTGAGGTTAGGAGTTCAAGATCAGCCTGGCCAACGTGGCGAAACCCTGTCTCTACTAAAAATACAAAAATTAGCTGGTTGTGGTGGCACATGCCTGTAGTCCCAGCTACTCCTGAGGCTGAGGCAGGAGAATCGCTTGAACCCGGGAGGTGGAAGTTGCAGTGAGCTGAGATCGTGCCATTGCACTACAGCCTGAGTGACAGAGCGAGACTCTCTCTCAAAAAAAAAAAAAAATATTTAATTTTTAATTGTTTAATTATAAGGCCATGAGTGTTTTAAGAAAAAGTCTTATTTGAAAATCCTTCATAGCTTATGAAGACAAAATAAAAGCTAAATGTCAACTTTTCTACCATGGAATTTCATGAGGAAAAAAATCCAAAATCACACACAGCAGACATGATAAATCATGTTTCATCCAAATATAGTAATAATGTAGTGACTATAAAGACAAAGTGTAGAGACAAGTAGGGTAACCAATGCTCATTTGATTTCTCATTAAGCAAGCTTCAAAACAACAGACTTTGCAGGAATCCTTTGAGGCACTTCCTTATTGTGTTGAGTCTATGGAGTTTAAGAATCTAAACAAAACTTGTTGAAATGATGCTTATAGACTGCCAACCATTTTCAGTAGTTGAAATTGAAGGATTTTTGAGATGTGCCCAAGCTATGAATCTCAGGTACAAAATTCCTTCTAAAAATTAAGTTACTGGAAAATGTTTTATCTGAATTATATTCTACTGTGCGCAAAAATGATTAGCGATACTATTAGCTGTGTGCTGTTAAAATTGTGTGCATTGTACCTTTGGACATGCAAAAAAAGGAGAAATTCTTTTTTAAAATTACACAGCACAATGAATTAATGCTTTTGCTGTACTTACAGTAGCAGTTAGCTATGGCTATTTTTAAAACCACCCAAAACTTCGTGGTTTTAATAAACCGCCATTTATTTGGCTAACAGTTTCTGTCCGTTTAATTCGGGCTCAGCTGGGTAGTTCTTCTGGGCTCAGCTGGGCTCCTTCATGTGTCTATGGTCAAAGCTCAGCTAGGTAAATCTACCTTCCGGGAGTGACTGGATGCATACATGCAATGAATGCTAAGATACAGGCGGCAATTCATAGATAATTTCTGTTTTTGTTTTTTCTTTGAGATAGAGTCTCGCTCTGTCACTCAGGCTGGAGTGCAGTGGCGTGATCTCGGCTCACTGCAACCTCCGCCTCCCTGCAACCTCCGCCTCCCAGATTCAAGCGATTCTCCGCCTCAGCTTCCCAAGTAGCTGGGATTACAGGCGCCTGCCACCACACCCAGCGAATTTTTGTATTTTCAGTAGAGGCGGGGTTTCACCATGTTGGCCAGGCTGGTCACAAATTCCCCATCTCCAGTGATTCGCCCCTCCTCGATCTCCCAGGAAGTGCTGGGATTACAGGTGTAAACTACCACGCCCGGTTAGTATCTTAAGAGTCTATTCCATTGCTCTATGAACACATCTAGGTCCACTGTTAAAGACAAATTTCTCTCAAAAGATCGTATAAAACATCAAGAGCTGGTTTTCATTCTAGTTAAGATGTAGAAGCTCATTGCACCCCTGCCTCTCCCACTGAATGCAGCTATAAAACCTGGATGGAATGCATGGAGCATCTATTTGAGAACTCTGTAAAGTATGTGGTAGCAGCCATATTGGAAAAGAAGAGAATTCAAAGTAAACTTGCAATCCTATCACAGCGTGGACAGCAGCAGTGGCTGCGGCACTAGAAGGGCCTTGCAGCGGCCTGTAACTCAGAGGAGGTGTGGAAACAAGACGGGGGAGCAAACACCCATTGGTTTGTTTCCCTCTCTCTTCCTTCCAGACGCGGGCACAGTCACACGAAGTATTAATACATGGCAGAATGGACTAACTAAAATCCCAGTTTTTGTGTCAGAGAACTCAAAATGGAAGCCTTAGAAACCTGAAAGTATGAGAAAGATGGCAGAGGGGGAAAAGAGGAAAAGTTCGGAAAAATGACATCATAAAATTGTTTATGAACTCCTTAGAGACCTGTACACCAAAAAAAGTCATTTAAAAGTATGTTATATTGGCCAGGCATGGTGACTCATACCTGTAATCCCAGCACTTTGGGAGGCCAAGATGGGTGGATCACTTGAGGTCAGGAGTTCCAGACCAGTCTGGGCAACATGGTGAAACCTCGTCTCTACAAAAAAATACAAAAATTGCCATGGGTGGTGGCAGGCGCCTGTAATCCCGGCTACTTGAGAGGCCCAGGCATTATGAGAATCGCTTGAGCCTGAGAGGCAGAGGTTGTAGTGAGCCAAGATCTTACCACTGCACTCCAGCCTGGGTAACAGAACAAGACTGTCTCAAAATATATATATATATATTAATAAAAATATTCAATGTGAAAACTTCTTTTTTTTTCTTGAGACAAGGCCTCACTCTGTTGCCCAGGCTGGAGTGCAGTGATTCAGTCACAGCTCACTGCAGCCTGGAACTCCTGGGCTCAAGTGATCCTCCTGCCTCAGCCTCCCAACTAGCTGGTGAAATGAGAGAGTTCTCTTATCCCCCTTGCCGGGCATGCGACAGTGGCGTGGTTCCCCTTCTTCAGTGCCCTGCTCCTCAAACCCCTAGGGGGAGCATGCTGACAAGCAGGTGCAGAGGCCGTGGGCAGTGCTTTTGGGCTCTGGCCCCACGACAGGACTCCTGAAGCCTCAGGGATATGTGTCCCATGGCTTGTGTTAGTCAGCTCAATAGACCCTCTGCCTTATCGCAAGGACAGGGGGAGAGTGTGACAGCCTGAGTTCTTGCCCAGTGTGCCGGAAGAATCAGATCATATGTGGGCTGCAAAGTTGAGTGCAAGGTTTTATTGAATGGCAGAGGTGGCTCTCAGCTAGAAGGATGGACAGCTGGAATCTGGGAATGGAGTGGAAAGGCAGTCTTCCCCTGAGAGTCGGGCCACCCAGTGGCGGACTCTACCTCCAGCCGCCCAGGCGGAGACTCCCCCTGGCATCTTCGCCACCCCACTGTTGCTGGTCTGCTGGTGTCTACTGGTGTGTTCCTCTGCTCCCCTCAATGTCCAGCTGCTTGCGTCTGTGCCTGCTAGGTCTTAGGTTTTTATGGGCACAGGATAGCAGAAGAGCAGGGGCATGGGCAGGCCAAAAGGCAGCTTTCTGGGTGTGAAAACAGAAACACGTGTCCTCATTCAGGTCCAAGGCACAGGCCCGAGGGTGGAGCCCTCAACAGGGGACCCCACCCTTCTCTACCCAGCACTTCCCTGCCCGGTTCCCATATCACTGGAAGTACAGGCTGTGCTACCACAGCTGGATAATTTTAAAATATTTTTGTAGAGATGGTGTCTTGCTTTGTTGCCCCAGGCAGCCAGTTTTGAACTCCTGGCCTCAAGCAATCTTCCTGCCTCAGTCTCCCAAAGTGTTGGGAGTATAGGCGTGAGCCACCTTGTGTGGCTGAAACCCTCATTATTAAACAAAAAACATTTAATAATGTTTCAATACAATTTTGAATTTACTGTTGCATTCCAGAAATTTTCTGATAGAATTATTTAGTTTAGTTTAGGCCTTGGCTTCAGGTAAATATTGATTTTAACACTTGACCATTTAGCATTTTGCCTAAATTTGTATTCAGTCACCCCTAGTCTCCAATTAAATAAGAGTGGCGGGGATCAGTAAGACTGTGCTCCATTTAGCCTGATGGGCATTTTCTGATTCAGCCAACAAGTCACGTGTACTGGCTTTTCCTCAATTTCTGAGGAAATTCTGACATAAAGCATCCATTTACCACTTCAAAGTGATATTAAGTTATGAAAGTACTACTGAAATTGAGCAGTACTTTCATAACAATATCACTTTGAAGTAAGGACAGATGCTTTATCTATCCCCCATTAGCAGAAGGCTTTATTGTAACAAGCTAAGCATGACAGCTACAAAAGAGAAGCTTCAGGCTGGGCACAGAGACTCACACCTGTAATCTCAACACTTTGGGAGGCCAAGGCGGGTGGATCACTTGAGGTCAGGAGTTGCAGACCAGTCTGGATAACATGGCAAAACCTCATCTCTACTAAAAATACAAAAATCTTTAGGGCGTGGCAGTGCGTATCTGTAGTCCCAGCTACTTGGGAGGCTGAGGTGGGAGGATGAGCCCGAGAGGTAGAGGATGCAGTGAGCTGCAACACTGCACTGCAGCCTTGGCAACAGAGCAAGACTCCATCTGGAAAAAAAGTCAAAATCACCATTCTGAGTAGACATTCCCCAACATTTATCAAGTTCAGCAATAACAATCCTGTACAGTAAGTTTATTCGTTCAGTTACCTAGGTGTATCTTTTCAACTAGTTTATCTTTGGTGGCTGACTCATTAGGAAGTTTCATTGTTCAAAGCTAGATCTTTCCTGACCTTTTTCATGACTGAGGATTCGTTGTTTTAAAGTTTTGCAGCCTAAAATCATGATGGCGATGTTCTCTAGTTTAGAGTTTAGGGGTCTAATTCATCTCTGCAGGCCACAACTTGCTTCCCAAGAGTTTCATTGGCCCTAACAGTGAATATTCCCTTGGCCTACCTCCACACAGAAGGGCAGTCAGTGGCTTTCTATTTAAGGACAGTTCTTGTTTGGCACATCTTTCTATTTTTTTTTTTTTTTTTTTTTTTTTGAGATGGAGTTTCACTCTTGTTGCCCAGACTGGAGTGCAATGGTGCGATCTCAGCTCACTGCAACCTCCGACTCCCGGGTTCAAGCGATTCTCCTGCCTCAGGTTCCCGAGTAGCTGCGATTATAGGCATGTGCCACCACGCCGGGCTAATTTTGTATTTTTAGTAGAGACAGGGTTTCTCCATGTTGGTCAGGCTGGTCTCAAACTCCCGACCTCAGCCTCCCAAAGTGCTGGGATTATAGGCATGAGCTACCGCGCCCCGTCATGGCTTATCTTTCATTTGGGTTGACTTTTAAGAACATGACTCTGTACTTTGGCAAACACAGAATAGTTGTTCTCTAAGGATTTTGCAGAGAACATACCCTCAAACTCACAGTTGCTCATACTTATGGAAAGCTCAGCTGAGAGATGTAGTATTTATAGAGGATCACCTGAAGGCTAAGAAGCCTCTATTTCTCTAGTCAAACATGTATCCCTAGATAAAAGTGAGATCATCATGAAAACTGTATTTGTGGACTGAATTGATTTGCCTACCCCTCCTCACACACACAGAGAGAATTACTTTTGGTGTAAAGACTGTATTTTTTAGAGAAGTTTTAGAATCATGGGAAAGTCAAGAGGAGGATAAAGAGGCCGGGTACGGTGGCTCATGGCTGTAATCCCAGCACTTTGGGAGGCCAAGGTAGGTGGATCATCTGAGGTCAGGAGTTCGAGACCAGCCCAGCCAACATGGTGAAATCCTATCTCTACTAAAAATACAAAAACTAGCTGGGTGCAGTGGTGCATGCCTGTAATCTCAGCTACTCGGGAGGCTGAGGCAGGAGAATCGCTTGAACTTGGGAGGCTGAGGTTGCAGTGAGCCAAGATCGCGCCATTGCACTCCAGCCTGAGCAACAATAGCGAAACTCCATCTCAAAAAAAAAAAAAAAAGAGGAGGGTAAAGAGATTTCCCATACACTCCCTTCCCGTATACACGCCCCACTAGAGTGGTACATTTGTTACAATTGATGAACATACACTAGTACACTAATACATCACTATTGCCCCAAGTCCACAGTTTACATTAGGGTAACACTTGATATACTTTCTATGGGTTTGGACAACTGTATCCACATTTATCCACCATTAGAGTATCATACAGAATAGTTTCACCGTCCTAACAATCCTCTGTGTTTCTCCTATTCAGCCTTCCCTCTTAACCAACCCTTGGCGATCACTGATCTTCTTCACTGTCTCCATAGGTTTGCTTTTCCAGAATGTCATATAGTCAGAATGATACAGTATTTAGCTTTTAGACTGGCTTCTTTCACTTAGAAATATGCATTTAAGGTTCCTCCATGTATTTTCATGACCTGATAGCTCATTTCTTTTTAGAATTGAACATTCCATTGTCTAGACATTAACATTTCGTCCATTCACCTACTGAAGAACAACTTGCTTTCAAGTTTTGTAATTATGAACAAATGTGCTATAAATAAACATACATGTGCAGGTTTATGTGTTGATGCAAGTTCTCAATTCCTTTGACTAAATACCAAGGACCATGATTGGCATTGGTACCATATGCATCATATAGTAACAGTATGTTTTTTGGTTTTTGGGTTTTTTGTTTTTTTTTTTTTTTTGAGATGGAGTCTCACTCTGTCACCAGGCTGGAGTGCAGTGGCGCGATCTCAGCTCCCTGCAACCTCGGCTCACTGCAACCTCTGCCTCCTGGGTTCAAGCAATTCTCCTGCCTCAGCCTCCCAAGTAGCTGGGACTACAGGCACCTGCCACCACGCCTGGCTAATTTTTGTATTTTTAGTAGAGATGGGGTTTCACTTTGTCCAGGATGGTCTCGATCTCTTGACCTCGTGATCCACCTGCCTTGGCCTCCCAAAGTGCTGGGATTACAGGCGTGCACCTGCGTCCCGGCTAGGAGTATGTTTAGTTTTGTAAGAAACCGCCACTGTCTTTCAAAGTGGCTGTACCATTTTGCATTCCCACCAGCAATGAGTAACAGCTCCTGTTGCTCCACATCCTCACCAACATTTGGTGGTGTCAGTGTTCTGGATTTTGGCCATTCTAATGGGTACATAATGGTATCTCATTGTCATTTTAATTTAGATTTATATTTCCCTGATGACATATAATATGAATCATCTTTTCATGTGATTATTTACCATCTGTATATCTTTTTTGGCGATATGAGGACTTTGACCAATTTTTTTAATTGGGCTATTTACTTATTGTTGAGTTTTAAGAGTTCTTTGCAGCCAGGTGTGGTGGCTCACGCCTATAATCCAAGCACTTTGAGACGCCAAGGCAGGCGGATCACCTGAGGTCAAGAGTTTGAGACCAGCATGGCCAACATGATGAAACTCCTTCTGTACCGAAAATACAAAAATTAGCTGGGCATGGTGGTGCGCACCTGTAATCCTGGCAGGAAAATTGCTTGAACCCAGGAAGTGGATGTTGCAGTGAGCCGAGATTGTACCACTGTACTCCAGCCAGGGTAACAGAGCAAGACTCCATCTCAAGAAAACAAAAGAAAAAGAGTTATTTGTTTACTGTATTAGGCCATTTTTTCACTGCTATAGAGAAATAACTGAGACTGAGTAACTTATTTGAAAAGAGACTTAATTGGCCCAGAAGTTCTGCAGGCTACACAGGAAGCATAGGGGCATATGTTTTTGGGGAGGCCTAGGAAATCTTCCAGTCATTACGGAAGGCAAAAAGGGAGCAGGCAAATCACATGGCAAGAATGGGAGCAAGAGAGAGGTGGGGTGTGGGAGAGATAACACACATTTTTTTAAACCACCATATCTCGTGAGAACTCACTCACTATGGTGAAGGTAACACCAAACCATGAGGGATCAGCCCACATGACCCAAGCAGGCCCCACCTCCAACACTGAGGATTACAATTCAACATGAGATTTGGGCGGGGACAAATAGCCAAATCATATCACATGTTTTTTATAACAGTCCTTTATCATAAATGCCTTTTGCAGATATTTTCTCCCAGTCTGTGGAGAATTGCTTTTTTTTTTTTTTTTTTTGAGACAGTTTCGCTGTCACCCAGGCTGAAGTGCAGTGGCATGATCTTGGCTCACGGCAACCTCCGCCTCCCAGGTTCAAGCGATTCCCCTGCCTCAGCCTCCCGAGTAGCTAGGACTACAGGCTAATTTTTTGTATTTTAGTAGAGAAAAGTTTCACCACGTTGGCCAGGATGGTCTAGATCTCCTGACCTCTTGATCCACCCGCCTCAGCCTCCCAAAGTGCTGGGATTACAGGCATGACTCACCATGCCCAGCCAAATTGCTTTTAATGAATTCCACTTTGGCATTACACTAATGGCCTATACTAAGGGATATCATAAGAAATACTAGAAACATGAAGTTTTACTTACTGTCAGCTTCTTCCTTCCATTGCCAGGATACCATTTTATGACAACCCATAAGTGGTAGGCCTAATCTGAAAAATTGGTTTTGTTTTATATGCTCAAGGACACCATGAATACTCTAACTAATTACTTTTCACTCTTGATATTCATCTTGCTTTTTATATTGTTGTATTATTTTTTAACAAAACGGGGGTAAACATTAGTGGCGATTTAGCTTCCAGTTGATGGGTGCCATCTTGTCTGCCCTTTACTGTACACGTGGCTGACAAAAAGAAGGGAAGATGGAGCCGCCATCTTGAACATGTCTAGTCCCTAGTTCCTGCCAGCATTCACCCTTGCAAGCTCCTAGCTGGCTTGCCTATATCTGAGGCTTGACTTTACAGGCTGCTCTTTGCTAGAAGATGATTTGGGGGCTGCTTTTCATTAAAAGAAAAGCCTTACCGAGGGCTCCCATGCCCTTGCTATCTGCCTAATTCCTTCTCTAACTCCTATATCATCACCTCACATAGTTACATGTTTCGCAGTGAGAACACTGAAGACTTACAGCAAATTTCAGAGTAGATGTTATTATTAACTACAGTCACCATGCTGTACATTTGATCTCCCGAACTTATTACCAAAAGTTTGTACACTTTGATCAAAATTCCATTTCTCTGCTCCCTCTAGACCATAGCGACCACCTTTCTACTTTCTGTTTCTATGAGTTTGACTGTTTGAGATTCCATACATGAGTGAGGTCATGCAGTATTTGCCTTTCTGTGCCTGGGGTTTATTTCACTTAGCAAAGATGACCATTTTAATAAACAGGGCTGAATAGTCATTTGAAAAAAGATAAAATTAGATTCATACCTCACACCTTACACAAGAATCAATTTCAAATGGATTAGAAACCATATAACCATGTAAGTCCTAGAAGAAAATTTGGGTGAATTCCTGTATAATCTGGGTTTCTAACTATGACTCAAAGTCCAGATGAAATAAAAAATTAATACATTTGACCACATAAAGGCTTTTAAAAACTTTTGCATGGAAGAAAAATAGCATAAGCAAAGTCAAAGACAAATGACAAACTCAAGGAAAATATTTGCAACATGTATCACAAATAAAGGGCAAATATATCTAATATCTAAAGAACTCTTAAAAATTGAGGAGAAGCTCAGCAGGGGTGGCTCACGCCTGTAATCCCACCACCTTGGGAGGCCAAGGTAGGAGGATCACTTAAGCTCTGGAGGTTGAGGATGCAGGAAGCTGTGGTCATGCCATTGCACTCCAGGCTGGGTGACAGAGTGAGATGCTGTCTCAAAAACAAAACAAAACAAAGAAAAAAAATGAGGAGAAAACACCAAAAACTTGATAGAAAAATAAGCAAAGTACATGAACAGACAATTCACAGAAAATACATAAAATGGCTCTTAAACAATACTAAAATGCTCAGCCTCACAGTAACAGAGATGCAAGTTGAAACCACACTGAGATGTGTAGTTCAATTCAATTCAGTTATTGAATTGGCAAGAATTAAAAAACAAGACCACACATTCAGTCAGAGCGGCTGTGGAGAAATAGGCACTCATACATTCAGCACCATATGCTGGTGGGAATAAAAATTGGTTCAATCCTTTTTAGTGGGGAGAATTTGGCACTATCTAACAGAAATCCACACACATTGCCATTTGAAGAACACTGGAATTTACCCTGAAGATATATCTTCAACAATACAAAAATACCTATGAACACAGTTATTCATTGTAGTATTTTCTTTGTAGATGCAAAACAATGAAAACCTAAATGCCCATACATAGAAGAGTGGTTAAACTATAGTGTACCCACATAATGAAGTAATATGAACTGTAAAAAAAAGAATGAGAAACTATGAATAATATGAAATGATTTCTAGGACATGTTAAGTTTTAAGAAACGTAGAATGCAGGCCAGGCATGGTGGCTCATGCCTGTAATCTCAGCACTTTGGGTGGCTGAGGCAGAAGGGACCCTTGAGGCCAGGCATTTCAGACCAGCCTGGGCAACACAGCAAGACCCCATCTCTACAATCAAATAAAATGAGTGCAAAAAAAGTAATAAATGGAAAATAAGAAAATGTACACATGCCTGCTCATTGTGCAGTAAGAAACACAGAAAATTTTAAGCAAGAACTAAAGAGACTGGTTACCTGCAGGGGGTGAGTGCAAATAGGATGGAAAGAACGGAGGCTAGGAGGCCAGGCGCCGTGGCTCAAGCCTGTAATCCCAGCACTTTGGGAGGCCAAGGCGGGTGGATCACATGAAGTCAGGATTTCAAGACCAACCTGACCAACATGGTGAAACCCTGCCTCTACTAAAATTACCAAAAAAAAAAAAATTAGCTAGGCATACTGGTACATGCCTGTAATCCCAGCTACTTGGGAGGCTGAGGCAAGAGAATTGCTTGAACCCAGGAGGCAGAGGTTGCAGTGAGCCAAGATCGTGCCATTGCACTCCAGCCTGGGCAACAAGAGCAAAACTCCATCTCAAAAAGAAAAAAGAATGGAGGCTAGGAATGGGATAGAAGGAATCAAGGGTGGGAGTGACACTTCTTTGAGTATATATTTCTGTATAGTTTTGGCTTTTAGAATCTTGTGAATAATTCCTCACATATTCAAAAATAAATAAAATCAACAAAAGTGGGGGAGGACCCTAAAATGTAATATAAACAGAAACAAACCTAACTATATGCCAAATGAATAACATAACTATATTGTGGTGGTAGTGGCAGTGAAGGAGGTAGCACAGGACATAGAGACAGATAAATATATATAGAAGCATGCATATATACACACATATATATTTCTCAGCTTTGTCCTCTAAGAAAGCCTCTAGAAGCAATTAAAACCAGTACCAATGAGCATATGTAGTTCCCAAATTCTGGTTTCTGAATACTATTCTCCAATAAAAGGAATAAGAGATGGGAGAGGAAAGAGGTGAAAAATACAGGATAGGATCCAGTATCTTAGAAACAAGGACAGCTTGTCCACTGTAACAGAACAAACACAAACTATACGAATACAGACACAAGTAGGTGCATACATTTAGTAGCAGGAAGATGAAGAGAGAAGGTTAAATTCATCAGAAACCGTGGCTTAAAATCTAGACCTCATCACTTACATGTTACGCATCCTTCGGCAAGTTGATTTAACCTGTGCATCAGTTTCCTTCTCTGTAGAATGTGGATAATATCAACTATAATTTGCTGGAGAATAGTGCTTGTTATACAGTAAATACAACACATATTAGCTATTATTTTTTCAATGTTAGTTACAATTTTGCTATAAACACTATAAAATTGTTTAAAAGCTAACTTGCCAAAGGTTCACTAGAGTAAAATTCTCAGGCATATCCTAAGCAAAAGATAGCATAGGATAAGTTAATGTAAAAAACAATCAAGGTACGAGTTTGGATGTGAGCAACAAAGCAGAACAGAACTTTCCAGGGCTTGTCCCCCCCACAGGAGACATTAATTTCAACAACTATCCACACATGAAAATACCTTCACAAGAGCTAAAGAAACCAGAAAAGAGCTTTACAACACCTGAGTGTAACGCAGAAATAAGAAAAACTGCATTGAAGAAAGTAGGAAGGACAGTTTTATATTATCCTCATAACCCCCCCCCCAGTCCCAGTCAACACAGTGTGGAGAGATAACCTCTGCTTGGGGGAAAAGGGATGTGAGCACCAGACTTTGTCCATCCCAGTAAAACTAACACTGGGCCCATCCCAGTATAATCTCATGCCCCCATGGCCCCAAACTCTAGGCCAGTATCCCCAAACTAAGCCTCCAGACTTGCCCCAGTGCCAGACCAGCTCCTGCAGTGCAAGCTTCCAGCCCTGCCCCATGGATTTGGTCCCCAAGCCTACCCTAGCATCAAGCCAGCCCCTATAGACAGGTGACAGGTCCATCCAAGCAGCCTCAGATTCTGGACCACCTCTACAACCACAGGCTCCAGGCCCACCCAGCACTAGGCTGCCCCAACTGTTAGCCCTACTCATCAGGCTGGAATTCTTGGTCCAATTGCCAGGTCGACAATCCTGGCTTCAGGCACCAGGACAGCACCTATGAACACAGGTTCCAGGCTTGCACAACGCCAGGCCACCCACTGCAGCACCATCCTCCAGCAGACCCAGGGTCCAGGGTGATCCAAGTAGAGCCTAGCACTGAGCCAGCCCCCATGGACTCAGGCTATAGCACTGCCTCTAAGGACTTAGGCTCCAGATCCATTCTTATGCCTGGCTAGGTCCTGAAGACTGAGGCTCAAGGCCCAACCCTGTGGACCCAGGTGCTGGGCCCACCCCACCTCCTTACCCAGGCACCTGCCCAGCCTGCCTGAGGACACCAGCAGCAAGCCCACTCATAGACCACATCACACTACCTGCTAAGAATCTCTGGACAGGCTGAATGTGGAAGGGCTTTCTAAAACAGTCAGTCTGAAAAGGCTGAAATAAGTTCCAACTTCTTCAAATGCACAGAAACGAATACACAGCCATAAGGATAAAGAACAATCAGGGAAATATGATACCACCAAAGGAACCAAAAAAAACACCAGGAAGTAAACCTAAAGAAATGGAGATTTATGAACTGCCTGCCAAAAACTTCAAAATAATTGTTTTAAGGAAGTTCAGTGAACTTCAAGAAATACAAAGAAACAATTCAACAAAATTAGGAAAAGAATAAACAAAACAAAAAATTTAACAGAGATTAAAATTTAAGAAAAAAAAATTCTGGAACTGAAAAAATATAGTGAATAAAATGAAATAGTGACAAGAGCAGAATTAATGAAGCAGACAAATATGTGAACTTGAAGGCAGGCTATTTGAAAATATAAAGTCAGGGAAAAAAGTAAAAAGGAATAAAAAGAAGAAAGCTTACAGGATTTATGGTACAGGATCAAAAGAGCAGTATATGAATTATAGATATTCAAGCAGAAAACAAAACAGAGACAGCAGAACAGAAAGCTTATTTGTGAAAATAATTGCAAAAAACTTTCTAAACCTGAGAAAGACATAAATACTATGTAAAGGAAGGTCAAAGGTCTGAAATTAAATTCAATCCAAATAAGACTACATCAAGATAATATTATAATCAAACTTATCAAAAATAAAAGACAAAGCGAGGATAGTGAAAGCAGTCAAGAGAAAAAAATGCGTATCAGCAGTGAATTTCTTAGCAGAAACCTTACAGGCCAGGAGAAAGTGAGATGATTATATTCAAAGTGCTAAAGGAAAAACCTGCTAACCAAGAACATGTACCTGGCAAAGCTGTCCCTCAGAAATGAAGGAGAGATAAGGGCTTTTCCAGACAAATAAAAACTGAGGGAGTTCATCACCATCAGACCTGTCTAACAAGAAATGTTAAAGGGAGTTCTTCAAGATAAAAGATAATGTTAATTAGTAAGACAAAAACATATAAAAGTATAAAACTCACTGGTAAAAGTAAATATACAAATTCAGGATACTCTAATACTGTAATGATGGTGTGTAAATCAGTTATATCTTTACTATGATGGTTAAAAGATAAAATTATTAAAAATAATAGCTATAATAATTTGTTAAAGGATGCACAATATAAAAAGATGTAAATTCTGCCTTCAAAAACATAAAATTGGGGAGTAGAGTAAAAGTGTAGTTTTTTAATGCAATAAACGTTAAATTGTTTTCAGCTTAACATAGCCTGTTATCATTGCAAAATGTTTTATGTAAACCTCATAGCAACCACAAAGCAAAAAGCTATAGAAGATACACAAGGCTGGGTGCGGTGGCTCACACCTGTAATCCCGGCACTTTGGGAGGCCGAGGCGGGCAGATCACCTGAGATCAGGAGTTTGAGACCAGCCTGGTCAACATGGTGAAACCCCGTCTCTGCTAAAAACACAAAAATTAGCTGGGCATGGTAGTAGGTGCTTGTAATCCCAGGTACTCGGAAGGCTGAGGCAAGAGAATGGCTTGAATCTGGGAGGCGAAGGTTGCAGTGAGCCGAGATAGCGCCATTGCACTCCAGCCTGGGCAACGAGGGCAAAACTCCATCTCAAAAAAAAAAAAAAATAAGATACACAAAGGATATAAAGTAAGGAATAAAAAATATCACTGGAGAAAATCACCTAATGACTAAGGAAGGTAGCAAGAGAGGAAGAAAGGAACAAAGGATCTAAAAACAACCAGAGAACAATGAACAAAAGAGCAGTAATACGTCCTTACCTACCAATAATTACTAAGAATGTAAATGGAATAAATTCTCCAAACAAAAAAAGTGGTTGAATGGATTTTTTAAAAGTAAAACCTAACTATATACTGCCTAAAAGAGACTCACTTCATCTTTTTTTTTTTTTACTTTTTTTTTGTCCCCCCGACCCCCCCCACTTCATCTTTAAGAACACACACAGACTTATAGTGAAGGGATGGAAACATCTATTCTACCACAAGTGAAAACCTAAGGAGAGCAGTGGTAACTATACTTTAGATAAAATAGAATTTGAGTAAAATCTGTAAAAAGACACAAAGAAGGTCATTATATAATGACAAAGGGGACAATTCATCATGAGGATATAACAATTGTAAATACAGATATATCCAACATTGGAGCACCTAAGTATATATGGCAAACATTAATACATTTGAAAGGAGAATACACAATATAGTAATAGCAAAAGACTCCTCTCCACAAAAAATATGTGAGGTACTGCATGTTAGCTTGACTTAGCCATTCCACAATGTATACATGTTTTAAAACACATACACACGAATAGTTCTTGTCATTATATAATGACAAAGGGGATAATTCATCATGAGGATATAACAATTGTAAATACAGATATATCCAACATTGGAGCACCTAAGTATATATGGCAAACATTAATAAATTTGAAGGGAGAATACACAATACAATAATAGCAAAAGACTCCTCTCCACAAAAAATATGAAGTAATGCGTGTTAGCTTGATTTAGCCATTCCACAATATATACATCTTTTAAAACACACACACATAATTCTTGTCTATAGTCAATTAAAACAAGTAAAAATAAAAAATGAAAAATAAACTTATAGTAGCTGGCCTTTCATTTTCCTCAATGGCAGAATAAGGCCTGATGTGATGAAAACACCCACATTATTAAACAAACCAATTTCTCACAAGTCATTTAAAGGCACCCTGCTACTATTTTGGATCTTCGCCAATTCTGAGCACATCACACATAAAAAACACTTAAGTTACCAAAGGTATCACTTTGTGGGTGTCTTTTTTCATTTTTAAAGCTGATGTGAGGTACTGGATAACTGGATAGTCAACTGTCCTTTCCAGTCTTGCCCCATCCACCCTTAAGCAATTACTAAATAGTTCTCACATCTAAGATGGTCATTAGTCTCCTTTGCCTGAAATTTTCAGCTTCGTCACCCAGTCCTCCTTCCACCTAGCCCACCTCTCAGCTTTTAAAATGCAACTCAGGTAGCAGCTTTATTTATAATAACCAACAAAGTAGAAACAACCCATAACAAATTGTAGTATATCTTTATAATGAAACACATTAAAAAGAATGAACTGTTGATAGATGAAACATCGGTAAATCTCAAAAACTTGCTGAAAGAAATTTTGCACAAAAATACAGCATGATTCCACTTACATGAAGTTCTGTATCAGCCAAATGATGGAAACATAACAGCTATTGTTTCTAGAGGACAGAAACACAGATTGGTTAAGGAGAATAAAGAAACTTTCTAGGTTTGATGGTAATGTTAAAATAGGGATTTGGGTTACGCAGTGTAAGCATCCGTCAAAATAGCAAATACATAGTTTGTGTATTCACTATATAAAAATTATACACCAAAAGAGAAAACAGTCAACTCTTAATGATACGCACACTGAAGTAGTTAGGACATAGCGTGCCAGTGTTTGCGATTTACTTTGAAATACATACATGAGAGACAGATGGATATGTGGTAAAGGCAAGTACAAGAGTGTATTCAAAGTAAAATTCTTCCAACTTTGTTGTAAGTTTTCATAAAACATTGCGGGGGAGAATTCAAGTTAAGCGTCAGCCTTATAGGAAGGCTCACTGAGCACACCCACTGTTTGTGCCCCTCCTCTGTGCTCCCCTAACACTCAATAAAAACACCAAACTTACTTCATTTTATTCTTTTTGCATCTGCATTCTAACCTCCAGCAGAACTGTAAGCACAAAATGTCTGATTGGTCTTTGCCTTCTCACCAGCCAGCACTAGGCCAGGCGCACATTTGTTGACCTGAAGTGATATTTAGTGGACTTCAACACATAGTTTCCTCATAACCAAAGGCATGGTGCTTTCTTGGATCATTTTCTTTTACTGAATCATTACAGCTACCAGAATAGTCTGATCTGTATTCATCCATGTGAACTCTTACCAGTTCCCTTTGTGGCAGAATATTGAAGACATCTCCGTTATCCTACTCTTCTTCCCCAGTCTCTCAGCTTTATTAGCTAAACCACTGATAAGCTCAGGACTCAGATTCAGCTTACATCTTCTTTAGGAAAGTCAGTTACGTAGCATATTGAGGACAATGTTTATTTACACCACTCAGCTCTACAGCCAGCTGGACTATAAGGAGATACATGCACTACGTCCGGCACAATGAACTATGTACCATTTTAGGTGTATGCAATTATGTAAGTTACCCTTATCTATCAAATAGTTTCAATGTTTTCTGGGACTTAATGCAGCCAGACTGCCTGGGTTAGAATACTAACTTCATATTTACTAGCCATATAACCTTGTCTAAGGCAGTGGTATCCAACCTTTCTGGTACCAGTGGCCAGTTTCATGGAATACAATTTTTCCAGACTGTGGGGGTGGGTTGGGAGAGAGGGGTCAAGATGAAACTGTTGCACCTCAGATGAAGCATTCTCAAAAGGAACGTTCAACCTAGATCCCTCGTATGTGCAGTTTACAATAGGGTTTGAGCTCCTATGAGAATCTACTACCATCTCATAATAGGCAGAGGTGCTTAATGTTTGCTCACTAGGCTGCCACTCACCTCCTACCAAGTGGCCCAGTCCCTAACAGGCCAGGTTCTGGTACCCCTGGTCTAAGGTATTTAAACTTCTTTGTACCTCATTCTCACCTCCTTCTGATTTGTTTTACAAAAAAATGGTGGGAGGAGTGGGGGAATAACAGCATTATCAACTCTTGTCACGAGACTGAGTTACTACATGTAAACTACTTAAAACAGCACCCAATTGTTTTAGCTGTCATTTTATATGTTCACTTCTGAATCAAATGACAGAAGACAACTCTAATATGATCTAAACTAGCCCAAATGAACAATGTGCTAGTGTTAAACTGACATGACTCTCTTAAAGAGTACAATTCGAATCTTGTCAACACTTTGAGTTTTCAATATGAATTCAATTAGTAAATTCTTTTTCAAATGTTGGTTTTTACCTCCATGCCATGAGCCCCTTATTGAAGGCAGGTTTCTCTCTTACTCTCATTCTCTACCTCAGCATATCCTGCTTGGTTCCTTCCTGGCATTTATTGTAAGTTTCATTATTTTAGTTTTCCCCAATGGATCTATGAAGGAAGGATCTCTTAACACATGCCTAGCACACAGTAGGCACTCAAATGTACCCTGTATAAACAATGTAAACATTTGTAAATGTGTTCAACCCATACCAGATGAAAATTAAAGCAATAATGGTTACAGGTTCCTATTTTAAAGTAATAACCCAGTTAGGGATTTAGTTTCATTGTAAATACATATGATTTATTAAAAATATAAACTGATGGTGTTCTCTATAAATTATTCCCCAAACACATTAAAAGATGTGATAACAGATATAATTTGCAAACCATTTATAACCATCCTCCCCCTTTGAGTACAAGAGAAAACATACAACATACTGTAGGTTTATTTTTATTCAAAAAGTTACTGTCTCAAGACATAAATACAAATCAGAAAACAGTACAATTAGGACAATAGAATGTGGAGGACAACAGGTTAGAGTAATATATAAAACATTTTTAGCTGGTTGAAAACAAAGCTGTAAGAACTGCTTTCACAAAGAAGTACTCCTTTCAAGAGTGAGAAAAAAAATCAACTTAGGTTTAAAATCATATATACAGTCCTCTCAGCAGTTCTAGTTAATGCAGTGGTATGTAAAACAACATAGGCAATACTTTTGCACATAACAATATTTGTTGATGGAAAATCTGTTAGACAAGTCTGGATTCATTTGTTATTAACCATGACTTAATAAAATAATTGTATTGTATCATGATCTTTTTAGCTAACCTATGGTTTTTGGCTACCACAGCCCAATGCTTGTTGATTGCTGACAAAACTGGAAGCCTTTTGGTATTCACCCATCTGAAGATATTCTTGTATTGCAAGCATATTAAGGCATGGAATGATTAAAATAATATACCTCAAGAACCGAGAGACGACTGACAAAAGATAGATACACATGTAATATAAGTTAATATTTTGTTTTAAACGATGTCTTAGCTGCCTAAGCCTCGCAAAATGAGTTGATGTCAAAATGGCAAGTAGCCACTTTCTGTTTTAAACTAATTTATTTGTGAAAGGACATAAAATGAAGTTTAAAGCTTAGCTTTCAAAGAATATTATGGGTTATGAATTCTATTATCCCATCTAATTTACATACAGAGGAAATGTACTGTAACCTGTTAGAAGTATCTTTAACCTGAAGACTGCTTGCAAAGACAGATAGATAAAACAATATAAAATACAAATTTAAAAATCATTTTAAAGCATGAACACTCATGCTTTTCTATTTTTAAACATTGTTAAACTTTCAATATATTTCTGAAACCTCATAATTTTAAGTTGGAATTTAAAAGTAAGAAAAAACTAAACAAACTGCGCAATTATAAAATCAGCACCAATTTATATATATATATAATTTTATTTAAAATTTAGATCCCTATTCCCACACTCTAATAAGCTGTATAATTTTTGTTTAGAATTTTTCTGCAAACATACTACAATAAGCTTCTTTTATTTGGAGACAAAATACAGTGGCACTACTGGAAGGAATATCACAACATTACATTTTTATCTTAAAGGACAAGCAAACTTTCAGGGTTGATAATGGGATAAGCATGTTTGAGACTGGTTACCTTCTGGCAGTTCACTGCATCTGGGATATTTCTGAAAAGTATAGAGAAGCTCTTGGATTTTAAAAATATCTTAAAATACTTTTAGATGAAAAAATTGTAAAAGTTCTGCTTATAAGTTTACTTTTCTCCACAATTACAATATTTAAAACAAAGTTTTGTTGATTGATGTTTTAAGCATTTAAATTTAGAATGCTAAAAACAATTCTATCCTAAACTTTCTTCAGGGTAGGGGAATAAATACATCCTTAACATTGTTTATTGGATGTAAACAGAAATCCAGCAGAGGTCATATTTATTTAGTACAACCAGTAAATAAATGTAAGAGAATTCAATCTGTACCAAACACCTTTTCAGATTGTTATTTTGTGTTTTTTTTTTTAAAAAAAGCATGAAATAATCGATTTAAAAGCCAACTAACAGCGCATAAATAAAATATTTACTTTCTAAGAAAAACTGTAGCTTATCATCAAATTGTTTACTTGTCCTTTACTTTTTTTCAGGCAAACAAAACTGCCCCTCAATGCACTTGATCTTGGTAAGCATAAGCATGTCATATTCTCCTTAGAGAAAAATCTGTACAGAATTTCACTGTATCTACCACACTTTAAAATTTCCTCTTCCACTTAGAAAATGACTTCATCACAGATTTAATTGTGTACTGGTATTAAAACATTGACACTCCAAGAACCTAACGAGAGAGAGAGGGGAGAAAATCTCGTTAAAATAGTCATTCATTTCTTTAAATATATCTGTAAACATTACATTAATACATTATTATGTTAAATAATGTGCTAAATAAAACCACTTTGAAAACTTCCTCTCTCTTTAGATGTGTAATTCTTAAAATTAAATTGACCATCATATATAATGAAATAACATCAGGACTAATAAAGATGCTACTTACCTCACAAATATAATTAAAGTAAGAACCGTGGATTAATTATATTTATATATACATCTAATGTCTAGATAATGCCCCTAAACATAGACATCAACATAGGTATTTGTTGAATGAACAAATGAATGTGCTTCTTCATATATATTTCTGGTACAGGTTCCTTGGAAAGAAGTTAAGAAAGTCTTGCAAACTTGGCTATTTGTGCTCGGAAGTGGGTATGGTTTTTCAAAAAAGGCATTTGAACGTGCAGACTAAAAAAAAAACTAAGAACAATTCAGTATACAGAAAGCAAGAAGCTTTCTTTAGAAAATCTGGCCAAAGTGAATGGAACAGAACAGTAATTTTAAGAAATGAAAAGAGTAAGGTAAAATCTGGGCAAAATGACTTATATTGATACTTTCTATATGCTCCAGCTGAGAAAGGAATGTTAGGTAAAATCTAACAGTTACTTGGCACTTAAAGTAAAAGCAGATGATGAATGGAGCAACTCCCCCTTGTTCATTAAACAAGAATGGCATGTGACTGTTAGCATATATGCTATAAGTTAGGTTGTTCAATTAAAATTTAGCACTTATGCCAATTAAGTAATATTTTAGAATACTGTAATGAGCTATTAAGAACTGATATCAAAGCCAGATGTGATGAGCTATTACAAAGAGCTCTAACTTGTAAGTTAAATCTCTTATAAATTCTATGAGTAAAAGTCATAAAACTCATGTATTGTTTTGAGCTGAATAAAACTGTGTATTTTCAGACCCAGAAAGAAGTATCTGATTGCAGCCTTTTTATAATGAATTATCAAGTAGCGTTTGGAATCCCAGGTAATGAAAACAAACAGGACTCACGCACCCAGTTTCTTACCTGTCCATTCACAAAAACTACCACACTACTAATCCCTTGTCCTCCCCTTCCTGCATGCTTCAAGGGTTCTCCTTTTTTGGTTAGAGTCAGAGTTTGGGTGGTTAGAATGTTTCCACTAAAGAGACCTAGATAATGTTTAAAGGCCAATTCTTGCCCTAACACTCTATGAATCTCGGTAGGGAAAGGTCTGATGATGAATAAAGTATAAAATCTTAATTATCAATTTAGTATAGAGTGTGGGATGAAGACAAACTCAAGTTCTTTCCAGAGTGCCTGTCTAGAAAGCACCTGAACCCTTGAAGATTCTTTTTGTTGTTTTGTACAGACTAGGTGATAACTAGTTTATCTTACTAGAACATTAAATTAGGTCCATTACACGGAGCCCTTCTTTACCAATTTAATATTACAAATAATTCTAATAAGGGAATCTCAACACAGAATGACAGTAGTGACACTTTCTTTTCTGTGTCAACACAAACTGTGCCTGTTTCTGATGTTAACATTAATAAATACTTAAACATATTTTTAAAAGTACAAATACCAAACTTCAGTGTGTTTTGGCAATACTGGCAGAAAACGACTGTTATCAAAATGGAATAAACCAATTTGTGTCCAAATATAAAACGAGCTACACGATAAATCTAGAATTTTATGTATATGCAAAACAAAATATATGTTCAGAGGTTTATATTACTACTCCTGGATGTGAAAGATCATGTTTAAAAAGAAATTTTTACGATTTATTTAGTAAAAACCTGAAGTGTCTATACTAGGGTGCTTTGAGTTTCTTTCCTTAGAATTGGAGAATCATAGAACTGGACATTAAAGAATTTAAATCCCAATTTTGCTACTGTTTTGATGACTCCATTATTATGGGCTTGAGTAAGAACAGATGTGGGGTGTTGTATAAAGAAAAACAGAATTTTACATTCATAATTTTCCATTATTCCACTTCTTAAGTTATGGTTGAGACAGTATGGAGTACAGTTTAGTGTATATTTAAAAAAATAAGCTATTATTAACTTTTTAAAAAAATTATATTGTCAAAGACTTCTAAAAATACCTAAGCCTTTAAAGATTATTGAGCATTCAGTTATGTGACTGCTGCCATCATGTGGTAATGCTGTAAAACTACAGTTATAAGTACATGCACTCATTTTCCCAATTTTAGTAGCAGAAGCAGTTAAACTATTATCAAATTAAGAATAAATAAAAGCCTCTCAGTTGTAACATTCAATATACACAAGAATGCTATAAAATCACTATAAATAAAAAATCACTATTAGGCCCCTACTTTTCTCTAAATGTGAAATGTCATAGTTAATATTGCTGTTTATTTTAGTAATCTGACGAACACCTTTTTGCAAATCTAGTATGTAACTAAGGAAACAGATGTTAAAAGTTCTCCTGACATTTGACAAATACATAAAAAAAAGGTGATCCTAACTGCTCATATTAATTTTGATCATAGTTAACCACTTCAATTTCTTAATTACTTTTGTTGGTGTTTCATCCAAATGGGGTCTGATTTTAGTTTTGGGAAGCACCACAGTAGAGACAGCATGAGATTATTAACCCAAAAGGAACTGGCATCAAATCACTACTCAGACACTTCCTAACTGTATAACTGAGCAAAGTCACTAAACCACCTCTTCAGTCTCAGCTTGCTATGGTATGAAAGTGGAAATCCCATTACCTTTCTCACAAGGTTGCTGAGAATCAGAACAAATCGTATCTAGCATAGTGTCTGTCACCCAAGCTCTCAACTACTACCTTCCATCCTTTTATTTCAAAGTGCTAGTCAAGGTGCACTAGAATATGAATTCCTTAAGGACAGGGAGAGTGTCTTACTCACTTTAGCACCAACTTCTGATGTAATAAATTGCTGAATGAATGCATTTCATCACACCTACTTGAAAATATCCTTTTTTTTTTTCCTTTTTTCTAACTCTTAGGAATGTAAGAAAATATCCCTTTACCCACCCCTCATCACAATCACTACCCTCATGTTTAACGAACTAAGATAATACATAGTCTTAGATTAATTATCAAGAAAACCACATACTTCAGTGTACAGTTAAACTATAGACTCATGAGTGGGATAGGTCACTTAGATAAAGTCTTGCTACTCAAAGTATGGTTTGAAGACCTGAAGCACTGACAGCATTTGTTAGTAATGCAGAATCTCAGATGCAGATGCACACTTAAGACCAATCAAAGTGGATTCTAAATTTTTTTTTTTGAGACAGGGTCTCGGCTCTGTCACCTAGGCTGGAGTGCAGTATTGTGAACACAGCTCACTGCAGCCTCAATCTCCTGGGCTCAAGCGATCCTCCCACCTCGGCCTCCTGAGTAGCTGGGACCACAGGTACACACCCCCATGCCCGGTTAATTTTTTTACTTTTTGTAAAGACAGGGTCTCACTGTGTTGCCCAAGCTTGTCTCAAGCTCTTGGACTCAAACAATCCTCCTGCCTTGGCCTCCCAAAGTGTTGCAATTACAGGCATGAGCCACTGCGCCAGGCCCCTTGATCTTATTAATATAACATGTTAGTGTGAATTAGTTTCTCGAAATAGTTCTAAAAGCTATCTGAAAGCAGATTATGAGGTGGCAGAGGGCAAGAAGGGAATGGTAGAAATTGGGCATAGAAGGCAGGCCTTAGAGGATGGTATAACAGTCACTTGAGGCTGTAGGTGTGAGGAACTCCTTGAGGAACGTAAAATGGGTAGATACTAAGAAAGGAGATGGCAGGACATTTAAATGATTCATTCATTTGACAAAACTAAACATCTACTGTGCTGGGCAGAACTAAACATGAGTAACATCATCACTGCCTCAAAGAGTTCAGTCTAGTGAAGGACCAGGGCATGTAATATCCTATCTCACTACGCAAGTCTGGTAATTATTACTATCAAGTGTATACAAAGGGTTAAGGAAGCAGAGAAAAAAAATATCTGTGGAAGTCAGCAAAAATTCCACAGGTAATGTCAGAATTAGTATTAAAGGAAGACTTTACTAGGAGGGAAACAAAGAATTTCTGGCAGAAAAAGCTTATACAAAGTTATGGAGTCAGGAAAGAGTATAGCGTATTTGAGAGGAGCTACAAGATTTGATATGGCTAGAGCATAGAATACATGTAAGGAAAAGGTCAAGGTTAAGGTAGCAAAGGAACCAGATCATAAAAGGCTTTGTTTGCTAGGCTGAGGAGCTAGAATTTTCTTCCTAATGGCAATGGGGAAAAAAATCAATAGAAGACTTAGAACGGTAAGTGAGAATACCAGATCTGCATCTTTAGAAAGATGACCCCACAGGAGATATAAAGGAGCAGTGGGACCGCAATGTCAGCTTAAAGGCTTTGCAACAGCCCATGTGATAACTGAGGAGGACCCAAATCAAGGAACTGTCAGGGAGAATATGGCACAGGGGACTGATATAAGAGGTACTCAAGAAAAAGAACTGACAAAGCCCAATAATAACCAGTTAAGGATGGTAGGAGTTGTAACTGATTCTCATCCTAGACAGCTTGATACCCTTCTCTTCATTATCAAAGGCTTTGTTCAAGTTCTCATCATTTTTCATCATGTCTTTATACTACAATTATGCCCCTCATTCATCCTGTCTATCAATAAATGTTAAGGAAGTCTTTCTGAAACACAATTCTGATCATGACATTACTTTATTTAAAATCCTCCAATGGGCAACCCATTGAAGAACAGTACAAATCTGGAAAGAACAGTCCAAATTCCTTAATATTCAAGTCCCAGTCAGCCAGGATTCAAAAGTACTCTTCTAATCTGTTACCACTATTGCATCACTCTCTTCCCCTCCCAATGAAATCCTGCCTGCCTGCCTGCCTCTTTTCTCACACCCAACTGTCTTCATCTATTCTCAGTATGCTACCCCAGGTCTTCAACCTCGAACTGAGAGACTGCCTATACTTTTGATTTTGCAATCCTGGGGGGTACATTTAAATTAAACCTACTGATTCATCCATAATTGAAGCTGGATCAAAGAAATCAGGCTTCAGTTCTGTTCTCTCTCTTCTGTTCTTTGATGGTGGCTAAAGGAAAAAAGGAAATAAGTTTGACATTAGCTATATCTACAAACCAGATAGTAACTGAAAATATCCAAGTTAAGTGTTCACATGGCCTATGTGATTGTAAGTGTACCTCATACAATATTTTTAAATACCCATGGAAAATTATCCCAAGAGACAAAAACCAAAAAACTCATTTTTCCTTTTACTTTAAAAATCACTCTCTCGCCGGGCGCGGTGGCTCACGCCTGTAATCCTAGCACTTTGGGAGGCCGAGGTGGGTGGATCACCTGAGGTCAGGAGTTCAAGACCGGCATGGCCATCATGGTGAAACCCCATCTCAAATAAATAAATAAATAAATAAATAAAAAGGAAAAAAAAAATCACTCTCTCAAATCATTTTCCTTTCAAGGCACTAAATTATATCATTCTAAAAATTTAATTATTTCTTTAAGAACAATACACCATAGTTTACTAAAAAGAATGAGAAGACTTGCCTTACAGTAAGTATCAACTTTACTGTTCACTAGTTTTGCCTCCTTGGAGAGAGTAAGCTTTAATATCCTCAATCCTCTCAACCTACCTCACAAAGCTGAATGAGATATGTAGCAAAATGAAATATATAGAACCATTTTGTATACAATCAGCCCTAATCATATATTTAATTATTAATAAAGAATATGCTTCTACACTTTATTTAACTTCCTTCGAAGTTTAAGTAAATTTACTTCATTATCTGACATGGAATTTGTCTCAACAGGCAGTATTAAGTTAATATACTGTTTTAATAATGGTAAATAAATAGAAAGTTATGAGGTGAAATACTTTTACACTAACTCATATTTTTAAAATGCATAATCATTAAATAACAATGGATTTTCATAGTCAAATTATTATTAATCAAAATATACCCTTTAAACCTATATATTCCTAATTTTTTTTTTTTTTTTTGAGACGGACTTTCGTTCTTGTTACCCAGGCTGGAGTGCAATGGCACGATCTCGGCTCACTGCAACCTCCGCCTCCTGGGTTCAAGCAATTCTCCTGCCTCAGCCTCCTGAGTATGGGACTACAGGTGTGCGCCACCATGCCCAGCTAATTTTTTTTGTATTTTTAGTAGAGACGGGGTTTCACCATGTTGACCAGGATGGTCTCGATCTCTTGACCTCATGATCTACCCGCCTCGGCCTACCAAAGTGCTGGGATTATAGGCGTGAGCCACCGTGCCTGGCCTATATTCCTAAATTAATCTCAGAAGCAGACAACCTTTATCATCTTAATCTAGGATCTACCTTCCCATATATCTAAACCCCTGGCAACTATTTCATTCAATATTTTAACAAAACTTATTTTTCTTGCTAAGTATTTCTCTACTCTAATAAATATTCAACATGATTTTCAAAAGATCTACATTGAAAATCTTACAGAAATCCTTAGGTTCCTTACCAAATCTATATCCATGGTGTCAAAATCCATTCCCTCATTAAGATCCTCAATCCTCCCTTCTGAGGGCATCATAACATCTTCAACAATTGGCTCTTCATCATCTTCCATTAGGCTTGTGCCACGCCGACTAGAGAAATATGAAAACAAAGTCAAGATCTGAACTAATGTCATGACTATTAATATACAGGCAGCAGTATGTGGCTCCCTATATTCAAGTATAATGGAAAATGATGGAATTAAAGGTCAGGGGAGAATGATTAGGCATTGATTATGTCATCAATGATGTCAAAACCCCAATGTTCACTTGTCTAAAAATGCTAAGGAATTACGTTTATTCTACATTACTTCAGTACATTTAGCTTTATAGTTCTGATATCCCATATACAAGGTTCAATGAGAATTTCCCACATGGGAACATACAAGATACCTCAAATCCTTTTGAAAGTAGGCAGGGTACAAATTAATAAACAAACATAAAACAGAGACCAAAGAAATGACATTTTCAGAATACATATATTTTCATCAATATATAATGCTAATTTTATCCATCACTCCCTCATTCATTTAGTACGTAATGTGTACCACGCATGTGCACACTCACACACAATGCCTACTATGTGACAGACTTCTATTGCATCCTATGGATGTTAAAAAAAAAGATGAATAAGACTAAGACATGATTCCTGCCCTCAAGGAGCTTACAGTCTACAATGGTAAACAGAAATAAACAATTAATTATGACAAAATGTGATAAATATTACAAAAAAACAAAGCATTAAGGGTTATAAGGATATACTAAAAGAAGGGATTAATTCTGCCACAGGAAGAAAGGAGGAACACTCAGGCTGAAACTCAATTCATGTGCCCTATGAAACTCAAAACTAAGACATATATAGAAATTTAAAATAAAAAACCTAAGACCAAAAGCTCTGTATGTTACTACATAATTATGGGGAATAAATTAAGTTCACAAATTAGCCCAGATCAGCATAAAGTAGCCAATATAATAGTGAAATTGAGTATGACTTGTTTTTCCCCAGTTTGGCCAACATTACCTTCTTTTGTCATCCAAAGACACCCCCCACAGTCAAGAAAATTGCCGAAAACTCCAGCAATTATTTACTGAATGCTTAAAATTTACACAATACTATGCTGGTTCTTAAAAGATATAAAGATAACAAGATATGATGTCTGATCCATGTTACCTGGAAAAATATGTTTATAACGGTCCTCATTTCCTAACAATTCTGGATAGAAAGACAATTTTACTATATTTTGTGGAGGCAACTGTGAAGGGAATATATGTGCTGTATGGACCATGTGACAGAAAAATCAGAAAGCCGTTCTGAATTTTGTTTGAAGTACAAGGAAGATATATGTGATATAAGCTATGAAAAGTAAGGAAGATAATTTAGAAGTATTTTTATTTATAGGGCAGATAACATTATAGAAAAATCATTGTTAAGATGAAAATAGCATCCCAGGCAATAGATGACTTACAGTACAACCACCAAAGAATCCTCTGGTAATAAGTTATTTAACTGAGATAATTTCTTGTAGTTGCCAGGGGAGAGATTAACTATAATTGGGAATTAAAACAAAACTGCAAACAAAAGAATAATGATAAATGGTACTCAGTAATGAGATGCTATAGAGAATCTTAGGAACCCATGTAATGTTTTATGGGGAGAGATATAGACCAAATGATTGCATAGCAGAATTCTGGAATTTATGGACTGGTGACTAGTTAAAAGCCAAGAAATTAGTTGTAGTATCCAGCCTAAAATAAGAACTTGTATTAAAAGGAATGTGGCCATAAAAACAGAGAAAAGGGGATAGAACCATGTGATAATATAGATGATGACCATGTTAAGCAAGTCAGGATGACAACCTATATGTGTAACAGAGTAAACCTTGTGTCTCTAGAGGTTAAGACCACTATGGAGGTAACTAAAGTAAATTTATGCAGGCCACCAGTCATAGTAAATGATCATTTTATAAGAAAAACAGGTAAAATTCTTATCTAAAAACCAACAAAACAGAACAAAATATAAATTTTAAAAAAAGAGAGTAACAACTACTGCCTCCCAATAGTAAAACTTATATCATATTATAAATACAATGCTTTCAAACTCAAAAACTTAATCAGAATCATCACATTTTTCCCTGTATACCATACAAGACATTTTTAAAAATTATCTAAATACTGCTTGTCTGCCACTTCTTCTGGAGCCAAAGCTATTAAAGATTGCAGAAAGATTTATAAAGTTATCATACATAATCCAGTAAAAACAAAGTATTTAAAAGGTAAACTACATTTTTTTCAGCACTGAACATTTATTCATTCAATGAACATTTACTTAGCACCTTTTATGTGCCAAGCACTGACAGGCAATGAATGTGGTCCCTGCCCTTGAGGAGCTCACAGTCTAGACAAAAGGGACAAACTCATAAACAAATATTTACAATACAACATGGCAAGTTCTATAAGAAATATGGATATACATAGTGTTATGGGAGTATAGATGACCAAAGCTTCAGTTAAGGTGACACCTGAACTTGTTCTTTTATGATGATTTTACCAGCTGCCAGGGAATAGGAAATGATACTAAAATGTAGGCAGGGGCCATATTTTGAAACATCTTGCATGCCATGAGCTAAGGAAGTCTGGAGTTTATCCAGCAGGCAATAGGGAGCCACAGAAAGGTTTTAAGTAAGAGTTACATGGTAAGATTTTTATTCTAGAATAGTAATTCTTGATGGCGGTGTGAATGATGGAGTGGGGCGGAGGGTGAAGGGAAAGGTTTGGTGAGAAGATAAATGGGAGATTTGAGGGAAGAAAACCAGTTAGAAAAGCTAATACAATAGTTCAGGTGAGAGATGAGGGCCTGAACTAAGTTGGGAAAATCAATTAGGACGTAACAGAACTGTATTTTTAATGCTGTGTACCAAAATAAACAAGGATTGATTATTTAAACTTTTCCAACAGATCAACCTAAGATTGGTCCTTTGGCTAACTAGGTAATATTTAAATTAAAATATTTTGTTTTTCTGTTGGAGAGACCAATTTTTAGTTCCTTGATTATTTCAGCTTAAGTTACTCTAGAGAGTTTGCTGAAATGTTTAAATAAGGCACACATTAAAATGTTAAAATGAATTAGTGAACTTCCTAGACTCAGACAATAAGGCACTCTCACTTACATGGCATGCTGAAGATTAGTTCGCAGTTTAACATAGCTCATTGCTGCTCTCTCCTGCTGTTGCCTTGCTTCCTCTTGTTGTCTTTGAGCTAACATCCATGTTACCTGCGTGCTTCAAGGAGAATTTTATTCTTCTTTTAACTTAACTTTTTCTATGTAATTAATAAAGTTACAGTACAGAAAATGTTCAAATGTACTTACTTATAATCAAGAGGAGTTTGATGATGTTCAGTCTGCATTGGATAGACACTCATGAAGCTATCCTCAGGCCGTAATCTTTTGGGCTCTCTCATAATAGTGGAGGTGAGCTGCGGTGTCTGCATCATAACAGGGGTGTGCAGTGTTTGTTCTCTGCTTAACCACATACTATCACTACTACTACTTTCTTCAGCTGGAAAAGAAAATTAACAACAATGAGGTTTAGTCACTAATTTTGACTATTCAGATATCTAACACAACCTGTTCATGTCAATAAACATCTGTTGCTTTCCACATGCTAATCATAGGAACGGGGGAACAAAAACCTAAGGGGCAGTCCCTGACCCCGCCATAGAGTCTAGTTGTAAATAAAAAACCAGGCAATTAAAATACAATGTGGTGGCGGGGCGTGGTGGCTCACACCTGTAACCCCAGCACTTCGGGAGACCCAGGTGGGCAGATCACCGAAGGTAGGGAGTTCCAGACCAGCCAACATGGAGAAACCCCATCTCTACTGAAAAATACAAAATTAGCCAGGCATGGTGGCACCTGCCTGTAATCCCAGCTACTCGGGAGGCTGAGGCAGGAGAATCATTTGAACCCGGGAGACACAGGTTGCAGTGAGCCAAGATGGCGCCATTGGACTCCAGCCTGGGCAACAAGAGCGAAACTGTGTCTCAAAAAAAAAAAAAAAAAAAATACAATGTGGTAAATGCAAGGATAGAGAGAAGCACAAGGGGAATGGGGGCAGTGAAAGGGGAATGGGGGCAGTGAAAGGGGTCAGAGACAGCTATCCAGAAGCAACTTCTAACTAGAGTAGGTATCAGGTCGACTGGAAAGGCTTTTCATTCTAGGCAGGGAGAAGAACATAAAGCAAGAACACTACGGCAGGAAACAAGGACTAAACCTTTTTTTTTTTTTGAGACAGAGTCTCACTCTGCCACCCAAGCTGGAGTGTAGTGGCACAGTCTCGGCTCACTGCAACCTCCACCTCCTGGGTTCAAGCAATTCTCCTGCTTCAGTCTCCCAAGTAGCTGAGATTACAGAATACGTTACCATGTCTGGCTAATTTTTGTATTTTTAGTAGAGACAGGGTTTCACCATGTTGGCCAGGCTGGTCTTGAATTCCTGGCCTCAAGTGATCTACCTGCCTTAGCCTCCCAAAGTGCTGGGACTACAGGCATGAGCCACTGCACCTGGTTGCCTGAACCCTATTAATCTGCTGATATTTGACCTACAAAAAGGGCAATTTCACATGGTTCAAAACTAAAAGTTTGCTACTCCTGGGGCATAAAGATTTAAAGAGTAGGCAAAAGACAAGGCTGGATAAAGAAGGAGGAATCAAATTGTGGAAAATCTTGTGAGCTCTGCTAAGGTAACAGGAAACTGCTGCTGAAGGTTTTAAGGCAGGGAAGCAATTTAGTGGGTTACATGTTTTAGTCAATGTGGTGGCAGTGTGGGGAGTGAACTTAAAAACAGAATACTGGTAAGCAAACAGACCAGTTAGGAGACTAATTGTGTGGCCTAGGTGAGTAAGACGTGGTAACAGGAGATTGGTTCCCAAATCTATGGGATGCAGACCACTGAGCAGGTAGTAGAGCAACTGCAAGGGGGCCGCAAATCCATATGGATGTTAAGCACTGAACTAAAGAGAAAAAGGTTTCATACCTGCAAAAGCTACTTTTTCAAATGTCTATAAATGTTGCCATAATTAGTAAGTCAAATTTGTGTGCAATTGTTACTGAATAGTAATTTTTAAAATCACTGACCTGGGAGAAAAAAATTGATAGCACTTTGTGATTGTGAATTTTGAAGAAAACTATTTCATTAGAAGATTATACATATGAGGCCGGGCGCAGTGGCTCACGCCTGTAATCCCAGCACTTTGCGAGGCTGAGGCAGATGGATCATGTCAGGAGTTCGAGACCAGCCTGGCCAAGATGGTGAAACCCCATCTCCACTAAAAACACAAAAATTAGCCAGGCATGGTAAGCAGCAACTATAATCCCAGCTACTCAGGAGGCTGAGGCAGAAGAATTGCTTGAACCCGGGAGGTGGAGGTTGCAGTGAGCTGAGATCGTGCTACTGCACTCTAGCCTGGGCAACAGTACAAGACTCTGTCTCAAAAAGAAAAAAAAGATGATGATTATACATATGTGCAAATGTGTTTAAGGTCTGAATAAGTAGAGAGTGGAAGAAAAAAGCACGAATGGTTAGTACTCTAATAATAAACATTAACTCCACATTTTGCAATATAATTACATCAGCCTTTAAATTCTACTGTATTTAGGCTTTAATACTGTCTTCAAAATCGCATTGAATTGGCCAACCTATCAGTATTCATACTTCCTTTTAACTTATTAATATCTCAATTTCTATGGTTCTCTCCAAAAACCTGAACAAGAGCATTGACTCTTCCTGTAAAAATTGAATATCTGGTTTAATAATCTATTTGTAAAATGTAATATAAATACCAATTCATATGTGTTTCCATGAGGTCTAAAAAGAGAGACAGAGAGATTTGATGGCCCCAGCATACATCTATAAAAATTAACTACTGGTTCAGATGAGAAAAACTTTCAAAAATTTAGTGATACGAGGAAACATCATCTTTTAATTTGGTAACATTTTCTATTTAAGAAACAGCAAAGTTTAACTTATAAATCAGCCCTAACTACTTTAGTCCAGGATAATAAAGGAGATTTCCCCACCAACTGTGATGTTGGGACTACATAACTAACCAGTGTAAAATTGTACAAGTTAGAAATATAAGGTTATGCCTTTATACTACTGGACAAAAAGATACAATTCACACGACAATCAAGTTTTAAACATGATACACTTGATGACGAATGAAAGTTGATGAGTTATGTGACAATTTAAAAATATGACCCCGAAATTCTGACATTCCTCACATTAAGAGGTGGAAAATTATGCCCTTTCCCGTAGAATCTCTGTGATTGCTTGGCCAACAGAATATGGCAGAAATTATGCTGTGCCAGTTTTTGGGCCCAGGGCTTAAGAAATTGTCAGCTTCCAATTGTGGTCTTTTGGGACACTTGCTCTTGGAGCCTAGTGATACGCTGACATGGAGAAGTCACATGTAGGTGTTCTGGCAGACAGTACAGCTGAGGTCCCAAACGACAGCCAGCATCAGACACGTAAGTGAAGATGCCTTCATATGATTTCAGCCACCAGTCTTTGAGTCTTCCTAGCTGAGGCACCAGACACCATGGTCCTGGCTATGTCCTAAGTTTTGAGGTACTTTGCTATTCAACAATAATAACTGGGACAAATTTTGACAACTATGCTAATTTAATAGTTCCTAAAAAAAAGAAAAAAAATCCCTAGGCCCATTTTGAACCAACTCTGGAGTGCTAGGAGTCTAAGAGCTTCAAGCGTCCTACCTCTAATATGATAGCTATCTCTATGAAACTGTTCATGATTAATGGCCTCTTCATAGAAATTCAGAAGTTGAAACCTCTCTGAATCTGTTGTTCTACCTTAACTAGATGATCTGATCTCTTGAGTAGTAAGTAGCTCTATAATACCGAGTTCATTTCCCTATGCAAACAGTGTAGCACAGATTTTAAAAAGTACGCACGCTAGAGTGAAACTGCATGGCTCTCCTATCTTAATAACTGTGTGACTTGAGTATGTTACTTAATCTCTCTGTGCTAAATATTGTTGTCTGAAAAATGAAGATGTACCCAAAAAGTTGTGAGAACTGAGTTTATGCATGTAAAATGCTTACAACGGCATGTTTACACATAACGGACACATTTTGTAAGCTATTACTGAACACATTTCAGATAAAAAATAAGGTGAACCTTAATGACAATTCAGTTGGTAAACATTAGGGATAAATATAAAGAGAATAAATTATATCCTTACTGAGTGAAAGCTGCATGCCCTCAACCACTTTCCGTTTTCCTGTAGATGGTTTGGATTTTTTACTCCGCACAGTTCACCCCCGGCTGCTGATTCCACTAATGACTGACATGGTGTCATCATCACCACCAGCTAGCAAAGAATTTCGGTAAGACATCAGTGGTAGCCACACATCCTCTCTTCGGAGCGACATCTGAAAGGTCATGAACTTTTCCAAGTAAACATACCTTGAAAAGAAATCAAAACCATTAGCTTTAATACCAAAATCTGCGGGTTATATTAACTCCTAGTTGTGTGAGCATGAGCATATTACTTCACTACTCAAACTCAGCCTCATCAGGACATTAATGAACAATGTGGTCTCCACCAAGATTTTCATATCAAATGAAATAATTCAGAGCATTCAATTTAACATTTGCTGACCACCTATTATGTCCCAGGCACTAGGGATAAATACAAAGATAGATATGATATGATTCCTACCTGCAAAAAAGTTGCAGCCTGAAGGAAATCATAAATCTACCCTTGGATCCAAGTATCTCAAAGCTTATAAGTAATTTTGCAATCAAAATTCAACTAACATTCATGTGACAACTATGTGCTAGGTGTTTTTTTTCTCACGTTCCTTAACTATTCTTACAGTTCTATGAGTGAAATGTTTTCCCAATTTTACAGGTGACGAAACAAAGTATGATAAAAATTAAGAAGTAATCCCACAGTAATAAAAATCGTAGGCAGCATAACCGTAATTCAAGGCCAAGGCTCTGATACCAAGAGTTCAATAAGGCTAAATTATGCTTCAAATAAATAAAGACAATTATTTGTCAATTAACTGTAAAGCAGAATTCAAATATTTGCTGTCTTTGTAATGACTAATTTCTATCAATTCAGATTTACCAGTGTGAACAGCATTAAAGAGAATGGGAGACATCAGTTACAAAAGCTACTGCTTTGTTAGCTGTTCAGTATGCCTTTCTTTTTTCTTTTTGAGACCAAGCCTCACTGTCACCAAGGCTGGAGTGCAGTGGTGCCATCTTGGCTCACTGCAATCTCCGTCTCCTGGGTTCAAGTGATTCTCCTGCCTCAGCCTCCTGAGTAGCTGGGATTACAGGCGCACACCACCAAGCCTGGATAATTCTTGTATTTTTTGGAGACAGGGTTTCACCATGTTGGCCCAGGTTGGTCTCGAATCCCTGACCTAAAACGATCTGCCCACCTCGACCTACCCCCAGTGTGTCTTTCTGTATTACAATACACTTCAGTCATATATAGTAGTACAGTAGTCCTCCAAGCATGGCCTGTGAACTGGCTACCACTCCAAAAACTGTTAAGTCTGCAACAAGATGTAAAGCCTGAGCCAAAATATATTCACTGGTAGAGAGATTTACAATTATGTACCCACCACATCCCTAAATAGGATATTACAGATAAGTAGCCCACATTAAAGCTATCCCTATTTTGCTAACCACTACTTATCATCCCCATGCATATTTTGTACTTATGTAGTTGTCTGTAAACATCATAGTACACTTGTGTACTCTGCTCTTTGTACTCAACATTGTTTTTTAAACCTAGCCTTTTTTGGGGGCCGGGGGGAGATGGAATCTTGCTCTGTCGCCCAGGCTGGAGTGCAGCAGTGTGATCTTGGCTCACTAAAACTTCCACCTCCTGGGTTCAAGCAATTCTTCTGCCTCAGCCTCCCAAGTAGCTAGGACTACAGGCGCGTGCCACCACATCTGGCTAATTTTTGTATTTTTAGTAGAGACGGGGTTTCACCATATTGGCCAGGATGGTCTCAAACTCCTCACTTCGTGATGTGCCTGCCTCGACCTCTCTAAGTGTTGGGATTACAGGCATGAGCCACCACATCCGGCCAAATCTATCAATTTTTACTGTTGTATGGTATTCCACTGTATATCAATCTATTGATCCATTTTCAGTTGATGAGTGTTTAGGTTGTTTTGAGTTTTTCACTATTCCAAACAATCCAAAAGCTTTCATTCTTTTATCAGTCTCCGTGTGCATGTATTCAGGAGTTTCTGTAGGGTATCTACTTATGAATGAAATTACTGGATCATGAGGTAGAGAGAATCTTAAACTTTACTAGGCACTGCTAAAGAGCTCCACAAAATGGTCTCGTACTGTCACCAGCAATGTATAAAAGGCTCTGCTGCCTTATATCCTTGGCAATATTTGTGCGACGCTATCAGACTTCTTAATTTTTCCTAATGTGCTAGGTGAGAAATGGCATTTCATTGTTTTTTTTTTTTACTTATCTAATACTGCTTATGCAATTTTAACTGGAATAAATTTATATGTAAGAGAACACACAAAACTAAGAGCACAGCTGTATGAGTTTTACAGCCGAACATAGACCTGTGTGACCCGCACACCTAACAAGATACAGAATTCGGCAGGGCACAGTGGTTGTATCTGTAATCCCAGCACTTTGGGAGGCCAAGGCGAGAGGGTCACCTGAGGTCAGGAGTTTGAGACCACCCTGGCCAACATGGTGAAACCCTGTCTCTACTAAAAATACAAAATTAGCCAGGCATGGTGGTGCATGCCTGTAATCCCAACTACGTGAGAGGCTGAGAGGCAGGAGAATTGCTTGAACCCAGGAGGTGGAGGTTGCAGTGGGCCTATATCATGCCTGAGCGACAGAACTAGACTTCATTTCAAAAAATAAAACAAGATATAGAACTCTAGTACCCTAGTGTTCCCATTCAAACTCTCCAACACTAGAAGTAACCATCACTGTAATTTTTATCACCATACATTGGTTTTGTCTGCTTTAGAATTTCATATAAAATCTGTAAGTCTTCAAATGCAAAATACTAGTGGGCTTTCAGACAAGATTATCTACAATATGAAGTATTCATATTCTTCTGCCCTTTTATACCTCAAAGCCATGGGGAAAGGTAGAAGAAGATTTCTGAGAATTTAAATCCATTTTGGGGGCTCTTTTATAAGTCACCATTATAGGAGACTAAACAGAAAAGTACCCTGCTTAAATGGTCTGTTGAAGATGGGAAAAGCAGTTAAAGTAAAAAGAAATACAGAGACTTCCACTTTCCAGTGTGGCCAGCACTCAAGACACAGAGAATGAAAGGATGTTCCTGATGAATTGCCTTTATTATTGTCTTTTAAATGCTCCCTCCTTAGTTGGGTTAAGGCACGAATGCAAATAAGAACACAAAAAGCAGCCAAGCACAGCAGTTCATGCCTGTAGTCCCGGCTACTCAGATTAAGGCAGGAAAATCACTTAAATCCAGGAGTTCCAGGCCATCTGGGCAACACAGTGAGTCCAGTCTCTTGAAAAAATACATAATGTATTCAAATTACACCTCGAAAGCCATAACTACACTGGAGGAGAACTCACAATATTAGAGTATTATGTATAAAACATAGTTACAATCCTTAAATTATAAAGTCATTGAAGTATGAAGTCTATTGCGCATTAATGCAATCCTACAATTCTGTGTGAATAGAAGGAAGAGAAACCAAGTATAACAACTGCCCTTAAGATTCCCAAAATGAAATTAAATAGGACATTTCCAGCAAATACATACACTGTTCTTTTGTCTTGTCGGAGTAGTATTTAGAAGAAAATTCACTCAGAATATCAAGAAATGCCAAATTTAAAGGTGGATGGCTCTCCCCCTTGTGGATTAGGTTCTTTAAAAGCAAATTCTATGCCATCTCTGCAAAGAAAAAAAATAATTGAAATAAATATTTGAGGGACTATAGTAGGTCAGTAACTTAGGAAATTTCACTTGCTACTTCCTTTGCCATGCTTTTAATTTGAGGAATAGAAAATAAGGAGGGCTTTAAGTGTGAGAATGAGCAAATATATTGACATTTTATGTCACTGTTACTTTCTTTAGAACCATACACACACACACACACACACACACACACACACACCATTTAGCTTTCAGTTTGAACATGGTCTGCTATACCTGCATTCTTTAATCGGCACTTTTTCCATAGAAAATAACATAAATTCTCTCACATAACAATCAATACATTATCTGTATTTTTCAAGACATAAAGGAGACCTACTCTAACATATATAACTAACTTTAAAAAATAATTAACAAATATTTGTAATGAACAATTCAAGAGTAAAATTTAAAATTAAACTCCATCTAAGGCCCACTTTAACTATATTTATGTGATGATAAATACCTCTATTCCTCAAAATAACAACCCAACATTACAACTATCAAAAATTTAACTGAGTTAAAAACAATCCAGATGGAATCAAGGAGGAAAGAAGGAAGGCTATTACATAAAAAAAAGATATTATTTCTGAAAATACTATATAGGTAGTCCTTAAATATTATGTAAAATTACCATCTAATACATTAACAGGCATAAAAGGAAACTTGAGTTTTAGAACAAAGTGAAAGGAGAGAGTTAATTAAAGTTGAGGGAGGAAGCCACGTGTGGTGGTTCATGCCTGTAATCCCAGTGCTCTGCATGGCCTAGGTGGGAGGATCTCTTGAGCCCAGAGGTTCAAGACCATCCTGGGCAACATGGTGAGACCCTGTCTCTACAATAATAATAATGATAATAATAATTGATGGAGTATAGGCAAAACTTAAACAAGAGCAGCAAATTTTCTTCAGAGAGACATTTAACACTTTTATAATTACATGAGCAAGAGGATGAAGGAGACTCCAAGACTCTAAAAGCAAGGTTCTTTAACCCACAGGTAACAGATAAAGGGTTTTAATAAACAACCGTTGGTCAATGTTAAATGTCTAAAATGTACCCATACTTTATAAGTGCAACTGATCACTAAATTACATGCCCAGTATAAAATGACTTCCAATTTTGATAAGTAGAACAAAATATGCAGATGGAAAGAAGGTTGTGGATCAAAACATGGGAAAAAGTCACTACAAAAATAAGAGTACAAAATACAAAGAAAAAAACATGAGACAAAGGAATCAAACCTCAAAGATTTCTCCATCTAACAATAAGATCATGACAAAAGTTGTTAAAAAAAAAAAAAAGACTGTGCAATGCTTGATGAATCAGGTTGCTTTGATTCACATAATTTATAAACTTTACATGGTTTAAATTTAAACAAAGGCTCATAAATGGAATTTTAATCCCAACTCTTTTTTTTTTGTTGTTGTTGTCGTTTTTGAGTCAGAGTGTCACTCTGTCACCCAGGCTGGAGTGCAATGGCACAATCTCAGCTCACTGCAACCTCTCCCTCCCAGGTTCAAGCCATTCTCATACCTGAGTAGCTGGGACTAGAGGTGCATGCCACCACTCCCAGCTAATTTTTCTATTTTAAGTAGAGTCGGGGTTTCACCATGTTGCCAGGCTGTTTTCAAACTCCTAGCCTCAAGTGACCCGCCTGCCTCAGCCTCACAAAGTGCTGGGATTACAAGCATGAGCACCAGGCCCGGCCTCAACTCATTTGTTAATTGAGATAGCACTATAACTGGCTCTTTAAAATTAAGAAAGGAGACAGGGTACAGATTTATAAGCTAATAATAAAGCATAAATTTAATTTAGTTATTCCAAATGAAAGGGTTAGATACAAAAAAAAAGTTTCATGACTAAAAAGTATGAGAGCTGAATAAAATATCTGGAGATTACTTGTGTAACATGGCAATGGCTTCTCTTGTTTTCAACTGATCAAGTCCAAAAGTTAAAGCAAAACGTCGAGCAAGTTCTTTTATGCCACTAAATGTAGAGGATGATCTATCAAAATTATAGCCATTTTCTTGGATCATTTCATTGAAAAGCTGTTTGGAAAGAAAGAAAGCATGTTAAAGTTCTTAATACTTGGAGATTAACATCTTTTAAAATATTACATTTTCATTTAAAATATAGGTGTTCAATACATGAGGCACTGTATTCTCTCGCAAAACATTAAAACATGATACAAATGAGCAAACTTGCAGTACTTCATATATTTAAACCGGAAGTTGTTATTATCATTAGAAGAAACCCTTTAGGTTAGTTTTAGCAGAACGCTATTCTGCTGGTATTAATTGGATATTAACATAGTATATAAGAATATAAAGAAAAGAAAACCCAGAAAATTATTAGGCAACCATGCTCTGTTATTTACACTGAAGTGGTGAATCTTCACATCAGGAACTCTCAACGTGAAATAGCGAAAGCTTAAGAATTTTAGTCTTCTTTAACAAAGCAATTCTAATTATAGAAATTTATCCAAAAGAATATTTATCCATAATACTATGTACAAAAATGTTTGTTTAGTGCTATTTATAATGGCAGAAATTGTTTAAAAGAAAAAAAAACCTCAGCATAAACAAGGAAACTGTGGTTAAATCATGGTCTAATCTATAAAAATGGGAATATTATATAGTTGTCAAAATGGATATGCTAATTATCCTGCTTTGATAACTGTACATTGTATCAAAACATCACTATGTACACCCCATAAATATGTACAATTATGTGTCAACCTTTTAAAATAAGGAAGACTTAGGGTATATACCCAGAGAGAAATGAAATCCATAGGTTGAGGGAGATATCTACACTCTCATGTTCATTACAGCATGATTCACAATAGCCGAGATGTGGAATCAAACTTAGTGTCCATGAATGGATAAAGAAATAATATTCCATTCCATTATACACACAGACAATGGAATATTTTTCAGCCTTTAAGAAAGAAGGAAATCCTGTAATTCGTGAAAACAAAGATGAACCTGGAAAACATATGAAGTGAAATAAGGCAGGCACACAAAGACAACTACTATGTGATCTTACTTGTGTGTGTACTCTAAAAAGTGGAACTCATAGAAGCAGAGAATAGAATGGTGGTTGCCAGGGACTTGGGGTTGGGGGAGGCTGAGAAGTTAGTCAAAGGGAACAATGTTTGAGTAGGACAGGATAAGTAAGTTGTGAAGATCTATCGTATAGCATGGTGACGATAGTTAAGAATAATGTACCGTACTGTTTATCTAAAAACTGCTAGGACAGTTAGTCTTAAATGTTCTTACCATAAGTACGTGATGTAATGTTTATGTTAATTAGCTAAATTTAATCATTTCACAATACACACATATCAAAACATCATGCTGTATACCATTAAGTATACAGAATTCTTACTTTTCAATTATAACTTCACAAAAATCTAGGAGAAAATAAATGAACCTCTCCTGCTCCAAAAACAAGACGCTGAGGAAGTTATTTAATGGCATAAATGTGTTCAGCATTTATTAATATTTAAAATGCAGCCTTACAAAATGGAATGCACAATTTAATTTTTGTTAAAAAATCAGATTTCATGTAGGCATAAAAAAGAGTAAGAAGGCCATTAAAAAATAAAAAGGTTATTGTGAACTGAAAACATTAACGATCATTTGCATTTGTTCCATTTTTTTTCTAAACTTTTACAGCTAGCAGCTATTACTTTATAGCAAAAGTAACTTAAATGCCATCTCTTCAACCTTTTAAACTTTATTAATTTTATTTTTCTTTCTTCATTTTTCTGTAGAGATAGGTTCTTGGTATGTTGCCCAGGCTAGCCTCGAACTCCTGGGCTCAAGTAATTCCCTACCTTGGCCTCTCAAAGTGCTGGGATTACAGCCATCAGCCACTGCGCCCATCCTACATTTTATTAATGCTAAGAGAGAAAATTCAAATTCTCAAATAAAATTAAGAACTTTCATATCTATGTTTCTTAAAATTAAGAACTTGATTAAGCTGGAATGGGATGGGTTATGTTTTGCATACAAATTTTGTCTCGAAAGATAAAAGTATACTAAGTGAATAATTTTACCTAAACTGCCTTACCACTGTCAAAATGAAAACTATTGGTTTTTTTTGTTTGTGTGTTTGTTTTGAAACAGAGTCTCACTCTGTCGCCTAGGCTGGAGTACAGTGGCACAATCTTAGCTCACTGCAACCTCCACCTCCCAGGTTCAAGCAATTCTCGTGCCTTAGTCTCCCGAATGGCTGGGATTACAGGTGCACACCACTGCGCCCAGCTAATTTTTGTATTTTTAGTAGAGACAGAGTTTCACCATGTTCACCAGGCTGGTCTTGAATTCTTGACCTCAGGTGATCCCCCACCCTGGCCTCCCAAAGTGCTGGCATTACAGGCATGAACCATCTCGCCCGGCCAAAACTATTGTGTTTTAGTTATAAAATTAATATACGCTCACAAAAATAAGTTTGGAAATGCACAGAGAAAAAAGTAGAATTCAACATGAAATCTACCAAAGCAAGTTAACCACTGTTGTGATTATGAAGCTCTTTATACTTTAATGAATATAGACCTACACTAATTTTAAGTGCTGTACAACAGTTTGGCAGAAATGTACTATACAGTAAATTTACCTAATACAGACTTTTAGATTATGTCTGACTTCCTATAAACAATGTTGCAATATACAACTTTGTATAACAACTTTTGCAAACTTGTCTTGTCATCACCTTGGATAAAAGAGTAGATTTTAAAAAGTAGAACTGCTGCCTGAAATGGCATACACATTATAAATTTTTACATAAATTGCCGAATTGTCTACCGTATCTATTATTTCCTTTGCACCTTAGACAGCTACAGGTTTTGCCTATCTTGACAGTTTGAAAGCAAAAAAAAAAAAAATCTCACTTGTAGTTTCTTGTATTTCTACTTTTATAAATTGTCTATCGCACCCTTTGCCCAATTTCAATTGCTACCTTATTTTGCTATCAGGTGTTAACTGTGTTAGCTAACGTTGGTACTCTTAATGCTTACCTGTTGTAGACTAGAGATAAGGGTCTTAGCACACTGAATTTTGTCAATCTGCCTTGTTTTACTCATTGTTTCTTTGATGATATCTCCATAGTCATTATAATACTGAAAAAGAAATTTGTACAACTTAGAGCTTTATCTCTTAAAACTATTGGACAATAAGACTAATTTTAGGTTAGTCATGTAAACATGTCACAATGTATTTGGCCAAAATTATGGCTTCAAAGCCAGAAAGAATGTTACTGAAACCTAAAGAACATTTCTAAGCATACAATCGCTAACTAACTTCAGTAAAATCATACATACTAAACAGTTAGATCTAATCAAATTAAGCTCCAGACTTGGTTTAAAATAAAGAAGATTTATTGGCTAAAACAACAATTAGGTTATGCAGATTTTCAGAAGTAACGCAAAATATACAAACAAAATTCTCTTTGTAAAACAATGAATATGATCTCAGTTACTCTATAACTAATTCATTGATATTGGGTATATAGACCATGAGAAGTTTAAAACTTTATTTGGCTTATAGAATCTAACAGCCTAAACAACTTTTAAAAGAAAAGTTGTTGTACATGACATTTACTTGCATATTGCACATGAATTTTTTTCCTAATTTAAGATCATGTTTCCAAACACACACAATAACAATTACCAGAGATAACAGAATAATCCTGTCCCTATGACTAATAAGTGACTTTAGAATACCTAAGTCTAAAACTTTAAAATGTGTTGAAGAACTTCATAAACAACCTTAGTATAAAAAAAGGAGGGGCCGGGCGTGGTGGCTCACGCCTGTAATCCAAGCACTTTGGGAGGCCAAGGCGGGCGGATCACCTGAGGTCGGGAGTTCAAGACCAGCCTGACCAACATGGTGAAACCTCGTCTTTATTTAAACAAAAAAAAAAAAAAAAAGAAAAGAAAAGAAAAGGGTAATTATGCCAAATCATTTAAGTTCCAAAATAATTTTCAATGATATTAGAGTTCAAGTAGCAAAATATTCCAAGGAGGATTAACTAGGTTTAATAAATTTATTACATATTTTATTTCTTGATAGCAAATGCTTTAAAAAGTTTACATTTATAATTAGATTTTACTTGAGGAAGGATTTTTAAAGCTATCTTACCAAATTTAGTCATATTCTGTTAGTAGAAACATCTTTTATATTATTACTTTAAACCTACAAAACCTCACATACAGTTATGAAAATTATGAATAACCTATGGTGAATCAAGTCAGACTTTGAGAACCAAAGGGAACCTTAACAATTACAGTGAAACAGATAAAGGAACTCAGGACACAAGATGTTTTGAGTTATTCAATGTCGCAAGATGCATGGTAACCAAGCCAAAACTACCACCCAAGTCTTCTGACTCCTGAAACTCTTTTTAATACTACATTAGGCAGAGGAGGAATGTCATCCTATTATCTTAAACTGAATCATAAATACTATTTCTAATAGTGACAAATTAAGAGAGGGCCCTCTCCGAATATTCCAAATGCAAATGAACACAATAAACCCAAAATGTCCATTAACTGGAGTAGAGGTATAAGGAAATGTTACTGAAAATATTAAATATTTTAAAATACAACTCTTTTATACTAGAATTGTAATTTACCACTTAATTTAATGGCAACCATGCATAAAACCAGTGTTGCATTTTAAAACTATCTTGCTGTCCATTTTTCAACTTTACCTTCATATACTGTTTGAAGATATCTGCAGCTGTATTCATTTCCACCACAGTATATACAATTAGCTTACAAAATGCTGCAAGTAAATTTCTTCTCTTGTGCAGAGCTTCAATTTTACTGGCTTCATCCTCCTGCTGACCATCTGGAGAAAAAGTCCCAAACATTAAGCCATCTTGTATTTTATTTCAACCATGTATTTTTAAAATTCTCACTATAAAATATGCTTTTATATATAAGAGAATTTGAAAAGTAAAAACAGTAAAATTAAAATTATAACCATTCATAATTTATTCCAATAGACCAAATTTTTGTAATATCAAATAATGATCAGAACAAATGGAATTGAATCACTTCATTTGTTCGTATTCCATGTTCACCGAGTGAAGTCACGCTAAACTTGCCTACCATTAGTCTACTTCCCTAGCAGGATAGTTTGTCAACAAAATCTGCATATTCAATGTCTGTTAGTTAAGGCTCCTACTTTCCTGAACACCACCAACCTCAGAATTTCTCCTATCACTTCCAAGGATGATCCCACCTTACCTCAAACCCCAACATCTGGCTATAACAGTCCTCCTTTGTACATATTAAATATATTTAGCTAGACAGGCCCCAGGAACCATTCTGTCTTTTTAAGCTAATCTTGCATATTTCTACTCTGATCCATCATGTGAAATCTTGATATTTAATTCTCAAGAAGACAAACTTATTTCCAAATCTGTAGTCAGGGAAGCCCCATTGCAGCCTCCAAGTAATGCCAAAGAATTGTTTTTACTTATTGAATACTGTAAATAAAACTGTGATGAAGCCTTTTATATTAAAAAAAAAAAAAAAAAAGCTATGTAAAAATTTTTTTCCTCTGGACAGATTTTTACAAATGAAATGACTTGTAAAAAACCACTACCCCTAGTTAAACCAAGTTAAAATTGTTTATGTTAATTTGCCATTTATAATTCATCTGGTGAACAGTCTATGCATAGCCTATCAGCTCCAATATAAAGTTCCCAATATCAAAAACTATTTTATGTATAGTAAGAATGCTCTTTATTTAATTAATTAATTTTTCATCCTGTCTCTGGTAATCTTTGATAACTTCTAGTAAACTAAAATCAAATTTTAAGAATAAGAATTTAAGACAGACCATCAGAAAAAGTTTATCTCAAATGTCCCAAAATACAACACTATTTGCTTAGAAACCTAAGACGTATCATTACACAATATATAAACTTTTCTTAATAACTCTGTCACTATAATGAACAATTTATACATAACATTGTTTCCAGTGGCAAACATTTTCCCTCTAAAGACTAAACTATCCTATGATATTAAGAGTTTTAAGCCCTGATTTTTATTTTTCTCCACTAACTGCTTGTCAAGAATTAGCCAACTTTTTCTCTTGTGCATGTTAAGGAATGTAGAGAAGTGCCTAACACACCGGGCCTTTCACAAGTGTCAGCTGCCATTATTATTATATATTGTCAATAAAATGCCTCTAGAAGCATTCCCTATTTTACTCTCCCTTTCTAATCTGATGTGGGCTAAACAAATCCAATATCCAAGAGTCTACAATACCAGGTGTTAGGTGAGGATGAGTAACAATGGAAACTATCACATGCTGCTGGAAAGAGGGGTAAAACAATACAACCACTTTGGCAACATATGTTCAAGTTTAAGATGCACACACACTGTATAATCTAGCACTTCCACTCGTGCATGCTAGAAAAGCAACTGCGTATGTGTTCAAGGAACTAAACATTGAAATATTTGTTGTAACACTATTTTAATTGAGGGAAAAGTAGAAATAACCTAAATGTCTAAAAATAAGAAAATGGATAAACTATGGTTAACTTGTATCATATAATATTCAGCAGTTAGAATGAGTGAATTGTAACCACATGTCAACATTTTGAAAAGTCTCAAGAATGTAAATTCAAAAAATAAAATTGCACTGGGTGGAGTGGTGTGTGCCTATAATCCCAGATACTCAGGAGACTGAGGCAGGAGTACTGCTTGAGCCCAGGAGTTTGAGGCCAGCCAGGGCAATATAGCAAGATCTCATTTCATATTTTAAAAAGAAGAAAAAAAGAAAATTGCAAAAGGTTCAACATAATACCATTTACATGGAAGTTAGCAAGGAAAAATGAACTATGTATTGTTAACACATACAAATTCTTAGTAAAATAAAATTAAAATGCAAAGGTGTGACAAACAACAAATTTGGGGTAGCAGTTATCTCTAGAGGAAAGGGGAGGATAACGGGATAAGGGAGGAAATACAGATGAGGGCTTCTATTGTAACTGTGCTTTTATTTCTTTAAAAAACCTAAAACAAATAAAGCTAAATTTGACAAAGACTGATGGAATGGCTATGTACAAATCTGTTATATTTTATACTCTTCCATTGAACTAGAATGCACTTCATTTTAAAAGTGAAAATAGTGCTGGGCGCAGTAGCTCACATCTGTAATCTCAGCACCTTGAGAGGTCAAGATGAGAGGATTGCTTAAGCCCAGGAGTTCAAAACCAGCCTGTACAACATAGCGAGACCTCATCTCTACTAAAAAATCAAATAAATTAGCCACGTGGAGTGACACACACTTGAGTCCCAGCTACTCCAGAAGCTGAGGTGGGAGAATCATTTGTACCTGGGAGATCTAGGCTGCAATGAGCTATACGGAGTCCACAACACTACACTCCAGCCTGGGTGACACAGTGAGACTCTGACACACACATACACATACACACACACATATACAGTCCAAGCACTTCAGCCTGGGTGACACAGTGAGACTCTGACTGACACTGACACACACACACACACACACACACACACACACACACAGAGTCCAAGGAGATAAGATGCTGTGGGTAATTCTAGGAAGCTCCTAGAAAATTCAAGAGTTTTGGCAAGCTTACTCTAATTCAATTTCCCACGGACTAAATGAAGCTGAGGCAGCCCCAAATTAACAAAAGGGCTATGTACCAAAACTTACTTTGTATCAGGTTTTAGAATGCAACTGTGCTTTCTCATAGGAGCTTTAGAAGTTTAAAAAAGAAGTTTTGTAAAGTCCTATTCATTTTTTGGATTAATTTCAGATGTTAGCCTCTCGAAAGATGCTTCAATATCTGCAGATCAGTGAGAATTTACTCTACATGCCCATACCACTTTGTACATGCTTCCATTACTTATTAAAAATTGCACTATAGGCCAGGCGTTGGTGGCTCACGCCTGTAATCCCAGTACTTTGGGAGGCCAAGGCAGGTGGATCACCTGAGGTCAGGAGTTTGAGACCAGCCTGGCCAACATGGTAAAACCCTACCTCTACTTAAACAAGAAAAAAAAAAAATTTAGCCAGGCGTGGTGGTGGGCGCCTGTAATCCCAGGTACTGGGGAGACTAAGGCAGGAGAATCGCTTGAACCTGGGAGGCAGAGGTTGCAGTGAGCTAAGACTGTGCCACTGCACTCCAGCCTGGGTGGCAGAGTGAGACTCTGTCTCAAAAAAAAAAAAAAAGCACTATACTTAATTGGTTCTTTTCAACCTGAATTAATTTTTGAAGGATGAGACCTTGTGTCATCTTTTCATATCCATACCATTCTAGTAAACGGCCTGACTGACCAATAAGTGTTTGTCAAATCAATGTTAGGAATAAAAGCATAACTAAGCCAATAGCTTTGAGTGACACACGAAAAACTGAAAGTACATAAACTTCACAACATGGATTCTGACAACTGTTTTGGCTACTATGGGCTTCTCATTTGTGTTCAGGGTTAAATTGTTAGTATATGAGCACAAAGCTCTTTATTCCTAAAAATAACCTACAGGCCATGTACAGAATTATATGTTTATTTACATACTGACAGGCAGTGATACATCAGTATGGATATATACATGTTGACGTTCTATATTCCTTTAAGTATAGCTTCACACTTTGGAAGGCAAGGGAGGAGGATCACTTGAGGCCAGGAGTTCAAGACCAGCCTTGGCAACATATCAAGACTTCATGTCTACAAAAAATTAGCCAAGAGCGGTGGCGTACAACCTGTAGTCCTAGCTACTCAGGAGGCTAAGGTTGGAGGATTGCTTTGGTCAGAGGGTTTGAGGGTGCAGTGAGCTATGATCATGCCACTGTACTCTATGCTGGGCAACAGAGTGAGACCCTGTTTCTAAAAACTAAAAATAAAACAAAAATATACCTTCAAACTAAAAACAAACCCAGAAAAAGCAACCAAATATCACTTGTTTTCCATGACCTCATGCTCAACTAAGGCAATTAGGGTGTGTAGACAATTAGAGTGTAAAGAATAATTTACCAGGTGAGGCTGGTTGCTTCTTTTCCTGTGAATATTCTGTACTACCCCTGACTTTTACAGAGCGGTTTCAAACATTTTCTAACATTCAGAAACCACATTAATACTCCCAAAATAAAAAAAAAACTTATGGTATACAAGTACACAACAAAAGGTCACTTAAATACTTTATTCTTCTCAAATTACCTGAATATTGGTATTAACAATGAATAAGGGCAAGAGGGAGTAAATTTTATTGAGTACCTACCTACTATATGTCCAGGCACTGTACTAGTCATTTGGCTCAATTTTTAACAGTCTTATGAGGTAGTAGAAATAAGAAAGCAGGCTCAGGGCTAGTGAGAAGCAGAGACCTGACTTAAAAGCCTATCCTCTGCAACATCGCATTTTCTTTACAAGAATACAAAAAATGAACATAGATGTGCTGGAATATATACCTGTGTTTCACGTTTTTAAGGATAAAATATATTGGTGCAGAGCAACGTACATCATTGTTACTTAAGTTTATGATGGACACACAGATTTAATAAAAAGATGGCAAAAAAATTACCTGCACTATTATTATCATCATCCTGTTCAATGAAGACATGATCCAAAATAAAGCTGAGCAACTCAGACTGCAATGAAGAATCAGGGGGTATAAACTAATGGCTCTAACATGTCACGCCCTCCTGACATAATCTGATGGCTGAAGATCATCAAAATATCACATAGAATAGTGAAGGCCTATTTAAAGAAAAAAAAAGAGGAAAGCATGCTATAATTCAAGATTTCTCACTAACTGCCACAAATAATTTACATATTTAACACAGAAACAGAATCCAATTCTCTATATTTAAAAATCTTAAGAGAAATCAATGTTTAGTATTTTCCTAAGATTCTAAAGCTGAGAAGTGTAATTTCTGTAACAATGACTACTTATATTTGTATAATGCTTTACTAACTGCAAAGTAACTTCACATTTTTTTTTTTTATTTTCAGCAACATTAAGTGACTTGACAATATGCTATACACTGTCAAAATGTGCAGGGTCAGAACTTAAACTTAGGTTTTCTAACACCAAATCCCCTACTTTGCACTATATTGCAATGCCCCAAGGTATTCATTCTCAAATATGAAATAATATACAAACCACTCTTGATTCTACAGAAGAAAAAATATTAAAGAAGTATTAGAGATCACAAAATCTATGGGGCTTATTAACACTCTCATTGTTCACACATGTACTGATTAAGTAGAGAAAACATAACCAGATATGGGGCTGCTTGCTACTTATCAGGTAAACTTGAACGTATTATAATAAACATAAGGCTGAAGTTGTATCTTAAGGAGCTTAATAAAAACTCTGTCATGGATTTTAAATGGAGTCACAGACTAGTTAATTATTTGCTGGTATGGGGTAATGAAAACAGAATTTTAGGGTTAAAGTAAATCAGAAAATACATTTAAAGGAAGACCATTCCTGGAAAGACAATATAATACAGAGCACAAAGCAGATCTTATTAACAGTTTTTCCATTTTGGAACTAACCATATTTACTTTTTCTCTTTACGTTTTTACTCCTTCCTTCCGTCTCTTCTCCTAACTACTATAATAGTAATTTATACCTATTAGCATATTTCAGTTTACAAAAACTTAGCACCATAAAGAGTAAGGATGTCAATTATTAAGTATGATGATATTTACTAATTAGCTAAACTGGGAAAGCAAGTGAGCTGGCCAGGACATATTCTGGGAAGCTGCTGGGAAGACTGGGCACACAAGCTATTTAATAACCAAATAATTAACCTCTATGACCTGAACAAGGGATTATATAAGAGGTTACACAGGATAACCCACAAGGATTATGTGCTAATGCTATAAAAATAGGGAATATTACGCTGAATAGCTTGGTGTCACATGCAAATATAAAGTAATATCTCATGCATGAGGTTTGGATCCGTGCATGTCATTAAAATCCTATTCCAAGAGTTTAAATGTAAACTCAATTTAATACTATGAGCAATCTTGTTCCTTTCATCTGAATTATAGAGATGAAAATTAAAGTACCACACCCTTTATTGCTATAGTTCAAAACTACACATGTAAAATTGGAGAGAATTCAGCAATATAATAGTTATGGCAATATACTTCATATTTTTGGGGAAAAAAAGGCAAAATTCAGTAACTGCATCTTGCCATTGAATACCTTCTAATTCATGTGTGACCAAGCATATATGTATGGTAGGGACAAGAGAGAACTGGAAAGAAGAAAAAAAGAGGCTAACAGCTGGGCACTGAATGAACATTTTAAAATACAAAAATCCAAATATGTTTTATTAAAATTAGCTTTGGTATTTTTAAATTAAATAAAGACAAGCGCCAAACAAAAGGGTTGGTATATTTGAATAACACTGACCTAAAAAAATATACCTAACATACCACAGCATCCAAAAATCAGAGTCAGGTTGACTATTGGGATTCTACCTCAAGAAACAAAGGTTAAGCTGTATGAAATGGTTGTAAACTTTGAAATCACCATAACTATTTTGATTATACCACATTAATAGTTCTTATGAAATGCTTGCAAAAACATCTTCCCATAAAAGCATTTTAAAAGCATGTTTCCAATGAGGCGTAATCCTCTCAGTTGAGGGAATTAGAACTAACATGATGTTAGTTCTAGGATCAAACCAGTAACAGCCTATTTCCAGAACTGAAAAGGTTGGAAGTAATGGAAGCATGAAGGCATATGGTTGGGAAGGTAACACAGGGAAGACAGGAAAGTGATTGTAAATGTTTATTTCAGACAAGGTCCACAGGAAGATCAAGATGGGTGAGAATGCCAACATCTGATATTCTCAGAGATAACAAAACCTTATGGACTTCTCCACCCTGGAGCAAACTTGGTATATTAGTTGCTTTCAGGAAGTGACTTTTGTGATTTCATACACCTATAATTTATATGAAGAAGTCTGTTTACCATATGTCATAAAGAAACAACATAAAATAACTATCATATAAGAGTAATCTATAATGCAATTATAAACTCCGTATGAAATTAATCAATTTTATTATGCACGAGTCCAGTATGTTAACCTATTTTTTTAGTATGGCATACATAGGCAGATAAAAGATATTTATGCTTTGCTCAACCTTAGTATTATTTAAACTTTCTACATTAGTTCAGATTTTACAAAGGTTGCTTACAAAAAGATTATCACCTATAGTAATTACTAACCTGTTCCTTAACAGTAGTATTCACGTTGGTGAGGTAATGTTGACATATCTGACAAAATACTCTCATTTGTTTCTTTAAACGCAGCAAAGTCCTCCTTGAAAAAATTTAACGTGAACTTTTAAAAAATATTGTATGAACAATTCAGTATTTCTTTAAAATGTTTTCAATTACATAAAACATTATCATATACATAGCTTTATTAACTCTACTTGTACATTTGATTTAAATTTCTTCTTTATAATTTAAAAGAAACAAAAACAAAGAAAACGAGACAATTTGTCTTACAAATCTCACCAAATTGCAACCTTAAAAATTTGAGGGCCAGGCACAGTGGCTCACGCCTGTAATCCCAGCACTTTGGGAGGCTGAGGCGGGCAGATCATGAAGTCAAGAGATGGAGACCATGGTGAAACCCCGTCGTTACTAAAAAATATTAAAATTAGCTGGGCGTGGTGGCGCACACCTGTGGTCCCAGCTACTCGGGAGGCTGAGGCGGAGATTTGCTTGAACCCAGGAAGCGGAGGTTGCAGTGAGCCGAGATCGTGCCACTGCACTCCAGCCTGGCACCTGGCAACAGAGCAAGACTCTGTCTCCAAAAAAAAAAGAATGAGGTATATTAATAGATAATATCCTAAGACTTTAGTATATTAAGAGGATGAGAAAACTTATATAATTGATATGGCAATCTTTAATAAAGCCATTAGCACAGAATGCTAATAAAGATTTATGCTCCATGCTCACATCATTTGAAGGGTGGTCAACCCATAAATGGAAGAAAATAATAAAAAAGAAACAGCATCTTCCATTTCTTGTTAGAAGGATACTGGCTGTACCTTATAAAACTCAGAATGGAAAACATCTATTTTGTGGTATTACTCGAAATGTTAAAATGTCTCTAACTTTTGAATTTTCTTTTTTTTTCTTCTTTTTTGAGATGGAGTCTTGTTCTGTCACCCAGGCTGAAGTGCAGTGGCATGGTCTCGGCTCATTGCAACCTCTGCCTGCCAGGTTCAGGCAATAATTCTCCTGCCTCAACATCCTGAGTAGCTGAGATTACAGGTGCATGCCACCACACCCAGCTAACTTTTGTATTTTTAGTGGAGACAAGGTTTCACCATGTTGGCCAGGCTGGTCTCGAACTCTTGACCTCAGGTGAGCAGCCCTCCTCAGCCTCCCAAAGCCCTGGGATTACAGGCATCAGTCACTGCGCCCGGCGTACCATAATTTTCTATTCACCCCTTTCCTCTACTAAAAATACTGCCTTTTTTTCCAGTTTTTTAGCTTTCAACATAGATGAGCAACATATATGCTAATATAGTCACCGTTCCTACTCTAAGTTTAACATTTACTTAAATAAACCTTTTCCTAAGTGTTTGATAAAAAGTACACAATGGGCAGGGCACAGTGGCTCATGCTTGTAATCCCAGCACTTTGGAAGGCCAAAGTGGGCGGATCAGTTGAGGCCAGGAGTTCAAGACAAGCCTGGCCAACATGGTGAAACCTATCTCTACTAAAAATGCAAAAATTAGTGGGTGTGGAGGTGCATGGCTGCAGTCCCAGCTACTCAGGGGGCTGAGGCACAAGAAATGCTTGAACCCAGGAGTCAGAAGTTGCACTGAACCGAGACTGCACCATTACACTCCAGCCTGGATGGCAGAGCAAGACTCTGCCTCAAAAGGGGAAAAAAAAAAAGTGTATAATGTTAACAATACTATACTGATTTTTCAAGAGGAAAAATCCATTTGTAGATGTTAACAGCATCTTAAAAGCCCAGAGAAATTCTACGCATTTAACATTAATCTGTGGGTTTAGGCAACACAAACTTATTATCAAGAGAAGGATTCCTTTTTGAAGAAAATGTCTACAAACAACAAACTGCAAAACTCTCAGAAACTGCTGGATATTTCTAAAAATGAGCCCAAACAATATTTAAGGCAATATCCAGTACTACAAGTACAATGTTTAAGCTTCCAATTTACAAACGGAAAGGCAGTCCTGTTTAGTTCAATTACTAAACACACTAAGGATTACCATTATGGGTAAAGCTTTAAAAGCTCTATATGTACTATTAGCTGGCACTGGCACATCATATATTCAATCAGAAAATGATTGATCATGAATTTGAAATGTCACTAGAGAGATCCTGGAATACGAATAAGGTGATCCCAAAACAATACCAGGGCATAAGAACATCTAGAGGCAGTTGGTTTATTATCTTCAATTTATGTAATCTAACACTTATATCTGTTTCAAAGGCTCTTGGTCACCAACTTTGAGAATACAGAAAACCACAGATCATGCCACCTTCAAATGGGAACAATTTTTAATTAAAAATCGTACCTTGAAACAAACCATATTAATGTCCTCCACTGAATATACATCAAACTACAAATAACAGTACATCAGAAATAAGCAACATTTCACTGAAATAATAGATCTCATTAAATGTGTAAGTTTGCTGAAAACAGTTAATGACATTTAGTCGCATAAAAACACTACAGAACTACCACAAACCTTTGTAGAGCTGCTTTCAGTTATCTTAGCAAGTTGCCAAAGGATTACATAGTGAGTACACTGCAGTGCGTGAATAACAATCTGTAAAAAGCATCAAAAGGATATAGTTAAAATTTAAGTCACAAGACTTCACTTTTCGAAGTTAAATGTGCAACTAATAAATAAATAAAAACCTGCTCAGGCATGTCTCCATTTTCAATTCCAGTTTTCAAGAGTTTGTAATTACAAGCAAATAAATCCCACTTTGAAAGGTCATGGGCACTGCAAAAGAAAAAAAAACCGTTAAGTTTTATTAAACAGCTAAGCCTAATGACAATTGTTTTGGACTTGAGTGTTAACAGAATGCAGTAAATACAGTAAACTTGAAAATGCCCCTACAACAACAACAACAACAACAACAAATTAGCTTAGAAATTAACATTATAACCCACAAAACATGCAAGTTGATTTCTACAGTTCTAAGAAAATAGAAACTTCAAACTTCAACTTACTTATGAAAAGCAGTAATCCTCTTCAATGTTGACAATACCTGATATGCATCATCTTCATCAGGTTCTTCACCCTATGAATATTAATTACACATTAAGAACCATTAAAGTGAAAAATTCTAGGCTATCAAAATGTTACTATTACCTTGAAAAACAAAGAATAACACAACAAAACCCACAAATGAGCTTGTCATTCAATACCTAGATCTGGTCAAATTTAAGGCAATATGACTGGGGTAATAAGTCAACACAAGCTGGTTGTCATAGGAACAATATAACCAAGAGAAAAAAACGAAAATGATATCTCTTCTTTTTTCTTCTAAGTAAACTTGACACAAAACTATAAAGGCATCTATTTTTTCACAGTAATAAATGTACTAGGACAATAAAATACTTAAATGACAAGAAGATCAGAAAGACAATACCTAAAGGACAAAACCTAAGTACCTTAAACATATATCATCATAAAGATATATGACACTAATAACAAATAAATAGGGAAAAACCCTCTGAATAATGACTATATATGCTGGTCCTATTTGGTTAGCAACATTTGTTAACATTAGAATAACTTAAATTTTGAAAACTTTTACCAGTCTTACTCCAGGAAACAAAATTGCTTATACACTACTGACTCTACTGTGTTGAACTCTAGTTCTCTCAAAAAAGCACTTGTTTTTAAACTGTAACTCTTTTACAAAGTAATTAAATTTAATTAACCATTGCTTGATTTTAAATTATTTTGTCCTAATCACAATCATATTCAGCCAAGAATAGAGCCATTAAAATTTTTAACTGAGAATGTAATAATTGTACATCAACATATTTGCACAAACCTCCAATTAGTAAAACTTAATAAGCTAGGAATAATGATATACATGAAATAAAAGTTAAATGAGTAATTAATAAAACAAGAAAACTAGAAATTACAAAGTCCATATGATTTTACAGCATTAACAATAAAGCTGATGTGGAAAAGGTTAATGGCATTAATTTGACAATTATGAATTTTTATTTTATTCAAAAAATTTAATGTAAATATATATTTCTGGAAAAAATAACAATCACAATAAAAATACAAGTGTATTTAAGTGCTATGCACTAAGCCTCTTTGGAAATACAAGAGAACAACACAGGACACTCCAAAAGTAGCAATGGCTATAATAGTAATTTATTAAAGTTTTATAATATCGAAAACCAGGCCAGGCAAGTGTTTCACCCCTGTAATCCCAGCACTTTGGGAGCCCGAGGCAGGTGGATCACCTGGGGTCAGGAATTCCAGACCAGTCTGGCCAACATGGCGAAATCCTGTCTACTAAAAACACAAAAATTAGCCTGGTACAGTGGCGCATGCCTATAGTCCCAGCTACCTGGGAGACTGAGGCAGGAGAATAGTTTGAACCTGAGAGGCAGAAGCTACAGTGAGCTGAGATGGCACCATTGCATTCCAGGCTGGGCAACAGAGCAAGACTCCGTCTCAAACAAACAAACATACATACACATACATACATACATAATGTCCTTCCCTAACCTACACTACCAAAACACTGAGAAATACTCTACTTTTTCAGGCTATCTACTCTAAATCTAGCTCTCCTTTTCTGTTCCAGTAACACCCTATTTCTTAACAGCCCCTGGTTCAATGAACACCAGGTAACTGTCCAGATCATTTCTCAAAACAAAAAAGATGTTAATTTTGCTTTCACCTTATCTAAGTCACAGATTCTTACCACTTTTCTATTTTGGTGGAGGAGTAGCCCAATGAGTCACAGAATGAAAAGCCTGAACATCGTTTCAAAATACTGCTAAAGACTATCACTAGGACTAACACTTGGGCGACTAAGTAGCTTACTGGAATAAGAGGGTCTCAACTGACAAAATACTTGTAATAGTTATAATATATACCTCTTGCAGAAAATCTTCAAGAAGCCGGTTAAATTTATCTGCCAATTCATCTATCAGTTGACTTCTTGAAATATCTACTCTGTTGAAGATTGTGAACTCTTCATTACAGAGTGCATGGTAAGTTTTAGAACATGCTTCCAAAACATCTGTATCTGTGTGCTTCTCTACAATATTCGGATCTGTCGCAATAAGGCATCCAAATGCTGCAAAATAATAACATTCTTCATCAAAACTAAGGCATATATGATAGGTATAAAGTGACTACATCACTGTATCACCAAGGAGAAAATTTTCAAATACAGTAACTCTGTAACACGGGGCATACATTTTAAGGCACTTTTCTAATCATAAATAAATATACTATCCAGCCATACTTATTCCTCAACTTTAAGGGAAGTAATATTATCTGCCTCACAGGGCTGTGCTGAGAATGTTTATATAAAGAGCTTACAATAATTCATAGAACATAGCAAAAGCGTTCAATAAATACTAGCTGATTCTGTCTTATAATTGTTATTATCATCCATGGCCATGCCACCCTGAATGCACCCAATCTCATCTAATTGTTATTATCTAGTTATCCACCCCCAGTCTCCATAAGTGATCAGTGATATAGTCACATAATAGCTAAGAATGAAGGTACAGTTGTGGGTATGAAGCAAAGGGAAGCATCATTACCACCATTCTGTAAGTCAAACTAATCTAAAATACAGAAGACCTAAGCTATAGGTTTCCTTTCTTAAAATATGTTCCACAAACAAATTTTAAGAAATACAAACGCTATGATGAAATGAGCTAAACAATTTTTAAGGTTTTTTTTTTTTTTTTACACAAAATAATCTTACCTTTTCTAATCGTCCAGTGGTATATATTTCCAAATCAAAGTACTGAGGCAACTGCAACAAGTTAGTCACCTTTTCTGCATCTACAGAGTACTGTGAAATAGAAAGATCATGTTGAAAGATCACAGTAAGTTAAGCATTATAATATTCTGTGAGGCATTTAGAAAAAAAACTGTGATTTCTTTAGTAACACTATGATACTGACACAAACTTACTTTTGCTAATAACTGAGGAAGGGCCACGGCAAAAAGCTCAGTGATCTTCGTCCTGTCATCCAACTGAGTCTTCTTCTCCTTTGCTGTAAGCACCTAAAGTAACACAAAGACTTTTATATTTATTAAGCCCACTAACTGTTAAAATGATTACTAAAACTTTAAGAGATGGACACAAAAATTTCACTATAAAACATTATCCCTAAAAGTAACACAAAAGAGAATAACTACACATGATAAAAACACAAAGCCATCTGAAATAACAAAAAAATTTGGATAGTCCTAGAGGGAAAATCAATATCCAATAAGACTAATCAACTCTAAGTTTGGATGATAGGAGAATCAGTTAAAAATAGAAAATACAGTTTAGGAGCTTATATATAAAATATTGAAATTGATAGCATTTCTGCTTACTCTAGACTGTGGTACATGACATGTAAGTTACAAATTCAAAACACTAAATTGCTATCAGCAATTAACAAAAAGAAACAGAAATTTTTAAAAAACAAACAGAAAACATAGAAAGCATCACATTCAGTGTCTTCAATAAAATTTTTTCAGTTATATATAGATCACAATATAAAAATGTATTTTGTGCGTTACAGTCAAAAGTTTGAAAAACCCTGTGTGTTGACATAAAATGCAAATTCATGTAAACTTTATAATAATGCATTAAAATCTGATCCCAGGAAATAGAACTTTCCCTATTTTAATAAAAAATTAACTACATTTTTATTTTTATTTTAGAAGAACATGATAGCAAATCTATAAATAAAACATATCACTGCACCATTCCAAATGGTGCACACTACATTCAGTCATAAAGGCAAGGACTGTCAATCATATATCTTGCAGTAACTAAAAAAGTATCTATAGAGAACTCAAATTTCTCAAATTGCTAATGCTTTAAAATTTACTTCTAACACATTTATAAGCAAAGGTCTTCTGAAAAAATAAAACAATTTTTAAAAATGTTGTTTCATGGTTAAAATGAAATTTTTAAAAAGATATTGAAAAAGGAGAAATAGAGTTTAGAATATTGAAAATACATTGATTGGCATACCCCTTTTTCCTGTCCCTCTTCCCACGGGAGGATGACATTCAGCTGCTTGTCTAATAGTACAAAGCATTATTTCAATCAGAGCACTCTCTTGCCTATCTGTTAGTGCTAAAAAAAAAAAAAAAAAAAAAAGTCAGAAAGAAACAGCCTATTTCTTTCCTCTATATGGCACTTGTAATTATTACATAACACTTTCTTCTGCTTGTAAACAGAATCTGACCTAAGGTACTAAAGAAAATCCCATTACTACATCACAGAAAAGATAACCTTCCTAAATCCCTCAGCATTCCAAATCTATCCACCACAGATCCATACATTTGGGTAAAGAAAGTAAGAACCCAGATACAAAAAAATAAAGCATGTTGACAGCAATTACATCTTTTTACATAGCAGAATATTTATGTATATGAAAACAAAACTATGCACAAAGTAAGATTTTCTATCAAATTATCTTAAAATTAAAAGGATAAACAAATGAAATGAGTACAAAACTACTTACAAAACTGTCTAAACAAAAAAATCTTAATTAAACATCCTTACCTTCCTCTCCACTAAGTGGCTCTTCCAGCAACAAGCTATTCATACATTCCCAGTCTTTGAGCAGCTCAGTTGCACAGTCCCACATGCTATCCACAAGGTATGCTGCGTGCTCATGTAACTAAAATTTAAAAAGAGCAATGTGGTCTTAGACAAATAGCAAACTAGCCTTAACTCAAAAGAATTGAAGCTTTATTGGCACCACATACAAACTCTCAAACAGCTATCTATTTTTTGATGTCAAACAGATGAAAGGACAGAGAAGAAACTGCCTTAGTTTGCTTGCTCTAAGAAAGACTTGTTAGGTAGCATCATTAAACATTTTTAACAATGATAATTAAAAATTAAGGTGGAGTCTTGCTCTGTCGCCCAGGCTTTTATGAAATGGGTGCAATCTCGGTTCACTGCAACCTCCGCCTTCCGGATTCAAGTGATTCTCCTGCCTTGGCCTCCCAAGTAGCTGGGACTACAGGCATGCACCACCACGCCCAGCTAATTTACGTATTTTTAGTAGAGATGAGGTTTCACCATGTTGGCCAGGCTGGTCTCAAACTCCTGACCTCAGGTGATCCGCCCACCTCAGTCTCCCAAAGTGCTGTGATTATAGGCATGAGCCACCACACCAGTTCTGGAAAGTACGTTATAAAGAGATTATATGCATACTTACTGCTTATTTGGACCTAATATTACATCAGTTAACTACTCTCAATTCTTAGGTATGCTAAGAATTTACTTTAACTGAATGGAAGTGATAACGGTTAATTAAAATACAAAATGCATGTCTGTCAATTCAATATATAAGCAGAACATTCTCTTCATTATGTGAAGTTTAAAAGATCCTACTGTTGGCTGGGTGTGGTGGCTCACACCTGTAATCCCAGCACTTTGGGAGGCCGAGGCAGGCAGATCACCTGAGGTCAGGAGTTTGAGACCAGCCCGGCCAACATGGTGAAACCACTTCTTTACTAAAAATACAAAAATTAGCCAGGCATGGAGGCACGCACCTATAATCTCAGCTACTCTGGAGGCTAAGGCAGGAGAATTGCTTGAACCTGGAACGCAGAGTTGGCAGTGAGCTGAGATCACACCACTGCACTCCAGCCTGGGCAACAGAGTGAGACTTCATCTCAGGGAGCGGGGGAACACCCTACTGTTTCCCGACTCATTTGGCGGGATGAGGGGTATCATAATCATGATACAAAAATCTGTCAAAGGAATTACAAGTAATAAAAAATATAAACCTAAATCCTTTATGAACATAGAGGGAATGTCCTCAAAAATTGGCAAACTGGGCCAGGTGCCGTGACTCATGCCTGTAATCCCAGCACTTTGGGAGGCCAAGGAGGGAGGATTGCTTGGGGCTAAGAGTTGAAGACCAGCCTGGGACACAAAAACCCCCAACTGTCTACAAAAATCTAATCAAATAAACTAGCTGGGTGTGGTGGCACACAGTTGTAGTCAGAGCTACTAGGTAGGCTGAGGCAAGATCAATTGAGCCCAGAAGTTCAAGGCTGCAATGAACTATGATTACGCCACTGCACTTCACGCTGAGTGACACAGCAAGACTCTGTCTCTTAAAAAAATAATAAATCAATCAAGTAAAATCAAATAAAAAATTTGCAAACTGAATCCAGCAATATATAAAAAGAATAACATCATGAACAAGTAGGTTGATTCAACATTTTAAAAGTCATTCAACATAACACATTAACATAATAAAGGATAAAAATAAAACAATCTCAAGGAATGCAGAAGCTTTTTACAGAATTCAATTTCCATTCATGTTAGAAATTTTCAGCAAAGAAAGGATAAAAGGAAACATCCTCAATCTGATTATAAATATCTATAAAACACCTATAGCTAACAATATAATTAATGTCAAAATATTGGACACTTTTCCCAGAAGATCAGGAGCAATCCAAAAATGTCTACTCTCACCACTTCAGTCAATTTTTTTTTTTTTTTTGAGACAGAATCTTGCTCCGTCACCCAAGCTGGAGTGCAGTAGCATGACCCTGACTCACTGCAACCTCTGCCTTCCGGGTTCAAGGGATTCTTGTGCCTCAGCCCCACAAGTAGCTGGGATTACAGGCATGCACCACCAAGCCTGGCTAATTTTTGTATTTCTTGTAGAGATGGGGTTTTGCCATGTTGGCCAGGCTGTTCTCAAACTCCTGGCCTTATGTGATCCACCCACCTCAGCCTCCAAAAGCGGTGGGGATTACAGGCGTAAGCCACCGCAACCGGCCCTACTCAACAGTCTACTGAAGGTCTTAGCCAATTCAATAAGGCAAGAAAAAAAAAAAGGAAAAAAATGTTGGAAAGGAAAAGGAAAATCATCTTTATTTGCAAATGACCTGATTGCATAATGTAGAAAATCCTGAAGAATAAAGAACCAATTATATGCCCAAATACAGAAATAACTAGAAAATTAAAAGGCCCAATCACTAACTAAATAATATATAATACGAACACCAAAAATAAATTTTGAGTCCTCTCAATATCTGGCTAACAGGTAGGTTTCCAACTTTAGGGAGACTAGTTTAAGTCAACATCTACAATTTAAATGGCAGGTACTAACATTTGAGATCTTACAATGTTCTAGGTCTATGTTAAGTTTTATACAGATTACAGATTGTTTCAGATTACCCATCTTTTTACTAGGAAACTGAGGCTTAGAAAGAGTAAGTAGCTAAACCTAAAGGTCACACAAATAGTAAGCAGAGTAGCCCAACTGGCAATCAGGATTTTGAACTCTAAAATTAATATTCTCAGCACTATACATAAATCCTACTGTTTGAACATCTTACTAAAAGTAGAAAGCATATTTTAAAAATTTGTGGAGTGGGTAGAGCTTCACTCTAGTCACAATTTACTGTGCTACACAGAATATTTCTTTTTAATGTACCTCATTTTAACCCCTTTTCCAAAATTTTTTGAACCTAAGTATAAAATAAATACTATCAACTAACCTCACTTTCTAGAAAGAAAAAACCAATGTCTTAACAAGGTTGGCATTTGGACCTTGTCTTCCTCTTCTTTTCATCATTCCATCATCCTCTGGATCTCTACGACTGAAGAGCCTGTGAAAAAAGTAAAATATTTTTTTTACGACAACAAAACAAATATTTCCTAATCAAAAAAAATTAACTGTGCGGATTTCATATTTAAGGATCTAACAAAGGAGTAAAGGAGAACTGGATAGGTACAATATCATCCAACATTTTGGCATACTACGCAAGTAATTACTATAAACCCTTTTCATTTCATGTTTGATGGTAATTCTAAGTCCTTTTAAACTAACTTCTCAAGTTAATTGTACTGAGTTATCAATTATTTCTTTTTAAAAATCTTACTGTATTTTATATAACTGTCACCTTTCATAAAAATAGTACAATGACAAAGCTACACCATTTACGCTAAAAAATCTATGATACATATTCATCTTGAAAAGTAAACACATACTTTCCTTCCTTTCTTCTTGCAAAGTTATCCCAACTTACTGTCCTTTTACTATGGATAGCATGGCCATTTTTCCTCATAAACAACAAGAGAATTAACACTAAACAGCAATAAATAGAAAACTGTAGTGTAAATGTTTTATACCACCTACTCTTTCTAATAATTGCTGCACCCCAAACAGGCAATTTTAATAAAATCAAAGGAACAAGAAAAGTTTAATCTATATGGCTCAAAATGGTCTCTTTGAAAGCCATTGTATAACAATCTTTGAGTGTTTTCTGTGATCAGATATTCACACTTCTACTCATACTTCCTAATCTGAATGTTAAATAGGATCGTAAAAGTAAAGAGACTGTAGAATTCTTGGGATTCTTATGTCAAACTATATTAAGTACTTGAAGAACCTTTTAATATTTTCTAAAGAAAAGGAAAAATAAGTTTAAGACTAAATATAGCCTGTAGGCCCAGCTAGTCGGGAGGCTGAGGCACAAGCAGCACTTGAACCTGGGAGGCACAGGCTGGGTACAGTGAGCTGAGATCACACCACTGCAAACTCCAGCCTGGGCAACAGAGAGAGGCTCTGTCTCAAAAAAAAAAAAAAAAAAAAAAACACTAAATGTAGCATAAGCAATATTTAGAAGATGAAGCAGGTATTAGAAGGGTAAACAATTAGGAAGAGGTCAGTCTTAATATTATAATATAGTTAGCTATCTTTCCAAGCATGTTCACTGAAAGACATGGGTACATTTCCCTTTAAAGACCTAACTTAAATAAATCAAAGAACTTAGGAGAAATCTAAACTTTTAAAGGAAATAGTAAAATGTGAAAGCTTCGATATGATCTGTACTGAGTAATTTTTAAAGTAAGTTATATATATAATCTTAATGTCCAATGTAACAAAACAAATAACTGCTATGAAAGCATGCCTTAGAAAATGAGTAACAGAAATATAGATTTACTTTTTGTAGAGAAATTCTCCAGCTGCTACTGCTACTGGCCGGTGAGCTGAATAAACCAGATGATAAACATTTTCACAATCTTCTGCGGTAAGGACTTCTTCACTACTCCTAAGAAATAAACAGTAACAGGTGCTTTTAGTAATGTCATAATTCAAAGCATATTAACAGTACAAAAATTCATGTTCATATTTTTAAAAAGTTGTAAAGTTTCACTAATTTGTGTTAAAGGAAAAAAAAAACCCAAACCAATCTTACTTATCATCCACCAAAATCTGTCAAGATAATGGCAGGTAAAATTAAAAGTGAATACAGAAGGTAAACAAATGAACGTTTAAGATTTATGTCACATGGATGACGGAAGAGGAAGACAAAATAATGAAAACTAATATGGAAACTAAAGGGCAGCAAGCTAAGAGCTTAGAATTAAAAATCACAGATAATATTTTGTTCATATTTCATAGTAACATTGAGTTATAACATTACATCAAAATGTACTAATGTCCCATTTATATCACTTTAATCAAGAATACCTCATCCATGATGTACTGAACACCATATAAGGCAATACAAGTGGTTTTTCCAAATAACTAAAATCTAAGTGCCAAAGATCTTTAATTGCAATCACTGAAAAAAAATATATATTACTAAAACGTAATGCTCATTTTTCTTAAAGAACAAAATAAGCCTAACAAAATATTTTCAATAAATCATAATCATTATTAAGGCCCATCAACCACAGTACTCCAGGGTAAACGCTGTTGTATTCTTCCCTTGCACCTGCATTCAGGGTCCTGGACCCTGGCAGCTCTTTCTCTCCCAATAAGCTTCTAGTCTACTGTGATATATATAATCTATGTTTTTACCACTGTATGTAAATTAAAATCATAGGACCACTGCCAGAGGAAAAAAAGCCTAAGAATACTGAATAGTTGAAGCACAAAGATCCTTTTTTTTTTCCCTGTTGTGCTGAAAGCTTCCAGAAGTCTGATATCTAAGTATCACTTCTTTTTGAGAGAAAAAGAAACTAAATTGTTAAAATTCAAGTTTCAAAAGCACACTGATTTCAATTGCTCTTTATATAATATCAGATTATTTTTGGAAAAATGACTTGTGTGTTTTTAACAAAATAACACTGAATCAGGTTGGGTGGTGGCTCACACCTGTAATCCCAGCACTTTGGGAGGCCGAGGTGAGTGAATCACCTGAGCCCAGGAGTTCAAGACTAGCCTGGGCAACATGAAACCTCATTTCTACAAAACACGAAAAAAAATTCGCCAGACATAGTGGGACTATAGTAGCTTTAGTTCCAGCTACATAGAAGGCTGAGGTGGGGGAGACAGATTGAGCCTGGGAGAGCAAGGCTGGAGCAAGCCATAATCGAACCACTGCACTCCAGCCTGGGTGACAGAGCAAGACCCTGTCTCTAAAAAACAAAAACACATTGAATTAAACAAGTTAAAGTATTGTAACTCTACAGAAGTTCACTCATCTTAACTTTTTGAAAAGGAACATTCCTAAGAAATCTAAATTATAATGACTGAAAATCAGCATGAATGGCTATGTCTACCACCTTTGATAAAAATATCAGAAAAAAGATGTCTCTGGTATACTGTAGAGGATGGTGGGAAAGAAGCTATACAAATATATGTAGAGTACTATTACTTTATTTCAGAATTCTTTCAATATTTTTATACATATGTATGTAACATTTATGATTTTTAAATATAATTAAAAATAAAGGAAAGAGGCCGGGTGCGGTAGCTCACGCCTGTAATCCCAGCACTTTGGGAGGCCAAGGTGGGCAGATCACAAGGTCAAGAGATCGAGACCATCCTGGCCAACATGGTGAAACCCCGTCTCTACTAAAAATACAAAAATCAGCCAGGCGTAGTGGCATGCGCCCATGGTTCCAGCTACTTGCGAGGCTGAGGCGGAAGAATCACTTGAACCCAGGAGGCGGAGACTGCACCACTACACTCCTGCCTGGTGACAGCAAGACTCCGTCTCAAACCAAAAAAAAAAAGGGAAAGTATACAACAGTTAACAGACTGCACAAGAAATTCCAAAGTAAGTGAATTCCCTGAATTATCAATAGCTGTAGAACTGCCTTCTTTTTAATTACTGCAATGTTGTCTGATTCACAGAAATGAGAATAACCACTATCATCTCACTGAGATGTGGTATTAAATGAAATTATCCTTATAAAGTGCTTATATTAGCATTATCTTACATACTAATTTAATTCTTCCTCTATTGATATACACCCTTGGTTGTTTTCAAAATTCTGCTCTTACAAACAATGCTTTGTTAGAGAACATGAGCATTTGAAATTCTGACAGATACTGAAGTTTTTCTCCAAGGAGCTTAGACCAATTTATATTCCCATCAACAATGTAAAAGGGCCTGTTATGGCATAGCCTCAACAACATAGTGTAATTACCAAACACTTTCTATTTTTGCCAAGCAAACAGATTTAAAACTCTCACTTTAAGATATATGTTTGTAAAGTGTGGCCCAACATCGTCTCATATGTTTAAATTTGTACTTTTCTGTCAACGATCTTGATCCATAACATTTGACTGTCTTCCTATTATTACAGATTTTTTTAACTGATTTGCAAAAATCAGCTCCTTTGATGCAAATATCTTGCCCAATCTGAGATTTGTTTTCAGAGTTTATGGTGTTTTATGGAAAACAGATATTTTTAGGTTTTATATAGTCAATTCATTGATCTTTTTATGTCTAGTTTTCGTATCATGCACAGAAAAACCTGACATGGTCACTTTATAGATGCATATGTGTTTATCTGTATTTTTATTCTGCTCCATTGATCTTTTTGTCTATTCATATACCAGGACCAAAATTTTTAAATTACTATGGTTTTATAATATATGACTTAAAATTATATTGGGCTAGTCCTCATTATTAGTTGGTATCATACTCTTCTGGCAACTCTTACATGATAAATTTTCCATATGAAATGTCAAGAATTTGCTTGCTATGGCTAAAAAACAGATACTTTGCCATTGTTATTTACATTGCGATAAATATACAGAATAGGAAGATTACAAGCCTTTAAATAGTGAGTTTTCCTAGGTGAGCTTTTCAAATTCAAGCCTTCTTTTATGTTCCTTAGTTGCATTTTATTAACACTTCTTCACGTATATCTGGTGGATTTCTTGTTTATTTCTAGGTATTTTTATAAAATGTTATATTATTTTCAAACGAGAAGACTCTGACTTTTAAGTGTCTCAACATACCACCCAAGTGCTTGGTATAGAGATATAACCCGATAAATTTTTACCATGAAAAGCAGAAAACAAGTGTTGGTGAAGATGTATAGAAACTGGAAATCTTGTATACTGCTGGTGGGAATGTAAAATGGTGCAACTTTTGTGGAAAACATTACAGCAGTTCCTCAAAAAAATATTAATCGAATTACCATATGATCCAGCAATTCCACTTATGGGTATACATAAAAGAACTGAAAGCAGAGACTCAAACAGATACTTGCACATCTATGTTCATAGCAGCATTATTGACAATAACTAAAGGTGAAAACAGTCCAAATGTCCATCAATGCAAAAATGTATAAACAAAATGTGGAATATACATACAATGAAATATTATTCAGCTACAAACAGGAGTACATGCTATAATAATGTATGAAACTTGAAGAAATTATGCCAAGTGAAATAGGCCAGATGCAAAGGACAAATATTGCATGATTCCACTTACACAAAGTATCTAGAATAGACAAGTTCATAGAGATAGAAAATAAAACAGTGGTTACTAGGATCTGGGGGGAAGGGGACGATGGAGAATCAGTATTTAATGGGTACAGAGCTCCAGAATGAAGTGATGAAAAAGTTCTGAAGATGGATAGTGGTGGCAGTTGCACAACAACGTGAATATAGGTAATGCCACTAAACCACACTTTAAAATGGTTAAAATAGTGAACTTTACATAATCTGTATTTTACTACCATTTTTTAAAAAGGAAAAATATGAATAACATAACATCACTATCAGATATTAACACAGTAGGTCTTAAACTCAGATTGTTTAAAGGTGCTATGAGTAGTATAACAGAGACATTCTTATAAATGCTCATACTCTAAAAGTGTAACAAAATATAATAAGCATGTTTTTTAATACACTGATGAGCTTATTTCAAGAGCATCAAAAACAGAAAAATAGGAAGGAAACTGGCCAAAAGGATGGGAACACATGAATTCTTAGCTCAGTTAAAATTTCCATATTCTATGGTTCCTTCTTCCTGTATTTTCTTAACTATACATGAAGAAATTCAACTTCTAGCTGTAAAACTCGACAATGTAAGCTACTAAAATGTAGACCTAGATGAGTCTGAACCAAATACTGTCATGTATTATTTAGATATCTGAACATTAGTGCAAATATGCAAGAAACATATACTTACTGTAAAACAAGAGTGAGTAATTTTATTGCTTGTACTGCAACATCATATTCTTTGTCAAGGGTCATAGACACAATTCTATCCTAAGGACAAAAAAAATTAAAATATTTTTCAAAGAAAAGCAAGAGAAAAGAGTTTGCAAATTACAAGTTATTTGTAAATTCTTAAAATAATGCTAACCTTGAACCGACTGGTAAAAAAGTTCCAGTTTGGAATTAAGCTCTTTGTTATAATAAAGCCCTTGTAGAGCAGTAAGACATTTGAGTCTTACTTCACCTTGCTGAAAAAAAAAAAAAAAAAAAAAGACAGAGACAATGCATTAAAGCTATGTATTTTCAACTTCAATATTCAAGATATGTACAATATTTTCTACTTTAAAATTTTAAACATTTCATACCACAGCATTCCTTCAGAAACTATCATCTTTGATAAAGCAAAAATAATAATCAGTATATACATTTATGACTAAATTCCTATGTGGTTACTATTTCTATAGTTCAAAGGGTAATTTTTGAAAATTTGTTAAGAACAAAATATTTAACATAAATGTTAAGAACAAAACTATTGTGAAAAAACAATAGGAGCATGTGTCACAGTCATTTTCTGCTATGGAAAGTAATGTTTGGAAAGAATATATACAATTAACTTCTTCAAGGCAAGTGAAGAGGCAGCCTAAGAGAATAGTAGTTTAATGAAAATACATTAAAAAGGTCAGAAACCAAGTTGTAAGGTATAATCCGGCTAAGATACAGGTTTATCAAAAGACAAGATCAAAACTGAAGAATTTTTTTTTAAGTATATAGCTCACAAATAACAGAATACTGGTGGTTCTTTGTGCTCTAAGAAATGCCTCACTACCATCATGATTCTAATATTTCAGCAAAAAATTGATTCACCATTAATGATTAAATCAGTGGCCAGGTTTAAAAAAACCTAGGGACTTTATGTGATAGAAATTAAATTTTTACAGAGAAGATAGAAAAGAATAAAGGGGAGCTTACAGAAATGTGTCACCGGGTATACATACAGGGAGATAACTCATGAATGAGAGCTACAGGCAGCCACACTGATGTGTAGAAAGCAGCAGTCTGAAGGGCACATCTTACCTTATCATGCATAGTCCAACCAACATATTTTAAATAACTGTCATTAAGAAAGGCATCACTATACATCTTCATCCAAATGCCAATCTCTTCAATGCATATAGCTCGAATTTCAGCTATCGCATCACTGAATGGAGGAAGGAAAAATGATGCATAATTAGTGCCAATATACCACAAAACTTATGGTTTATTCAAGAGATGCCAAGTACTTCAAATTTACTATGAATATGACACTATCTTAAGTATTACTGGGGATTGAAAAATAGAAATGAAGCACGGCCCTGAAGGCCAAAAGCTTACAGTCTAGGTGGCAAAGGATAAGTATCAACATATATTTAAAATTATATAAAACTACAAACAAAATCCCATCCCCACCTTTATACCATACCATATCCCAGCCTTTGCTCACACCTGCTGGGCATGGTGTGTTCAGAAGACAGCAGGCACACTTGTCTGGCTAGAGCATAATTTCCAGGTGAGAATTATTTACACATTACACTGAGGTCAAGCTCAATTGGATATGAATGTTAGACTAAATGATTTTAAATACATCTTGTAAGTATTGGTGAGTCATTAAAGGCAGAGGAATAATACAATAAAAGGATATTTTAGCTAAACTGCAATAATCTCTACGCATGAGAATGAGGAAATAGACTAAGGTAATGGTGACAATAGAAGTGAAAATATAAGAATGGACATGCGGACATTATAAAGCAAGCATTAACCTGATTCAATAACTCCAAGTTGAGGATATGTGGAAGAGCTGAATAAACATACTACTGAAATTTAAGAATAGGTTATAACAGAAATTGTAATAAGATTACTATTTCTTTCCTCTGTTCATTCAAAATAGCAAAAGAAAACATCTCACTTTAACCTATCCAAATTGTCCCACTGATATTCAATAGAAGGGAAGAGAGTCAGAAGTCAGCATGTGCAGGCTCTACTAACATAGTGCATGCAAAGGTAATTAAGTATTGTGTAGCCTGACTCCTAATAGCAGTAACTTCTATGGGCTGCAAGTCAGGCACAGTATTATCCCATTTTTCAGATGGGAAACACCAAATTCACAGGAGTTAAATAACTTGCCCAGAGTAACTCAGTAGCACAGTTTAGTCTAACATGATTTTACTATAACATACTTCCCGTTAATTTAGACTGCCTACACCACTAAATATGCAAACTTGCTAAGTAGAAATTATATAGTGCTATTATGAAAAAGCTGTCACAACTTACCGGTATCTATGTACAAACACTCCTTTAAATATTGCATTCATCATATTTTCTATTTCATCTTGATTTTCCTGAAGCTGTAAAGAAGCAGATCATTTCTTTTCAATTGTAAAGAAGACAATCAAAGGAACACCTTTAAGTTGTTACAAGCATGAAAAAGCAGAATTCTCCAGTATTTTGGTGAATTTTGAATTATATCAGACAACAGTAACCATACAGAAAAATTAACAGTTATATTATCAGGTAGCTAAAATTCCTTGATACCTGAAATATTTGACTTGGATTTTAATATTTAGTTATTAATATTAATATTTTTTTCTAATGTTCATAAATATCTACAAAGGAACTGTAAAGAAGGCCAGGCACAGTGGCTTATGCCTATAATCTCAGCACTTTGGGAGGCCGAGACAGACAGATTCCTTGAGGTTAAGAGTTCAAGACCAGCATGGCCAACATGCTAAAATCCCCACCTCTACTAAAAACATAAAAATTAGCCAGGTGTGGCAGCACAAGCCTATAATGCCAGCTACTCGGGAGGCTGAGGCACGAGGTTCAACCTGGGAGGTGGAGGTTGCAGTGAGCTGAGATAGTACCACTGCACTCCAGCCTGGGCGACAGAGCGAGACTCGGTCTTAAAAAAAAAAACAAAAAAAAAACTCTGTAAAGAAATCTGTAATGTAGTTTATTACATATCATTTATTATATAGCATATAAATAAATTAAGAGGGAAAAAGTATCAATACTTTATTTTAAATTATATGAAAAAGATGAGGAATTTAGACAGGAAGGGAAATAGCAGATTTTTCTCAGTTTTCTTGAGTCTGGATATTTTTTAAAGTTATTAACTATTTCGGAAACAACCAATTTAAAATTACAGCTACCAATCCCCCCCCCCAAAAAATTCAAGATCAGGTCAAAAATTTATAGATGACTGTGACAACTACTGAACTCAACTGCATCACTAATATTTTTGAAACCTCAGACTTTGCCTATTTGATATGAAAACAAACCATTTCCATTATGAAATAGCAAAATATTTTATCACCAATGAAAAAAGAATTTAAATTACAGCCACAGCATCAAAAGATTTTATTTACTGTTATTTAGCATAAGGCTCATTCAAAGCTCAATTTGGTGGTCAGTCACCAGTGTTAAACAAATGCCTTCTATGGTATTTAAAAAAAAAAACAAAAAAACCCCACTAATTTAGATGCTAATAAACAGCTTATGTTATTTTTCAAAGTGATTTCACCTAATTGTGAAACCTCTTTCCATCCTGACAAAAGGTTTTTCACAGTAGAGATGAATAATGCTAAAGCTTAAGATAACTTCTCAGACTAACCCCAGTCTCCTTACTTAAAGCCCTTTAGTCTTAATACTAGTCCACACAGATTGAAAATAAGAGAACAGTATTGCTGGCATGGATATTCTTCAGAATTTTGTTGGGTAAATAATTTGAAATGTTATTTACTTTTAAATATTTCAAAAACAATTATCTGAGGCTCTAGCAAAGTTATATCCTAATTAATGGTGACCAAGTTGGTTACACAACAGCCTAAATATTCAATATAAAAGTTTACCTCTTTCCGCTTTTGCAGCAGAAGTTCTAGCCTCTCATTGGCTCGTTTTCCAATCATTTTATTCCGTTCTGCTTCATATTGTCTTTGTGTATTATCCATATTAATGCTAAGATTTAGTGCCACATTCACCAAAGCTGTCATCAACTTCATAGCTATTTTTTAAAAAGTACAAATATGGTGAAATTAACCTAACAGATACAAAAATTTACAATTTAAGATCAAATAGAAAAATTAAGCAGAAATAAGCTAATCTGCTTCTAACAAAAGAAAGACACAGGTGCTATAAATAACAACAATAAAATAACATAAAATAACTTTTCAGGAATTATCTCCTAATCCTCACAATGGCCCTCTCAAAGGTATTATACCCATTTCATTCACAGTAAAATTGAAGCTCAGGGAAATTTACAAATTTGCCTCAGTTCATGTAAGCAGTCGAACCAGGATTCAAACCAAGGCAATTGGACTCCAGACTATACTTAAATCCCATTATTCTATAATATGTCCCCTAAAATAATCTTTTTCATAGATCATGATTCACCTTCTAAAGTAAATTTTAGTTCATAAAGAAGTTATTTAGCTATCTCAGTAATTAAAAGGAACTTGATGGCTTTATATCAAATAATATAAAAAAAGTTGAGGAATTTTATCAATATTTGCTTTCCTTTCATTTTACTCTATAACATATCATAAAGACTGATGAAATCATAAAGAGATCTCCATGGAAAGTCAAAAGTACAAAGGGTAAAATGTCACTTAATTAAAGTGCTTTTTCATAAAACTTCCTCCAGATCTCTACCTTTCTGTTACTAAACACTTATTCCTGATACAAGATTCTTATTACCTGGGATTAAAACTTATTAACTGAAAGATCTGATCACTTTTTGCTTTCTTTAGCTTACTCCAGGCTACTTCCCAGACTCGGTGCATTGCATGATAAAACAACAATAAAACTACATCTTTAATTTGCGGCTATTGGCTCTCTTAAAGAAAGATTTCCCAATTTTTTGCTCTAAGTTAATTTCATGCCCCTAGCAAACCAGTTTGTCACTCTGATCTAAAATTATTCATCTTGCACCATAATCCTTGTTTTAATTTACTTTAGCCATCAAGTTCTTGACACTGCTACCTTAAGTGCATAAAGCAAGATCACATTCGTATTTTCTGACTTCAAATCTAAAAACAAAAACAGAACATATGGGAAACTGCATTCTCTCTTTAACAATGAAGGACTTAGAAGTATATCTTTAATCACAGACTTAAATTCTTTGAGAAAATATTCTAAATGGAAAAAAACCTACAGAGAATAAAAAGTCTTTTTAATTAAAAACCAAAATACCTATTCTCTGAATAGGTGATAAATATATATATATATATATCATTAAGAATCAGAATACCATCATTACAATTAAAGCCTGTTTATTCATTGAAACTCAAAAGAACATATTCAATAACAGCTTATCAACAATTTTACCTTAAGCACAAAAGAGAAACTAATAGATTTTATGAAGTATAAAAATATACCTCATTTCAGTAACGTCAAAGATCCAAGAACTTGCCAACCTAAAGTTACCCAGAAACATAAGAAAAATCAACTTCTTGCAGTGTGATTGAAAAAAACAGGCATCATCCAGTAGGGGCCAGCCTACCTGGAGAGGCAACGCACACCAGAGACAAACTATACGGTCATCAGAATCACATACGCAAAATGACTGTGATGATATCTCCAAATCTGCTGTCAATATCTTCCCTGGTAACATATCCTTCAAGAACCCAATACATACCTATCATCCAATTTCCCCTTCTTGTGGCATAGCATTTTTAAGAATCCAATGCATACCTATAGTCCAATTTTCCCTTGCTGTGGCACAGTAGGCATAGTGTACAAGAAAATCACCATATAGTAGCTATAGTATACCTTACAGTATGCCTTCACAAAACCGAAACTGAAATTACCATCCCATTTCCAATAAATCACAGGAAGGATGGGGGGAGTGTCCTCTTAGTGGTCACTTTATAAATAAAATTAATTTGTATCACTCTTATTTCCTTTCCCTCCTTTAAGAGAAAGGAAAACACTCTTATTTCCTTTCATCTCAAGCCTAAGACAATATGTAGAAAATATTTTTAAATACTCACCTGCCAGGGTGCTTGTATGTTCGAATGCTTTGACTTGTGAGTCAGACAATCCTGTAAGAAGTGAAATGACTGTATCCATCATATACTCATCATATATGATACTATATTGACATTGCCGTACTAACACGCCAGTGACTCACAAAAACTGGATTTGAACTCTTCCACTGAGGACCAGCCATGGTAAGTGGATAATCTCCACTATCCTAAACAAAATTTAAAACAGGAATTTCATTTAGAATTCATGACTTAACATATCGCTTGCTTTTTAAATACCCTAGGCAAAAACATGAAACAGTATCTTATCTCACCTTTCTTCTCCAATTAATCCTCAAAGTAGGCAAGAGAATAATATATAAAGGTAGGGGTATTTTGAACACTCTACTCTTTAAGATCAAAATAGATATTCTGAATTTACTTTAATCAATGAAAATATACACCAATTACTCAGGTTAAAAATTTTAAAAGCCTCCTTCATCAAAGCAAAACATCCTGGTGGTAAGCACAGATATAAAGCAAAAGCAAACCAAAACCAAACCAAAATTCTATTTTTAAATGGATTCAAAATGATGGAAATAATATTTTCATCTAATCTAATAAATTCATATATGATGTATAAATCAATAAAACATTAGAAATATGTTTTCATTCGCTTCAATACATCACACAGTTAACAAATACAATCAATTTCTTAAAGAAATGGAAATGTAGCTAGCTTTGCCTTGGAAGACTGGTACTCAGGTTTCCCTTTGTACAGCAAAGAGGGCATCTCTCTAGTCTCAGGGTAAATTGAGATTCTCCACAAATCATTAAAAACAACCAAGACCACAGAATAAAATCAGAGACCAATACCATATAGAACATCTAAAAGTAAAGGTCTCTGACAAGAACATCCTAGAAATATAAGGTTAATTTTATCAGTACAGTTTAGTAAAAAAAATTTTTTTGAGACAGAGTTTTCCTCTTGTTGCCCAGGCTGCAGTGCAATGGCACGATCTCGGACCACTGCAACCTCCATCTCCCGGGTTCAAGGGATTCTTCTGCCTCAGTCTCCCGAGTAGCTGGGATTACAGGCATGTGCCACCACGCCAGGCTACTTTTGTATTTTTAGTAGAGACAGGATTTCACCATGTTGGTCAGGGTGGTTTCAAACTCCTGACCTCAGGTGATCCGCCTGCCTCAGCCTCCCAAAGTGCTGGATTACAGGCGTGAGCCACCACGCCCAACCAGTTTAAGTGAATTTTTAGCAATTAATTTTTGTCATTATAATGTTTTTTTAAATCTTAAGTCATGTCACATCTAAGTGCAGTTGTATCTCATCTGAGAATAAGTTCCTGATATTCCACAAAAAAAATTTTCTTGGTATTTTCTGATTAACTAATTTAGTGACTATATTGAAATATATCATCTTAATTGTTGTTAGCAACTTGGTTTGCTGACATTTTCAAACCATACTTCAGGACAATTAACTCAAATAGTTTTTTCCTTTTTAGTAAACATTTAATATTAAAAGAGTAAAAAATACCACTATTGAAAATTACCTCTCAACTACCTGTGGACTGATTAATAGCACTTAGTAATCATCAAAGCCATTTTAACTCATCTATCTTTTAGAATAATAGTTCAAAGCTCCTTCTCATTTTAAGCAAGAAAAAAAAGACCAAATAAAACTCAAATCAGACAAGGTTTTTTGCTTGAAAACTTAGAGTGAAAAATTCTGGAGGAACAAAACTACTGGCACTGAAATACAGCTGTAACCCAAACAAACCAAAATCTCTTCCTGAAGAAGCTTAAATTATAGTAAATCTATGTATGTATTTATTGGTAATGATACTTCAAAGAGCTCACTGTAATAAAAAATCAACTCAATCTAGCCCTAGGGAGGTAAGTGGGGGAAAACTCACTCTAAACTAATATGTAATCTTTGTTGTTCTTAAGAGTTTTTAAACAATAAAAATATCTATATACTCCTCTGCCCTAGCTACCAGGTTCCCCAAATATTGCTGAAACCTTCCTTTTACAACATTCCAGAATATGTTCTTATATTCTTCCTTGAAATTGTCATTTTTGGCAATAATAACTACCATTTATTAAATTCTTGCGATGTTCTGTGGACTGTAAAATGTTAAGCAATTTTCAAACATTACTCAATTCAATCTTTGTGAATAAAGTACTATTAGGCCCATTTTACAGATAATGAAATTGAAACTGGCTGGATGCAGTGGTGGCTGCCAGTAATCCCAGCACTTTGGGAGGCCAAGGCGTGTGGATCACTTGAGGTCAGGAGTTCGAGACCAGCCTGGCCAACATGGTGAACCCACACCCCCACTACCACCCCGTCTCTACTAAAAGTACAAAAATTATTCAGGCATGGTGACACACGTCTATAATCCCAGCTACTTGGGAGGCTGAGACAGAACTGCTTGAACCCGGGAGGCAGAGGATGCAGTGAGCAGAGAACCTGCCACTGCACTCCAGCCTGGGCGACAGAGCGAGATTCTGCCTCAGGAAAAAAAAAAAAAAAAAGCAAAACAAAAAAAACATGATACTAAGACAACTTGCCAAAGGTTACACACAAGCATCATTTGATTAAATCTAATGCCAAAGCTCTTATCTTCAACACTGATGCTTACAATTTTTTTTTTTTTTTGGACAGAGTCTCCCTCTGTTGCCCAGGCTGGAGTGTAGTGGCGTGAACTCAGCTCACTGCAACCTCTGCCTCCTGGGTTCAAGCAATTCTCCTGTCTCAGCCTCCCCAAGTAGCTGGGACTACAGGTGCAAGGCACGATGCCCAGCTAATTTTTTTGTACTTTTAATAGAGATGGGGTTTCACCATATTGGTCAGGCTGGTCTCGAACTCCTGACCTAAGGTGATCCACCTGCTTCAGCCTCCCAAAGTGCTGGGATTAGAAGGCATGAGACACAGCACCCAACCTAATGCTTAAAATTTAATAATACTTTTAAAACTAAGTCAAGATCAACATTCGTAAGTTATCAAAACACTTAAGGTAGTAAGTTACCTCATCAAATTCTTCGGTCATTTTGCGAATTATCTAGAGTTCTGCATATGTCTGAACATCTGCTGTGACAACTCCTAAATTTGCAAATGTCAGAAGTTAATATATGGTGTGATAAAAAAATAAAGAAAACTTCTAAGTCAGTCTCTAACACTAAGAAGTTTATGGTCACACAATAAAAGGCACACTTCTCCAACCATCATCTAATGATTTACCATGATTCTCAAATCTGTAAATAAAGCACAAATGCTATCTATTCTCAATATGCACAAGAAACAGCCCCCACACTTCTGACAAATATTCTTTTTCCTAACACAATTACCTTTGGCCATTTCTACATGACTTACTTTACTCATGCTATAATATTTATACCGGCGTCTCTTTAACATAAACTATATGTTATTAAGAGAGAGACAGCATCTAGTATAAGACCTAAAACCTTGAGGATGAAGCTGAAGATAAGGAAAGGAGTAATAGCTAGAGTTCACTTTAGTCAGGCTTCTTTATTAAGCACTATTGTATGTAAGTTAACTAACATCTTAACATCCTCTAAAAGGGCCAAGTAGTAAATTCTAGTTCCTGCCCGCCTAGAAGCCTGTAATCTAGTTAAAAGTTACAAATAATCAATACCAAAAGAAAAAGAAGTAAACTGTCAAAGGGTTACTTATAATCAATGCTCTGATGTGTGGAAATGTCAAAGAAATGCTGTATCTCTTGACTCCACCTCCACTCTATACCCACCAGAAAAACTATACATGCTGTAAGTTAAGAAAATCAAGAACTATGTCAAAGAAAAACAATTTGATAAGGACCTATAGAATCTTACAGGAGGATGGAAGAGGAAAAAAGAAAGGGTGCACATTAGAAGTAGTAAAACATCAGTCAGGTGGAGACCAACATCAGAAGGAAGTTTCTAGTATGCAGTAAGAAAATATACATGAAGTTTCACTGATGGAGCATCAGACTGAGAAAGAGAGAGATGGGGCAGGGGGAATCAATGTAAATACTACAATTTTCAAAATCCTATTTTTATTGTTGAATTATTTTTGCTTACCCAGTCTTATCACTAGGAATACCATAAATATAGTAATATCTAAAAGAAGAACATCTTGGTACAGGAAGATGAGACTCATAAATAAGAACTATATATAATTAATAGATTTTTTTCAAATGACCAGAGCTATATTTTGTATATGCATCCATCTGTGTGTGTGCACACCTGTGTATATACATAGCTGTAAGACCATAATCCCATCTCCACAGATGAGGAAATTAAGGCTTAGGCTAAGGCTAAAAGAAATTAAATAGGCTGGTCCGAAGGTAGTGAGTTATCTCAATTGATTGTTCACAGTCAGTTACAGATAGAACTCCTTGTTCTACTCTTTCCCCCCTCCTCACTACTGCACTTGACGAGTCTAAATAAAATTTAAAAAATTTAAAAAAAAGAAATTAATTTGTCTGAGACTATTCACCTAAATCATGCTACCTCCCTCTTACCTGGGTGAGATCAATCTTAGATTAAGTAAGGGCCCTAAAAAGCCCTTACTTACCACAACATTTAAAAAAAAAAAAACAAATGATTGCTTTAAAAAGCTGATGAATTCAGAAGAAAGCACCATTTCTCTAACTAAGAAACATACTCCCAGCCAGGCATGGTCACTCATGCCTGTAATCCCAGCACTTTGGAAGACCAAGGTGGGCAGGTCACTTAAGGTCTGGAGTTTAAGACAAGACTGGCCAATATGGTGAAACCCCATCTGTACTAAAAATACAAAAATTAGCTTGGCGTGGTGGTGCATGCCTGTAATCCCAGCTACTCTGGAGGCTAAGGCAGGAGAATTGCTTGAATCTGGGAAGCGGAGGTTGCAGTGAGCCGATAGTGCCACTGCACCCTAGCCTGGGTGACAGAGTGAGACTGTCTCTAAAAAAAAAACACCAGCACACACACACACAAACACACTCTCAAAAACCTTTTGAAAAGGCTTTTTTCATCTATAATCATGCATATCTCTTCAAAACCTTCCCATACTTCATGCCCAGGTGCTATATGCCTGGAATGCTGGAGAAGGAAGTAACTAAATGCCTGAATGTTTATCTTAAATTAACATATACATATAAATATATCAAAGCAAACATACTGCATACTTTTCAACAAATGCTTCATTTTAAAAGCTCCTCCCCCTTCTCATAAAAAACATGACATCCAGAAACCCAAAAACAAGCAGAAAAGAACTTCAGACCAGAAAAGAAAGAAGCTATCACAAATTGCATTTAACACTTGAGGCAAGTGTGAAGCCACGATTAGGACATAAGGCCAGAGCCTGCTGCCTTAAAAATGTGACGGACATTTTTAGCAAGACTGATAAAATCTGGTAAATCTTAAAAGTGACAAATCCAGACCCTGTCTCTATTTGAAAAGAAAAAAAAGACAAAAAGAAAAGTGACAGCTGACTAGGAAAAAAGAAGAAAACACTGGCCACAGAATCACCAACAGAACAGTCAGGAAGAGTATAGGGCCAAAAATCCCTCCATGCTTCAACAGCTACAGAAGCCACCACTGTATTATAGAAAAATAAGTGATGCCTATAACAACCCCTGAGTCTGCAGAAAATATTAAATTACAAGGAGTAAAAGAATTCTCTCAAAATAATTTTGTGTGTATAAATAATTAATGGCTTTATCTTTGATTATACAGTACATTCCCCTTTATGGAGATTGCCTGATTCTAATATAAATACCACAGCAGTGCTCAAATTGACCTTATAATTTAAGTTTTCAACACCTTATGTTTTTAGAAATCTTGACAAACTCACTCGTGACAAGGTCCAAATGTTGAGCTAGCAAGCTCCTGATTTGTAAACAAATTGATGCCAAAAGGGAATGTATTTGACAAAGGGAACATGCTCTATGGCCTTGTTTTAAAAACAACAACTCAGCAGCCTCATTAAGAAACTCAGGTGGGAGTGGTGGCTCACACCTGCAATCCCAACACTTTGGGAGGCTAAGGAGGTACAACTGCTTGAGGCTAGGAGATTGAGACCAGCCTGGGCAACAGAGAGAAACCTGTCTCTACAAAAAAAAAATTAAATTAAAAAAAAAAAAAAAAAAACCTCATGCCAGTCAGGTGGCTCATGCCTGTAATCCCAGCACTTTGGAGGCTGAGGCAGTACAACTGCCTGAGGCTAGGAGATCGAAGATCAGCCTGGGCAACATAGCCAGATCTGTCTCAACAAAAAATAAAAATTAGCTGGGCATGGTGGTACATGCCTGTAGCCCCAGATACTTCAGAGGATGAGGTAAGAGGATCACTTGAGGCTGGGCAACATGGCAAACGCCATGTCCACAAAAAATAAAAGCAAAAACAAAAAACTAATTGGGCATGTTGTCATGCACCTGTAGTCCCAACTACCCAGGAGGTTGAGGTAGGAGGATCACCTGAGCCCAGGAGGTGAAGGCTGCAGTGAGCCGTGATCATGACACTGCACTCCGGCCTGGGTGACAGAACAAGACTCTATCTCAAAAAATAATAATAATAAAATAAAATAAAAGGGGGAACTTAAGATTTAAAATTTCAACTCATCACAGTATTTCTGGCAGCTGTTCAGTCACCTGCACTCAACTTTCCATTTGCAAAGAGTCTAATGAGAAAGGACATAGCCCTTGATCATATAATACAACAAGCAGGTCCTTGTACCCATCCTATCCCAGAAAAAAAATGACTGGATATAGGCAAAAATAATTTTAATATAGCTCATCTTTAAACAGTCAATCTAGTTCAGAACCTCAAGGATACCATAGTAACATCGCGACAACATCTCTGAGCAGAAGTCAATAGAATTTTCTAATATTGAATTAAAGCTACTTTTGTTTTAGGCAAATGAAGCAAACTAGACAGCTCTCTCTGCTCTATGATTAAGACAATATTTTACATTTCTCAGCACCTTAGTGACATTATAAAGATCCTAGGCTCAAGAATTTAATATATTTATCTTTCATGCCTCACAGATAGGTAATATTTAATACACATACTACACAGAATGTTATGATCAAACTCAAAATGCCAATGTTACTTGTTTTTCAAAGATATTACAGTATCTTTAAAGGAATACTGCAGAATTAAACTGCTTCTCACAATTCATTTTCTGCATTTGTTTAAATAAATCATTCTTTACCATCTTAACGTTTTACATCTATTTTTAAGCAACCTTCTCTCCCAATTTCTAATGCTGTTTTGGGTGCCATTTTCATTTTTGAAAAAATACCCCCAGAAATCTCCATTAAATTTATTTGCCTGGCCATCATATGGATTTTCAAGGATGAGCTAAGTATTGAGAGACACCAGATACATCAGAACCTGCCCATAATCTTGACTACTCATTTGCTGATCCATATGAGGATATACTAACTCCCCAATTTACATCATTTTGTCCCCCTGCCAAATGTCTGCCCTAATATTTCTTAGGGAAGAAATTTTTGCAATTTGTACTTTCATCATTCCTTGTTCAAAATATTTTTAAAATAAAGTAAAAACACTTTAAAGAAGACATCACTACACACAGCAAAATTTCTTTGCCTTTTAGAAGAAATGGCAATTTCATTAATACCTTATTTAACCTACTTAACGTAAGTTAAATAAGGTACTTGCTTGCTTACTTACTTACTATTATTCATGGCACTTTTTAACTCCCTACACTGTGTAATTCCCTGTCATTTGAATCTGTATCTCTTTATTATCTTCCTCCTCCCTTCTTAATCCATTTCTTTATTCCTGAAAACCAGATGCTGAAAGTGGGAAATATATCTAGTAAAAGTAACATAACCTTTATAAATTGCTAAGTTTTTAGATAACTTTCACATATGAATATAACTTTATCAATAGACTTTCTCTCTATTTTTGTCCTTTGCTCTTTTTTTCCTTACAAATTTTGTATGGATATGATGCAAATAATGCCTTAGCATTATTTTCCATGTAAAGTGCTAACAGCATCTCTTTAGATGGAACAATGATGTGACTATTTGAGAGCTGCTGATTTAAAAATAAATATATCTTACCTTTACAGCCTGAACACTGAATAAAAAAGTTGATAAGGTCAAGAAGTGCTATATCTCGGTCATGCTTGTATGATTCTATCCAATCATCTACCACCGACTACAGCAGAGGGAAAAAAATAAAATCATTAGCGTCTTCCAATTTTCTCAAAATCAATTAAGTCTTATAGTTATAAAATTCAAGGTTATATAGTATCACAATACTTTAAATTAATATAAATACATATTGAAATTTAAAGTTCAATTTTAACAAAATAATCAAATTCAGTAAAACAATTGTCTGATAACACAAAATGACATATCAATCTTTTATTTATTTTGCATTGAAAAGAATGTGGAAACTACCTATGGAACTCAATTCCATCAAGTGTAATTACTTATTATTTCTCAGTGACATTAAAGGAAGGGGAGAATTTGAAATAATTAAGACAATACAGGGCAGGTGTGCTGGCTCATGTCTATAATCCCAGCACTTTAGGAGGCAGAGCTGAGTGGATCACTTGAAGTCAGGAATTCAAGACCAGCCTGGCCGACATGGGAAACCTTGTCTCTACTACAAATACAAAAATTAGCCAGGGTGGTGGTGCATGCCTATAATCCCAACTACTCGGGAGGCTGAGGCAGGAGAACCGCTTGAATCCAGGAAGTGGAGGTTGCAGTGAGCCAAGATCATGCCACTGCACTCCAGCCTGGGCAACAGAGTGAGAGAGACTCCATCTCAAAACATAATAATAATAATAAATAAGATATTCTAAAACTATATTGTAATGGTGGCTGTGCAACTCTTAATTTGTACTTTAAAAAAGTAAATTTTATAGTATGGTCAATATATCTCAATATGGTTATTTCTTAAGAAAATAGGCTAGAACTAAAATATAAAAGGAGTACTTTATTCCTTTGGAGGTGAGAGAGGCAACCACAAAACTGATTTTTAAAAAACAATTTTTAGGCCGGGGCCGTGGCTCCATGCCTGTAATTCCAGCACTTTGGGAGGTCAAGGCAGGAGGATCATCTGAGGTCAGGAAGTTTAGAGGCCAACATGGTGAAACTCCATCGCTACTAAAAATACAAAAATTAGCTGGGTGTGGTGGTACATGCCTGTAATCCCAGCTACTCAGGAGGCTGAGGCAGGAGAATCACTTGAACCCGGGAGATGAAGGTTGCAGTGAGCCGAGGTTGCACCACTGCACTCTAGCCTGGGTGACAGAGCAAGACTCTTGTCTCAAAAAAAAAAAAAAAAAAAAAAAAAATAATTTAAATAGAGCAAATAAATAAAATCAAGATCATAAGAACTAGTGTAAAAAACAAAAGGTTGGAAGCGGAAATGTTTCTAAGTTATACACCAATACATAGGAAATCCAGGTAAAACAATGACTAAAAAATGTAGAATTTAATATGCAAAAGATACTATGATTACATAATAAAGATAAATCAAGGAAATATCTAAGAAAGACTGGGCACGGTGGATCATGCCTGTAATCCCAGCACTTTGGGAGGCAGAGGTGGGCAGATCATAAGGTTAGGAGTCAAGACCAGCCTTACCAACATGGTGAAACCCCATGTCTTAAAAAAAAAAAAAAAAAGAAAGAAAGGAAATATCTAAGAAATATCTGGTTCATTTGGATATACTACTAACGAGCTAGTATGAAAAACAAAAAGAAATACCTGGTTCAGACAGACTCACTGGAATTATTCTAAAACTTTACTTAATTTCTACTTTTTCGCATTTACAACAGCTAGTGTACATTAACCAACATAATTTATGAAGAAATGTGCTCAATATTTTTCCCCAAATATGATATAGGCAATAAACAGCAAAAGAATATATCATAGGGATGGCGACAGTTTTCAAACATGGCCCCAAATTCTTGACATTGCTCCCCCAGTAAGAGGCAGGGTCCATGTCATCTTCTCTAGAACAAAATGCAGTGATGCTTCCAAAATTAGGTCACAGAATGCCAGGCAGAAACTGCACCGGTCTCTTGGAGCACTAGCAAACTGGACACTACTCTCAGGACATTCTCTCCAACCCAAAAGCCATGCTGTAAGAAGCCCTAGCCACATAGGCCATTTGCAGGTACTCAGCTAACAGTTCTGACTAAGCCCAGCCTTCGAATCACTACAGACTAGGCACTAAACATGAGTAAAGAAGCTTCCAAATCATTATAGTCCCTACTGTGTTAGTGCCAGGCACTCAAGTGGTCCCAGCTAAGGCCCTAGCCATCATAAAGCAGAGACAAATCATCTCCACTTAGTTCTGTCTCAATTCCAGACCCAAAGAATCATTAGGCATGATAAAATGATTGTTGTTTTGCATCACTAAGTTTGGGGTGGTTTGTTATGCATCAACGGATAACTGGAACAATGGCTACTCTCATCAATAAAGATACAAAATATTCAATGAACTCTTACAAAGAGAATACTACATCACATTAAAAGTAATCCATGAAGATCAAGTAGCGGTTACACTAGGAAAATAAGTAAAAAAATAAGTAATAAAAATAATGTGAGCTACTAAATATGCTTAAAATTTTTAATCAAATAGTATGCTGAGAACTTGTGTAGCAAAATTCAACATCTGCTATGTAAGAAAATTAGGGGGCATATACATACTTCCTCCATTCTTAAACAGTAACAACTATTTTTAAACCAACAGCTAGTCTTGTATTTATTGACTCTCACTTATAATTACTAAGATAGCCAGCCTGGCCAACATGATGAAACTCTGTCTCTACCAAAAAGTACTAAAAAATTAACTGGGCATGGTGGCGTGTGCCTGTAATCCCCACCTACTCAGGAGGCTGAGGCATGAGAATCGCTTGAACCCAAGAGGTGGAGGTTGCAGTGAACCAAGATCACGCCACTGCACTCCTGCCTGGGTGACAGAGTGAGACCTTGTCTCAAATAATAATAATAATAATAATAACTGAGATAGGTATATCCTGGCAATGCAAAATAATAATACATGATCCTTGATCAAAGAATTAGCAATATAGAATCAAAGTGAGGCACAGTATAAGCGCTATATAATGAAAAAGAGTAACAAACACATTGGAAAGGAAAAGTAGTAGACAGTGTCTAGAATGCTCTTTAGAAGAGTGACATTTAATTCACTCAGTCCTATTTGATAGGCAAAGGGGGAGTAAAAGAAAACTATTCCAAACAACAATAAAAACAAAAAGAAAAGCCTAGGGACAGAGTATACACTGTGACTGGGGGACAGAAAATATGGCATAAGGAAATCTGGGCTAGAAATTTTAGGTAAGAAAGAACCCTTGGAAGTTTCTAAACAGAGGACTTCCTCCATCAAATTTGGTCTTAAAAGGGTAACACAAGTGGGAACACACATAGCAAAATGGAATTGGGGAAGAGATCCCAGGAAATCAATGAAGAGATACTGCAGACATTCTCTCTTAAGAGGGAAACACATTTCAAAACAAAAAACAAGCTGGGCACAATGGCATGTGTCTATAGTCCCACTTACTTGGGGAGGCTGAGACATGAGGATTGCTGGAGCCCAGGAGTTCAGTCCAGCCTGGGTAACATAGTGAAACCCTACCTTAAAAAAGAAAAAAAAAAACCCAAATGGCACAGATAGAGGTACAATCTTAGTATGACAAACCATAAGCAACACAAAAATTAAGGAAAATATTCATTTTTAGACAAAAATGGAACAGCCCAATTAGCCGTGGCCATGAGTCAGGATTTCTCATAGCTGTGGTCTAATGGTTGTATGTTGAATGGTTGTATGTTTAAACTACATGTTGAACTGTAGTGATCAATGTTATGGTATTAAGAAGTGAAGCCTATAGAAGGCAATTAAATCAAGAGGCCCCTGAAAGCCTTGTTCCTTCCACTATGTGAGGACACAGTGAGAGATGCCATCTGTGAACAAGGAAACATACCCTCACCAGATAATGAATCTGCAGGCACCTAATATTGAACTTCCCAGTCTTCAGAGCTGTGAGAAATAAGTTTGTTTTTTATAAGCTTCCTAGTTTATATTCGTTTTTTTGTGTGTGTGTTTTGTTTGTTTGCTGTTGGCAGGGTTTCGCTCTTATTGCCCAAGCTGGAGTGCAATGGCGCAATCCCAGCTCACCACAACCTCCACCTCCCGGGTTCAAGCGATTCTCCTGCCTAAGCCTTCCAAGTAGCTGGGATTACAGGTACCTACTACCATGGCTGGCTAATTTTTGGATTTTCAGTAGAGACGGGGTCTCACCATTTTAGTCAGGCTGGTCATGAACTCCTGACCTCAGGTGACCCACCCTCCTCCGCCTCCCAAAGTGCTGGGATTACAGGCGTGAGCCACCACGCCTGGCCTATGCTGGTTTTTTATAGCAGCACAAATGGACTAAGACACTGATGTTAAAAAGACAGCTGAAGAAGAAGATTAGTGCATTTAACTACTTAGAACAAAATATTACAGAGAAAATGTTAATATAAAAATAAGAGGGAAAGTAATTAAATGCAATATAATGTAACTGAAATAATTTATCCTCTTGATAAAAATAACCCAAAAGGAGAACTAGAGAGAGAAAGTAATTTTTAAAATTGAGGAATGACGAAATAAACCATAGCACAATAATATAATAAGACTTTATTTATTTTTGAAAAGCCAAACATATTCAAAACAGTAATTTAAAACATTAAACAAGAAAAAGAATCCATACTCTAATCATGGTAATATACAAGCAAACATTAATTAATGGATAAACAAAGGTACATTAGAATGGTATGAATAAATCTGGCACCTTTTAAGTTCTTTGTTCTCTAAAATTGGTGAAGCTCAAACAATTAACAGGTATTTTCACAGTTTACATGTAAAACTGTTCTTTGTTAGTCTCATTTGATACAGTTTATTTACAAAACCACACATATTAAGCTAATTGTATATTTCTAAACAAGGTTTTGTTTCAGTTTTTATTAACAAAAGCCTGAATGGCTAGTTCTACAAAACCATTCATGTGTACCCATCACTAATTAAAGACATTTCTATGAAGAAATACTATTCCCTACAGCCATAAAAAAGAATGCAATTGTGTCTTTCACAGCAACATGGGTAGAGTTGGAGGCAATAATCCTAAGCAAATTAACGCAGAACAGAAAACCAAATACCACATGTTCTCACTTGTAAGTGGAAGCTAAATATTGAGCACACGTGGACACAAACATGGGAAAAAATAGACACTGCAAACTAATGGGGGTGGGGGGTGAGAACTGAAAAACTATCCACTGGATACTACGCTCACTTCCTAGGTGCAATATACTCATATAACAAACCTGTACATGTAACCCCTGTATCTAAAAGTTGAAATTTAAAAAAAAAAAAAACTATTTCCTGTAGCTTTTAAAAATTACTTTCAAACGTTATTAAGTATATATATATTCTTTGAGTATATTATTCCACTTTTTAAAACCATATGGGTTTAGCCCACATTATAAAGCCTCAATGTTACTATTGTCATAAAAGTATGCAGAGAAAACATTGAATGATTTGACATGAATATGCCTCCAACATTTTATTCTTCTAAGAAACAAGCACATAATTCAATTTACTAAAGTAGACAGTAATTCTATCACGTCACTCAACCAGGAATTCAATATGCGTAGAAGACTTCATATTTTAATGGCAGCTATATAAATTCAGGGCAATCCGAGACCTCATAGCCATGGTTTACATATCAGTGCATTTCTCACCAAATTATTTTTTTTTTACTTTATGCCATTAAAAAAATAATGGGTTGGGCGTGGTGGCTCACGCCTGCAATCCCAGCACTCTGGGAGGCCAAGGCAGGTAGATTATTTGAGGCCAGGAGTTCGAGACCAGCCTGGCCAACATAGTGAAACACTATCTCTACTAAAAATACAAAAATTAGTCAGGTGTGGTGGTGCATGCCTGTAATCCCAACTATTCGGAGGCTGAGGCAGCAGGACTGCTTGAACCCAGGAGGTGGAGGTAGCAGTGAGACGAGATCACATCACTGTACTCCAGCCTGGGCAACAGAGCAAGACTCTGCCTCAAAAAAAAAAAAAAAAAAAAATGCAAGCCGGACGTGGTGGCTCACGCCCGTAATCCAAGCACTTTGGAGGCCAAGGCGGGCAGATCACCTGAGGTCGGGAGTTCAAGACCAGCCTGACCAACATGGTGAAACCTCGTCTTAAAAAAAAAAAAAAAAATGCAGCAGAAAATGAATCAAGAGACAGCTTAAAAGTCTTATATATAAGCCAGGCGCGGTGGCTCACGCCTGTAATCCCAGCACTTTGGGAGGCTGAGGCAGGCGGATCACCTGAGGTCAGGCGTTCGAGACCAGCCTGACCAATATGGTGAAACCCCGTCTTTAAAAAAAAAAAAAAAAAGTCTTATATATAAAGAAATACATCCCAAGAGCTTACTGATGATTTTGTTGTTTTTTTTCTAATAAGTAATGTATGTTTAAAATGCAATTAGGAGCCCAGGGATAGTGGCTCATGCCTGTAATCCCAGCACTTTGGGAGGCCAAGGTGGGTGGATCACCAGGTCAGGAGATCGAGACCATCCTGGCCAACACTGTGAAACCGTGTCTCTACTAAAATACAAAAACATCAGCCAGGCGTGGTGGTATGTGCCTATAGTCCCAGATACTTGGGAAGCTGAGGCAGGGGAATCACCTGAACTGGGAGGCAGAGACTTGCAGAGACTGCAGTGAGCCGAGATCACGTCACCGCACTCTAGCCTGGTGACAGAGGGAGACTCTGTCCCAAAAAAAATAAATAAAAAATAAATAAAATAAGATACAATTAGAAAATTAGGGCTACACTCTATATAACTCAATAACGTTTAAAAAGTACAAATGAACTAGGAAGAACAACATCAAATCTTACCTGCATAGCACTCTTGCCCATTTTAACAACTTCAAACAACATCATGTTTTCCACTCCATTCTGTTGGTGATGACCATTCATTCGGTTTGGACCAGAAGGAGGTTTTCCTCCTCCATTTCCCACCTTTGCCCTTTTCTGCTGGGCCCTTTTTGCCTTTTTTACAAGTCTGCATAAAAATAGGAGGTGGTTAAGTTATATCACTATCCTTGAGAGTTACAACACAGCTACAGTAGAAGCAGCTGATAGAGTACATAATTATAACATGCTTAAACTTGCCCTAAAGAATTCCATCCACTTATAACAAACTGATGACTGTGATAGCCTCTTTGTGGTGACCACTTTTTCATGTGTACTACCATGTCTCACATGACACTGTAGTTAGAAGCATAGCCTCTGCAGGCAGACAGACTCTGTGGGTGTAAATTTCTGCTACCATCAGCTGAGTGATTTTAGGCAAATTACTTAACCACACTATGTTTCAGTGATGTTTTTTAATTTGTAAAGTGAGGATAAAACTGTGCCTACCTCATAGGGTTGCTGTGATAATGAAAACACAAAGTACTTAGAAACATAGCCAGGATATAATAAAGTCAGAAAAATGTCAGCTATTATTATCACTGTAAAATGAAAAAATGTATGTTAAAAGGAGCTCAGTAAATCTTACATGAATCTTAATCTGGTAGGAGACCAACAGAAACAATGACACAAATACAGATTTGAATCTGTTTTGAAAAGTAATATAAAAACACAGCATTAAAAGCCCTCAAAATATCAACAAAGTTTGAAAAACACTGCAAAAATATCTCTAAAGTATCATCAGAGAAATCCCAAGAGCACAGTAAATCAAGGTAGCTATCTCCAAGTTTTATATTACTCTCTCATGCAGCTTTTGGATGCATATTGAAGTGGGCAGCAAGAATAACCAAATTCATTATCAAATACGTACCTTATTCTCAGTTCAACATTTTATTTTTATTGTTAGTCTATGGATCACTGCAGTGCTCTGAACAAGAAATTCTGAACAGTAGGAATAGGTTTATCAGTCTTCTTCTCGTTCTAGGCCTCCCTCCAACATTTATTCATCATGAAAATGCAATTACTAGCCAGGCACGGTGGCTCACGCCTATAATCCCAGCACTTTGGGAGGCCGAGGCAAGCAGATCACCTGAGGTCAGGAGTTCGAGATCGGCCTGCCCAACATGACAAAACCCCATCTCCACTAAAAATACAAAACATTAGCCAGGCATGGTGGCAGGCACCTATAATGCCAGCTACTGGGGAGGCTGAGTCAGGAGAATTGCTCGAACCCGGTAGGTTGCAGTGAGCTGACATCACCCCACTGTACTCCACCCTGGGCGACAAGAGCAAAACTGTGTCTCAAAAAAAGAAAAGAAAGAAAGAAAATTCAATTAATGAAAACTATGGAAATGAAGCCCATTATAACAAAAGTTGTCAGTATTGGAGGGTGGGGGCATCAAAAAAAAAAAATCAGTGAAAAGGTTCCCTATCTGCCTAAGCTATAAAAATACCTACCACAGCTCTTATACTTTAAGAAAACAAGCCATTCCCTCACTCAGAGTCCTCATTTCTCAGATGTCAGGGTCTGAATTAAAATACTTTACAAAAAGGTATTATGACCCCTGAATTTGGTGATTTCTTAAGGCCTCTTTAGAACAACACATCTCTACGATCTAAGAGCAAGCACTGGCCAGCTTTACGGAAAGTACTATATAGTAAATATGTTAGGCTTTGTGGGCCACACACAGTCTCTGTAGTATATGCTTTATTTTTAAAACTATTTAAAATATAAAAACAGCCTGGCACGGTGGCTCATACCTGTAATCCTAGCATTTCGGGAGGCTGAGGTGGGCGGACTGCCTGAGCTCAGGAGTTCAAGACCAGCCTGGGCAACACTGTGAAACCCCATCTCTACCAAAATACAAAAAATTAGCTGGGCATGACAGCATGCACCTGTAGTCTCAGCTACTCGGAAGACTGAGGCAAGAGAACTGCCTCAGCCCAGGAGGTGGAGGTTGCAGTGAGTCGAGATCACACCACTGCACTCCACCCTGGGCAACAGAGCGAGACTCCATCTCCAAGATATATATATATATAAACAGGGCCAGTCATGGTGGCTCATGCCTGTAATCCTAGCACTTTGGGAGGCCAAGGTGGGCGGATCACCTGAGGTCAGAAGTTCAAGACCAGCCTGGTCAACAGGGTGAAACCCTATCTCTACTAAAAATACAAAAATGAGCCAGTCGCAGTGGCACATGCTTGTAATCCCAGCTACCTGGGAGGCTAAGGCAGGAGAATCGCTGGAACCCAGGAGGCAGAGGTTGCAGTGAGCGGAGATCACGCCATTGCACTCCAGCCTGGGTCACAGAGTTAGACTTCGTCTCAATAAATAAATAAATAAATAAGCAAACAAACAAACAGGACTGGACCGGACACAGTGGCTCATGCCTGTAATTCCAGCACTTTGGGAGGCCGAGGCGGGCAGATCACCTGAAATCGGGAGTTCGAGACCACCCTGACCAACATGGAGAAACCCTGTCTCTACTAAAAATACAAAATCAGCTGGGGGTGGTGGTGTATGCCTGTAATCCCAGCTACTCGGGAGGCTGAAGCAGGAGAATTGCTTGAACCGGGAGGCGGAGGGTGCAGTGAGCCAAGATCGCGCTATTGCACTCCAGCCCAGGCAACAAGAGCAAACCTTTGTCTCAAAAACAAAAACAAAAACAAAAACAAAAACAAAAAACAAAAAAACAGGCCTGGGAGCAGTCGCTCATGCCTGTAATCCTAGCTTGAGATTGGAGACTGCTTAAGGCCAGTAGTTCAAAACCAATCTGGTCATATAGAGTGAGACCCTGTCCTCTATAAAAAATAAAATAAAATATATATAAACTATTCTTAGCTCCTGGACAGTACAAAACAAGCCATAGTTTTTGCATCTCTGATCTATAGCCATGCCTACAAATTTCTTTCCACTGAAAGCCTGTGGTACTTATGTACTTTATTATTTAGAGGGTCCCTCTCCTCCAGGAGTCCAAAACTACTTGAACTCTTAACAGTTACTTCAAACCCCTTCCCAAACACCTGAAACATATTACTTGTTAATCTGCAATACAGTAGTCCTCCCTTGAGTTTTACTTTATTCAGTTTCTGTTATCCTTGGTCTGTTGCAGTCCAAAAATACTCAGTAGGAATTCCAGAATAAACAATTCAAAAGTTTTAGATTGCACACCATTCTGAATCATAGAATCACTCATCATTCTGCTGTATCCCACTCGGGACATGAATCATCCCTTTGTCCAGCATATCCACGCAGCTCATTAGTCACTTACTAGCCATTTTGGTTACCATACTGAAAAATGTACTATATGCAAGATTTAGCATTATCCCTCAGTTTCAGGCAACCACTGGGCACTTAGAATGCATCCCTAGAATAAGGGGACTGCTATATTCTGTAAATGAGATTGTCTTTGTGAACCTAATTCATTAATGCCTAATTGTACAATGAAAGCTTTGTCCCCAGTAAAAGGAATTTCAGAGATAAGGCTGAAAGATCAACTATAACACAGTACACTAGTAAAGTATAAAATGTTAATTAACATAGAGCTATATATTTGTAGTTTATCTATCAAATGCCTCAATAGCCCCTGTCAGTATGAAAAACAATTTGGGATCTAATTAAAATGGCAGAAGGAGTATGCCATGCTAGGAAAAAAAATGTGCAAGGAGCGATAATACAAAGGAAGTATTACATAAGAAGCAAATATGCTAACCTGTGTACAATCTTGGAAACAAAAAAAATTTTCTACATGAAGACTTTAGGAGGTGGTATAATATACAGGCTTAAAGGCACAGACCTGAGCTCAAATCCTTTAACCTCTGGGTTTCTGTGGACTTCAGTTTCCTACCAATAAAACAATGGTGTTCTCTCATCTACACAGTTGTTCAAATATTAGATTAACATGTGAAATTGTTAGTACAACACATGGACATATATAGTAGAGTGTCAAAATGCAGTTGCTCTTATTATAATAAATCCTTGATTTGTCCCAACACCTCACCCACAGTAGTAGAGCTATATAACCATAACCAAACTGTAGCACAAAACTTTAGAGAGTCCTCTACTCAGAGTGCCACCAGAATCTTGTTCAAACTTGTAAATTAAATCAAAGGCAAAAGTAGGTTAATGGAAAAAAATGATTTTGTAATCAATTAATGTATACTGTCCAACAGAATTAAGGTTATCTTTGGATAGCCATAAGTTAACATTTCTATACATATCCCCCTCTAAATTCTTAAGGAAATAAGACAGCACACAAAATTATGATACACATGAAATATGAGCACTGAAAAAAACATTCCAAGCATTAGTTAAATAATGTCCCATACATTAAATGTGATGTCACTGCCACCATTAGAAATCACAAGAGATGGCCAGGCGTGGTGGCTCACACCTATAATCCCAGCACTTTGGGAGGCTGAGGCAGGAGGATCACTTGAGCCCAGGAGTACAAGACCAGCCTGGGGAACATAGTGAAATCTAATCTCTACAAAAATAAAAAATAAACTACAGAGAAGCCAGATATGGTGGCACAAGCCTGTGGTGCCTGTAGTCCAGTTGAGAGGCTGGGGCAGGAGAATTGCTTCAGCCCAAGAGTTTGAGACTATAGTGTGCCATGACTGTGCCAGTGAATAGCCACTGCACTCCAGTCTAGGCAACATAGTGAGACCCTATCTCCAAAAAAAAATAAATAAATGTAATTTAAGAATTAAAATAAATAATAAAAGTTACAGAGTTTTACATTCACTTACAGGAAAGTTGTTTGATAACATACCATTGCATTTTAAAAGCACATTAAACTGTTTGCATATTATGACTCCACTTAAATAAAATGTAATATCCATGTTTATACATAGGTGTATGAATAAAAGTATGTGCATCAAAATGTTTAAAGAATAAATTACCTCTGGGTGATAGGATTATGGAAAAATTTCACTTTGGTCATCGTAAACTTCTGTATTGTTAAGACTTTTTCAAAGTATGTCATGAGACAATATAAATCCAAAATTCATTTTGAAAAACAAATGCTGAACAACAAAAACAAGTTATCTTATGCATAATGTATTTACACACATGCAGAGTCAAATGTACTTTCCAAAACAACAAAGTAATTTAACCATTTGCCAAGTTATCTGCAGTCCTCAGGCTAACTCATTCTATATTCTAAAGTTACATTGTAATGACTCAGAACTAACTTTGTTATTTTTTAATCTTTCACATTACTTATAAAGAGTAAAAACTACTGTCAATTGTAACCCATTAGCCTTAAAGTGTTGTATGTTACATTTTTAGAGTGCTTTAGAATAAAAAAAAAGATTGCTTTGCTTTACATTTTATTACTTGTGGGAAAACAAAAATAAAGCCAACAGAACATTGCATTTTGCTTAACATATTGTGTCTTACATAATAAACTACCAGAAACGATGATGATGATGATTATTATTATTATTATCAATTGCAACTTTACAGCAGCATAAAGAGATCCCAAAAGCTATCTGGTCTAGAAGACAAAAGTACCACATTTATTCAGAAGGCTTACCATACCAGTCAGCCTCCACCCTTACTAAAAAGCCATTTTTAAAAGACTAAACTATCTGAGACATAACCTAAATCTGTTTCTGAGAGATCTTAAGAATCAAAATAAAGTGATGTATTTGATACATACCTTGCCTTTGCCTTGCTTTTGGTTTTTTCCTTCGATATCTTCAAAATCTGTGTCAGAAGAAAAATGTGTCTCTGACTCCCTGTGACAGAAAGATCAAGCAATAATTTAAAACCTTCCTTAGAAATTTATATTGAGTTTCTAATATTTGCCAGATTTGCTAAAATAAAGGCTTGGTTAACTCATTATAAAACTTCATATTAGCATTATAAGTAATTAAGATGTTTCCCAAAATATCATATTATAGCACATTACCAATCACACAAGATTACATAAACAACTATAAAAAAAAAATCTAAAGTACAAATATCTAAACATTTTTGTTAATTTTTAATCAAAGTATAAAATTAATCCAGTGGGTCTCAAAATTTAACTCTAGGAACTGTGGTGTTCCATGTAATGGCTGGTTCCATTTTCTGGTTCAAAGACCGTAGCGCTCAGTAAAAACTATTTTAATACTAGGCACTGGAGGACTTTATTAGGGAGTTTCATCATTATGGATCCTCTGACCTCTCCTACCTCACTCGAAAAATATTTACAAATCTAGGTGAGTCAATATACAAAACATGAATTTCTCAAAGGGTATTTATAAAACATTTTTATAAACTAATCATTTGAAATACACTAGGGAATTATGCTAGTGATCAATACCCTTTATGAAGTAAAGAGGTGATGAGCTACAGTTAGAACAGTTTTGGTATTAAGTAACTATGGATCTCATACAAGTGACAACCTCAATCTTCTCATATATAAATAATGTATATGCAGGAAAGTATGAAATCTCTAAAGTCTCTACAATCTCCAACATATGAATCTACAGTCCTAAACAACTGTCTCCTTGTTCTGGGTGGGGGTAAGGCTAGTTTGTATAAACTGGATTTTCTTACAAACATATGGAAGCAGACCGATTTAAATAAACATGTGTGATACTTTCTGTATGAGTAAACATGAGTCTATCTAAATAGTAGTAACATACCCTCATTTAAATGCTTAAAGCAAAGCATACTTATATTAGTATTTGGGTCACACTGGAGTTTAGAATTGAGCCACATCCATAAAAGATAAAGGTTTTTCCATCCAAAATGTGTAAACCTAGCACCAGCTTTGCTTAAAATAAATGGAATCAAAGTGAAAGGCTATCTTTATAAAACTCTTATTCTCAATCTAGATTTCTTCTATTTCCATTTTATTGCTACAATAACCAGTTGCCCAGAGGCTATATGAGGTAGCAGAGGCTGTGAGATAGGACCACTTCATAAATATAAAATAATGATTAAGATGCTAGCAGGAAAAAAATTACTATTTATAGCACTTACCTATATAGTAATTTAAACAATGTATGGAAGGTGGTGGCAATCCTAACTATATGCTACAATGCTAGAGGAAAGGGCCTGTAATAAATACCATTCCCCAGAGTTAATGCACCAAAAACTGAATGACTACTATAATATTAGTCCTGAAGCTCATGCCTGTTACATCTTAAGAAGATTGTTGTCATCAATAATCTTTTCACATGTCTATATGGTCTTGCAAAAAAAAAAAAAGAAAATTTAAAATATCTTGATGTATAAATAATATTTATTTCTTTCCAAGCCTTTTGAGGGACACCAGTTCTCTTAGAGAGTTAAGTAACTGCTTTAAGTCTGCAGAAAATCTTCACAATGCTCCAATGGCCAGAGTAATCAAGGGCTCAATTATACTCTTAATACTCATCTCCAAGCTATTCCAACTAAGAGTAAACCACTAGCGATTTGGTTACTAACTGAAAAACCTTCTGAAGAAAGCTTAAGTAATCAGAATGGAAGTCTAAAATACTCCCAACCAGAAAACAGACTCTCCTAAGCCGTTCTTCAATGCTATCCTGTGTTTTTAAGATCAAAAGAACAACAAAATCTAACCTAGGTGAAATAACATTTACGTTTATTAAACATAGTGTGTTAACCATTCAGTGATCTGAAACATCATGAGTCATCTATCACACTGAATCTTCCATTCCTTTACTGTGCCCTCCAACCCACATGCCCAATCAAATGCTGGTCTGTTCTACCCCTATAACATCAATTCCCTTTCATTCATTATCCTATTTCAGGTCCTAATTATTTGAGATATTCTAATAGTCAATAGTCTAGTCCATAATACAAACCTTTTTAATAGTCTCTAATCAAGTATATAAGAAACTTCACAATCTTCTCTTTATATCTTTAAAATATGAATTCATAAAGGCAGCAGGAAGTACCTAACTTAATTCCTCACAGAATCTAATGTAACATCCTGTATACAATGAACACTTAATATTAACAAAGGTAACAATTAACTTTTACAAAGATATTACACTTAGAATACATAAAATCCTCACTAAAAACGCTGTTTTGTGGGAACTTGAATGTATGAGGTCCCAGAAGCCTCATAATCTCTACCAAAGATAACAAAATTATTAAAAATATAAAAATCTACATACGACCCAAAGTAGACGCTGGCTGCCATTATTTACAATGGTATTGGTCGGTTGTTTCAAGATTTTTAGCAAGTAAACTCTCTTTTCAAGTCAAGTCTAATAAAGATCCTAATAAAAAATACAGTGGTGGGGGTGGGGTAAATAAAGGGATTCACAGGCAATTTAAAAGTTCACTTTTCACTGAGGCAACTCATGAAACTGTAGCTTAGTATGAAAATCACTATTACATAGAGTAGCTCAAAATCATTCAAAACCAAGAAATTATTAGAATAAAAGCTGATAAGGAGTACAGTTAGCTGTTTAGATGAGAGTAAAGAGGATACCTATGTTGAAATCACTTTATGGACCAATATGCACGTAACTGGTTTCTGCAATCATCACTTGATTTTTTAACAGAAATTTGACATTACATCCTAAATATTACTACTACTACGTGGTACATATTCCTCACTAATCAGAAAACTTAATTTTTAAGAACTGTATAATGCTCTCTCAAAACAGTTGCTACTGCAAAACCAAGTATAAACTCAGAACTACACAACAAAAAATAATAAACTATGCAGCATGTAAACTAAAAGATAAATTTAAAACACAGGAACAAAAAAATGGAATGATTACTATTACAGAACCTTGATGAGTGCTGATATAAACTCTTGCAAAGCATACAAGCTATTTTATATATCAGATCTTCTCAAGCAGAAGAACATTTAACTGAAGTTAATGCATTCCCCATTTTGTGGAATAAACAAGTATTTAAACATTATCAGACTATACTTACTGTAGTATATTAAAATCAGTTGGTATTTCTGGAGCTGCTATCATTTCTTTATCATCTTCTGGAACACCTCAATGTCAGAAATATATTCATATATTTACGTGGGTAAAATGATGGCTTGCTTCTTTCTTCTAAGACAATTCCTTTAAAAAGGGGGAAATGGCATTATTTACTATAAACACACCAAAAATACTGAAAAAGGATACCCATACTCAAAAGCTAAATTCCCCAGTGCTTGCTAATGTGTTTTAGTAAATAAGGATTTCATTCCCTTGCATTTGATTGCTTATTCTTTTATTTTGAGACTTAGTCTCGCTCTGTCTGTCACCCAGGCTAGAGTGCAATGGCGCAATCTCAGCTCACTGCAACCTGTGCCTCCTGGGTTCAAGTGAATCTCCTGCCTCAGCCTCCTAAGTAGCTGAGATTACAGGCACAGACCACCACGCACAGCTATTTTTTGTATTTTTAGTAGAGATGGAGTTTTGCCATGTAGGCCAACTGGTCTCGAACTCACGACCTCAGGTAATCCACCCACCTCTGCTTCTCAAAGTGCTGGGATTACAGGTGAGAGCTACCATGCCTGGCCTTGACTGTTTATTTTAGATATGGATTTGTTGTAACACTTGTAGCCCCACAGTAGTAACACATAGGAAAAAAGAAGCTAGTAAAACAATTGTTTTTACATTTTCTTGTGATTCTCTGCCTGGCATTATGTACATCAACATTAATACATCCTAAATAGGAACAGGATATGACTCTTGCTGGTTCTGAAATCCCTATGAGAACTTAAACCAGAATATGAGATGCCTGAAAATACAGCCTTTCACTGATATCATACACAAACAGTTAAAAAGAGCTAATAAAAAAAACCTGAGATACAATTTTAAAACAGGTTTTCCTACCCTGGAAACACAGTCCAAAGCCTGGCTTATTAAATAAATAACCACTTCATGATAACAAACTGTGTCGAGAAGAGAAGGGGGAAAACAATGTTAGATTTGATCTATTCCACCCCCTCAAGGAACTTAGGATCAATTTAAACGCCAATAATGTCATATGAACAACAGATAAATGCCATTTTTGACCAAAGTACATGCAAGAATGGCAGATAGAAAGGGTATTATGTCTATGTTTTGAAAGTCAAGGATGCATTTCCTAAATGAGAAAATAACCTAACACCAAAGAAGAAAAGGAGAAAACAGGCTGAAGCTGAAGTCTAAAGTTCTTAGTCTTGTGTGTACCTTTCTCTTATAATTTTCTTTATGTTTTTCTTTATTCCCAAGTGAATTTAGTACTCGGTGGCCACCTAAAGAAAAAGCAGGTAAGGTTAAACATATCCAATTAATACTAAATGCTCAGAATATAACATACTGACCAACTCCTAATGATTTCTCCCAGTAGGTTAGACATCACACAAGAAACAGCTCAATTTTTCTTAATAACTTTATACCTCTAGAACACATCATAAATGGCTAATATTTAATTAATATACAAAGTTCAAAACATTGCATTTCTTAGCTTACTTAAGTTAAAACAGCAAAATATTAATTTTATGTTTTGTGAACAGCAAAATAACAAATAAGGTAACAGGAGAAACAAGAATGAATAACCCACAAATTAAATCCTGAATAATCAAATAATATATATCATCACTTGGAGTTTATTTTTTTCTGAAAGATACTCAGATTTAAATATCTTGTTTTTGGCCAGACGCAGTGACTCATGCCTGTAATCCCAGCACTTTGGGAAGCCGAGGTGGGCAGACCACTTGAGGTCAGGAGTTCGAGACCAGCCTGGTCAACATGGCGAAACCCTGTCTCTACTAAAAATACAAAATTAGGCGGATGTGGTGGTGCACGCCTACAGTCCCAGCCACTCAGGAGGCTGAGGCTGGGAAGTGGAGGCTGCAGTAAGCTGAGACGGTGCCACTGCACTCCAGCCTGGATGACAGAGCAAGGCTCTGTGTCTCGAACATAAAGAAATTTTAAAATCTTGTATTTGTTGAAACAGGGCATTACCCTGTTATCCAGGCTGGAGTGCAGTGGCACGATCGTAGTTCACTGTACCTCAAACTCCCCAGGCTCAAGAGATCCTTCTGCCTCAGCTTTCTGAGTAGCTAGGACTACAGGCACTCACTAACACATCTGGTTAATGTTTTCTTTTTTGAAGTTTGTCATCATATGTAGGAGCACACATTCATCTCCTAAAATGATAACTTATTTATAAAAGAAAATCATTTTGTTTCTTTAAAAGGAACTGAGCAGGCACAGAACTAATAAATTCTAACAAACAGGTCAGGTCATCTACACAGCAAGATGAAAATAAAGTGGTCATGTGATCCTTGCTGTATCTATCTGCCTCTCTGAGCATTTCATAAAAACCAAAGTTGCTGCTTTCCTTCAATATAGTTTCTAAGAAGACTTTAAAGATAGTTCTTAAATATAGTCGCCTAAGGAATCACAGGTAATGAACATAAAGAATGCATCAGCTCTGAAAAGCAGAGAGTACTAAATAAAATGAATACTGTATGACATACTGGATTCTTCTAAATAGCACAAAAATTAATTTCTAGTGTAAAAGAAAAAAAGTCTTCCCAGTTCAAATTATTTTGTAAAGCATAGGCTATACTAACATGTATTTCGTAATTAGAAACCAAAGCAAACACAAAAGCAAAACTGAAGTTGTAAGATATGTCTCTCAAGACAAGATGCGCGCGTGCGGTGCGTGTGTGTGTGCGCGTGTGTACATGCGCTATATGTATATAAAAAAATCAAGAGAGACAGACAGACAGACAAGATCTTACTCTGTCACCCAGGCTGGAATGCAGTGGTACAATCACAACTCACTACAGCCTTGACCTCCACAAGCTCAAGCGATCCTCCCATCTCAGCTTCCTGTGTAGCTAGGACTACAGGCACATACTACCATGGCCCAGCTAATGCTTTCTTATTTTGCAGAGACAGGGTTTCACCATGTTGCTCAGGTTAATCTTGAACTCCTGAGCTTAAGCAATTCACCCCATCTCAGCCTCCCAAAGTGCTGAGATTACAGGCATGAGCCACCGCACCCAGCCAGATACATAATTTTAAAAAGAAAAAAAATCTTATGTCAGGGTCTAATAGACAGAAAAATGATTGAACTGACCAGTTCCCTATCCTAGTGAAAATGATTTTTTTAAAGTTTCTAAATATTGAAAATTCATCCAACCAATAAAAGTATCCACCCATGTGCCAAATGCAATGCTGAGCAATGAGAATACATTAGTGAACAGGAGAACAATCATCCCTGTTCATAATACCTGTTAAGAAATGTGAAAGTATTATTTCTACTAGAAGGTACCTACTTGCCACTTAATATTATTAAATATAAGAATGCTAAATTCCATGTATCCGAGTTTTTACTATTTTAGCCATTCTCTAAATGACTTATTTGCCACAGAAACAGTTCAACAAAATTACATAGCTCAACAAAAATTACAAATATTAAAGCTACTTTGTAATTTAGAAGAGAAGGAACTCACCAATGGATGAGTTGGGGATAAGGAGTTTTTAAATGTAAACTTTAATCTACATGAAGAGCTGAGAATCTTTCTATCTTTATTTTAAATGTCTACAGCTGCATATAAATATAAGTTGCAGGCCATGCACAATGGTTCACACCTACCATCCCAGCGCTTTGGGAGGCTGAGGTAGGAGGATGGCTTATACCCAGGAGTTTGAGACCAGCCTGGGGAACATAAGAAGACCCTATCTCAACAAAAAAATTAAAAATCAGTCAGGCATGGTGACACACACCTATAGTCCTATAGCTACTTGAGAGGCTGAGGCAGGAGGACTGCTTGAGCCTAGGAGGTAGAAGTTGCAGTGAACCATGATCACACCACTGCACTCCAGCCTGGGCAACGGAGTAAGACTCTGCCAATCCATCCATCCATCCAATTTGTTTCCCCCATAGATTTACATTAACAAATTCATAGTATCTTCAAATGTGCTTAACACCATTTCACTTCAGCTGGCTAACCCAGAGAACTATAAAAACATGTAATGCTCAAAGAAAAGCATGAGTTTAAAAATCAAACTCATCATAAAATTTCTGGACTATTGTAAGTTATTAACTTTTAAAAAATATGCTCAAAGATCACAAGGTGGAGCTCTCACCTAGTGTCTAGAAAAAACTTTTGAGGTTTTTATCATATGTACCAATTTTTATACCTACCATAAAAGAGTTAACATTCCAACAGCTTTGGAGTATAAAGCACAGAAGTAAAATTTGCATTAAGTCTCAATGACTATTTTCCTTCTGGGAAAAAATGTATCCCAGCAACAACCAGCTTCTGCTTCTCCTTACCGAAAAACCACACAATTCCATTTGCAGATAGGCTGAACAATACGTATTAAAGGAAATATAGGTTCACATGCATAATATGATGCCATTAAAGGCTGTTAATTATTAAATTAAAAAGTAACAGATGATCAGGTATTTCTAATTCGAAACATTAAATTCAAGTAACACTGCTTTTAATATAAACAGACCTAAAAGCTGAAACTTAATCACCATAACTTTTCAGGTTATCTATAATTAGTATATGTTTATGGCCTGTTCCTCAAAGTTTAGATTACAAGCTAAATTCAATAACAAGAAACACCTGTCAGATACCTGTTACTACAGCATATTAATATAAGCATGTAAAAATTATGGTCATGCTTGCATCTTTGCAACTCCAAAAAAGAATGACTTGCTACATTCATCAAAAGTACCCCCACAAAATAAAAGTACACACAGAACATCCTAATATCTTTCTTTGATATCATTTAATTTTTTTTTTCTAAAAGAATTATTGTTTTAAAGGTCTTTAGGGACTAGTGCGGTGGCTCACGCCTGTAATCCCAGTACCTTGGGAAGCTGAGGTGGGCAGATCACGAGGTCAGGAGTTCAAGACCAGCCTGGCCAACATGGTAAAACCCCATCGCTAAAACACACACACACACCCCAGCTGGGTGCAGTGGTGCACACCTGTAGTCCCAGCTACTTGGGAGGCTGAGGCAGGAGAATCGCTTGAACCGGGGAAGTAGAGCTGCAGTGAGTTGAGATGGCGCCACTGCACTCTAGCTTGGGCGACAGAGTAAGACTCTGTCTCAAAACGAAACAAAACAGGGTCTTTAATTCAATCCCTAAGTGATCTCAAAACAAAAAATAAAAAGCTACCAACAAAGCCATCACTAACAAGGTCTCCTCAGAATCCATAATATATTACTGGAGATCACAGGGAAGGGGACATTTAAGTAGCTGGTATTTAACTCTCTCACTCAAAATGCAGAAATATTCAATTACTAAAAGCTGGCAAATGCACACACCACATGCCATAATATTATCTTAACACTCCTCCCAAAAGGGTCACATACTTCTATATATAAGGATCACATCCAGAAATATATACACCTCTTCTAAAATGCCACCATCACTATAATAAAAAAAAAACTTAGGAATTACCGAAATGTCCAACTATCCACGGACTATAGGTGAGCACCATCACGCCCAGCTAAATTTTTTCTGTATTTTTGTATAAACAAGGTTTCACCATGTTTTTCAGGGCAAAATCTTGAAACTCCTAGGCTCAAGCAATCTGCCCACCTCAAACCTCCCAGAGTGCTGAGGTTACAGGCATGAGCCACTGCACCCAGACAAGTACATATTAGTTCTAAAAAAAAAAATGTTGTGTCAAGGTCTATAGACACAGAAAAAAATTACTGACATGGCCAACTCCCCATCCCAGTGAAATATGGGATACTAAATATTATTTTTAGTTTCTAAATACTAAAAATTCATCTGACCAAGTACCATCTGATAGTACATCAATGTAATTAATGTAATATTCATACACTGAAACTATTTATAACTGTGTACCAACGTGGGTAAGTGGACATGATAATAACAAAAAAAGAAGCAAAGGAAAACAGTAACATATCAGGGTGGGTGAATTTTAAATTTTTTATTTACAATCTTATTGTTAGCACAAAAAAGGAAATTATAAAGGGGAACAATCTTTAAAAAACATTGGCCGAGTGCGGTGGCTCAGGCCTGTAATCCCAACACTTTGGGAGGCTGAGGCAGGCAGATCACAAGGTCAGGAGTTCAAGACCAATATGGTGAATCCCCATCTCTGCTAAAAATACAAAAATCTGGTATACACCTGTAATCCCAGCTACTCGGGAGGCTGAGGCAGGAGAATCACTTGAACCTGGGAGGCGGAGGTTGCAGCGTGCTGAGGTCATGCCACTGCACTCCAGCCTAGATGACAGAGCAAGACTCTGTCCCAACCCCCCCCCCCCCACAAAATTATTCTTACCCAAAAAGGTATTTGTCCCCCTCTGTTAATCTCCCTAATTTGTGCTATAGTATTCTAAGTAAATGACATGGTGAAAAGTATGTCAAACCAAGCAACGATCATGTGTACTTAGCCCAGAGTAAAAATCTTAACCTAAAACTTTCTTGATAACACACTCCCATTACAGCTACCACATTTATCATTTGCAAATATCTTTTCTTTTACACAAACCTGGATGGAGCCCTACAGAATTCTAACTAGTCCCTGCTCTGGTACACAAACAGGTAAACCAGAAAAGGCATGCCTGTAAGAAATTTGCATACATAAGACGAATCACCCTGTGTACATTTCCTACTGTTAGGAAATATACACTTACAAACTTTAAAAATAATATAAAGGTTCGTATCTGAGTCACGCACCAAATACACACACACACACACACACACACACACACATATAAAATAATATAAAGGACAAGCCAGGTGCAGTAGCTTATGCCTGCTATCCCTTTGGGAGGCCAAGACAAGACAGGCAGATCACTTGAGGCCAGGAGTTCCAGACCAGCCTGGCCAACGTAGAGCAACCCCGTCTCTACTAAAAATACAAAAACTAACCGGGCATGGTGGCACAGGCTTGTAATCCCACCTACTCTGGAGGCTGAGGCATGAGAATCGCTTGAATCGGGGAGACAGAGGTTGTAGTGGCTGAGATCTTGCCACTGCACTCTAGCCTGGGCAACAGAGCGAGATTCTGTCTCAAAAAAAAAAAAAAAAAAAATTATACATACATATATCTAAAGGACTAGGGAGGCCAAAGTAAAAGGCCTTTCTAAAATAACTAAGTAGACAAATTCCAACAGGCCTAGGCCACAACACTGCAAAAATAACTTTTATTTTCAGGAAAGGGGAAGGAGCAAGCTGGGGCAGTCTACAGATAGGGCATCACTACACACAGCCAGAAACTGAAAATTTACAAAACGGGAAACATCCACCTGTTCCCCTCCTATTTTTAAGTGTATGATAGTAGATGCTCAGCAATCTTCCTAGTTTCCTTGTCTATTCACTTTCCCCAACACTTTCAAAACGCTGACTCAAGCCATCACCATAACTGCAATCACCTTGACAAACCTACATACCTAGGCTGTGCCAGTTCTTGATGACCAGTTTTAAAGTCTGTAGAAAACCTAGCACACCTTGTGAACTTAGCGTCCCCCTTAGTTTGGGGGTTGGAGGGAGAAAGAAAAGGCTCATGTCCTATTCCTACAGAGCCAAACTCGTACTTAGTACTCAGTTGTAACCTGTACCTGAATCACCCAAGATCCTACCCTGTCCTGGCATGTTCCCACTATAATCCATCTACCACCCCATCCCAGGAACTGGAATCCTGCCCATAAACCCACCCTTAAGTCTCCACTTGTCTCGAGTTGCCTTAACCTGAATGCCACAATATAGCACTCTCATCTGTCTGACCATACTGGCACTGGCTGCTACTAGACACCTGGATACCATATTATAGTTGACATATTGGATACATATCTGCTATCTAATTCCAAGACTACTCTTTCCCCCAGTCAGCCCTAATAAGCTGCATTGACTAGACATTACCTGGCTCTATCCTAAGACAAATCTCAAAATAGATAAAATACTTGTTTTATCATATACTATCACCTTAAAATCATTTCTCAGTCTGCCAAAGTCTAATAACTAATGATTTTCTTCAATACACTGTCTATACCCACTTTTCATCTCACTTATATCTGAATACCACATTCTAAATTTAGCTTTCTGGACTGGTGTGTGTGTGCATCTGTATACATCTCCAACTTATTAACATAACTTTGTGACATAACTTGTGATGTAAATTTTTGACATGAAGACATAACAAATAAATCTGGGTAATTACAACCGGGTGTAGTGGCTACCAACATTTCCAGTAAGACCGTATTAGCTGGTAGAAATGAATATCCAGATCCAAAAATCAAATTTACAAGAATTCATGTGTTAATGCTTATAAATGGTATACCAGCATGACATAAGCACAATATATTATTGCCATCTAAACCATTTCACAGTGGGCATCACTGGCTCGCTGGCAAATTTCAAGAAAAGGCAGATTTCATAGAAGAGTAGATGAACGCAGGATAATACTGCTTGATGTTGGGGGAAATTGTAAATTTTCATTTCACATACTCAACAGATTATATCAAAAGTTTCCACATTTATTTACTCTAGGTAGTAAAAAGTATTTCAATGAATTATTGAATGTTTATTAATAATTTGCATGATGATGAAGACAGAGCTGTAACCAAGAAGCAATTCAGACTGAAAACAATAAAACCAATGTGAAAAATAAACCACTTTATGGAGAATGAAAAATTTTAACCTGAAATTTAGAATTGTGGTGACTATTAATATTCAATGCCCTTTTTTTCATTTTAGCATGACTATACAATACATACATGTCACATGTTCAATTTTTTTTGTTCCTCCTCACTTCTGACTAGCTGACCTTATTAAAATATTTTAGCATTACCAGCCACTTGATATAACCCAATAACCTTTCAGCTAACAACCACAGTACGCAATTCATAGGCTTGAATTATATGCATATTCAAGTTTAGAAATCAAATATGCTTTCACAATTCAGTCTGTCAACACAGTATAGGTACTTCCCCCATTCACATTTCAGATCTAAGAGTTTGATTCTTCACTTGGTAATTCCACACAGTGGTGACAACAGGAGACACATATGTGGTACTCTAAAATTATTTTAATTCTCTCTAATCTTAAACATTCCTAGGCAAAGAGTAAAGCATGCAAATTACATTTTTAAAAATTAAATTCAAGCCAGAAAAAGACACTATAAGAAAACTACAGACCAATATCCTGATGAATACTGATGCGAAAATTCCTAACAAAATACTAGCAAACCAGAATTCATCAGCACATTTAAAATATCATACACCATGACCAAGTGAAGTCTTCATTGCTAAAATGTAAGACTGCTTCAACATACAAAAATCAATCAATGTAACACAGCACATTAACAGAATGAAGGACAAAACCACATGATCTTCTCAATTGATGCAGGAAAAGCATTTGACCAGATCAAAACCCTTTCTCTAGAAAAAATACTCAACATGCCTGGGGGGGATGGCTTGGAAAACAGAAAAAAGAAAAAAAATACTCAACAAATTAAAACTAGAAAAAAATCACCTGCTATGGCTCTGAATATTTGTCCCCTCAAAAACTCCGTGTGGGAAATTTAATCCCCCAATGTGGCAGTATTGAGAGGTGGGGCCTTTAATAGGTGATTGGGTAAGGAAGCTCTGCCATCATGAATAGGCTAATCCATTCATGGATTACTGGGTTAATTATCTAATAAAGTTATGAGAGTGGGACTGGTGGCTTTACAAGAGGAAGAGACCTGAGCAGAGTATCTCAGTCCGATTGCCATGTCATGCCTTGCAACACCTAGGAACTGTGCAGAGTTCCAACAATCAAGAAGACTGCATCAGATGTGGGCCCTCAAACTTGGACTTCTCAGCCTCCTTAACTGTAAGAAATAAAATCTTTTTCTTTTAAAGTATCTAATTTCAGATATTCTATTGTAAGGAACAGAAAATGGACTAAGACGCTATCTCTACATAATAAAAGTCAAAAGCACATAGCTAATATTATACTGAATGGTAAAAGACTGAAAGCTTTTACTCTAAAGATATAGAACAAGGCAAGGATGCCCCACTCCCACCGTGTGTCTATTCAACATAGTATTGGAAGGCTAAGTCAAAGCAATTAGACAAGAAAAGTAATAAATAAAAGGCATCCAAGTCAGAAAGAAAAGAAGTAAAATTATCCTCAGTTCCAGATGACACAATCTTGTATGTAGAAAATCCAAAAACTCTTAGAACTAACACACATAAAAACTCTTAGAACTAACAACCAAAAATTCAATAAAGCCACAGGATATTAAATCAACACACAAAATTCTTGTATATATAAGAAACAATCTGAAAAGGAAATTAAGAAAACAATTCCATTTACAACTAGCATCAAAAGCGAAAAAATACTTAGGACTAAATCTAACCAAGGGAGGTAGAAGACTTGTATACTGAAAACTACAAAACACTGCTGAAATGAAAGATGACACAAATAAATAGAAAGGCATCCTGTGTTCATGAAATGCAAGACAATATTGTTATGAAGTCCATACTACCGAAAGAAATCTACAGATTCAACACAACCCCTATCAAAATCCCCAACAGCAACTCTTTTGCGAAATGAAAAAAACAAGCTGAAAATTCATATAAGAAAATCTCAAGGAACCCCAAATAGTCCAAACAATTTTGGGAAGAAAGAACAAAGTTGGAGGACTCACACTTCCTAATTTCAAAGCATATTAGAGAAAGTCCTCAATATCACCAACAGGTTCTTGGAAAACTCCAATGTTAGGCGAAATGATGTATAATGAAACCAATTTTTTTCCTCATAAACATTATAACGAGAAAACATCAACAAATTCATGTTATTCAAGGACCTGCTGTACATCGTTTTTGCTTAAAGTCCAAGTTTCCAAGAACCTAGAATCGGCACTAAATCAGTACTTACTGTACAAAGCTACAATAATCAAAAACTGTGAGGTACTGGCATAAAGACAAATAGACCAATGGACTAGGACAGATATGGATAAACAAAATGTAGTAGCTACATAAAATGAATTACTCACCTTTTAAAAGGAAGGATCATCTGTATTACACTACAACTTGGACGGACCCTAAGGGCATTATGCTACGTCAAATAAGCCAGTCACAAAAAAGACAAATACTGGCCTGGCACAGTGGCTCACGCCGTAACTCCTAGGACTCCGTAGACTAAAGTGGGCGTATCAGAGGTTAGGAGTTTGAGACCACTCCGCCCAACATGGTGAAGCCTCTTTACTAAAAAAACAAAAATTAGCCAGGCACAGTACAGGAGGAGCCTGTAGGGGAAGCTGAGGCAGGAGAATTGCTTGAACCTGGGAGGCAGAGGTTGCAATGAGCCGAGATCACGCCACTGCACTCCAGCCTGGTTACTGAGCAAGACTCCGTCTGGGGGTGCAGGGAAGACAAACACTGTATGATCCTTACTTAGGTGTCTGAGCAGTCAAATTCATAGAAACAGAATAGTGGTTACCAGGGACTAGGGGAGAGAGAATTGGGAGTTGTTGTTTAATAAATACAGTGTTTCTAGGCTTTCAAGACGAAAAATTTCTGTGTATCTGGTTTCACAGCAGTTGGCTATACTTAACGTTACTCAATTATGTACTTAAAAATGGTTAAATGGCAAATGTTGTTTACCACAATAAAAAATTAAATTTGAAAACCCCCTTTTATCAAGCAAGCTTCTCTCATATGATATAAACTCACAGGATTTTACTTAAATCTTTATCGATCATTTGAGAACACCTTTCTACTAAAATAAGCATACGTGTACCATGTAACTATTGATCTATTCAGATGTCATTTTGTAAATTAAGATACTAATCATTGATATCTACACTCAGAATATTTTGACAGATTTTTTGTCTCCCGTTCTATAAGGTAAACTATGCACCAAAGTTTATGTTAACTTTACAGTAAAATATAATAATCTAGCTTTTCCAAAAAACATGGAAACACTAGGCTCAACAACCAAAGCTAACCCTACATTTTTAAAGTTGCTCACCATAGAGTACGAAAACTGTCACTGAAACCCATTTAACAAATGTTCAACATTTCTTTCCCTTGTTCACAATATGATGGTACAAGTCAAGTCCCATCCACAAAAGCACGCAACATAAAAGCCAAGGTAAAACGCAACAATCTTCCAGCAGCAATGCAAGCAGACTGCATCCAAGGGTTAGCATACTAAATGGCCTCATGTGATGATACTAAGAATTAGGAATTACCCTAAAATGCAACATTTGATTCCATTAACTCGAGAGAGGGAGCATAAAGCATAAATATCATCCAGTAAGAAGAGATTATCTATCTATCTATCTATCTATCTGGTTAGAGGTTAAGGCCAGGTATCATTAGGGGACTCCCACATTTTGCCCCCTAACCCATCCCATTTTCAGTGCCTCTATACACTCATGAGCATATTTCATACACCTCAGCATGCCATCCAAACAGACCAACTCAATCTGACCTCTAAGATGACTGACTTTTTTAAACCTTTCCTAGAAACTATGACCAAAAGACTGCCTTATTTCTAAAACCACAACAAATATATTAAGGCATCCTGCAAAATCAATATCCCCTAAAAGAACTACTGAGATGCTAAGACAAGAAGGCAAAATAATGACTCAGTAAAATATTTAATATTAAGAGCAATACATTATTAAAAACAAATATATACCACGGCTAACGTGTGCTTTGTTTTAGATAGACTTGAAAGTAATGTTCTATACTACAGAGAACTTGAAACTATCTTAGACTCACAGTTATTGCAACTTTGCTGTTATGACATAGTTTGCTGTAACAATATTTTATTTGTTAGGTCATTAGTTAGGAAAAGACAACTTCCCAACTAGAAAACTCTTCCTAAAAAAAAAATGTGTTATAATGATCTCTTGGCAAAAAGTTATCTGTGAAATAACATAGCAACACTAAGAACAACACTACTTGAAAGATTTTTCATATGCAAGGATCTCCATCTTTATTCTATGTATTATTTTGGCAAAAATACTCAAAAATGATCTTTTTCATCATGATAAAAACACAATCTCCCTCCTCCGTCATCCTCTCACCCCACCAGTAACTGACTTTGCTCAGCTATCCTGACTAATAAATTAATTGCAATGTCAAGGGCTTGGCACAGTGGCTCATGCCTCTAATCCAGCACTTTGGGAGGACTGAGGCAGGAGGATTTCTCGAGTCCAGGTGTTTGAAACTAGCCCCTGGGCAACATAGCAAGACTCTGCCTCTAAAAAATTAATAACAACACAATATAATAATCGCAACTAGGAAAGGGAAAAACTTTTCTCCTTCAACTACTGCATATAAACTATTCTGATGATGTTTGCCAAATAAACCATGACCATGTCATTTTTTTACTTGAATGTTTTACTTTATTATGTCCCCTTTTCACAGGGTTAGTCCAGTGTCACACCTACTTTGGCTAACCATAATTTACAAAGTATTCAACTAAAATTCACCTGTCTGTTTTTCTGTCCAAAGTCATAAAGCAACAAGCAGAGTTTTTCCAGTGTTACATACTTTGAACTTAGTTACTAGTGAACCTACTATCTCATACTGATCATAACTTACAGATCTACAAAATAATTTGGAAATCAATATGGCAGATTCAACTCTCACCTAATATAAAAAAACAGCATTAATACAACTCTGAAAGTCTTGTGCTTAGGTCTGCTACTTATATCAACTTTACATCAAATTATGTTAATAAGTGTGATGCTTTTCACACAAAATAAGATTACGTGTATATGAATGGATGCATTTGTTTGCACAAAAAAATATGAGAGGATTAATAACAAACACTTTTTCCAAGTTGTTCTGCAAGGAGGAGGGATGATAGAAGAAATATAGGAGGAAAGGGATTCTGTGGAAGATCTCTATATATACCTTTGCATATAATTTAACTTTTGAATAAGGAAAATGTCATACTCATTCAAATGAAACTAGAATTTTGTCAGGTTATGTCACTGTCATAGAAACAGAATTTTTTTTTTTCCAAAACAGAATTTTTTTAAATTTCGATAATTGAAAATAAATTGGTAAACAAAAGCCTAATCATGTACATCAAATCAACAACACAGAGCATACAAGAGAAAAGTACTTATATAAAGTGAGTTGAGACACACAACACTTTGCTTATCCTTAGTGGTAAGAATTCTAAGGACAAAAAAAAAAAAATGATGAAAAATCTAAAGCAGGGATGTGATGGCTCACATTTGTAGTCCCAGCACTTTGGGGGAGGCCAAGGTGGGGGACTGCTTGAGGCCAGTGGTTTGAGACCAGCCTGGTCAACATAGTGAGACCTGTCTCAATAAGAAAAGAGGGAGAGACAGGGAGGAAAGCTGGGGGGGGAAGGGGGGAGGAGAGGAGAGAAGGAAGGAAGGAGGGTGGGAGGGACGGAGGGAGGGAGGGAGGGGAGGAGGGGACGGAGGGGGGGAGAGAGAGACAGATACGCTGCTGAGCCCAGGAGTACAAGGCTGCAGTGAGCTGTGATTAGGTCACTGCACTCCAGTTTATGTGACAGAGCAAGACTCTGTCTCTATTAAAACAAACAAAAGAAAGAAAAGAAAAGAAAATTAAACTTTATACAATAGTTCTGTTGTCTACTACACTAATTCTGCTTTTCTGAAGTTATTTTTTTATACTACAGGAAAAAGCAAGCAATCATGTTAATGATACTAAGAATCAAGATATTAAGTATAAAGGATAGTTAGCAAATAAACTTTTAAAATACATGTTAAATTTAATAGAAGAAAATGCAAATTAAAACCACAAGACATCACTACACCTGTAAGAACTGCCAAAATAAAAAGATGACGGCCAGGCACAGTGGCCCACACCTGTAATCCCAGCACTTTGGGAGGCCGAGACAGGTGGATCACAAGGTCAGGAGTTCAAGACCAGGCCTGGCCAAGACAGTGAAACCCTGTCTCTACTAAAAATACAAAAATTAGCCAGGCACAGTGGCGGGCACCTGTAATCCCAACTACTTGGGGGGTGCTGAGGCAGGAGAATCGATTGAACCTGGGAGGGTGGAGGTTGCAGTAAGCACAGAGTCGTGCCACTGCACTCTAGCCTGGGTGACAGAGTAAGACTTCTGTCTCAAAAAAAAAAAAAAAATAGTGACAACACCAAAAGATAGCAAAGATGCAGAGAAACTGATTTTTATACACTGATGGTGGAAATGCAAAATTACAGCCACTCTGGCAAAGAGCTTAGACGTTTCTTAAAAACCATACATGCACTTACCATAACCACTAGGAATCTTATACCTAGCATTTATCCCAGAGAAATGAAAACTATGTCCACATAAAAACGTGTACATAAACATCCATAGGACCTTCATTTGTAATAGCCAAAAATTGAAAACAACTCCACTATGGGTTTGTGTTCCCCAAACATTCATATGTTGAAGTCCTATATTGCAGTAACCTCAGAACGTACCGTAATTGGAGTCAAGATCTTTACTGAAGTTATCAGAGTTAGAAAATGAAGTCCTAGGGAGGAATGCAATATGAGCAGTATTCTAATTTAATAGAGGGGGGCAATTTGGAAACAGACATGCACACGAGGAGAACACCATGTGAAAATGAAGGCAAGAGGGGAAGTAATGCTTCTACCACCGAAGGGACACCAAAGACTGCCAACAAACCACCAGAAGTTTGAGGAGGGGCACAGAATACATTCTCTCTCAGAAAGAACTAACCCTGCCAACTCCTTTATCTTGGACTTCTTGCCTCCAGAACAATAAATTTCTGTTGTTTAAGCTACCCGGTTTGTGGTACTTTGTTAGGCAGCCTTAAAAAACTAATACAAACCCAAATAACCCTCAATGAGTAAATGGTTAAACAAACTGTGGTACATCTATACCACAGAATAACATCTCAGCAACAGAAAGAAATGAACTATTGAAATATAACAACTTGGATGGATCCCAAGGAAATTATGCTAAATGCAAAAAAAAATCTCAAGAGTTATATGCAGTATGATTTCCATTTATATGACACCATGAAAACATCAAAATTATGAATAACAGATTAGTGGTTGACAGATATTAGAAATCAAATAGAGGAAGGAGAGGAGGGGTTGGGGGGTGAGTGTAACTAAATGAGTAGTGTGAGGGATATTTGTGATGACAAACGGTTTTGTAGTGGTAGTGGTTACACCTATCTACACATGATAAAACTGCACAGAATTATACACATAAAACATGCAAACATAGTTATCTAAATGAGTGCATGTATTAACTAGTGAGATCTGAATGAAACACAGTTAGCCCTCCATATCCACGCGTTCCCCCATGCTGATTCAACCAACCACAGACAAAATATTCAGGGCAAAAAGAACACAATGAAAAATAACAACAATAAAAAATAATACAAATAAAATCAATCCAATATAAATATTTATATTATATTAGGTGTTACAAGTCATCGAGAGATACTTTAAAGTATACAAGAGGATGTGTGTAGGTTACGTGAAAACACCATGCCATTTTATCTAATAAACTTAAGCATCCGTGGATTTTGATATCATCGAGGGTCCTGGAACCAATTCCCCACAGATATCAAGGGACACCTATATGTGGACTATCCAACGTCAAATTCCCGGTCTTGATACTGTACTATAATTATGAAAATGTTACCATTGGGGGAAACTGAGTGAAGAACACATGGGACTTTGTTCCTAATTCTGCAACATTCCATTAATTATTATACCAAGATAAAACTTTAAGAATGGAGTAAAACAGAGGACAAGAGAAAAAAATGTGGAAAGCAAAGAACTTTAACATTTTTAATAGTATGCACTAAAGCGAAACAAAGACTTAGCTGAGTGCGGTGGCCCAAGTCTGTAATCCCAGCACTTTGGGAAGCCAAGGTGGGCAGATAACCTGATGCTGGGAGTTCAAAACCAGCCCGACCAACATGGGGGAAACTCCATCTCTACTAAAAATACAAAATTAGCCAGGCATGGTGGCACATGCCTGGAATCCCAGCTACTCAGGAGGCTGAGGCAGTAGACTCGCTTGAATCCATGAGGCGGAGGTTGTGGTGAGCCAAGATTGCGCCACTGCACTCCAGCCTGGTTGACAAGAGTGAAACTCCGTCTCAAAAAAAAAAAAAAAAAAAAAAAAAAAAAAAGAGTGAAACAAGGACTCAAAACAGACATTCGTATACCCATGCTCATAACAGCATTATTCACAACTGCCAAAAGGTAGAAGCAACTCAAGTACAGCATTATTCACAACTGCCAAAAGGCAGAAGCAACTCAAGTATCCATCAATGAATGAATGAACAAAATATGGGACATACACACAATGGAAAATTATTCAGTCTTAAAAAGGAAGGAAACTATGACACAAGCTACAACATGGATGAGCCTGGAAGACAGCACTAAGTGAAAGAAGCCAGTCACAAAAGGATAAATAGTCTATAAGTCTGCTAAATAGGAATATATATGCGGGGTACCTAGGAGTCAAATTCAGAGAGGAAGTAGAATGGTGGTTGGGCTAGGGGAAAATGGGAAATTAGTGCTAAATGGGTATAGACTTTCAGTTGGGAGAGATGAAAAGGTTCTGGAAGAAGACTACCCTGGAGATGGTACCTAAGGACATGAGGCATCTGTGGGCTTGTTTCCTGTATTTGCTGGTCAAGACTATAGATCAATTTGAATATGATCGTTTGCGAAAATTGTGATGTATATCTACAGATGAAGGGTAACTAGAGAGAGGGTGTATGACTACACCAACTCTTCCTTTGATGGAATAATTGTGGTGATGAGTTGAGAGGACACCTAGGTCTCCAAGTGGCAGCAAGTCAGTAACTAAGCCAGGTATGTAGGCGGTGTGAGTCACTGGTTGCCTGCCCCAAGGAATCCTGTGGGAGCTGAAAAGTAGAGAAGCGGTCTATAAATCCAGAGATGCAGCCATAAAGACCTAAGAAGATGTAGGGGTGTCAGCATTTTTGCCTTCTACCTCCTGCCTCTGCTTATTTTTTGTCCTGGAACTAAATGGGCAGAACTTCAAATACTTCCCACCTTCCAACTCTGAGACTCAGCAGACTGTTGAGAGAGTAGTACATCATGTCCCTGAACTTTTTATCTTCTTTGGACTATGAGTGGGGTTAGGAGGGATTAGGGTTGGTGGATTAACAGAATTGAGGAGAGAGCAGGATGCTGATACTCCTGCCCAGGGCTGTACCTTGCCGGTGAGAAAGACTCTAGGTCAAATGTCAATAAATACAAACCTCTAGAAAGTTTTAAAAAACGGAAAAACTTCCAGAGACGGATGGTGGTGATGGCTGCACAACAAATGTGAAAGCACTTAATGCTTCTGAACTGTACACTTAAAAATGGTTCAAATGAGGCCGGGCGCGGTGGCTCACGCCTATAATCCCAGCACTTTGGGAGGCCGAGGCGGGTGGATCACGTGGTCAAGAGATTGAGACCATCCTGGTCAACATGGTGAAACCCCATCGCTACTAAAAATACAAAAATTAGCTGGGCATGATGGCGCACGCCTGTAGTCCCAGCTACTCGGGAGGCTGAGGCAGAATTGCTTGAACCCAGGAGGCAGAGGTTGCAGTGATCCGAGATCGCGCCATTGCACTCCAGCCTGGGTAACAAGTGTGAAACTTCATCTCAAAAAAAAAAAAAAAATGGTTCAAATGGATTATGTCATGTATATTTTACTATAATAAAAAAAGTCAAAGCAAAAAATGTTTAATCAGGGAATATCAATATAAACTCATTTTTACAATACATCAAAAACAAATACACATAACTATAGTACATTAAAATATATTAACCAATAAAAATCTATAATAAACTTCAAAAAAAGAGATAAAAGGACAAATCCATGTTATCATTATAGTTACTAAATTCACACCTTAATTTGAAAATTGGTAACTAAAGGAAAAAATTAAGTATTTACTCTACCTTTTCCTTAAAAATTGTATTTCGGGCCGGGCACCGTGGCTCATGCCTGTAATCCTAGCACTTTGGGGGGCCGAGGCTGGTGGATCACCTGAGGGCAACAGTTCGAGACCAGCCTGGCCAACAAGGTAAAACCTCGTCTCTACTAAAAATACAAAAAAAAAAAAAAAAATTGCCAGGCATGGTGGCGTGCGCCTGTAATCCCAGCTACTCAGAAGGCTGAGGCAGGAGAATCGCTTGAACCCAGGAGGCGGAGGTTGAAGTAAGCTGAGATCGCGCCATGCATTCCAGCCTTTGTGGCAAGAACAAAACTCAGTTTCGATTTTAAAAAAAAAGAATTATATTACAGGTAACAAGCAAAATCAGTGATACCAACAAGATTAGCAACCGTTATTAAAAATATCAGGGTGAGGCCGGGTGCCGTGGCTCACGCCTGTAATCCCAACACTTTGGGAGGCTGAGGCAGGTGGATCCCCTGAGGTCAGGAGCTCAAGACCAGCCTGGCCAACATGGTGAAACACATCTCTACTAAAAATATAAAAGAAAAAAATTTTTGCCTGATGTGGTGGTGGATGCCTGTAATCCCAGCTACTCAGGAGGCTGAGGCAGAAGAATTGCTTGAACCTGGGAGGCAGAGGTTGCAGAGAGCTGAGGCCACACCATTGCACTCCGGCCTAGGCAACAAGAGCAAAACACTGTCTCAAAAAAATAAAAATAAAAAATAAATAAATAAATCAGGTGATCAGGTGTATAGTTGATGCAGAACTGGCCATCTTTTAGTTCCCAAGTAATATCACACAGATGATTTTCTACTTACAAGGTGAAAACCTAGCAGTACAGTAAGAGAACTGGATAGTTATCACCCTGAGCCAGGAATTAACTTTATCATCACTAACGTATCTACAGGTAAGATAGAACATCAAATATACAAAATCACCTAAGATGTATTCCAACCAATAACTCCTGAGTACAAACAATGCTCACGCCTTGGCCTCCCAGAGTTGGGATTATATGAAGACTTCAGTGTACCTACTACTGTATGATTTTACTTATATTAAATTCTAAATTATTAAAAATGCAAACTAACCTACCTTGACAGAAAGGAGGCAAGAAGAAACTTGAGGGTAATGGAGATGGGTTTTTTTTTTGGTTTCAGTTTTTTATGAGATAGGGTCTCCCTCTGCCACCCAGACTTCAATGCAGTGGCATGATCACAGATCACAGTTCACTCAAATTCATAAGCTCAAGCCACTCTCCCTCCTCAGTCAACTGCATGCCACCATGCTCAGCTAGTATTTTTGTGGGTTTGTGTGTGTGTGTGTGTGTGTGTGTGTGTGTGTGTGTGTGTATGTTTTTGTAGAGACAGGGTCTTGCTTTGTTGCCTAGGCCTGACTCAAACTCCTACCCTCAAAAGATCCTCCTGCCTCAGCTTCTCAAAGTGCTGAGATTACAGGTGTGACAACCACACTCAGCGGAGATGTTCTTTATCTTGATTGTGGTGGGTGGTTATAAGGGAGTATACATCATGGGTGACGTTTACTGTATGTAAATTATACCTCAATATACAGTCACGTGTCACTTAACAATGGGGATAAGTTCTGAAAAATCCATCACTGGGCAATTCATCATTGTGCCAATATCATAGAGTATACTTACACAAACCTAGATGGTATAGCCTACTTACTACACACTTGGGCTACATGGTATAGCTTATTGGTCCTAGGCTACAAACCTATACAGCACGTTACTGTACTAAATACTGTAGGCAACTAACACAATATTTGTGTATCTAAACATATATAAATCTTAAAAAGTACAGTAAAAATACTGTATAAAAGATAAAAACGATATGCCTGTATAGGGTACTTACCACAAATGGAGCTTGCAGTACTGAAAGTTGCTCTGTGTGAGTCAGTGAGTGAGTGGTGAGTGAATGTGAAGGTCTAGGACATTACTAGACACTACTGCACACTTTATAAACACTGTACATTTAGGAGACACTGAATTTATTTTTTAAAATATTTTGGCCGGGTATGGTGGCTCACGCCTGTAATCTCAGCACTTTGGGAGACCAAGGTGGGTGGATCACAAGGTCAAGTGATCGAGACCATCCTGGCTAACACGGTGAAACCCCATCTCTACTAAAAATACAAAAACTTAGCCAGGCATGGTGGCACGCGCCTGTAGTCCCAGCTACTCGGGAGGCTGAGGCAGGAGAATTGCTTGAACCTGGGAGTCGGATGTTACAGTGAGCCAAGACTGCATGACTGCACTCCAGCCTGGGTGACAGAACGAGACTCCGTCTCACAAAAAATAATTTTTCCTTCTTGAATAATAAATTAACCTTCACTTAATGTCACTTTTTTACTTTATAAAACTTATAAACTTTTTGACTCCTAATTATAACACTTAGCTTAAAACACATAATGCACAATTAAAAAAAAATTTTCTTTATATCCTTATTCTATAAGCTTTTTTCTATTTTTAAAATTTTTATTTGTTTTGCTTTTTAAACTTTTTTGTTAAACACCAAGACACAAATACACATTAGCCTAGGCCTACATAGGGTCAAGATCATCAATGTAACTGTCTTCCACTTCCACATCTTGTCCTACTGGAAGGTCTTCAGGGACAGTAACATGTAGAGCTGTCATCTGTCATGGTAACAGTGCCTTTTTCTGGAAGGCACACAGAAGGACCTAAGACTGTTTTACAGTTAACTTTTTTTTTTTTTCTTGAGACAGGGTCTCACTCTCTTACCCACGGTGGATTGCAGTGGTATGATCATTGCTCACTGCAACCTTGAACTCCTTGGCTCAAGCAATCCTCTCGCCTCAGCCTCTCAAGTAGCTGGGACTACAGGTATGCACTAACATGTCTGGTTAATTTTTCTGTGTATTTTTTTGTAAAGACGGCATCTCACTATGTTGCCCAGGATGATCTCAAGCTCCTGGGCTCAACTGACCCTGCCATCTCAGCCTCCCAAAATGTTGGGATTACAGGCATCAGCCACCATACCCAGTCACAACTTTTTATGAGTTCATTCTAAAATAATGATAAATAGTATAGTAAATATATAAACCAGTAACACAGTTATGACCAAGTATTATGTACTGTAAATAACTGTATATGCTATACTTTTATACAACTGGCAGGGCAGGTTAATTTATACCAGCATCCCCACAAACACATGAGAAATGCACTGCACTAAAACGTTATAAAGGCTACGGCATGACTAGGTGAAAGGAATTTTTAGCTGCATTATAATATTATGGGACCATCATGCTGTATGTGGTCCATCATTGACCAAAACGTCATTATTCAGCACATGACTGTAGATGATATAAAAGGAGGATGGGCTGTGCTAGGTTACTATAGTTGAGGCTTAAGAGACCAGATTCACATGGGAGGATCACTTGAGACCAGGAGTTCAAGACCAGCCTGGGCAACACAGTAAGACCCTGTCGATACAAAAAATAATAATAAAAAAAACTATGGCCAGGCAGGGTGGCTCATGGCTAAATCCCAACACTTTGGGAGGCCAAAGTGGGTAGCTTGAGCCCAAGAATTCAAGACCAGCCGGGGCAACATGTAGAAACCCCGGCTATACAAAATATACAAAACTTAGCTGGGCATGGTGACATGCATCACTAGTCCCAGTTACTCAGGAGGCTGAGGCGGGAGGATCACTTCAGCCCAGGAGGCAGAGGTTGTTGCAGTGAGCCAAGACAGCACCACTGCACTCCACCCTGAGCAACAGAGCAAGACTGTCTCAAACTTAACAACAACAAAAAAAAATTAGGCATACATGGTGGCACACACCCGTAGTCCCAGCTGCTTGGGAGGCTGGGGCCAGGAGAATCGCTTGAGCCCACTAGCTGGGAGATTGCAGTGAGCTATGATTATGTCACTGCACTCCAGACTGGGTGACAGAGACCGACCCTGTCTCAGAGGGAAAGACAGAGAGAAAGGGGAGGGGGAAGGGGAAGAGGAGGGAGGGAGAGAGAAACCAAATTCAATGCATGTATGGTTTGGATAAACCAGCTATGATAGATGTTTATGAATACTTGGAAAAATCTGAATATGGACCAGGCATTAAAATAAAATTTTATTGGCATGAAATAGTGGAACTAAGTAAAAAAAGGAAGAAAGAAAAGGAGGGGAAGAAAAAGACCAGACACAAAAGCACATGTATAGAATAATGTCACTTTTTCTGCCTCCTCTACTCTGAAGGGATGTTTCTTTTTTTAATGGTACATATATATGCATATAGAAAAATATCTGAAAGATAAAAACAGGATAGTTTTGTTTTCTTGTAAGTACCTCGCGCTAACCGATTGCACCACTGGAGCCGTGGTTTTGTTTTCTTTTCTATTTTTAGAGACAAAGTCTCACTGTCACCCAGGCTAGAGTACACTGTCACCTCAAACTCCTGGGCTCAAGTGGTCCTCCTACCTCAGCCTCCTGAATAACTGGGGCTACATGTGTGCACCCCCCATGCTTGGCTAATTTTTTTTTCATTTTCTGTAAAGATGGGGGTCTCACTATGTTGCCCAGGCTGGTCTCATGATCTTCCCACCCTGGCCTCCCAAAGCACTTGGATTACAAGCATGAGCCACTACGTCCAGCCTGGTTTTGCTTTCTTATTTTTAGTTATCTTTAGTTTCTTTCTACAATGGACATATACAACTTCTATAAGAATATTTAAAACTATATTTAAAAATCTATCCAAAGCACATGAAAGAGATTCAGGTCACTAATTACTAGGGAAGTGCAAATCAAACCACATTAAGATTTGACTTCACACCCATTAAGAAGGCCATTAGTTAAATAAATAAAGTTGGTGAGGAAATGGAGAAACAAACTGTGGGGATATAACTGTGGAAAACAGTGTAACTGTTCCTTAAACACACACACACACACACACACACACACGCGGCAGGGTGTGGTGGCTCCCACTTGTAATCCCAGCATTTTGAGAGGCTAAGGCAGGCAGATCACTTGAGGTCAGGAGTTCAAGACCAACCTGGCCAACATGGCAAAATCCCATCTCTACTTAAAAAAAAAAATTAGCCAGGCATGGTGGTGAGCAGAATCTCTTAAACCCAGGAAGCAGAGGTTGCAGTGAGTGGAGATGGCACCACTGCACTCCAGCCTGGATGACAGGTGAGACTCCATCTCAAAAAAACAATAAATAAATGAAAAATAAACACAGTATTACCATATGATCCAGTAATTGCACTTCTGAGTATATACTCCAAAGAATTCAAAGCAAGCACTCAAAAAAGATATTTATACACCCATGTTCACAGCAACATTATTCACAACAGCCAAGGTGGAAGCAACCCAAGTATCTATCAACAGATGAACGGACAAACAAAATGTGAAATATACATACCACAGATTATAAACTCCAACATATTAAACAAGGAGTCAGGCACAGTGGCTCACGCTTGTAATTCCAGCACTTTAGGAGGCCAAGGTGGGCGGATCACCTGAGGTCAGGAGTTCAAGACCAGCCTGACCAACATGGTGAAACCCCGTCTTTACTAAAAACACAAAAATTAGCGGGGTGTGGTGGCAGGTGCCTGTAATACCAGCTACTCGGGAGGCCAAGGCAGGAGGACCACTTGAGCCCAGGAGGCGGAGGTTGCAGTGAGCCGAGATCATGCCACTCCACTGCAGCCTGGGTGACCAAGGATGAACCTTAAAGACACTGGGCTAAGTGGAAATAAAACCCAGTGACAAAAGGACAAATATTCTATTATTCTACAAATACGGAATGAAGTACCTAAAGGTGTCACATTCAAAGAGACAAAGTAGAATGGTGGTTGCCAGGTGCCGGGTGTAATAGAGGAAAGGGGGGGTCACTGTTTATGGGTCCAGAGTTCCAGTTTGGAAAAATTGTTTAAGTTGCTAGAAATAGATGGTGGTGACAGTTGCAAAACAATGTGAATGTACTTAATGCCACTAAACTGCGCACTTCAAAAGTAAAAATAGGAAATTTTGTTACATATATGCTACCACAATTTTTAGAAATCTGTCTAATCAAAATTCTACCAAGATTTTTTTTTTCAAAATCAGGAAGCTGATTCTTAGGTGAAAAGGAAAATGAGTTAGAATAACCAAAACCATTTTGAAAAAGAACAAAGTTGGAGGACTCTCTTGATGTCAAACAAAAGCTTTGTATAAAGCTACGGTAAGACAGTGTATGAATGGTGATCAAGAAAGATCAACAAAATAGAATAGAAAGTCCTGAAATAGACCTACACACATATGGTCATTTGATTTTTGACAAAGGTGCCAAGGCAATTCAATGAAGAAAGATAGTCGTTTCAACAAATGGTGCTGGAATGACTGGATATCCATATGTGAAAAAAAGTTAATTCTTTCCATACCTTGTACCATATGCAAAAATTAACTCAAAATGGATGTTAGACTCAAATGTAAAATCCTAAAACTATAAAAAACTTCTCAGGCAGCTTTATTTGTAGTCACCAAAAGTGGAAACAACCCAAGTGTCCTTCAACTGGTGGTAAATGGATAAGCAAATTATGTTATACGATGAGGAATACTACTCAGTAATACAAAGGAACAAATTTCTGCTAAACACAAGACCCTGGATAAATCTCAACTGCACTATGCTAAGTCAAAGAAGCCAGACTCAATTGGCTACTTACTGTATGATTCCATGTACATGACAGTCTGGAAGAGCAAAAAACATATAAATGAGAAAGAAATCAGTGGTTGCCAGGGGCTATGGTTGGGAGGAAAGGACTACCAAGGAATATTGGAGGGATGTGGACATGGGGGTACTGGAACTGATCTAAAACTTAATTGTAGTGATGGTTAGACAAATGTATACATTTGTCAAAACTCCCAGAACTATATGCTAAAAAGTGTAGACTGCATATAAATATCTTAATTTTTTTTAAATTTGTGCCCATCAGTGTTCCCCTGCCAACACTCAAATGCTTTCTTCTGATTTATTTCATCAACATCTACACTGGAACATCAAAGCTATCTGTTTCAGCTATCTGAATAATATTTAATTCTCTGTTGCTGTGATTGTTTTAACCAATTAACACATAAGTAGTCCCTCATACTGACTGAAACATGATTCTAGGCGTTGGCCAAAGGCCATATGCATTTGTAATTTTACCAGATATCAAAATTACCCTCCATAAACGGGGGTTATATCGAATTATGCCTCCACCAGCAATGTCTGTACGGATCTGTCAGTTTCTAAACAGTCACCAACAGTACTGTCAAGGCAGAGATTTTTGGCAATCTGCTAAGTGAACAGTGATATTCAGGATATAGGTGAACCTCCCTACACAAAATTCAACTTCACAATCTCAGGAACCAAGCATACATTTTCAATAAATCCTTTGTTACTCAAAACATCAACCAAACAGATTTGGATAATGCAGTACTAATCACTATCTTGAACTCCTGCTAAGGAAATCAGGAACCAAACAGGTCTGACTAAGAAGGGATACCTGTTATTTTAGATAAGCACTTCTCTGTTTTTCTTATTTAAGCTCCATTCATATTATTTTTTTTTTTTTTTTGAGACGGAGTCTCATTCCGTCGCCCACGCTGGAGTGTAGCGGCTCAGTCTTGGCTCACTGCAACCTCCGCCTCCCAGGTTCAAGTGATTCTACCTCAGCCTCCTGACTAGCTGGGATTACAGGCGCATGCCACCACGCCCAGCTAATTTTTTGTATTATTTAGCAGAGATGGGGTTTCATCATATCGGCCAGGCTGGTCTCAAACTCCTGACCTCATGATCCACCCGCCTTGGTCTCCCAAAGTGCTGAGATTACAGGTGTGAGCCACCACAGCCAGCCATATTCTTTTCATAAATGCTGTTTGCATTTTCTTAACAAGCTAATGATTTTTTTCTTACTGACTCCAAGAGCTCTTTATATGTTAGGATAAACAGCCTTTCAGGCTTCTTAAGTCAAAAGTTCTCTCCACTGCTTCCACAGAGACAATTTCCTGCTAAAATGAATTCTTTGTGCAAAAGCCCTACCATATCTCCTAGTCTGACTAAATCTTTTCCACAAAGGCTTTCTTATAGCCTGCTCATCTCTTTACCTGCTCCCATTGTCACATACAAAGGATATTATCGTATTTTGCACTCAAGCTTTCTGAGATCTACCATCTCTGGGCTAGCTCACTATTCTCCACACTTCTTTGATGCACTATCTACCTGTCCCTTTACACGCTTTTTGTGATCTGCACATTTTGTCTCCAAGTGTCCTAAAAATAGGAGTTTGCAGAGGTATTTTGTTTATATAGTTATTTCTGTATTATACGAGAGAAAAAAAGTGTTTTTTTCTCATATAATACAGAAACAACAACATAAACAAAATACTACCTAGACATAAAACAAAATATTTACCATACTACCATGGTAATACCAGAAGTGTTACCAAAATACTTATGCAAGTAATAGCATAAAATAGTTTCCACAGCAAATCAACTTCCCCTAAATACTAATCAACGCTGAATTTTTTTTTTTTAAGTTAAAAGCTTTTCCCAAGGTCACAGAACTAAGAGGCAAAAATCTGGGCTTGAACTCGTCTTCTACATATTTGTCTCACAAATATATAGTTGTCTCTAATAGGATAATTCACATAATAGCTCTTTAGAACAAAAATAAGATTACAATCTTAAAGTATTGTGAATCACTCAATTTCAAACATAAGAGGTCTTAATTTCCTTCCTTTGTACTTAAGGAATTACCTAAAACTATCACATAGAAACCCCTGAAATATCTTACTCTTCATTCAATACATGCAATAAAAATAGTATTTCCTTACAATTGTGTACACAAAATGATCTTTAGCAAAATCTTGAGCAGCAGAAAATCCCCAACAGCTATACTTTGCTATCAATCGTATCATAAAGCAATAGGCATTTGCTATGGGCTAAATATGGTTTGTCTGTCCCCCACCAAAACTCATGTTGAAATTTGATCCCCAATGTGGCTGTGTTGAGAGATAGGGCCTACTGAGAGGTGTTTGGGTCATGGGGGCGGATCCCTCATCAATGACTTGTTGCCATTCTTTTGGTAATGAGTGAAGTCCTGAGTTCTCACTCTGGTATGACTGGATTAGTTCTCATGGGAATGGATTCATTCCCAAAAGAGTGGGCTTTTGTTATAAAGCCAAGATATCCCTTTCTTTGAATGTATCCACTTCTCCTTCGACCTTATCTACCCTGTTTTGACCTAGCAAGTAACCATCACCAGGAGCCAAGTACATATGGCGCAATGCTTCTCTTATTTTCCAGACTGTAGAACACTGAGCTAAAACCTCTTTTGTTTATAAATTACCCAGCCTCAGGTGTTCTGTTATAGCAACACAAATGGACTAAGACAGCATTTACTTCCTGTAATTATACTTCCTAAAGAGGAGTAATAGTTATAGGTAGTTGCTTAATAAATTAATTATGGAAAATTCCACCTATGAGAGCAATTCTCTTAAATTCCAATATGCATAAAAATCATATAAAATGCTTGTTTAAATGCAGGGTCACAGGTCCCACACGCAAGGACTCATTCAGTAGATCTGTATACAGGTTTCAGGATTTATTCACAAATCCCCTAATATAGGTGAATCCATACTCCACTTTAAGAAAAGCTACTGTAAGTTATGGAATCAACAACCTGGTATATATAGGATTACCCAGTTTTAGAGAAACAGAAGGTATGAGTAGCTTGGGAAGAGAAGCAAACATGCTCCCCTCTTCCTGCCTTGGGCCACTTAATCATCTGAACATTATTCACTCAAATGCCAGGAACCCAGCTCAATGATACATTTCCCCAGAAAGTCCTTAAGAAGCTTTTCTAGAGACTAAGCCACCAGCGGCCACCACACTGCTATTCTTTCCACAAGAAATAAAATGTACCTTTCCTGAAGGTATTGCCCAAATTTAAGACTAACCAAGATTGAAAATCTCCAGGAAGTTCACTCCCTATAGATTTCAACTCACCACTGGGATCTTCCCCCATTTATTTTTTTTAGATGCAATCTTTTTAATTGCTTTTTTGCAGAGACAAGGTCTTGCCATGTTGCCCGGGCTGGTCTTGAACTCCTAGTCTCAGCCTCCCAAAAGGCTGGGATTACAGGTGTGAGCCACTGTGAGCCGGCTCTCTGTCTCATTGTCTATCTTCTACAGTAACAATAGGAGCCACCCTGTTTTTAGTCTAAATAACTCAAGACAAAAGTTCACCCAACCAGAAAAAATATATCAGGTAAAAAGAGTATATTCTTATCTTGTGAGTTTAAGAAAAATATAAGGTAATCTCTTCAGGTACTTATACTAAATATCATCAATCACAACAAGATCCTGCAAGACCAAAGACCTGCTTCTGTTAATAAAATTGAACCTACAGCTTCAATCACAATGCTTGTCTCATTATTCCCCAGAGAGTACTCATTCCCAGCTCTGCTTCTCCAGCCTGTAACCATAACTACCCCCTTGTACTCAACGCAGAATCACTCTTTAAGGACCAGTTAAAACCCAAGGATAGGCACAGTAGCTCATGCCTGTAACCCCAGAATCTTTGGAGGCCAAGGCGGGCAGATCTCTTGAGCTCAGGAATTTGAGACCAGCCTGGGCAACATGGTGAGACCCCATATCTACAAAAAACACAAAAATTAGCTGGGCATGGTGGTGTGTGCCTGTGGTCCCAGCTACTCAGGAGGCTGATGTTGGAGGATCGCTTAAGTCCAGGAGGCAGACGTTGCAGTGAGCCAAGATTGCACCACTGTACTCCAGCCTAGGAGACAGAGGGGAACTCTGTCTCCAAGAAAAAAATAGTAATAATATTTGTTCCATGAAACTCTCTCTACTACAGCCCTCAATGAATTGATCCTTTCAAATGTAGTAAACTTAGACTCAAATGCAAAAAGGAAAAAACCTATGGAAATAAAAAAATAAAATTAAAAACTTTTTAAAGAGATTTCAATTCAAATATTAAGCATATCTGTAACAGCACTGTGACAGCCCTGATAAAAATAACATGCACATTTTAAAATGTAAAAAAGGATTAAAATGAAAAGTTAATAATAAATAAAATTAATGATTTTACTGTTGAATTCTTCAGAGGTGAAGTACAGTAATGTCTGCAACTTATTTTGGAATGCACTTTTAAAAACAGAGAGCACAAAGGCTAGATGGATGGTACCTGACAAAACAAATACAGTCATCCCTCAGTATCCATGGGGGGATTGGTTCCAGCACACCCTCAGGACACCAAAATCCACAGATGTTCAAGTCCCTTACATAAAATGGCACAATATTTGCATCTAACCTATGCACATCCTCCAATATTTTCCTTTAAATCATCTCTAGATTACTTGCAATAGAAAATATAATGAAAATACTATGAAAATAGTTGTTGGACTGGGCACTGTGGCTCACGCCTATAATCCCAGCACTTTGGTAGGGAGAGGCAGGTGGATCACCTCAGGTCAGGAGTTCAAGACCAGCCTCGCCAACATGATGAAATCCCATCTCTACTAAAAATACCAAAATTAGCCAGGCATGGTGGCACATGCCTATAGTCCCAGCTACTCAGGAGACTGAGGCAGGAGAATCGCTTGAACCCGGGAGGCGGAGGTTGCAGTGAGCCGAGATCACACCGCTGCACTCCAGCCTGGGCAACAGAGCACAGACTCCATCTCAAAAAAAAAAAAACAAAAAACAAAAACATAGTTTTTATACCATATTACTTAGGGGAAAGTAACAAAGAAAGTCTGTATATGTTCAGTCAGTACAGAACATATACAAATGATAGGTATATGAGTATTCACTATACAATTATGTACATTGGAGTTTTTCATAAAATGTTCAGGGAAAATGAATAAAGCATACTGTCTCCCCCTAATGAATTTAAAGTACAGTGAAGGTGTCACACAAGAGATTACTATAGGGTACACTGAAAGCACACTGGCATGAATATGCTTAGGAAGCCTCAGGGCACAGGAAAGTAGCTCTTCTGGGAAAGGAAACCTCGGGTATGGTTTTCAAGTGACCTCAATCTAAATCTGCAAGGACATGTACTGTTATGCTGGCAAGTGGGTACAGGAATACTTCTAGGCATTAGAAACAGCCCAAGCAAAGAAGTATCTTATGCATCAAACAGCCTGGTATCACCAGGGGAACTAAGAGCAGTTGGATATTAAGTCCAAGTTATGAGAGATGGGAGATTAGGTAGTTTGGGAAATGTCACGAATACACTACTGAACCTCAATCACCACGCCTCCTCTGTAAGACATACTCCTTGAAATCTCTGAGATAATCACGATTCTCTTCTGTTCCTATACTTTATATAAGTTTCCATTATTATAATAATGACTATTTTAGTATTTTTGTTTCATTAGCTACCTTCTGTATTAGGACTGTGGACACTGAGAAAAAACGGCATCTTAAACACAACTCTGAAAAGACACCATCAAAATCCTTACACAGTAAAAGTTTGTTCTTTTGCGGCAAGAGAATAAGGTCTGGAGGCAGGGAACCTAAGGCACACACGCTGACTTCCTAGAACTAAATCAAAAGGAAAACCCAACTCTCCATAACAAAGGATCAGCGACTTACTCCCTTTGCAACTCCCCCTCCCTTTCTGTGTGGCAGAGGGAAAATTCAAAGTACCTTTCTTTTTCTATTATTATTATTATTATTATTATTATTTTGAGACAAGAGTCATCTCACTCTGTCTCCCAGGCTGGAGTGCAGTGGCACAATCTTGGTTCACTGCAACCTCCGCCTCAGGTTCAAGCGATTCTCCTCTCCAGACCTCTTGATCCACCCACCTCTGCCTTCCAAAGTGCTGGGATTACAGGCGTGAAAGTATCTTTCACAGGAATGTAACTTTAGTACAGTTACAAAGTTTACATAAGAGTGTAACTCTGTAAGAAAAAGAAAAAAAGTAAGGCTTTGAGAGAGACCAAGGAAGGGGGGGGAAGAGCATAACTTTGTAACTTCACTTGAGCCCCTAGTTGGTTACTTTCCACAACCAATCAGACTCGATCACAGGCCACTACTTCATTTGCATGGAGAGTACCCCAAATGGCCAATGGAAAACCTCTAGAGGGTATTTGGACCCCAGAAGATCCTGTAGACCAGGGCCCTTGATGCTGCTCCTAGCCGCTCCCACTATGTGGAGTGTACTTCCATTTTCAATAAATCTCTGCTTTCCTTGCCTCATTCTTTATTTGCTTTGATGTGCGTTTTGTCCAATTACTTGTTCAAAATGCCAAGAACCTGTATAACTTGCAGTCAAGACCCTCTACCGGTAGCACTTTTAACATAAAGTATGCCCTAAATGACATGCCCAACACAACAAAAAATGTTTAGGCTAACATAGTACAAAGAAATAATTGCTGGGCGAGGTGGTTCACGCCTGTAATTCCAGCACTTTGGGAGGCTGAGACAGGTGGATCACAAGGTCAGGAGTTCAAGACCAGCATGGCCAAGATGGCAAAACCCCATATCTACTAAAAATAACAAAAATTAGGCGGGTGTGGTGGCAGGCACCTGAAATCTCAGCTACTCGGGAGGCTGAGGCAGAGAATTGCTTGAATCCGGGAGGCTGAGGTTGCAGTGAGCCAAGATCATGCCACTGCACTACAGCCTAGGCAACAGAGTGAGACTCTGTCTCAAAAAAAAAAAAAGAAAAGAAAATAATTATACAATACCTCTTTTTTCTGGAAGAAAAAAAACACTAAGTCACATACATATACATATACAATTAAATAAAATTTCTGCATTTCTAAAAGCGATGGAGATGACTAGATTTATAAATACAAAGTATATGCTGCTTTAAAATATGCTGATTCGTAAAATATAAGGTACTATAAGTAATTGAAAAGAGCAAGTTACAATCTAATACATATAATTCAATTCATTTATCATTAAGAAAATTCCTAGGATACAAAAATCTATCAGCAGTGGTTACTCCTGACAACTTGGAATGGACGACATGAAATCTTTCACTTTATACCCCCTTTTGTAGTAAATGTTTGCCATGGGCAAACCCAATTAATAATAAAATTATTCCTCCTTTTGAAGTACTATGCTCTAAACATTAAAAACTCTTTGAAGATATGAAGACCATGCTACAAACCCATTAGGTCTACTGGATATTACTTCTGTAAAATATACAACTACCCAAGAAAGGCAAACATTCCAAGGAATTACAGTACAGGGAACTCTCCAATAGTTTCACTGTGAACATACTCCCTGAAGATTAGTTTAAAACAAAATGGTGGGGCTGGGGGAGAAGGTGGTGGGAGAGACAGGCAAGACACAGAAACAGAGACACACAGAGATAATGAACTTCATCAGTTTAACAATATGCTTAACTGGAATAAAACAACTGAAAAAGCATTCTTGTAAGCTTTTAAACCACCAAGACTATAGTACCATTTACCCAGGCACATTCTTTTTAACAAGCTTCTTTAAAATCAGAATGTAAATGAGGAATGCAAGAATCAATGGTGCACTGTGTCTTGTAGTACTCACAGATGAATGGAAAAGAGAGAAATCAAACTAACACCTCAACCAGTCTTTTTATGGAAGCAATGAAACAGAAAAGAACACACATACCATAAAGTATATCAACCATAAAATATATGAAGTAATTTGGAAGGCACAGAGCACTAAAGTATTTGCTTTGTTGATTGACAAGACAGGCTACACAAAAAGCAATGGGCATAGAAGATTATAATGGATGATTTCCCTCATAATACTGCAATGGAAGATATATCTGGGGGTTTAAAATGCTTCTGTAATGACACCAAGTTGAAGATTTTCAAAAAAAAAAAAGTCCATTAAGATTTACTTACATAACATACAAGTCTACTTATTGTGGCCATAATTCTCAAGAAGAAGAAGAAAAGAATAAAATAATACTGAAGTTCCATGGTAAAATGCAATGGGTTTAATGATAGTATGCTAAAGTTTATTAACAAAAAATTAAAAGCCAGTAGTTGAGACTATTAAAATTCCCCCAAAATATTAATGTACTAAACCATATTATCTGGTGAGCCCTGAATGTTTTAATGCCAATGCTCTTCAGTGCACACTATACAGGAAGCATATCATCTTGGTCTTCCCTCTCTTTATTATACAAAATTATCTTTAAATATCATCAGAACAATCACATAACATTCTAATACCCTGACACATCACCTATCTTCTATTCTCCTTCCCAGCCTTTGTCCACATGTATATGCCTGTATGACTGTAGATTTTTCAAAACTATAACCACAAAATGGATACAACTGTGCAGTAACTTTTCATCTCCATATGCATTCCTAAGCCCTTCTGTAATATTCATAATACAAACTTCTAATAGTTTTATAAGATGCCACCAGATGTGATAACCTACTCATTTATTGTTAGACATTAACACTGACCCAACACTTCATTATAATAACTAACAATACTTCCCATGTACAGATTTTATGTTGAATTATCCCTTATTTTCTCATTATTCGATCCAAGTAGATTTATTTTAGGGCTCTTGATTAAAGACAGGATACATCTCTATAATTTTTTCTATTTGTAAAATGCAGAGATTTGTACCTATTCCTTGCAAAGTTACAAAGAATTTAAAATGATAGATGTCTAGCCTGGGAACATAGGGAGATACCGTAATTACAAAAAAAAATTAAAGGCCGGGCACAGTGGCTCATGCCTGTAATCCCAGCACTTGAGACCCTGTCTCAAAAAAAATTTTTTATAAGTAGCTGGGGCATGGTGGCACATACCACCCAGCTACTCAGAAGGGGTGGGAGGATTGCTTGAGCCCAGGAGTTTGAGACAAACCTGCACAGGCTGTTTCAAAAAAATATTCTAAAAAAAAAAATGTTCACTAACATTTAAAATCATAACAGTTATTCATATCAATCTGTACAAATGCAGATATAAATCCTTTGGTCAAATGCTTTCCAAAATTTGTTTTCATCTTAGTTGTCCCTTTCTGTACTGTAATGAAATAAATTTCATCTCTGTAACATTTTCTAAAACAGTGGGAACATTATCAAGCACATTCTATGTCAGACACTTAACATAATATACTATGTTTGGTTCAAGGTATATGATACTCTGCCCATTTTACAAATGAGGAAACAACAGGGTCACACAGTCAATAAAGAAAGGTGTCATAGGTGCTCTTAAATCTACTTGCTCTAAAGCTTAAAGTTCTTTCCACTATCTCAAGCTGTCTCAAAATAAATTCAAATGTTTTTGGAAGCTATTCACCATTACAAGCACAACATGCAACAGAAACTATTAAGAAACTCAAATACCTTTGTTATCAGCCATTTCATCAGGTAGCATACACATCTCTAGAATCAAAGACATGGAGAAGATTACAAAGATCACAGGACTGATTTAAGGAACGAGACCCTAGTTGGAATCCTTGACTCTGCCATATTTAAGGCTTTGTAAATGTTAATTTATTATATATATTATTAACATCATATATATCTAAGTAAGTATTTCCCTAGAGCGTGCACGTGTGTGTGTGTGTGTGTGTGTGTGTGTGTGTATGTGTGTGTGTGTGTGTGTGTGTAAGGCTAGAGTACTTACTCTTTAAAGGCTTCCTCCTGCTCTAAAATTCTATGGTTCTAAAACACAGAACCAGAACCAGAACACAAGATATGTGTCCTAGTGTTCATATTACCAATTCTAATTCTGTAACCCTGGGCCAAGTTTCTTAGCTCCTCTGAAAGGCTAATTTTCTTTGTTTGTAATAGCAGCATGACCACAAGAGGCTGGCTGCCGGGCAGGGAGGATGGCTTGAGCCCTGAAGTTGAGACCAGCCTAGGCAACATAGCAAGACCTCGTATCTACTGGAAAAAAAAAAATTAGCCTGGTGTGGTGGAGCATGCCTGTGATCCCAGCTACACAGGATGCAGGGGGTGGATTACTGGAGCCCAGGAGTTTGAGGTTGCAGTGAGCTATGGCCTTGTTACTGATTCCAGTCTGGGCAACAGAGCAAAACCCTGTCTAAAAGTAAAAGAGCCTGGACACAATGGCTCACGCCTGTAATCCCAGCACTTTGGGAGGCCAAGGTAGGCGAATCACGAGGTCAGGAGTTCAAGACCAGCCTGGCCAACATGGCGAAATCCCATCTCTACTAAAAATACAAAAAATTAGCTAGGCGTGGTGGCAGGCGCCTGTAATCCCAGCTACTTGGGAGGCTGAAGCAGGAGAATTGCTTGAACCCGGGAGGTGTAGGTCGCAGTGAGCCAAGATCGCACCACTGCACTCCAGCCTGGGCAACAGAGCAAGACTCTGTCTCACGATAATAAAACTTTTAAAAAAATAAAAAAAATACCACAAGACCTCCCTCCTAAAGTATCATTATTATTACAAAGACAGAGTGAAAGTATTATGTAAACCAAAAGTATGGTGGAATCATTGCTACTATTACATTTGATTAAAGCACATAATGACCAGCCCGGGAAACAAAAATGAGATGTCACTTCTACAAAAAAATAAAAAGTATTAGCCGGGCATGCTGGCAGACATCTGTAGTCCCAGCTACTCAGGGGGGTGAGGCAAGAGGATCCCTTGGGCACAGGAGGCCAAGGCGGCAATGAGCTGTGATCATACCACTGTACTCCATCCTGGCTAAAAAGCAAGGCCTTGTCCAAAAAAAAAAGTAATAAAAAGTTGTCTTAACTTGTGAAGATAGCTGATCAGAAGAAAACACTAGTAGTTAATGACATCAGACATAAATACAGCCAAAAATATATATATTTAATGAGGCTTGACTGTATTTTTTAATCTTAGCTCCAATGTCTTGTATTCTATAGTAATACTGACAAGCCCCTCAGATCTCAAATTTTTTTCCTGCTTCAGAGACCTATTTTTTAAAATCTGTGTGGTAAGTTCAGAAATGTAGCTATATTCACAACTAGGACTAAATTTATTTGTAAATATTTTAATCAAAAGCTGGACATGGTGGCTCATGCCTGTAATCACAATACTTTGGGAGGCCAAGGAGGGAGATAGATTGCTTGAGATTCAGGAGTCCGAGACCAGCCTAAGCAACACGGTGAAGCCCCATCTCTACCAAAAATACAAAAAATTAACTGGGTATGGTGGTGCATGACTGTGGTCCCAGCTACTCCAAAGGCTGAGGTGGGACAACACTTGAGCCCAGGGAGGCAGAAGCTGCAGTGAGCTGAAATCACACTATTACACTCCAGCCTGGGTGACAGAGTGAGACCTTGTCTCCAAAAAAAAAAAAAAAAAAATTAAAATTAAATAAATATTTTAATCATATTCAGATAAAGCACTGAATTAAATTATTCAACAAATATTTATTGAGTGCCTGCTAATATATCAGGCACTGTTAGAGACACCATATTTACAGCATTGAAGAGAAAGATTTTGTCCCCATGGAGCTTGAAGTCTATTGAGGGGAAAGAAAAATAAAAAAAATTCCAAGCACTGGTAAATGCTATAACATGAAAATAAAATAAGGTGATTGTGCTGAAAGGGGACAGGGCTCTCCATTCACTACATTTAAATGTAATGATACGTGCATGATTATTTTCAGCAAAACTATAAATAAATATATTCTATCTTCCTAAATAAGTCAATCTATAAAGGATGTTTGAAATTATTCTTGGCAGAGCATGGTGGCCTCATGCCTGTAACCCAAGCATTTTGGAGGCCAAGGCGGGCGGATCACCTGAGGTCAGGAGTTCAAGACCAGCCTGACCAACACAACATGGTGAAACCCCGTCTTTAAAAAAAAAAGAAAGAAAATTATTCTTTTTCTGACACAGGTTAGAGAAAAAAAAATTAACTGCTCTATACAATGTTTCATTTGACCCTAACTTCTGTTTCTACACCTGGAGAAGTTTTTCACCACCATATTGTGTCTCTTTAATCACTCAAAGTTAGCTAGTCCAGAACATTCTCAGATATCACAAAGAATATCTTTTCCATAGTTTCTGCAATGCCTTAGTACTGACAAATCCCCAAAAGGAGAATGCAATGGACTTCCTACCTGGAATATAACATTCTCAGATATCATAAAGAATATCTTTTCCATAGTTTCTGCAATGCCTTGGTACTACCAAATCCCCAAAAGGAGAATGCAACAGGACTTCCTACCTATTGTATTTTATGGTTATACCAGGTGGCAGACTACCACCACCTGTATAACCATAAATACAATAATGTAATTATTTTTCAAAAGAACTGATGTAAAACAGCCAATTTTACTTTATCCATCCAGCTCATGACTATAAATAACCATTACTATCAAGAGGCAGGCTAAGCTACTAATAAAAATCTCATTTCACTATAGCCTACACTGCTAAAAAGATTACAGCAAGAAAAAAAAAATCTGGGCTCTTCCCCACTAATTCTCTCATACTCTATTTACAAAACACCTGAACTCAGCTCATCCACGAACCGTCGGTCCACTCAATGCAACTTAGCACTAATGGGCTAAAAAAGAGGATGGATAGATTACTTCAGGTTTCTTAAGCAGTAAATTGAAATGAACTAGGAGAACCACAAATAAGGTGAGACAGATATTATAAAATACACAACTCAATTTAAAAGAATTAGATACATCTACTTCACAGTTAAGAAAAAAAAAAAGTGCCAGTAATTTACTAAAAACTACTGTATACTCATAATTTTTAGAAGGCCCTCTCAGGTTAAACTTAAGTTTGTCAGTCACATTTGCAATACTTTGCTGAAAAACAAGAGGAAATATCAATTCCAGCTAGTAATCAAAGAAATGCAACTTAAAGAAATCTGAGGAACTCGCACTAGACTGTTTAAAATAACATCTCTGAAGCAGAAATAATGTGGTTACCATGTATCACAGCACTGGTGGCACTGTAAAAATCAGTACAACCCTATTAGAAAACAATATAACTTCAGTTACCAAGAGCTTTAAAAGTGTTCATGCTGATTGACAGCATGATTCTAACTGCTGGACACAATTAGACAGGGAAAAAGATAAAGCTATTTGTAGAAGTATTGCTAACTTAAAAAGAGAATAAACAGACGAATGGGTCGGCACGGTGGCTCACACCTGTAATCCCAGCACACTGGGAGGCTGAGGCGGGCAGATCATCTGGGGTCAGGAGACGAGCCTGACCAAAAATACAAATTAGCCGGGTGTAGTGGCACATGCCTGTAATCCCAGATACTCTGGGAGGCTGAGGCAGGAGAATGGCTTGAACTGGGAGGCAGAGGTTGCAGTGAGCCGAGATCGCGCCATTGCACTCTAGCCTGGGCAACAGGAGTGAAACGCTTAAAAAAAAAAAAAAAAAAAAAAAAAAAGGCCAGGCACGGTGGCTCACACCAGTAATCCCAGCACTTTGGATCACGAGGTCAGGAGATCAAGACCATCCTGGACAACATGGTGAGATCCTATGTCTACTAAAAATACAAAAATTAGCTGGGCGTGGTGGCGGTGCCTATAATCCCAACTACTAGGGAGGCTGAGACAGGAGAATCCCTTGAACCAGGGAACTGAAGGCTGCAGTGAGCTGAGAGCGCACCACTGCACTCCAGCCTGGTGACAAGAGAGAGCGAGAGAGAGTGGAGAGAGCGGTAGAGAGCTAGAGACAAATATATCAGGAAAGTAGTTGGGTTTGGTTCATGAAATATAGCCAAAAAAAAAAAAAAAAAAAAAAAAGTCTACATAGTCCTACCTCACATCATATCTCAAAAGTAAATTCTAGATCGGGCGCAGTGGCTCACGCCTGTAATCCCAACACTTTGGGAGGCTGAGACACGAGAATCACTTGAACCCAGGAGGCAGAAGCTGAAAGTAGCACCAAGCTGCAGTGAGCCAAGATCATTCAGCCTGGGTGGCAGAGCAACACCGTCTTAAAAAAAAAAAAAATGCAACCAGAATGTAAAGACAGGGTCTCACTCTATCACCCAAGCTGGAGTGCAGTGGCGTGACCACAGCTCACTGAAACCTCAAACTCCTGGGAGCGAGGGATCCTCCCAGCCTCAGCTTCTCAAGTAGCTATAACTACGGGTACATGCCACTAAGGCATTTTTTTTTAAGTAGAGACAGGGTCTTGCTATGTTACCCAGTCTCTTGGAACTCCTAGCCGCAAGTAATACGCCTGCCTTGGCCTCCCAAAGTGCTGGGATTACAGGTGTGAGCCACCTCACCCAGCGGCATTGCATTTTTAAATGTGAAAAAAAAGCAGCAGAAGACACTTCCACGTGGTAGGCGGCCAGGGATAGTGATGTGCCGCAGGGGATTATATTGGAATGGGGAAAAGTATTTGATGTTTTATATTCTCTTTTCACTTAATATACGCATTACAATCATATGAAACATACACATGACACTCAGTCCTTAACCCTTTTTGTAACATTTAACTGCAACCTGCTTATTTAACATCTTTCTTCCCTTTACTAGACTGTAAATTCCATGAGGGCAAGAACCAGGCCCCCTTTTTTTACTGCTACATCTCCAGTGCTTAGCACAGTGCCTGCCATATAGTAGGAACTCAAATATTTGTGGAGCAATTCCACTTCTGGGTATATATACAAAGGAATCAACTGCAGTGACTTGAACAGATATTTGTACACCAATGCTCCTATCACCATTATTAATACTTGAATAATGGCTATAATAGCCAAAAGGTATAAGTAACCCAAGCATCTGTCAACTGATGAGTGGATAAGTAAAATATGGTATATACATACAATGGAATATTATTGACCCTTAAAAATGAATGGAATTCTGATACATGCTACAACACGTATGACCTATAATACATGCTAAATGAAAATAGCCACAAAGAACAAATATTGTATCATTCCACTTATACTGACATAACTAGAATAGTCAAATACAAAGCAGAACAGTAGTTATCAGGGGCTGGGGAGGTGGGAGGGAGGGAGGAACAGGGCATTATTATTTAATGGGTACAGTTTTATTATGGGATGGTAAAAAAAGTTCTGGATATGGTGACAATCATAAATAAATGTTTATGATTGCACGACAACATAAATGTTCTCAATGCCACCGAACTGTATGTTTAACATGGTCATAATGACAAATTTTATGTGTATTTCACCAAAATTAAAAAAACTTCTGGAATGAAGAAAGAATTGTAAGTGGTTTTTCATATTAATCACCATTTCTCTGTGAAACATATCTCAAGAAGCAGAAAAATGAAATGATTTTTATATGATACTCATCTCCAGCATTATTTCTACCCAAGTTAGCTTTTACACAAAACTTGAAGAAACTAGTTGCCTACACATTATTTCACATGAAGTACAGAAGGAAAAAGAAAAAAAAGTTTTCCTTTTCAAAATAGACTCCAGAAATTCCAATCATATTTTTCAGAGCTATTTTGAAGAGGACATCAAACTGCAGTATTCCATTAACCTAATACCATTTCACATATTTAAGTACAATCAATTCTTTGATCAGCCACACTAATACCAATGTTGCATGTAAAATAATTCCAATACAATTTTATTTGACTTTGTAGAATTCAATAAAGCCAAATATGCCCTCCCTGCCTGTCCCCTGACCACTTCCCAGCTTAAACCTATTATTTGTAACCTGGGACCCAGTGTGGGGAGAAGAACCCAACTCTCATGAGATGCCACAAAGAAAACAATCTACATAAGGATAATTGTTGATTATATCAGCTTTAAAGATAATTTTAACTTGACATAATTGGAAGAACAGTTTTTATACTGTATACAATTTAAAAGCATCTCCCAGATGGGAGTAACATGCCATCCTGGATTCTTTTCAAATTTGAGATGCTTATGGATTGTATGCTATATTATGCTAAATTTTCTCCTACCTCTATGACCACTCTTATCAGTGATCCTACCTCTTCTTCCTGCCAATTTAAACGTGTTTTCACCTCTGACCCACTGGGTCCATTAATTCTAAGTACCCCCACCAAAAGCCAATGCACACTACGCATAATGATCCCAAAAAACATCTCCTGCTCTTATCTCTGCTGAACCACAGTTGCATAATATCAACTCAAGATTGAAGTATCTAAAATCCAATGTCTCTTTCTCTCAAAATCAGCTTGCATTTGGATGCAAGAGTACAGTAAAATATTATTACTACTGTGTTTCAACTCACATACATTATTGCAAGAAATGTTTTGAGAAGCAGAAACAAGAAGAAGAGTATGCATTCCAAGACATCAGAAAAAAACTATAATGCTATCAAAATATTAAATATTAACCAAAAATATAATTATTTAAACATTTCAGTACAATGCATTTTCAAAATATACACACATATGTATGATCTCAAACGTACGTATATATGTTGTTTATGTTATCTCCTACTAAATTATATATGGCAAAGCTAGGATCCGCCTGTTTAAAGCTAACCCCCTGCTTCACATCAACCTCCATGCTGTGATCATCACAAATACACTATCAATGCTCAAAGAATCTTCAGGCAAAATGAAGGATTGAAAAGTAAGAAGCAGCAGCTTTAAGAGATCTGTACTAAGAGATAAAAGGCTCTACAGAACCTAGAAGCTGAGCTGAAGGCATATACTCCCTGGAACTCAAGGGAATTCATGAGAATAGGCCTCTAAAACTATAGGAGACTCAACTGCCTCCCGACCCCCCACCCAAAACAGGCCCAAACACCTGCCACAGCATTTCCCTTCTAAGGAATGTCCAACATGGTCTGTCAAATATGGAATTAGTTTACTTCAGGATCAGCTTGCAAAGTAAGTCCAGTGTATCTCAGAATGCCAGCCACCTAAGCATTAGCTCAACAAATACTTACTACACTCCAAACACTGTTCTAGATGCTAGGAATAAAGCAATATAAAGAAGTCTGACAAATATCCTTCCTCCCACTTCACATTGTAGAGTGGGAAAGAGACAACTCATGTAAATGTATGTTTGATGGTAATATTAAGCAAAATAAACTGAAAAGGAGGGCTGGAAAAGCAAGGGATGTTACTTTTATATGTGACAGCCAAAAAATGTTCCACTGAAAGGGTAATATTTGAGCAAAATATCGTGAAGAAATGAGTAACCAAGCCAGGCAGCAGGATCAGCAAGTACAAAGGCCACAAAGTAGAAACCTATTGGAGCAAATTACTGAATTTCTTTAGATTCAGTTTTCTCATCTATAAAATGGGTATAATATCCTATATTATGTAATACTTAAAGGTAGCATATTACCTCGAGTATCTGACACATGGAATGTAGTCAGCAAATGGAACTACTGAGTTATGGGGGGGGGGTGGGGGCATATCATGCCAGCACAACCCACAGCATATTGTCTGGCACACAGAAAAATCCCAGAAAAAGTACAGGTTGAGTATCCCTTATCCAAAATCTCTGGGACCAAAAAGTGGTTCAAATATGAATATTCCAAACTCCAAATATTTTTTGGATTTGGAATTATTTGTATTATACTTACCAGTTGAGCATCCCATATCCAAAATGTTCCAATGAACATTTCTTGGAGCATGATGTAGGTGCTTAAAAAGTTCAGATTTTGAAAAAAAAAAAAAGAAAAGAAAAGAAAAATAAAAAGAGAACAAAGAAAAAAAAAGTTTCTGATTTTGGAAGATTTCGGACTTCGGATGCTCAACCTCTATTATTACATAGTCTCTATAAATAACCTATAAGGCAGATGAGAGTACACCTATTATACAGCTAGGGAATCTTGAGGATCAGAGATTTGCCCCAATCTTCTTCATCCCCCTAAAATTCCTATAAGGATGCACAAACATATTCCACAATTAAATAGGGGACTTAAAAGTACACTGCCAAGATGAAGAAACTACTCATATTATTGTCCTCTAATCAGCAGTATGATAGTGTAGCATTAAGAACTCAGGAACAGAAAACCAAACACGACATGTTCTCTTATAAGTGGGAGCTGAATGATGAGAACACATGGACATATGGGGGGAAAACACACACACTGGGGTGCTGTGGGGGGTGGGGGAGAGTATCAGGAAGAATAGCTAATGGATACTGGGCTTAACACCTAGGTGATGGGATGATCTGTGCAGCAAACCACCATGACACATTTACCTATGTAACAAACCTGCACATCCTGCACATGTGCCTCTGAACTTAAAAGCTGGGAAAAAAAAAAAGAACTCAGTAGTGGCCAGGTGCAGTGGCTCACGCCTGTAATCCCAACACTTGAGAGGCCAAAGTGGTCCGGTCACTTGAGCCCACAAGTTCAAAACCAGTCTAAGCAATATGGCGAGACCCCATCTCTACAAAGAATACAAAAATAAGCTGGGCTTGGTGGCATGCCCTTGATCCCAGTAACTCAGAAGGCTGAGGTGAGAGTATTGCTTGAGCGCAGAAAGTCAAAGCTGCAGTGAGCCGTGATTGTGCCACTGCACTCCAGCCTAGACAACAGAATGAGACCCTAACTAAGAAAAAAAAAAAAACCTCGGGAACCAGATTGCCTGGGTTCACATTAAGGATTCCACACTTCCTAAGTATGTGTATGCTTAGAAAAGTTTAAGCTCATTATGCCTCTGTTTCCTCACAAACAGGAAATAATAGCACCAACACCTCATGGGCTTTTTGGGAAATTTAAATGGATAAATTTTTCTATTTTTTTCCTTTGTTATTTTTAAAAGAAATGTTTGAGTCATAAAACGGACTAATTTTTGAAATCACTTCTATTTCAGTGCCTCACAAATAAGGTTGTCTGCTGCTAGCAATAATAGCATAAAAGTAAAATAAGGAAATAGCCATCAAAACATTTCTAGTTTTTATGAAGAACTACAGAAACTGTAAAGATACCAGAGGTAAAAGGAAAAAAAAAGCAGCAGAAAAGGCAGGTTAGAGGAATATGAAAACCAAAACACAATCTGGAATCATAATGTTTCCTGACTTAGACCAGTTTACCTGAACAGATTATTCCCGTTAGAATTACTGTTATTTGGTAGGAACACTACCTATGCTGACAAGGTTTTGGATTAACATTTAGTTTCAAAGTTTATTTCCTTTTTTTTTTTTTTTTTTTAAAGAGACGGAGTTTCACCATGTTAGTCAGGCTGGTCTTGAACTCCTAACCTTGTGATCCGCCCGTCTCGGCCTCCCAAAGTGCTGGGATTATAGGCGTGAGCCACCGTGCCTGGCTGAAAGTTTATTTTCTAAAAAGGTTAATTCCTTAGAATTATTGTCAGATGTCACTTTACTGAAGATTAAAACAGTACAGTTTAAGAAACTTTATCATCAGTATAGTAGAAAAAACTTTAACATCTCCCCACCACTAAGCCTTTTCTAGTTGTTACTTGATGTTTATTATAAAACATGAAACATATCACATGCAACTTCAAAACATCCATCAGTTCTTGGTTGAAAATAAGCTTTCTACTACTTAACCCCCCAAAAGGTTCCCGACCGCTATAAGAAGTTTAACTTCCTCCTCTGTCTTTTCCATTTAGGGTTCTTGTATCCTTTTCACTCTCTTTCCCCAAAGAAAGTTATCACATGAAATCTATAAATCATCCCACTGGGAGGCAGTGTATCACCGTGTAAAGAAGTGTTCTGAAATTAGGCAGAATTGCATTCAAAAAGTAACCTCGGCCACTTATTAGCTGAGTGATCTTGGGCAAGTCTCTTAACGATTCTAAACCTCAGTAAATGAAAATACCACCAACTACCTGACAGGGTTATTGTAAGAAAAAAAAAATAAATGTTAGAGAGCCTAGAGCCTAGTACAACTTGTCATATAGTAAGAAGATGCTGTAAGTGGTATCCTGCTCGATACAAACTTTATCATTAATGCAAAACCAACTAGGGGAAACTGACTACTTCTCTTCCAATCTACAGCTTTTTAAATATGAATACCAATAATGCAATTATAATGGAGGGTTACATTTCTAAAAACAACCTAAGGTTTCAATTCAATTACCATTTGAAAACCTGTATAATATACACTGCACAATGAAACAATGATTCAAAATCAGATAAAAACATAGTCCTAGACTGAAAAGGTTAATCTTGCTATAAGAGATAAATCTGGATGTTTGCCAACATTGTACATTCAAACACTATATATTTATATATATATATATGCACATACAACTGCCAAGTTAGAAAACTTTTTCTTTTTTAAAATTTAATTTCATCTTTTTAAAAAAATTTTTTAAGAGAAAAGGTCACTGTCACCCAGGTTGGAGTGCAGTGGCATGACCTTGGCTCACTGCAGCCTCAACCTTCTGAGCTCAAGTGATTCTCCCATCTCAGCCTCCCGAGTAGCTGAGACTATATGTGTACACTGCCACACCTGGCTAATTTTTTAATTTTTGGTACAGACAGGGTCTCGCCATGGTGCCCAGGCCAGTCTGGAACTCCTGGGCTCCCAAAGTGCTGGGAATACAGGTGTGAGCCACTGCTCCGGCAGAAACTTATTTTTCCATAGTAACTTAGATACTGTTTCAATCTAACTTAAAAGGATTAGGAAGTAATTTCCTACTATAGGAACTTTTCTAATAAAATCCACATTGTCCAAATAATCCTTCTGAAATTTTTCAAGTATATTTAGAATACCCAAATATGAATATAACTACTGAATATTCCTCAATGAACAGTAGTACTTTATGCACTGATATTTAATCAAAACTCAAAAAGTACATATATACTCAGAACTGGAAAAATCCATTTGTCATTGACAAGTTTGCTTTTCAAAAACATACCTTCATGCTTCTGCTTCCCTGCCAGCCATGACTACCACCACTTCCTCAATTCTCCTGCCAGGAGTAAAAGTCTGAGGAATGTCTTTTGGCTTGAATGAGTGGTGGAAACAGGGAGGGACGGACATATCCCAAAGGAAAAATATTACGGCTTTGCTAATAATATTTCCTACATTTTATCTTCTTCTTTAGAACAGTGTAGAAGGGAAATTCTCAAAGGTTCATGTTCCTTTCCGTAGACCACAAAAAATGCCTCTATTTTAGTAAGAAGATATTAAACATATTCTTTGTAATAACATTCTTGTCACCATAAAGTTTGCAAATTAGGTACAAGGCAGTAGACACACTGGTGAGTGCAAAGGTTCTCCTTGCCTTTGAAAAGAGAAAAAGGTCAGAAATCTCAGAAAAGAGGTTATCATATATCCCAATTCTGAAATGGAAATACTTCAAATATACCAAACCTCAATCATTTTCTATGATGGGGGTGGAGGAGAATGAATGTAATGAAAATCAAATACTGCTACCAAAAAATTTCAAGAAACATTCTAAAAAAGAATCTAAGGTCAAAAATGAAAACACAAGCATATTTTAACTTAAATTTGCATTTAAAATCACATTTAGAACTCGAAAGAGAAAGATACACACCCGAGTCCCATATAACAAAGTGAATGTTAATTGCTTCTTGGTTTTACACAGAACCATAATACTATTTAGAAGTTATCAACATTTGGATAACAGTAACTGTGGTCATGGGGCCGGTCACGGTGGCTCACACCTGTAATCCCAGCACTTTGGGAGGCCAAGACAGGCATTATCACTTTAGCTCAGGAGTTCAACACCAACCTGGCCAACACGGTGAAACCCCGTTTCTACTAAAAACACAAAAATTAGCTGGGCGTGATAGCGGGTTCCTGTAATCCCAGCTACTTGAGAGGCTAAGGCAGGAGAATCACTTGACCTCGGGAGGTAGAGGTTTCAGTGAGCCAAGATCATGCCACTGCACTCCAGCCTGGGCAACAGAGTGAGACTCTGTCTCAAAAAAAATAAAATAAAATAAAGATTATCATGGGCTCTTTTAACTTAGTTTATTAACGGCAACCAAAGACTGAAGCATTCCAAGGCTACGTTAAAGTCCTCAGTTGTTTTGTTATCTCAGTTTTATTTCCCCAAAGCTTTTCAGTGCAACCCTAATTTTTCAGTGTTTGTCACTAATCTCAAATTAGGAATACTGTATCAAAACTGCATTGATGGCTATTGGTTTTAGCTCGATATCCTTTAATGTAGAGTAAATGTAATACAAAATTTTTTTTTCTTTTGAGATAGAGTCTCGCTCTGTCACCCAGGCTGAAGTGCAGCAGTGTGATCTCGGCTCACTGCAACCTCCACCTCCCAGGTTTTCAAGCAATTCTCCTGTCTTAGTCTCCCAAGCAGCTGGGACTACAGGTGCACACCACCACGCCCAGCTAATGTTTTGTATTTTTAGTAGAGACGGGGTTTCACCATATTGGCCAGGCTCGTCTTGAACTCCTGACTTCGTGATCCACCTGCCTCGGCCTCCCAAAGTGCTGGGATTATAGGTATGAGCCACCTTGCCCAGCCCTACATAAAATTTAATAGTTATTTTTTAACCCTTCTGTAGTGACAAAGTCCAACTGACTATATTCCCTAAGGGCAGAGACTATGTTTACCATTGTGTATTCCATCTTTCATAGGTATTTTATTTTATTTTATTTTATTTTTGAGACAAGAGTCTTGCTGTCACCAGGCTGGAGTGCAGTGCGGTGATCTCTGCTCACTGCAATCTCTGTCTCCTGGGTTCAAGTGATTTCCCTGCCTAGTCTCCAGCATAGCTGGGTCTACAGGTGCACACCACCATGCCCAGCTACATTTTTTGTATTTTTATAGAGACGGGGTTTCACCATGTTGGCCAGGATGGTCTCGATCTGACCTCATGATCCACCCACCTCAAACTCCCAAAGTGCTGGGATTACAGGCGTGAGCCACCGACCCCGCCCCCCTCTCCATAGGTACTTTAAATATCAGTTGATTTTAACAATGAGCCATAGAGAAACTGATAAAATGTTTGCATATAGTTTGTACATAATTTCAGAGTGTTCACAACTCTCCCATTCCACCCGTGGACCCAGCTTAAAAACCAGCAATACAGTATTTAAAACCCAACTGCATTTTATTTTATTTTATTTTATTTTTTTTTTTTTTGAGACAGAGTCTTGCTCTGTCACCCAGGCCAGAGTGCAGTGGCGCCACCTCGGCTCACTGCAATCTCCGCCTCCTGGGTTCAAGCGATTTTCCTGCCTCAGTCTCACGAGTAGCTGGGACTAAGGTGCGGGCCACCATGCCAGCTAATGTTTTTTGTATTTTTAGTAGAGGCAGGGTTTCACCGTGTTAGCCAGGATGGTCTCGATTGCTTGGCCTCCCAAAGTGCTGGGATTACAGGCATGAGCTACCTCACCTGGCCCCAACTGCATTTATTTTATTTTATTTTACTATTGTTTTTTGTTTTGTTTTGTTTTTCTCTTTTTGAGTGGGGGATCTCAGTCTCTCACCCAGGCTGGAGTACAGTGTTGTGATCTTGTCTCACTGCAACCTCTGCCTCCCAGGCTCAAGTGATCCTCCCATGTCACCCTCTTGAGTAGCTGGGACCACAGGCATGCACCACCACGCCAGGGTAATTGGGGGTTGTGGGGTTTCTTGTATTTTTAGTAGAGATGGGGTTTCACCATGTTGCCCAGGCTGGTCTCAAACTTCTGAGCTCAAGCAATCCACCAGCCTCGGCCTCCCAAAGTACTAGGAATACAGGCATGAGCCACCTAGCCTAGCCCATTAATCTCACATAATAAATCAAATCTCCCCAAAATAACCTTTTTGTCTACTGTAGACACTACACAGGCCACCAATTCCTTCATTTGGTCGGAAATGCAGTCCCCCTTCAAGCTATATCTTGTCTCATAATGGTTTTAATGAACTAAATTAAAGATCTTAAAAATTGAACGGACCTATTTAATGATAGTGACACCAACAAAACCTCCAAAAGTCAACTCGCTAGGGGGGAAAAAACACAAATTACTCAATGAACTATTAAAATAGCCAAGTATGAAAACAAAACTGGAATTGTCCTTAAGATCAGATACTACCATTCACTCCCACTCAAAGGAAAAAAAAGATCTTCGTTTACAATTGTAGGTTCTACCATTGTGCCAAAATCACTTCACATTTGAATTCGCCTTCAGTAATATTTTTTGAGGTGAGAGCACAAGCATCAATATGCAAGAAATACAAAATAACTTTTAAAAATCGCAATAATAGGCCGGGTGCGGTGGCTCACACCTGTAATCCCAGCACTTTGGGAGGCTGAGGCGGGCAGATCACAAGGTCAGAAGTTCAAGACCAGACTGACCAACATGGTGAAACCCTGTCTCTCCTAAAAATACAAAAAAAAAAAAAACCACACACACACACACAATGAAAGAGGGATGTTAATTTTATGAAATGACATCAATCTCTCTACAAGACTTAACTTTCAAACTATGCTACAGAATCATTTACCTTCAAAAGTCTCTAAACTGGACCCTTTTCTTTCTTTTCTAGTAACACTTCTCCCTAGTCACAAAATTATTTATCTTCTTTCTACTGTCTTCTCAAAAAAAATTTCCACAATCCACATTTCTGCCTGAGAAAATGGTAAAGGGAACCTGAATAATACACAAGGAAAACAAATTCAGATGTGGTTATCTTGGAGTTTTGTTTTCTTCTAACCTAAGGCGGCCCTCAGGAAAGTTGCTTTTCAACATTAGGACAATATAATCACATCAGTCTTAAATCCAATTGGAAATTCTCCTGTACTTTTAAAAAACACTATCTTGTCTTTTACTATTGACCATATACCAATAAAAACTTCCCCAAAAGGGTAAATGTAAAAAAACTCCCAGAATATGGCAATTTAAAATAATTTAAATCACTTTCTTTTATTTATTTATTTTTTTTAAGATGGGGTTTCACCATGATGGCCAGGCTGGTCTTGAACTCCTGACCTCAGGTGATCCACCCACCTCAGCCTCCCAAAGTGCTAGGATTACAGGCGTTGAGCCACCGCACCCGGCCAATTTAAATCACTTTCATGCCCACGGAAATCTCTACAGAGGTTTTATTTTATTTGTTTTTGAGACGGAGTCTTGCTCTGTCATCCAGGCTGGAGTACAGTGATGCGATCTCAGCTCACTGTAACCTCCATCCCCAGGTTCAGGCGATTCTCTTGTCTCAGCCTCCCAAGCAGCTAGGATTACAGGCACATACCACCACACCTGGCTAATTTTTGTATTTTTAGTAGAGATGGGGTTTCACCATGTTGGCCAAGCTGGTCTTGAACTCCTGACCACAGGTGATCCGCCCGCTTCAGCCTCCCAAAGTGCTGGGATTACAGGTGTGAGCCACCGCGCCCAGCCTCTACAGAAGTTTTAACTCCCTTCTTACCACTTACTAAGTGGGCAAGTTACTTGGTCTCCCTATGCTTCAGTTTATTCTGAAAAAGATTTTTTTTTTTTGAGACAGAGTTTCTCTTTGTTGCCCACGCTGGAGTGCAATGGCACGATCTCGACTCACCACAAACCCCACCTCCTAGGTTCAAGGGATTCTCCTGCCTCAGCCTCCCGAGTAGCTGGGATCACAGGCATGCGCCACCACACCTGGCTGATTTTGTATTCTCAGTAGAGATAGGATTGCTCCATGTTGGTCAGTCTGGTCTCAAACTCCCGGACTCAGGTGATCTGCCTGCCTTGGCCTCCCAAAGTGCTGGGATTACAGGCATGAGCCACTGCACCCGGCCAAAAGAAGGTATTAAGTAAAGTCATCATAAATACTTCCTCTCAAACAGTTCTATTTCTGCTATTATCTAAGCATGCCATTCGATGAGTGCCCCCTTTCACTCACTCTTCACTTGATCTTAGCCAAAAAGCCAAGAAGCAATCTCTTTCTCTCTCAAAACTGGTTTGAACAATAAATCATATGGTCATCCTTCCTCATAGAGTTATGAAGATTAAGTAAGCTAATACACACAAAGCATTTTTAAGAGTACTTGGCATATGGTAAGAGTTCAGTTAGTATTAGTCCTTGTTAATGTTAGTCACTGTCAGTGACTTTTTATAGGTTTTGAATTGTATAATGAACAGTGCTCCCACAATATTCCTTCTTATAAATAAAATGATACATTTCATGTCCCACATTAAATTATTTCAAACAACTAAGCAGCACTAACTGCTTGAAATCAACACTAACCAATTTATCCCACAGCAATACCACTATCAACTGCATTCATATTTTACCACAAATTTTAATAGAGGCCATATTAGCGTTACTAACAGGAAAGTGACTGTAAAAGTAAAACTTTACTTAGTGCCAAACCAAGTCCCTTAATATTCTAACAGTCTTTCTCAACCAGTGTTTCTCACATTAACTACAGAACTCAGAAAATGACTTCAGTGACTATTTCCTGAAGTCTCCCAAGAATGGTACCTAACTAATATCTTTCTATATGTGCAGGAAAGAAACTAATTTATAATATACAATGGATGCCTTAGGGAGTAATTCTGTCATGGAACACCAGTTCCTGGTTTTCTTGGAATACAAAGGGGGAAATATGAATGAAAAGAAGACTCAATGAGTAAACAGTCTGAGCAGAAGACTGCTGTTCATCACCTGGGAAAAAACTATTTCCTACATGTTGAAGCTTAAAGGAATGATCAATATAAATATATAAATTTGACTCACGGCTATGAAAAGCACAAATATATATATTGAGTTTTACCTTGTCTCCACAAATTTATCTTAGGTCAGAAATCCAACATACAGAATTCCTTCAGATAAGAAAAACTAGTTACAGTTTAAGAAAAACAGAATGGAAGGCCAGATGCAGTGGCTCATACCTGTAATCCCAGCACTTTGGAGATGGGTGGATCACCTGAGGTCAAGAGTTCAAGACCAGCCTGGCCAACATGGGGAAATCCCATCTCTACTAAAAATTTTAAAAATTAGCCCGGTGTGGTGGCCCACACTCATAGTCTCAGTTGCAGCAGAGGCAGGAGAATACTTGAATCAGGGAGGCGGAGGTTGCAGTGAGCGGATCGTGCCACTGCACTCCAGCCTGGGCAACAAGAGCAAAACTCCATCTCAAAAAAAAAACGCAGGGCACGGTGGCTCACGCCTGTAATCCCAGCACTGTGGGAGGCAGGTGGATCACCTGAGGTCAGGAGTTCAAGATAAGCCTGGCCAATATGGTGAAAGTCCATCTCTACTAAAAACACACACAACAAAAAAACTAGCCGGACATGGTGGTGGGTACCTGTAATGCCAGCTACTCGGGAGGCTGAGGTTTCGGTGAGCCGAGATCACACCACTGCACTCCAGCCTGGGCAACAAGGGCAAAACTCCATCTCAAAAAAAAAAAAAACAGAAAAGAAAGAGAAAACTGAGACTAAGATACTGATCACTAATGAACCTAATAACTTGGGCCCCTGATATTAACTATTTATCACCTGGTAACAATAAAAACAAGAAAACTTAATAGTGAAAGATGAACTAAAATAGGAAGTATAAGGTAACAGGAGATACTAACAGAATAAAAGAGAATTTTTTAAGGTACAATTAAATAACAAAAAACCCCCTAAAGAACCAGAGTGGTGAATTATTAAAAGATTAGCCTAGGGGGTCGCAGTGAGCTGAGATGGCGCCATTGCACTCCAGCTTAGGCAACAAGAGCAAAACTCCATCTCAAACAAACAAACAAAAAGATTAGCCTAAATTTTTTACTTCAAATCTAACCACTCAATAAAACAAGCTGAAGGACTGGGGAACAATTCTCAGACACATTTAATCTCCATTTCACATAGAGCATAAATGACATGAAAGAAAAAATATCTGTGAAACCATTCCACGTATCATGATTCCCCTCCAAAAATTCAAGAATACAATTCAATACATTATCCCAAAAACTTTGATAAGCATAGGCAAACAAAACCAATGCTCAGATTTATTCAACCGCTTCTATTAGTATTAAAAAACAATATAGACCTCAGGCAGCAACTCATCTGACTCTGGGTAAATCTGCATTTACCTTGCACTATACATGAAAAAGAATCTTGATTTTGTAAAATTAAAATAATAATGCATGCTTTCTGATGACAGCTCAAGACCTAAACCAGATAACGGAAACAACTGAGTTTAACAAAAAAGCACAAAGGTTTTGAGGCCAGGCTAATCTGAGTGTGAATCCAAAGCTGTCAATTATTACCATGTGACTTGGGACAAGGCATTTACTCTGAGAGAGTCAATTTCCCCATGTGTAAAATGATGAGGACCACCTATCTTGCAAAGTGGTCGAGAACATTAAACAGAAGATTAAAACACAGTTACTGGCATTCAGTAAGAACTTAAACAGCAGGTAAATTAAGTTTCTTAGAATACCTCAGGTTTCAAATGTTATTCTTGCAAAAATGTAAATAGGATTTGTTTTTCAACCCCCTTGAACGACGTATAACAGAATAGAAACAACTTTTTTTTTGAGACAGGGTCTCGCTGTTGCCCAGGCTGAGGTGCAGAGGCATGATCATGGCTCACTGCAGCCTCAACCTCCTGGGGCTCAAGCGATCCTCCCACCTTAGCCTCCCCAGTAGCTGGAGCTACAGGCTGCACCACCACACCCAGCTAAGTTTTAATTTTTTTTTTTTTCTAGAGATGGGGTCTCGCTATGTTACCCAGGCTGGTCTCAAGCTCCTGGGCTCAATAGATCCTCCTGCCTTGGCCTCCCCCAAGTACTGGGATTCAGAGAGTAAGCCACCACGCCCACCAACTTATTTCTTATAAAGGAATTTTACCTTTGAATTATCCCTTAAGTTAGGCAAAGCTTATTGAAATCTCCCCTAGTTTGTTTCATCAAGCCTAGTAATGTATTTTCAGATTAAAATACAGCCATGTGCCATATAATAACATTTTAGTCAACAACAGACTGCATATAAGACAGTGGTCCCATAAAATATAATGGAGCAGGGGATGGGGCAGGGGAAAAAAAATAAAAAATAAAAAAAATAATGGAGCTGCCCTAAAGAGGTGTACCATTTTTTTCTTTATACCGTATTTTTACTGTATCTTCTTTGTTTGGATACACAAATACCACTGTGTTATGCCTACAATATTCAGTACAGCAACATGCTGTACAGGTGTATAGCCTAGGAGGAACAGGCCATACCATATGGCCTAGGTGTGTAGTAGGCTATTCCATCTAGGTGTGTGTAAGTACACTCCGATGTTCACACAACAAAATCACCTAAAGTACATTTCTCAGAAGGTATGCCAACCATTAAGCAATGCATGACTGTAATAAAAAAAAGATAGACCGTTGACATTATTCATCCTCTCTTTCTTCAGCAGGAAGAATGTAAAACAATTTCAATAATCTCTTCTTGGCACAGTGGCTCCGCCTATAATCCCAGCACTTTGGGAGGCCTGTAATCCCAGCACTTTGGGAGGCAGAGATGGGTGGATCACCTGAGGTCAGGAGTTCCAGACCAGGCTGGCCAACATGGAGAAACACAGACTCTACTAAAAATACCAAAGTAGCCAGGTGTGGTGCATGCCTGTAATCCCAGGTACCTGGGAGGCTGAGGCAGGAGAACTACTTAAACCTGGGAGGCGGAAGGTGCAGTGAGCCAAGATCCCGCCATTGCACTCCATCCAGCCTGGGCAACAAGAGTGAAACTCCGCCTCAAAAAAAAAAAAAGTTGCTACACAGGGAGAGTATTGAACCACAAACTAAAGTCCTTAACATGTAGCCAATGCAGAAAAAGGTAAAGAACTTTTTTTTAAGACCAAGTCTTGCTCTGTCGCGCCAGACTAGAGTGCTGTGCCACGATCTCAGCTCACAGCAACCTCTGCCTTCCAGGTTCAAATGATTCTCCTGCCTCAGCCTCCCCAGTAGCTGGGATTACAGGCATGTGCCCCACCACACCCAGCTAATAAGAACTTTTTGGCGTGGGGCGGGGGGAAGACTCTTGCTCTGTGGCCCGATCTCAACTCACTGCAACCTCCACCTCCACCTCCACCTCCCAGGTTTAACAAGTAGCTGGGACTACAGGCACACACTACTACACCCGACTAATTTCTGTATTTTTAGTAGAGACAGGGTTTTACCATGTTGGCCAGGCTGATCTCGAACTCCTGACCTCGTGATCAGCCCGCCTCAGCCTCCCAAAGTGATGGGATTACAAGCATGAGCCACCTCGCCTGACCAAGAACTTTTAAAATAGCCTATGTCTTTAAAGTTCCTTCCTTACTCTCCAACAATCACACTCAGTATATACTGATGCCCATACCTAAGAGTATCCCTTTCCCTTGCTATTCTCCCCACCTCCCAAAATCGTACTCCATTATACAGTAAACTGTACATTTTAATTTATTTTTAATTTTTTTTGAGACAGGGTCTTGCTCTGTTGCCCAGACTGGTTGCAGTGGCACAATCATGGCTTACCGCAGCCTCTGTCTACTAGGCTCAGGTGATCCTCCTGCCTTAGCCTCCCAAATAGCTGGGACCACAGGTGTGCACCACCACATCTGGTTAATTTCTTAATTATCTGTAAAGATAGGGTCTCCCTATGTTGCCCAGGCTGGTCTTGAACTCCTTGGGCTCAAGCAATCCTCCCACTTCAGCCTCTCAGCCTTCCAGCCAAGTGTTGGTATTACAGGTGTATAACTGTGCCTGGCCGATTTTGGTTTAAGTTCAAAAGTCAACTTGCAACATCAAAAACTAAAGTCTGTCATCTATTATAAAGAACCCGAAACAGAAAGAATATGCTATTCTCTGTTTACTACCTTCCCACATATGACTGTGGGTGGTATCAGTTAAACATGCAAAATATTAAGCATTATTAAACTGCATATTTTCACATCTAACACTAAATTCCCAAAGGAATAGATTTAGCCTTAGCCTGTCCCCCCAACCCCATCCCATTCATTTTAATTCCTAAGTCCTTGGGTGACCACAGAAGTCAATAAAGTTGAAAAAGAAATGTAGAATTTGATTCCATGAAAATCTTACTTGAGTGTTTGGACTTTAAAAAATCCTAACTAAATATACTTAAAAGTTATCAAACTCATCATGTGTTACTGTAGTTTAGCTATTGCCTCACCGACAATAAAATAAATCTGATGCCACAATCCTTATCATCTACTAAGAATATTTGCATATGAATAAAAATTTGAAACATATCATCTATTTTCTGTTAACATCCTTCTAAAGCTAAAATGCTGAATATGAAATACACAGACTAATGCTAACAGTTAGAAAATGTCTGTTCCCAGATTGGGGTGAAATTTTGCTATCAATTAAATACCCATTATTTTGGATTCCTTTCAGAATTGTGACATATATTTTAAAAATGTATCTCCTAGGGGAAAAAAATAAACCTGACACTAAACAGTACATAACTGCAAAAAAAAAAAAAAAAAAAAAGGGAAAAAAGGCACTTACTTTAATAGAATTTAGGAGTTCACAAATACACTAATTAAGGGAGACCAAGAGTTTTCATTGCAACACATTTTTACCGCTTATGGGTAATGGTCAGAATGTTAACAGAGAATACTGAAATATTTTACATATCAACTTCTAATTAGTTATAGCACCACATCCTTGGGGTATGGGGTAATTTAAACCATTTTAAATGTAAATACTCATTTTCTTATCAGTTAAAAAAAAAGAACCCACTCCACCCTCTCTGCCAGTCTCTGATATACCTCAGAATACTACAGTTACTTCACAGTGGGAAGGAATAGCTAATAAGTACATTTCTTTTTCAATCCGCTTCTCTACCCAGTCATTAAACATCAAATTCTGAAACTGAATTCAGCTACCTAGATCTTTCTACCGGGAATGCTCCCTATGGCACCTCAATCCCTTCCACTGTCACTTACTGCAACTGCCAAAGCCCCTCCTATTAATAGTAAATCCCTTTCATACTGACTCACTGTAACTCCAACTTGATGAAATAGACACCAAGCAGAATTTACAAAATTTGCAAATGGAATTTTCCTGTTTTCAAAGAATGAAAAAGGAAAGTAAAAGTAGAGCACACTCAGGCTAAGTTATACACATTTAAAGTTCAACCAATTTATAAGTATTTATGTGGCCTGTTCTATATTAGTTCCGTTTAAACATTTTTTTAAAAGTTTTGCCAAGCATTGTGTAATCACTTCCACAAGGCTAAATTTCACATGCAAGTGATTGTGATGTGTAAATATAAACTTAAGTCATTACCCCCAAGACTGTAAGACAATCTGGAAATTCTTCTTCAAAAAAATTTTCTCTTAAACTATGGAAATTTTTAACAGTACACACAGAAGTGGAGAGAATAATAGTAACAATGAGCACTCCTGTATTCATCCAACTACAATAATCAACTCGAGGCCACTTTTGTTTCCGATCTACCTCTTACCCACTCCCTCCCCTCATTATTACCTTCAAAAAGAATGAAGAGAAAAACACTACCTTCGCTAAGAACACTGAGAAAAACCCAAAGACAGCAAAAGTACCAAAGACTAGCAAGTTAAGAAGTCAAATGCCAAAAATGTAACTCTACAGCCACCTTACACAGTTCCTTGGTAGGTGATAAAGAATTCAGTTAAACACAAATATATAACCATCTTTAAGAATTTTAATGAAGTCCATAAAACCCAAAGGGCCTATTTAAAATTATACCTAAAAAGACAAATAAATAAATGTGATGAAAACTAACTTAAACGTCTGCAATTAACTTACATTAACGTGGCACCTTAGTTCAAAACGAAAAAAAATGGACTATTTAACATAATGTGTCATAAAACTACAATTCAACCACTTGAAAAGCCACTGGACACTTATACACGTAAAACTGGTCCTTCTGATCCCTAATTATAGATTGATATCAATGTAGAAAGAAAACCAGGCATTTTAACGTAAGTGGTTGAAAATGTTGAAAATTAACCCCACTGTTCATCAGAAAGTATACGAGAGCAAGTCTAAACCACCTGAATTGTATGTCATTAAACAAATGCATCCACTTCCCAGGGCCTTTTTTTTTAACAAAATTAAGTTCACATATACCCTTAAACGCAACACGCTAGCCTACAGACAGAATTAGGAGACCGCCTCCCGCTTTTGCTCCTAACCAATACGCAGAGAGAGAAGGTTGGCAGAAAAGTGCTGCGAGGACAGTAACAAACACCAGCAGCTCCCGAGCAGGCCCTGCTAGAGCCAGGAATGACGCACTTCGGTAACCCGACTCTTTCTCCCCTCCACCCCCGCCCCCAGCAGCGGTGCTGACACCGCCAACAGCCCGGAGTAGGAAAAAAGACAACAGAAAAAAGGCAGAGGTTGGACCGCACTAGATTTCATCAAGAAACCTCGATTATTCCTCTTCGACACTAACCACTAGGACTAAACAGGAAAAGAAGCTTCGTGCTTAAGCAAGTCCCATCATGGTGGTTTAAGAGTCACTAAATTAAGCTGATAATGAGACCAATCCACAGAGACAAAATACAGGGTGTGGCTGCTGTGAAATACGGGCGGTCCGTGGGAGAAAGGGGTATGGAATTTACACTCCAGTGTGAAGGGAAGATAGGGCTTTACGGTGGGGAGGTGGGGGGTGGCCCGCGCATTTTTAAGGAACCATTGCAAACCAACACAAGCGTCTCGTTTACTTAAATCTAACCTTACAGATCAAAAGTTTCCAATACATATATCACGTAAACTGTAAATTACCATTTTAATCCAACACCATGGCCCTCAATTTAAAAACTACACCCAAAAGAAAGGAGGGAGAGGGAAGAGGGGTGGTAGGCAACAACATAAAAAATATTCTAGGCCACGGAAGAGAAAGTCTCACAAACCGGATGAAACTACTAATGCAATATTAAAAATTAAAGCCGAGCACTGAAGCACGAAAAAAAAAATCACACGATAACCCATTCCAGTTAAGGATTAAAAATAAAATGACATATGCACCAAGGGGGAGCGGAAACTAAATGTCCAAAGTGCAGCGGTTTATTAAAAAAACTAAAGGCAAAACAAGACATTCTCGCGACGGGGGGGGGAAAAAGGCCGAAATCAACAATACGTTCACGATTCTAGGCCGAAAGAAAATGGGAACAGGGCTCAAAGTTTTGCGGAACTACTTGATGCTGTTTCCCACACCTTCTCTCTCCCACGGCCCATCCGACCCTTTTCGTCCCAAAATCGCCGTCCGCAGATCTCCGGATCCAGGGGAGAAGAAAAAGAAAGTCGACCCCGAGCAAGAATAAAAGTGTGGAGTGAAAACGCACAGGCTGCCTACCTGGGGCAAGGATCAGCTCAGTTCGTGCCTTGAGAAAGACAGTGCGGGTGGGGGTGGGAATGAAAAGCAGCACTAAAACTAAAACAAAAGTGGCGCCAAAACCCCCCAACAAACAGCCTTCCACTCCCGCCCTTCCCCCCCTCCGCCCATGCCAGGCAGGCAGGGCCCCCTTCGGGGCAAGGTCTGCGCGCGGGGGCCAACACCGCCAGACCCCAGCCGATTTCGAAAATTGTTGCCCAAGAAAACTGACCGAAGTCGGGCCTCGGAAGGGATGGAGAGATCGATGCCAATCGCCTTCCCCAGCAGTTCCCCCACCACGCGCTGGAGATGATGGGGCGGGGGGGAGAAGCAGAGGGGCCCGTCACATGAATGTTGTCTCCTCTCTAGGAAGGGAGGAAGAGAGAGAGGGAGGGGGGAGGGAGGGGAAGGAAGGAGGGGGAAGGGAGAAGGGAGGGGGCACGAGGGAGGGGTGTGATCAGAGTAGATTTTCCCTCGCCTCCCTCGGTCCGAGGCCCAAATATACACAACTGAGCCTCCTTTCTCCCCCTCCCCCCAGGTTCCCAGCACCACCATTTTGCTCTGCCTTCCCCCTCACCGCGACACCGCGCTCTCCCCCCACCCCAACCACAGCCTCCCCGGCTTTCCTCCCCTGACTACGGCTCGCACCCCACCCCACCTCCAGTTCGGGCTCTCCTAGGCTTAAGAGCCTGACGGAGAAAAGGAACCTAAATCTACTGCTACACAGAGAAGCGGAGCCTCCATCTTGCGCTGCTCCGCGTTCTCCATTTTGGGCCACCCATGGGGGGGGGGGGTCTCCGTAGAGGCCCCGAGGGAGAGTTGGGCGAGGGGAAGGAAGAGAAAATCTTCAGCGAGGGTAGTCGAAAAGAAGAGCTCTGCAGTAGAAAGCCACTCTAGGAGTAGGAGGTAGGGAGGAAGGGGGGCTGGAAGTTCCTTGAAGTGTTGGGGTAGCGACTTGGGGAAGAAGGGAGAAAGGGCTGGGGGCGCCGCGGGGGCGAGGAAGATCCTCCCGCCTGGACTCTGCCCCCGCTCCATGGTTGCCCCCCGTGGGGGACGAAGGAAGCAGAGGGGGAATTCAATGGCAACAGAGTGCCCAACCTCTTTCCCTCCCAACTCCTCTCTCTCGCCCTGTTTCAACCATACACACCTCACGGTGGGCCCCGCGCCCTCCGGGTGCCCCTCCAAACTTCTAGAAGCTTCGCCTCCGCCATTTTATAACTTACCTCCCCCCTCAGCGTACACAGAGGCAGCAACGAGACTGTTCGCCTCCCCCACTCCTCCTTCTTTCTCAGGCCGGGGGCTTCTTCACCCCCTGGGCTGGTACAAGATATTTTTCCCCTTCCTCTTCTTTACACCCTCGAATTCTACTCAGGGACGGAAGCTCCCGCGGTTCTAGAGCGGTGGGGGTTTTGAAAGTGGCGGTCGGATCCGGCGGGGTTTTTTTTTTTTTTTTTTTTTTTTTTTTTTTTTTGGTGGCGCTTCGGGATTGTTTGGGGTGTTCGCTCTTCGGCGACTTGGAGGCGAATGGAACGCGCAGGCGCCATCTGTCGGCCACGAACCCGCGCCCGGCTCCCGTTGGGAGGGAGCGCCATCTAGCGGTAAAGAGCTGCCACTGCAACGCCTGGCTCCCAGCCCTCCCCACCCAGCGTCCTCCTCCCAGTCGCCGACCAATCGTGGCCGACTGACTCCCGGGTTCAGCGTCTCCGACGCCGCCCGCAAACCAGGCGCCGGCAGGGGCGCGCCGCCGAGTGGGGGTAAACAAGGTGCCGTGCTCGCGCCTTACTTACTCTGTCGTTTGGCCGCGCTCCGCCGCGGACCCGATCGAGCCGCGGTTTTTCTGTCTTTAGTGGGGTGTCTAGGGGAGGGCGGTAGGAATGTCCGGCGGAGCCCGGGCCGTGGAAATCCAGAGGCTGGCTGGGCTCGCTCGGGGACTCGTTCCCTGGCCCCTCCGCCCCTCGCGCGGCCCTAAGGTGGCAGCCCAGTCGGGCATCACTCTTGGAAGTCCCCTCTTCTGACACGCCCCGGCGAGGGGCCTGCGGCCCTACATCCCAGACCACCAATGTCCCCTTGTCGCTACCCCTTCCCCACCAAAAGAACCCAACTCGCCCAACTCTGGCACCTGATCCTAAGTGGTTTAATGAGAATGCTTGGGCTAGATCGGGGGCGGAGGAGAGGTTGGTTTTGTTTTGTTTTTTGCTTCGGGTGTGGAGAGAGAGCGAGCTGATTCTCTACCAGGAAGACCTGGCCCTGGAAAAGAAAGAAAAATTTTTTTGCTTTACAGCCCACTGGTCCCGTCTCCGAGAAAACGTGGTCTGTGTCTCCAGGGTCTAGGAGTCCTAAGGAACTGGACTAGTAGGCTAGGCCGGGCGCTCGACCAATTTGTTGGCCCGCTCTCCGGGCAGGGGAAGAGATAGGACTGACCGAAGTGGAGGGAAATCGAAATTTGGGCAAAAGGAGTAGAGGGGGACCTACCCCGCCTCCACCTCGCATCCACTGCCTTCCTGGGCGGGGGCGGCCGCGCGAAATTGTTAGGAATTTAGGTTACCTCGCATCCTGCCTTCCCAACCCTCCCCCAAGATGTTTGAAGTGCAAGAAGACCCTTTCTGCTCCTCCGACCCCTATTAACTCAAGTCCTTGTCAGCCTTATTTTTTTGTTTGTTTCAAATCCAGTGTACTGAACCTTTGACCGCCAAGAGTTCTTTACTCGGGGGGAGAAAAACTCGGGGAGGGCCTATCCCCCTCAGAAGCGCCGCTTTTTCCTTGGACAGGAAGAAGTGACCTATTACGATGTCTCCATTGCTGTTAAGTTCGTAGATTCATAAAATAAGTGTTTGCTTAGAAGTCTTCGTTTGTGTTCCTTTTTTGAAATTTTCGATAAAATAATATTAAATTACATTTCAATTAGAATGAAATAAACGTATTCATAACAAATTTTCCAAAAGAGAAATAGGCGAGCCCAGTGTAAATAACGAAGCCTTCACTCCGATATCACTTCTAACATTCCTAATGCAATATAACGATTATTTTCAGTCCTTAAATTACATTCCTTCTGTATCTCTTGTTAGTTTCTCTCTCATCCTCTCTGCTTATTGTTTTTTCTGCAACTTTACAAAAAGAGTTATAGTATATTTAATCAACTGGACAATAAAAGTTAAACAGAAACATCTAAATATCAATAACAAGAAGTAAAATCTGAGACGTTTTTACTTACCGCTAAAGCTTTGAGGAGTGGAATACTATTCAAAATAAATTTCCATTTCTTTTATAGACCATCTTTGGTAGAATGCTATACAGTTTTAATAGATTCAAGTTACAGAATGATGCAGCTGGAACATTAAATAGAGAGTAGTGGAAAATTTACAGAGTTATATAAGTTAATGCAAAATTCCACTTGAAGTAATAGAAAAATTGGGCCCTGTACCAAGTCATTTTTACATTAATTTAGTTCAATTGTGCCAAGTTAATCTCAATTGATATTAAATGATTTCCTGTCTTAGTATTAGCTGAAAGCTACTGATTTTCTGCTCCAAACATCACATTTATAGTACATAGTACAAATAGTTTTTTATCTGTTTTATAAATCTGTGTTTTCAGTTAATTATCTGTGTAGCAACCAAGATTTTAAACAATTTTATGCTTAGAACAAAACTGAAAAGCTCTTCTGTTTAGCAGATGTGCTTTCATTTTGTGAAAAATACCACTGAAAATTAATAACTGAAACTGGTGTAACATCAGAAATAAATTTTGTAGCATTTTTGTACTGATATTTAAGAATATTTTACAGTAACCATTATTTTTCTGTTAAAGCTCTTTCAAAAAATATTTATCAAGACTTCAATATGTACAGAATGCTAGGTGCCCCAGTCCTAAGAAGTGGAGTTTATTTCATGGGGTACTGAAAAACCTAAACAATTCACCCTTTGAATGTGAGGACAAACAGAGAAAATGCCATCAAATAAAATATGTAACTGATGGAAAATAATCTTGTAAGTAACATGTCCTTTATGAGAATATATTATAAAGGCTAATAAGTAGTGGGTGCCTAATAAATAGTGAAAAAGGAGAGTTAAATAGTTAAAACTTACAAACATTTGATACTATATAAAGGGCAAGATACTATTTGATGCAGAAATATTCTGGTCACTAGAGATTCATATGCCACAGTATAGCAAAGATAATCCTCCAGGTTTACCACAGGCGGACTAAAACATCCCATAGTTCTCTTTGCTCTAACTCTGTGCAAATGGAACAAACTTCTGATTATAAATTAGGTTTGCAGATAGGCTCCTCCCCCTGGACAGCATATGTATGTTTTTTATATTTTCAAACACCATTCTAAACATAACCTAAAACCCAGAAACCTAAAGGTAGATAAATAAATTCGAGTCCACAGAAATTAAAAATTATATATACCAAGATACCAGAAACAAAGTCAAAAGGAAAGGTAGAAACTGTGAGAAAATAATTTGCTATGTGGATGAAAAAAGCTAATTTATTTAAGATACAGAGAACTATCAAAATCAACAAGGTAAAATTTAAAATTCCAGTAGAAAAATGGACAAAGGAGCCGGGCACGGTGGCTCACACCTGTAATGCCAGCACTTTGGGAGGCTGAGTTGGGTGGATCACCTGAGGTCAGGGGGTTCGAAACCATCCTGGCCAACATAGTGAGACCCTGTCTCTTAAAAAAGAAAAACAGAAAAATGGACAAAGAATATAGGCTACTTGTTGGAGATGAAATACAGATGGCTAATAAATATATAAAATAGTGCTCAGCCGGGCGCGGTGGCTCACGCCTATAATCCCAATACTTTGGGAGGCTGAGGCAGGTGGATGGCCTGAAGTCAAGACCAGCCTGGCCAGCATAGTGAAACCCTGTCTCTACTAAAAATACCAAAAATTAGCTGGCCGTGGTGGCAGGCACCTGTAATCCCAGCTACTAGGGAGGCTGAAGCAGAAGACTTGCTAGAACCCGGGAGGCAGAAGTTGCAGTGAGCTGAGATAGCGCCATTGCACTCCAGACTGGGCAACAAAACTGAAACTCTGTCTCAAAAAAAAAAAAAAAAAAAATAGTGCTCAACCTCATTTGCCACTAAGAAATGCAAATTAAATACAACCTCTCCTACCAGAGTGCCAGAGATTTAAAATGTTGATAATACTTCGTGTGGGTAAAGAACTAAACTCTCATATATCATTGAGGGGAGAGTAAAGTTTAATAAATAAATAAACTTAAAACAAAAAACAGCCGGGTGTGGTGGCTCGCATCTGCAATTCTAACACTGGGAGGCCAAGGCAGGAGAATCACTTGAGCCCAGGAGTTCGAGACCAACCTGGGCAACATAGCAAAACCCCATCTCTACGAACATTTTTAAAACTGAAGAAAAAGTTGAAAGTATCTCAGAGCAGTTAAATGTAAAACTGACCTAGTAATTCCATTTCTAGGAGTCTACCGTACAGATATGCTTATGCAAATTATACTGGATGGTCGGGCACGGTGGCTCACGCCTGTAATCCCTGCACTTCAGGAGGCCAAGGTGGGTGGATCACAAGGTCAGGAGGTGAAACCCTGTCTCTACTAAAAATACAAAAAATTAGCCAGGCATGGTGGCACGCACCTGCAGTCCCAGCTGTTTGGGAGGCTGAGGCAGGAGAATCACTTGAAACCAGGGGGCGGAGGTTGCAGTGAGCCAAGATCATGCTACAGCACTCCAGCCTGGGTGACAAGAGTGAGACTCTGTCTCAAAAAAAAAAAAAAATGAAAGTTACCAGGTAATAAATAAATAAATAACGTTATACAGAAATACATGTGGAAAGATTTTCATTATAGCTTTGTAATAGAAACTGACAATAGAAATGGCCATCAGGGGACTGAGTGAAGAAATTATATGTCCATACAATGGAGTCCTATGCCCACCATTAAAACAAGTATATATTTATTAATATTGCACATATTCTAAGATATGAGAAAAAATCAAGTTACAATTACCTGTATAGTGTGATCTCATTTTAGAATATATATATTTATATATACATGTGTTTGCTTGCATATGCATAAAACATTTTTTTTGTAGAGACGGCATCTCACTGTGTTGCCCAGGCTGGTTATGAACTCCTGATCTTAAGCAATCCTCCTGCCTTAGCCTCCCAAAGTGCTGGGATTACAGGCATGAGCCACCATGCCCAGCCAAAACATTCTCGAATATCCAGGAAACCTAACAACAGTTACCACTTAGGAAAGAGGCAGTACAGATCCATGACTTGTCATTCTACTTTTCATTTTGTACCTTTCTACCTTATTTTATTATATTTTTTTTTACAGTGACCATGTATTAATTATGGAAGTTTTAAGATCGTACACTGGTTGCTCCAGAAAACAGTTTGGCACTTTCCTACAAAGTTAAATACATACTTACCATCTGACCCAGCAATATCACTCCTTAGCATTTATCCCAAAGAAATGAAAATTTATGTTTGCACAAAAACCTACACACAGGTACTTATAGCAGCTTTTATTTGTGATAGCCAAAACCAAAAAACAACCAAGATATCTGTTACCTGGTGAATAGTTAAGCAAACTGGTTCCATCATGGAATGGAATACAAATCGGCAATAAAAAGAAACTATTGGCGGTGCACAGTGGCTCACACCTGTCATCCCAGCACTTAGGGAGGCCGAAGCAGGTGAATCACCTGAGGTCAGGAGTTTAAGACCACCCTGCCCAACATGGTGAAACTCCGTCTACTAAAAATATAAAATTTAGCCAGGCAAGGTGGCAGGCACCTGTAGTCCAAGCTACTCGGGAGGCTGAGGCGGGAGAATTGCTTAAACCTGGTAGGCGGAGGTTGCAGTAAGTCTAGATCAAGCCACTGCACTCCAGCCTAGGTGACAAGCAAAACTCTGTCTCTAAATAAATAAATAAATAAACTATTGATACATACAATAAACTTACATGAATCTGAAGGGTATTATGGTTAGTGGGAAAAAAAATCTCAAAGAGTTACAATGATTCCGTTATATGATATTATCAAAATGAAAAATTATAGTTATGGAGGACAGATCAGTAGTTGACAAGGATTAGGGTTGGGAAGAGACTGAGTATTAAGAGGTTACATGAGAGAGTTTTTTGTGGTGATGGAACAATTGTGCATCCTGATTTTGGTGATGGTTGCTCAGATCCACAGGTGGTAAAATTTTAGAGAACTACAAATACACACACACATAAGTACATGAGAAAACCTGGTGAAATCCATATAAGGTCTGCATTTGAGTTGATAGTGTTGTATTATTGGCCGGGTGCGGTGACTCACGCCTGTAATCCTAGCACTTTGGGAGGCCAAGGTGGGTGGATCACCTGAGGTCAGGAGTTAAAGACCAGCCTGGCCATCATGGTGAAACCCCATCTTAAAAAAAAAAAAAAAAAGATTTAAAATAAGGTAGTGTTGTATTGTCAATTTCCTGGATTTGACAAGGTGCTATGGTTGTGGTTATCATCGGGGCAAAGCTTTGTGAAGGGTATGTGGAAATTCTCTCTACTATTTTTGCTACTTCTTCTGAGTCCTAAACTATTTCAAAATGAATAAATTGTAATAAAAATTTTAACACTGGGACTGTGCAAGTTGGCTCATGCCTGCAATTCCAACACTTTGGGAGGCTGAGGTGAGAGGATCACTTGAATCCAGGAGTCTGAGACCAGCCAGGCATGGTAGCATGCTCCTGTAGTCCCGGCTATTCTGGAGACTGAGGTGGTAGGATGGTTTGAGCCCTGGAGGTGGAGAATCTTTTGAGCCTTGGAGGTCAAGGTGTGAGCTGAGATTGCACTACTGCACTCCAGCTTGAAAGACAAACTGAGACCCTGTCTTCAAAAAAAAAAAAAAAAAAAAAAGGCAATTACTCCATTGCAAATTAATAAATTGAATTTCTGGTTTACAAATCAGCTTTTTGTAAACCTGGATATAATGACTTAATTTCCAAGATGCTTATCATTGCCCGTATGAACTTACATGATTAAGGGCCTGATGCTTTAATACTTAGGAATAGACCTTGGACCTGTAGCTGTAACAGGAAATAGACATACCAATAACCCTTGTCTAAAACAAATAACTGGCACCTTGTAAGACATCTTAAATACCCTATTACTAGATTTGCTGATTTTTTTTTTTTACTTTGAATGATATACAGTGTTCCTAGTATGAGTTAATGGAACCGAAGCTCTATCTTTTGTTTGTTTGTTTGTTTTGAGACTGAGTCTCGCTCTGTCACCTAGGCTGGAGTGCAGTGGCACGGTCTTGGCTCACTGCAACCTCCGCCTCCGGGGTTCAAGCAATTCTTCTGCCTCAGCCTCCCGAGTAGCTGGGACTACAGGCATGTGTCACCATGCCTGGCTAATTTTTGTATTTTTGGTAGGGATGGGGTTTTACCATATTGGCCAGGCTGGTCTCGAACTCCTGACCTCATGATTCACCTGCCTCAGCCTCCCAAAGTGTTACAGGCATGAGCCACTGCACCCGCAGCCCCTTCCACTTCTCATCTAACTACAATAGTAGTCCCAGATCCAGTTTCTCTCACATCCAATCCAATCCTGATTAGATTACTTCCTTATTTTTATGCATGTTTACTAGCTCTCTTACTTTCTTGCTTACTCTAACTCATTCATTTACATACTCTTTTTTCTTTTTTTTTTTTTTAACTTAATGACCAATGTACATACTCTCTTGTTGTCTTAGTTGGCCTACAACAATGTTCCTCTAACACTAATATGCATAAGAATCACCTAGGGATCTTGCTGAAATGCAAATTCTGATTCTGTAAGTCTGTGGCTACAGCAGAACCTAAGACTTTGCATTTCTTTTGTGTGTGTGTGTGTGTGTGTGTGTTGTGTAGAGACAGGGTGTCACTATGTCACCCAGGCTGGAGTGCAATGGCACAATCTCGGCTCACTGGAACGTCCACCTCCTGGGCTCAAGCCATTCTCCCATCTCAGCTTCCCCAGTAGTTGGGACTGCAGGCACCTGCCACCATACTCAGCTAAGTTTTGTGTTTGTTTTTGTTTTTTTTGCACTTTTGAGAGAGATTTCGCCATGTTCCCCAGGCTAGTCTCTAACTCCTGGGCTCAAGCTATCCGCCTGCCTCCGCCTCCCAAAGTGCTGGGATTACAGGCACAAGTCACCACGCCTACCTGGCTGAGACTTTGCATTTCTAACAAACTTCCTGTACACTCCCATGTTGCTGGTCTAAAGTCCATAGTCTGAGTAGTGAAGGATCTGAAGAATCAAGTACAAACTCTAGGGTAGCTTTCAGTGCCTTCCACGGTTGTATCCAAATCTCATCATTCATAACTATGAACTCTACTGAAGTAATGTTCATTGTCCAATTCTCAGCCCTTAGTATAAAGCCTGAAATAGGATAGGTACTCAAAAAATATTTGTTGAATGATTAAAAGAATGAATGAACAAACAGCTACTCCCTGTTATTCAGAGCAAACTAAATTACTTGCAGGCTGGGCGCGGTGACTCACACCTGTAATTGCAGCACTTTGGGAAGCTGAGGCAGGATTGCTTGTGCCTAGGAGTTCAAGACCAGCCTGGGGCAACATAGGGAGACCCTGTCTCTACAAAAAATTTAAAAATTTAGGCCAGGCATGGTGGCCTATGCTTGTAATCTCAGCACTTTGGGAGGCCGAGACAGGTGGATCACCTGAGGTCAGGAGTTCAAGACCAACCTGACCAACATGGTTAAACCCAGTCTCTAAAAAAAAAAAAAAAAAAAAATTAGGCCAGACTCAGTGGCTCACACCCATGATCCCAGCACTTTGGGAGGCCGACGCGGACAGATCACTTGAAGTCAGTAGTTCAAGACCCGCCTGGCCAACATGGTGAAACTGCATCACAAAAATTAGCTGGGCGCCTAACCAATATGACGAAACCCCGTCCCTACTAAAAGTACAAAAATTAGCCCAGCGTGATGTTGTATACCTGTAGTCCCAGTTACTCAGGAGGGTAAGACAGGAGAATTGCTTGAACCCGGGAGGTGGAGGTTGCAGTGAGCCGTGATCATGCCGCTGCACTCCAGCCTGTCTCAAATTAAAAAAAAAAAAACTGGACAGGAGCAGCAGCTCACGCCTGTAATCCCAGCACTCTGGGAGGCTGAGGCAGGTGGATCACCTGAGGTCAGGAGTTCAAGACCAGCCTGGCCAATGTGGTGAAACCCGTCTCTTAAAAATGCAAAAATGGAGTAACTTAAGCATATCCTAAGAGTGACAGAAAAAAAAGAAAAAGAAAAAAAATGCAAAACTGGGCCCGGCACGGTGGCTTTCGCCTGTAATCCCAGCACTTTGGGAGGCTGAAGCAGGTGGATCACAAGGTCAGGAGATTGAGACCATCCTGGCCAACATGGTGAAACCCCATCTCTACTAAAATACAAAAAAATTAGCTGGGCGTGGTTGCACACGCCTGTAGTACCAGCTACTCGGGAGGCTGAGGCAGGGGAATCGCTTGAACGCAGGCAGTGGAGGTTGCAGTGAGCTGATATCACGTCAGTGCACTCCGGCTGAGTGACAGAGCAAAACTCCATCTCAAAAAAAAAAAAAAGCGGCCAGACGAGGTGGCTCATGCCTGTAATCCTAGCACTTTGGGAGGCTGAGGTGGGTGGATCACCTGAGGTCAGGAGTTCAAGACCAGCCTGGCCATCATGGTGAAACCCCATCTTTGAAAAAAAAAGCAAAAATTAGCCAGGGCTGGTAGTGGGTGCCTGTAATCCCAGCTACTTGGGAGGCTGAGGCAGGAGAATCGCTTGAACCCAGGAGGCAGAGGTTGCAGTGAGCCAAGATCTTGCCATTGCACTCCAGCCTGGGCAACAGGAGTGAAACTCTGTCTCAAAAAAAAAACCACACATTAAAAGAACTGGGGCTGAGGCAGGAAGATCACTGGAGCCCAGATGTTCAAGGTTGCAGTGAGGTATGATCACACCACTGTACTCCAGCCTGGGCAACAGAGCAATACCCTGTCTCTTTTTTTTTTTTTTTGTCCTTTTGTGTCTGGCTTATTTCACTTAGCATAAGACCCTGTCTCTTAAAAAATAAATACATAATTTGAAATACTAAAACAAAGAACTGGAGAAGTTTGTGCTGGAGACAAAGGCAAGAGCCTAATCATAGAGGACCCTTGTATGCAGTGCTGAGGAAGGACTTTGGCATCCGGTAGGCAATAGAGAGCCATGGAAGCTACATATTCAGATTGACATTTTAGAAAGGTGTCGATCTGTGTGATGTACTGGAAGAGATACAGAGTCTGAGAGGTGATGGGGCTGAACTAAGCAGTGGCAGTCAAAATGTACCCAGGGTTTGGATGAGGTATATATGTTTTTTAGCCTGAAACAAGATGATAACTACAGTCAAAAACTTCATTTTGTCTTTGATAATCCATTCAGTTTTCCTTTTTTGTGTATTTTTGCATGTAGAGGCACAGCCTTCACTGAATGGTGGCGTCTTCATGGAAGCAAAGTTGAAACTTATGGATATCTGGAAATTTCAAGGAAAAATTACCTTCTACCTAAATCATTTGAGAAATACTAGCCAAAATAATTGGTTCCTATCAGAAACTAATTATATCACCACTTAACGCTGCCATTGGTCCTAGAGTTACCTGTATTAAGTAAACGTGTCATAGGGTTTGTTTGTGTAGACAGATGACATTTGCATTATTTTTTTTTCAGTGCAAACGTTTAATAAACAACAACAAAACACTTATCAAGGCACAAGCAGACCTATCAACTCAGACTTATGGAAAACAGAAGCATTGCTGTTAACAGAAAAAATAGACCCTACCCCCAACAACGAATATTTTTGGCTCCTTCCCCATATTGCTGAAAGTGATTTGGTTAAAATTAATATTGCCCAGAACCTCCAACAAGACTCTCTTATTGGTACACATACAAGCTTATAAAGCCAAGGTCATACTCAATAATTAAGAAGGACACTAATATTAATAACAATAAAGACTATTTGAGTTTAAGTGAAGTATTTCTGTAACTACCAACATTAAGTAAAATTCAAAGACTATTGGCCTTAGCCATGGTAGTCAATAAAAAGGAAAATGAGCAAAGAAAAAGAAAAAAAAATGGAAAAAACAGAGAAACAGAATTCAAACACTATCACCACTGTCAGCATTTGATGTCTGTCATTGGTAGCAAGTTTACTGCTATATGCTGATGGCACTTCTAATGTTAGACGCTAGAAATTAATGCTAGAACTGCTTGTGAAAAAGATTAAGAGGTGTGAAGAGAGGATGAGTGGAGGTTTGCAAAGTAGAAGAGTGCTAAGGATAGAAACTTCTGAGAAAATACATTTATCTCAAATATATAGCAGTACTGGATTAGATCCTGGACCAAACATTTTTTTTTTTTTTTTGAAGACGGAGTCTTGCTCTGTCACCCAGGCCAGAGCACAGTGACTGCATCTCAGCTCACTGCAACCGCCACCTCTCAGGTTCAAGCCATTCTTGTTCCTCAGCCTCCCTAGTAGCTGGAATTACAGGTGCATGCCACCACACCAGCTAATTTTTGTATTTTTAGTAGAGATGGGGTTTCACCATGTTGGCCAAGCTGGTCTTGAACTCCTGACTTCAAGTGACCCATGCGCCTTGGCCTCCCAAAGTGCTGAGATTACAGGCATGAGCCACCATGCCCAGCCTAATAATATTGAATTAGTGTTAATTTCCTGATTTTGACAATTACATTGTGGTTATGTAGGAGGATGTCTTTATTCTTAAGAAGTACATGCTGAGGTATTTAGGGGTAAAAAGGGCATTATGTCTGCAACTTATCCTCAAATGGTTCAGAAGAAAGGTAATATAAATATATTCCTTATGCATACCTTTATATACAGTGGCAGTGTGTGACAGTCTGCCAGCACCATCTCACTAGAATTGATTGTACACATGTCTTCCCAACTCTGGTTCAGTGATTTCAGGTTGATAGCTTGAAATCAGCCATGATGGGAGTACTTACACCATGGAAATCGGCAAACACTAGAGACCAGTATTTCCCCCCCGCCAGGGAGAGAGCCAGTAGTTAAAACATATTTGTCAGGAATGTAATTCAAAGATCATGTCCAGATTTATTAATCTTTTGTGTGTTGTTATAATTGATGGGTTAATCTATTTTGCTTTTAACCTAGTTGATAGATTAAAAAAAAAAAAAACTAATGATAAGGCCAGGCATGGTCGGGTGTGGTGGCTCACGCCTGTAATCCCAGCACTTTGTGAGGCCGAGGCAGGCAGATCACCTGAGGTAGGGAGTTCAAGACCAGCCTGACCAACATGGAGAAACCCTGTCTCTACTAAAAATACAAAAAATTAGCCAGGCGTGGTGGTGCATGCCTGTAATCCCATGTTTGGGAGGCTGAGGCAGTAGAATCACTTGAACCTGGGAGGCAGAGGTTGTGGTGAGCGGAGATCACACCATTGCACTCCAGCCTGGGGCAACTAAGAGCGAAACTCCATCTCAAAACAAAAAAAAAAATGGCCAGGCACAGTGGCTCAGGCCTGTAATCCCAGCACTTCGGGAGGCCGAGGCTGAGTGGATCACTTTAGTAGAGAGGGAGTTTGCCATGTTGCCCAGATAGCAAAACCCCCTCTGTACTAAAAATACAAAAATTAACCAGGATGTGGTGGCGTGTGCCTGTAGTCCCCAGCTACTGACTTGGGAGGATGAGATGGGAGGATGGCTTGAGCCCGGGAGGTGGAGGCTGCAGTGAGCCAAGATTGTGCCACTGCACTGAAGCCTGGATGATAGAGCCAGACCCTATCCCAAAAACAAAAACCTAGTAAAAAGTACTTAGTAATGATAACATATTTTAATATGCCATCTTTTCTCATCCTCTAATCACCAGAAGCATCTTTAAAACTTGTCTTCCCAAGGAAGTAGGTAAATATATACATTATCCTAGCTTTGTACTTATTTATTGTATGCCATAAACTAAAAGTAATCACATACCTAGCAGCAGGAACCAATTTAGCTGTGGCTAGACATAATGCTTGCTTCCCAAGCTTCTGAATCCTTCCTTGGACTTTTGTCAAGCCTCATATTCCCCACAAAGTCTCTTTTTTGTTGTTATGTTTTGTTTTGTTTTGTTTGAGACGGAGTTTCAGTCTGTTGCCCAGGCTGGAGTGCAGTGGTACCATCCCGGCTCACTGCAACCTCTGCCTCCCAGGTTCAGGCAATTTTCCTGCCTCAGCCTCCAGAATAGCTGGGATTATAGGCACCTGCCACCACGCCTGGCTAATTTTTGTATTTTTATTAGAGACAGGGTTTCACCATGTTGGCCAGGCTGGTCTCAAACTCCTGACCTCAAGTGATCCACCCGCCTCGGCCTCCCAAAGTGCTGGAATTACAGGCGTGAGCTACCACACCTGGCATAAAGTCTCTCTTGAATATTGCATTCCACATTGTCCCTCCCTTCATTTGGAAGAATATGTGGAAGATCCATAGAGGGGCATCCATACCAATTACCTCACTTCTCAAGGAAGACACTGAAGAGTCAGCAGATTAACTTCCCTAGTATAACACATTGTTCAGTAACAGGAGCAGTGTCCTAGTCATCTCATCCCCAAGTCCTAAGCTGTTTCTCTGCACCACTAGAGAACACATTTTACAGAGAGTGGATACAAGATCATAGTTTTCTGCTTCCTAGCCAACCTCTAGTATGCTTATTCATTTCAAGAGTAGAAACATCTGTCTAGCACAGTAGGTGCTTAATAAATAAAACTTGGCGATCAATAAATATTTGATATATCCATTGGTTTGAATGCCTTTCATATAGCTCTTTTTCAAAGATGCTTTTTCATTTATTTACGGAGCTATAAAACTTGACATGCATTTTCTTAGAGCTGTTTAAATGAAGAGCTGACTACCAACAATGAAAGTCAATGACTTGTTTCACAGAGGGTGGGACATCCAAATGTTTAGGTGCCAAATTAGAAAATGACATCAGCCTTGGAGTCTTTACTGAGGTTTTATCCTTTCAGAGCTTAAATATGGCTTATAGAACACTTTGAGAATCAATTTAAAGTCACTTTCCAGGGCAAAACATAGCCAATGAGATATTCATAAAGAAGTATATCAACTAGTACTACAAGAAAAAGCAAAAACAAAAGAAATAGTGGCTATCCCAAGTTTTTTGTCCCTATGAAAATAAAAGGAAGAGGGGCAAAAGGAAAATAAGTAAAATAAATAAAATGGAAAAAAAACCCACTTTTCTACAACCTTTAAAAAGAGAAAATGATAAAAAATTTAAATAAATTTTCAAAAGGACTACCAGATGAAACTTAATGAGGTTAGTAGTCTATTTAAGATCCCAATCATCAGAAACTTTTAAATTGGGGTCTTTATTCCTTTATGAGTTGTTGAAACATTCTTAAGGTTTACAGCTTGCCATTCAGCAAGTTAAGACCAATAAAACACCCACTTGATGAATTCAGTCTTATTTCCCAAGAAGAAATAACAAAACAGAGTTTGAAAAGACATTCATTTGTAACAACTGTTGTGACATGGAGCTCAAAGACCTTTGAAGTACAATGTTCAATCAGATGTTTTATATATTGTATAAAAATGGTATGCTGTTTGATTGGAAATCAGGTCTATCCTTCAGTCTACAAATAGCAGTATATGAAAATTGAAAGGCAATCAAAAATATGTAAGGTAAGTCGCTGTCATGACATCATTACTTCAACCAAATCGTGATTTTGATGCTCAAGAGGATAGTTGCAAATGTTTAGAAAGTTACAAACACTGGAGTCTGAAGACAGGGACGGATGAGACATAATTCCTTTGCTTGTGAAAAATAAATCAAAACCATAAGTTTTTAGAAATTTATCTTTCTAGGGCCAGGTGCGGTGGCTCACGCTTGTAATCCCAGCACTTTGGGAGGCTGAGGCGGGCACATCCCGAGGTCAGGAGATCGAGACCGTCCTGGCTAACATGGGTGAAACCCCGTCTCTACTTAAAAATACAAAAAAATTAGCTGGGCATGGTGGTGGGTGCCTGTAGTCCCAGCTACTCATGAGGCTGAGGTGGGGGAATCACTTGAATCCAGGAGGCATAGGTTGCAGTGAGCTGAGATCATGCCCCTGCACTCTAGCCAGGGTGACAGAGTGAGGAAAAAATTTCTTTCTAGAAATATTTAAAAATGAATTTTACAGAAATTCTGTTGTATATGTGCACAAGAAGACAGGTACAAATATGTCCATTGCAGCAATTTTTATAATAGCAGCAATCTAAATTTTCATTTAAAAGAGTGGGTAAATATATTGTAGTATGTTCATAAGATGGAATATAATACAATAGTGAAAAAGATGCTACATGTATCAACATGGATAAATTTCAAAAACGTAAAAAACTAAGATGCAGAATAATAGCTAACACATAATGTTTAGAATAATTTTCTGTGTTGTCTACATATCAACTCATTTCATCCCTAATACAACCTTATGAGGTAGGTGATGTTATGAATTATCATTTTATAGATGAGTTAAATGAGGCACAGAGAGATTAATTTGTCCAAGGTCATAGAGCTAGTAACATGGACAGCACATATTCCAGACCAGCTCTGGCTCCAATGTTTGTACTTTTATTCACTGAGCTGTACTGCTTCTATTATTTATTGTATGCTACCATTTATATAAAGCTTAGAATATGCAAAACAATGTTATATAGTTTATGGATAAATACATATATAATAAAAATATGAAAAAACGTGCATGGAAATGAAGGCATCAAATCCATGACTGTGTCTACTTCTAAGAAAGAGAAAAAGGGGTAATGAATGGAGTTAGGAAACTTCAACTGTATCTGTAAAGCCATATTTCCTTTAAAAAAAAAAAAAAAGGTGGAGGCTAAAAAGAAGAAAAGGAAAAAAAAAAGGATCTCCAGGCTGGGCATAGTGGCTCATGCCTGTAATCCCAGCACTTTGGGAGACCGAGGCAGGCAGATCACTTGAGGTCAATAGTTGGAGACCAGCCTGGCCAACATGATGAAACCCCATCTCCAGCTGTCCTCCATCCTGGTGACAGATCGAGACTGTGTCTCAAAGAAAAAAAATAAAAAAGAATCTCCAATAAATATCGGAAACTTAAGATTTGACAGTGCCTGGTAGTGCGTATATGGGGGTTTATTATATCGTTCTCTATATTTTTCTGTATATGTAAGATATTTCATAATTTTAAAACAGAAACTTTTAAAAAGAAGAAATGAAAAAGGTATAATATGAAGCCAGAATATTTGTCTTGGATCTCAAATGTAATGTAACTTCTGACTGTAATTTTAAATATTTATACAAATAATGCAAAATAAAGATTATGTGAAGTTCAGAAAACCTTTTTCATTTTGGTTGAAATGCACTAGGATATTTAATAAAAGCTCAATGATAGAGTCTGAGAAAAATTAGATTCTACAGATAAAAGTAATGAAAACCTCACAATAAAATATTATTAGCATACTTTCATGTAAACATCATATAAAGTCTCTCGAAAGATGATGGCCAAACTCAAACCAGAGGTCCACATACTCATTCTGGAATTACTTAAATGTAATACTGTTGCTTATGCATTTAAAGTACATTGCTTAGGCCAGGCACTGTGGCTCATGCCTGCAATCTCAGCACTTTGGGAGGCTGAAGCGGGTGGATCACCTGAGGTCAGGAGTTTGAGACCAGCCTGGCCAACATGATGAAACCCCCATCTCTACTAAAAATAAAAAATTTAGCCAGGCATAGTGGTGCACGCCTGTGATCCCAGCTACTCGAGGCGGAAGGAGAGGAAGGAGGGAGGGGAGGGAGGGAGGGAAGGAAGGAAGGAAAGAAGGAAGGAAGGAGAGATTGCTTAAAGCAAGTCGTACTTAATCAGGGAAAAGGAAAAATTCTGAAAACAGCTTTCAGAACTATTCTGATAAACTACCAAGTTTGATAAGATGGATAATTCTACTTGTATAATGGGCATTTTGTATAACAACTAATACAACATTATTAATTAATACATTATTATTAATACATAATTATATAATACATTAATAATTATTAATACATAATTATTACTAAAGGTCAAACAGGCTGGGCACAGTGGCTCACACCTGTAATCCCAGCACTTTGGGAGGGCAACGTGGGTGAATCATGATGTCAGGAGTTCCGACCAGCCTGGCCAACATGGTGAAACCACATCTCTACTAAAAATACAAAAAATTAGCTGGGCGTAGTGGTGGGCACCTGTAATCCCAGCTAATCGGGGAGGCTGAGGTAGGAGAATTGCTTGAACCCGGAAGTGGAGGTTGCAGTGAGCCGAGATCACACCACTGCATTCCAGCCCAAGCGACAGAGCAAGACTCTGTCTCAAATAAATAGATAGATAGATAGATAGGATAGATCTAACAATTGATTCGGAGTGAGGGAGAAGGGTAAGGAGACTATTCCCTGTTTACAGATTCAAGTAGTTACACAGACCTTCTAAGATCTAGGATGCAGCTTTTTCTTAATTTGGTGGAAAGAGGGTTTTTAAAACACTGTTGATAACAGAACCACCTTTATTCCTTTTTCCCTGTTTAAGTAAAATGGAAAGTCTCCCAAATAGATTTCATGTCAATACACTTTTCCTCAAAAATAAGAGACTTCAGGATTTTATAAATATTCACATAAAGTTTTCCACCCTTTTAAATTTTTTCTGCCTTCCTCTTTACATATATCAAAGTACATTTTTCCTCTCCAGAATAATTATCCCCCTCCTTTAACCTGGGAGTTAGAGGAATTTTCCACTGCAAATGTTGCTGTGTAGCTTCCGTGCCCATAAATTCTGTTTCTAAAGCATTGATTCTCAATGATTTCCAAATTCGTATTCACTCCACATTCCGAGGGGCAGACAACTTTTGGCACATCCTCAAATCTTGAAAGTAACATGGCGTTAATTCCCATGTTTATGAGACATTTGTTGCCTCCACTCTCTTCCTCAATGTGTGTGAGCTCACCCCTTTGGTGTGGAAGATCTAAGACAAGAAGGTGAGAAGGAAAAATCAGGAAATGATAATACCTTAAATTTCTATGTCTTAACAAGGAGTACCAAATACCACTTTTATGTTATAATGCTGCATTTGTCTTTGCAACTTCCCTGTGAATGTGTCAGGGGAGAGCTAAGGGGAAAGACTGGGGCAATCATCTAACCTTTCAGTTTCATTATATCTTACCTAGGAATATAATACAGGCTTGACATACTTTGGTTCTTTGAAGATAGAGTTAATCGTGTCATACATGATAAATACAATACGTGAATCCGTTCTCCTTTTAAAAAGTCAGAATATGCCAGGCACAGTGGCTCACACCTATAATCTCAGCACTTTGGGAGGTGGGAGGATTACTTGAGCTCAGGAGTTCAAGACCAGCATGGGCAACATAGTGAGACCTTGTCTCTACCAAAGTTCAAAAAAAAAAATTAGCCAGGTATGCTGGCACATGTAGTTCCATCTACTCAGGGGGCTGAGTAAGAGGATCGCTGGAGCCTGTTAGGTTGAGGCTGCAGTGGGCCCTGATCATGCCACTGCACTCCAGCCTGGGCCACACAGCAAGACCCTGTCTCAAAAAAAATGTTTTTAAAAAGTCAGAACATTACAAAGACGAAGCTAAAAAAATAAAAATAAAAAAAGATGAAGCTAAAGTCTTTGTATTAGTCATGATTCCCCAGAGAAACTCGTGTGTGTGTGTGTGTGTGTGTGTGTTATAAGGAATTGGCTCACATGATCATGGAGGCTGAAAAGTCCAAAGATCTACAGTTGGCAAGCTGGAGACCAGGGTGAGTCAATGGTGTGGTTCCACCCTGAGAACCAACACAAGACCCAACAAGAGCTAATATTTCCATTTGAGTCCAAAGGCAGAAAAAGACCAATGTCTCAGCTCAAGGAGTCAAGTAGTAGGAGTTACCCCATTACTCTTGGGAGGGTCAGCCTGTTTGTTCTATCTCAGGCCTTCAACTGATTATATGAGGCCCACCCACATTGGGGAGGACCATCGGCTTTACTCAGTCTACCAATTCAAATGTTAATCTCCTCCAAAAACACCCTCACAGACACACCAAGAATAATCGTTGACCAAATATGTAGGTACCCTTTGGCCCAATCGTGTTGACATAAAATTAACCATCGCAGTCCCTTTGGCTACCATCCCAACCTGCATCTCTCCTTTCTTTCCACAGATAATCATTTTTTAGTTTGGTACACATCCTTCCTGATAAAGATTTTCAATACTACTTAAGTAGGTATAGAATTGGTATTATAAATACTAATTTGCTTAGCTGGGCATGGCAGTGGACATCCGTATTCCCAGCTACTTGGGAGGCTGAGACAGGAAAATCACTTGCACCCGGGAGGCGGAGGTTGCAGTGAGCCGAGATCGTGCCACTGCACTCCAGTCTGGGCAACAAGAGCAAAACTTCGTCTAAATAAATACATACATACATACATACCGATTTGCTTATAAACTTAAAGTATAGAACATGGTATTGTATCATAGTGTTTGACATAAATCGTGTCATACTGTGCATACCCTTTGTGACTTGTGCTTTTCATTCAACATTACGTTTTAGAGATTTATCCCTGTTGATACATATGACCGTTCATGATTTTAACTACTGTATAGTGTTCCATTATGTGAATAAGCTACATTTTATTTAGTCATCCCCCTACTGATGGACACAGAAGTTGTTTCTTATTTTTCACTGCTAACAACAGTTCTTTTTTTTTTTGAGACAGAGTCTCGCTCCGTCGCCGGGAGCCAGGCTGGAATGCAATGGCGAGACCTCAGCTCACTGAAACCTCCACCTCCCAGGTTCAAGCAATTCTCCTGCCTCAGCCTCCCAAGTAGCTGGGACTACAGCGCGTGCCACCACGCCCAACTAATTTTTGTATTTTTAGTAGAGACAGGGTTTCACCATGTTGGCCAGGGTGGTCTTGATCTCTTGACCTCGTGATCCGCCCGCCTCGGCCTCCCAAAGTGCTGGGATTACAGGCATGAGCCACCGCGCCCGGCCTCAACAGTTCTATAGTAAACATCCTTGTGTACCTGTGGGTGTGTTTCTCTACCTAGAATTGCAATGTATGTAATTCTTTCAACAGGAGACAAGGAGTCTGATAAAAACTGAATGTAACATTTGAAGTTAGTCTTTTTTGTTTGTGTGTAAACTTGTAAATTGTTACCTTTTGATGGAGAGCCCTTAGATAGACACACCAAAAGACCTGCTGTCCACCCAAACGGGGGCTTTGCAGAGTGGCCATGCTTTGGAGGGAATTGACATAATTCAGGGTTCCCAACTCACTTCTGCAAATCCAGGGTTTAATTTCTGTCAGTGCACCAACTGGGAACCTTTTTTTTTTTTTTTTTTTTTTTTTACAAGATGGGGTTTCACTATGATGGCCAGGCTGGTCTTGAACTCCTGACCTCAGGTGATCCACCCACCTTGGCCTCCCAAAGTGCTAGGATTACAGGCTTGAGCCACCGCGCCCGGCCGGGAACCCTTTTTACAGTATCTAGGTACCACTGAAGCCACGATAGGAATAAGAAAGTAGATTTTGGAGCTGGGCATAGTGACATGCACCTATAATCTCAGCCACTTGAAAGGCTGAGGCCAGAGGATGATTGAGTCCATGAGTTCAAGATCATCCTGGGCAACATAGGAATACCCCCAGCTCTACAAAAAAAAATTTTTTTTAATTTTTATTTATTTATTTATTTATTTTTATTTTTATTTTTTTAAATAAAGACGGGGGTTTCACCATGTTGGTCAGGCTGGTCTTGAACTCCTGACCTCAGGTGATCCGCCCGCTTTGGCCTCCAAAGTGCTTGGATTACAGGCGTGAGCTCATCGCGCCTGGCCGTAAATTTTTTTTTTAATTAGCCAGGTGTAGTGGTCCCTGCCAATAGCCCTAGATACTTGGGAGGCTGAGGTAGGAGGATTCCTTGAAGAAAGGAATTCAAAGCATTACCTATGCTTTATACAAAAACTTCTCAAAGTCATTGGAATCACAAAAGATTGAGCTTTTTGGTGGCGCCTATGACTCCTAAATTTAGTTGTCATTTGTAAGCACAAGCTTCGATTTTTCAGAGCTCACAAACTGAAATACCGATTAACATTTTTGAGGTTTTTTTGTTGTTTGTTTTTGAGACAGAATCTCACTCTGTCACCCAGGGGAGTACAGTGGCACTATCTCGGCTCACCGCAGCCTATGCCTCCCGGATTCAAGCAATTCTCCTGCCTTAGCCTCCCGAGTAGCTGGGACTACAGGTGTGTGCCACCACACCTGGCTAATTTTTTTTTTTTTTTTTTTTTTTTTTTTGAGTCAGAGTCTCACTCTGTTGCCTAGGCTGGAGTGCAGTGGCACCATCTTGGCTCACTGCAACCTCTGCCTCCCGGGTTCAAGCAATTCCCCTGCCTAAGCCTCCAGAGTAGCTGGGATTACAGGCGTGTGCCACCACAACTGATTAATTTTTGTATTTTTTAGTAGAGATGGGGTTTCACCATATTGGACAGGCTGATCTCGAATTCCTGATGTATTTTTTAGTAAAAACGGGGTTTCACCATGTTGGTCAGCCTGGTCTCGAACTCCTGACCTCGTGATCCTCTCATCTTAGCCTCCCAACATGCTGGGATTACAAGCGTGAGCCACCACGCCCAGCCTGTTTTTGTTTTTTGACACAGGGTCTCACTCTGTCAACTAAGCTGGAGTGGAGTGGCACAATCATGGCTCACTTCAGCCTCGACCTCCCAGGCTCAAGTGACCTCCCACCTCAGCCTCCCAAGTAGGTGGGACGACAGGCACGTGCCACCACTCCCAGCTATTTTATTTTTATTTTTATTTTTTGTAGAGATGAGGTTCCAGGCTGGTCTCATACTCCTGGGCTCAAGTGATCCTCCCACCTTGGCCTCCCAAAGTGCTGGGATTACAGACATGAGCCACTGCTCCCAGCCAGAATACTCATTTATTGGTTTTTAGGCCTATGTCTAAGTGTACAAAATCCCTAATTTAGTAACTAGATATTGTTATCCCTATTTTACAGATGTGGAAACTGAGGCTCAAAAAGAGATTAAGGAAAGTGGGACATAGTGGCATGTTCTTGTAACCCCAGGTACTCAGGAGGCTGAGGCAGGAGATTTGCTTGAGCTGAAGCGTTTGAACTAGTCTGGGCTGGCCAGGCTAGCCTCAGGAAGTGGTGGTTGCAGATTGGGCCACTGCACTCCAGCCTGGGCAACAGAGCAAGACTCCTCGGCAAAAAAAAAAAAAAAAGGAGGAAGGGAGGGAGGAAGGAAGGGAGGGAGGGAGGAAGGGAAGGAGGGAGGGAGGGAGGGAAAAGAAAGAAAAACTAGTCTGGGCAACATAGTGAGAACCTATCTTAATTTTTTTTTTTTTTTTTTGAGACAGGGTCTCACTCTCGCTCAGGCTGAAGGGCAGTGGTGTGATCTTTGCTCACTGCAACCTCCACCTCCTGGGTTCAAGCGATTCTCCACCTCAGCCTCCCCAAGTAGCTGGGACTACAGATGCATGCCAACACACCCAGCTAATTTTTGTATTTTTTGGTAGAGAGGGATTTCACCATGTTGGCCAGATTGGTCTCAACACCTGAACTCAGGTGATCCACCAACCTCAGCCTCCAAAAGTGCTGCGATGACAGGTGTGAGCCACTGTGCCTGGCCAAAAAAAAATTTTTTCTAGGTAAAGGCAATTTGCTTTTGGTCATATATCTCGGGAAATACTTGGGCCAATTCCATCCGAGGTCTGTCTGATTTCAAGCCCAGCACTTTGTCTCCAGAGTGCCCTGTAGCCATGCATGGCATATTTTCCTTCTCTATCCCTAACTGATCCTGTGACAATGTGTATGAAAGTGGTTTGATGCCAGGCACAATGGCACATGCCTGTAGTCCCAGCTCTCGGGAGACTCAAGCAGAAGGATCACTTGAGCCCAGGATTTGAGGCTGTAGTGTGCTATGATTGTGCCTGTGCATAGCCACTGAATGCCAAGCTGGGCAACATAGTGAGATCCCATTAAGAAAGTGAGAAAGGTGAGAGAGAGAGAGAAAGAAGAAGAAGGAAAAGAAAAGAAAAAAAGAAAGAGAAAGATGAAAGAGAGAGAAGGGAAGGAAGGAAAGAAAGAAGGAAGGAAGGAAGGAAGGGGAAGGGGAGGGAAGGAGGGAAGGAGGAAGGAAGAGAAGGGAGGGGAGGGGAGGGGGAGGGGAGGGAGGGAGGAGAGAAGAAAGATATGGTGCATCTCTGTAATCCCAGCACTTTGGGAGGCTGAGGCAGACAGATCACAACATAGTGAGACCCCATATCTACAAAAAATACAAAAATTAGCCAGTGTGGTGGTATGTGCCTGTAAGTCCCAGCTAGCTACTTAGGAGGCTGAGGTGGAAAGTCTCTTGAGACCAGGAAGTTGAGGCTGCAGTGAGCCTGTAATCATGCCACTGCACTCCATCCTGAATGAAAGAGGGAGATCCTGTCTTAAAAAAAAAAAAAAGGAAGGAGAGGGAGGAAGGGAGGAGGGAGGGAAGGGAAAAAGAGAGAGGAAAGGGATAAGGAGTTTTGAGATAGAAAGGGCAAAAGTTACCATTTTTTGAACACTTACTCTATATCAAGCACTGGGTAGGTACGTTACCTTTTTTTTTTTTTTTTTTTTTTTTTGAGACAGAGTCTTGCTCTGTCATCCAGGCTAGAGCACAGTGGCACAATCACAGCTCACTGTAGCCTCAACCTCCTGGGTTAAAGCAGTTCTCCTGCCTCAGCCTCCCGAGCTGTGGGACTACAGGCATGCACCAGCACACCAACTAATTTTGGTATTTTTAGTAGAGACAAGTTGGCACCATGTTGGCCAGGCTGGTCTTGAACTCCTGGCCTCAAGTGATCCACCCACCTCAGCCTCCCAAAGTGCTGGGATTACAGGTGTGAGCCACTGTGCCAGCCCAGTACCTTATCTTTAAACCTCCCAGCATCCCTGTAAGGTAGATATTATTACCTCCATGATATAGATGAGAACATTGAAATTTCGACAATTTAAATGACTTGTACAAGGAGGTCAGGGCCAGAATTAAAATTCAGATCTATTAAGATGCAATATTTATGTGATTTCCACTATAACCAAGTGTATTAGTCTATTTTCACATTGCTATAAGGAAATACCTGAGACTGGGTAATTTATAAAGAACAAATGTTCTATTGACTCACAGTTCCGTGGGGCTGGGGAGGCCTCAAGAAACTTACAATCACGGCAGAAAGCACCTCTTCACAGGGTGGCAGGAGAGAGAATGAGAGCCGAGCAAAGCAGGAAGCCCCTTAGAAAACTGTCATATCTCGTGAGAACTCACTCATTATCACGAGAACAGCATGGGGAACTGCCCCCAATGATTCAATTATCTCCATCTGGTCCCACTCTTGACACATGGAGATTATTACAATTCAGTGTAAGGTTTGGGTGAGGACACAGAGCCAAACCATATCATTGCAAACATTACTGGCCCCTCCCAACTCTCACGTCCTCACATTTCAAAACACAATCATGCCCTTCCAATAGTCTCCCAAAGTCTTTTTATTTTATTTTATTTCTTCCCACTGCATTCATAGAGGATTTTTTTTTTTTTGAGATAGGGTCGCCAGGCGTGGTGGCTCACGCCTGTAATCCTAGCACTTTGGGAGGCCGAGGTGGGTGGATCACCTGAGGTCAGGAGTTCAAGACCAGCCTGGCCAACATGGTGAAACCCCATCTTTGAAAAAAAAAAAAAAAAAAAAAGAGATAGGGTCTCACTCTGTCACCCAGGCTGGAGAGCAGTGGCATGATCTCCATTCACTGCAACCTCTGCCTCCTGGGCAATTCTCCTGCCTCAGCCTCCTGAGTAGCTGGGACTACAGGCATGTGCCACCATGCCGGGCTAATTTTTTTGTATTTTTTAGTAGAGATGGGGTTCATCATGTTGGCCAGGCTAGTCTTGAACTCCTGATCTTATGTGATCCACCTGTCTCGGCCTCCCAAAGTGCTGGGATTATAGGTGTGAGCCACTGCACCTGTTCTGAGTCCCCCAAAGTCTTAACTCATTCCAGCATTAACCCAAAAGTCCAAGTCCAAAGTCTCATCTGTGACAAGGCAAGTCCCTTCCGCCTAGGAGCCTGTAAAATAGCAAGTTAGTTACTTCCCTGATATGGTGGGAGTACAGGCATGGGTAAATACACCCATTCCAAATGGGAGAAATTGACCAAAATGTGGCTACAAGCCCCATGCAAGTCCAAAATCCAATAAAGCCGTCATTAAATCTTAAAATTCCATCATGATCTCCTTTGACTCCATCTCCTCACATCCAGGTCATGCTGATGCAAGAGGTGGGCTCCCATGGCCTTGGGCAGCTCCACCCCCCATGGCTTTGTAGGGTACAGCCCCCCTCCCAGGTGCTTTCAGAGGCTGGCATTGAGTGTCTGCAGCTTTTCCAGGCACATGGTGCAAGCTGTTGGTGGATCTATCATTCTGGGGTCTGGAGGATGGTGGTCCTCTTCTCACAGCTCCACTAGGCAGTGCACCAGTGGGGACTCTGTGGGGCTCCCACCTCATATTTCCCTTCCACACTGCCCTAGCAGAGGTTCTGCATGAAGGCCCTACTCCTGCAACAAACTTCTGCATGGATATCCAGGCATGTCCATACATCCTCTGAAATCTAGGCAGAGGTTCCCCAATCTCAGTTTTTGACTTCTGTGCACCCACAGGCTCAATACCACGTGGAAGCTGCCAAGGTTTGGGGCCTGCATCCTCTAAAGCAATGGCCTGAACTGTACCTTGGCCCCTTTTAGCTGTGGCTGGAGTGGCTGGGACAAAGGGCAACAAGTCCCAAGGCTGCGCACAGCAGGGGGCCCTGGACCTACCCCAGGAAACCATTTTTCCCTCCTAGGACTCCAGGCCTGTGATGGGAGGGGTTGTCTTGAATGTCTCTGATGTGCCCTGGAGACATTTTCCCCATTGTCTTGTTAATTCACATTTGGCTACTTATTACTTATGTAAATTTCTGCAGCCAGTTGAATTTCTCCCCAGAAAATGGGTTTTTTTTCTACTGTATCATCAGGCTGCAAATTTTCCAAACTTTTATGTTTTGTCACCTCTCGAATGCTTTGCTGCGTAGGAGTTCTTCCACCAGAAGGCTGGGCATGATGGCTCACGCCTGTAATTCCAGCACTTTGGGAGGCCAAGGCAGGCAGATCACCTGAGGTCAGCAGTTCAAGACCAGCCTGACCAACGTGATGAAACCCAATCTCTACTTAAAAAATACAAAAATTAGCCAGATGTGGTGGCATGCACCTGTAATCCCAGCTACTTGGGAGGCTGAGACAGGAGAATCACTTGAACCCGGGAGGCAGGGGTTGCAGTGAGCCAAGATCGTGCCATTGCAGTCCAGCCTGGGCAACAAGAGTGAAACCTCTGTCTCAAAAAACAAAAAAAGAGAAGTTCTTCCACCAGATACCCTAAATCATCTCTCTCACATTCAAAGTTCTCTAGGGCAGGGTCGAAAAGCCACCAGTCTCTTTGCTAAAGCATAGCCAGAGTGACCTTTACTTCAGTTCCTAACAATTTTCTTATCCCATCTGAAACCACCTCAGCCTGGACTTCATCGTTCATATCACTGTCAGCATTTTTGTCAGAGCCATTCAACAAGTCTCTAGAAAGTTCCAAACTTTCCACATCTTCTGAATTCTTCTGAATCCTCCAAACTGTTCCAACCTCTGCCCATTACCCACTTCCAAAGTTGCTTCCACATTCTAGGTATCTTCTAGCAATGCCCCACTCATTCCCCGTACCAATTTACTGTATTAGTTGATTCTCACGCTGCTATGAAGAAATACACAAGACTGGGTATTTACAAAGGAAAGAGGTTTAATTGACTCACAGTTCCACATGCCTGGTGTGGCCTCAGGAAACTTACAATCATGGCAGAAGGGAGGCAAACACTCCTTTTTCTCATGGCAGCAGGAGAGAGAAGTGCCAGCAGGGGAAATGCCAGATGCTCTAAAAACCATCAGATTGGCCGAGCACAGTGGCTCATGCCTGTAATCCCAGCATTTTGGGAGGCCAAGGTGGGCAGATCACGAGGTCAAGAGATCGAGATCATCCTGGCCAACATGTTGAAACCCCATCTCTACTAAAAATACAAAAATTAGCTGGATGTGGTAGCGCCCGCCTGTAGTCCCAGCTACTCAGGAGGGTGAGACAAGATAATTGCTTGAACCCGGGAGGCGGAGGTTGCAGTGAGCTGAGATTGCGCCACTGCACTCCAGCCTGGTGACAGAGCAAGATTCAGTCTCCAAAAAAACAAACAAACAACCAACAACAACAACAAAATCAGATCTTGTGAGAACTCACTATTATCAGACCAGCATGGGGGAACTGCCCCAATGATTCAGTTATCTCCACCTGTTCCCACCCTTGACACATGGTATTATTACAATTCGAGGTAAGATTTGGATGAGGACACAAGCCATACCATATCACCAAGCTTCCTATCAGTGTATTATTTTATTGTATTTCTACATATTACTAATATATATTTTTATTTATTTCTTATTTTTTTTTTGAGATGGCATTTCAATCTTGCTGCCCAGGCTGGAGTGCAATGGTGTGATCTCGGTTCACCCCATCTCTGCCTCCCTGGTTCAAGCAATTCTCCTGTCTCAGCCTCCCGAGCACTGGGATTATAGGCATGTTGCCACCAAGCTCGGATAATTTTGTATTTTTTGTAGAGATGCTGTTTCTCCATGTTGGTCAGGCTGGTCTCGAACTCCCGACCTCAGGTGATCTGCCCGCCTTGGCCTCCCAAAGTGCTGCGATTACAGGGGTGAGCCACTGCTCCAGGCAAGACTGTGTATCTTAAAAATTTTTTTGTAGAGATGGGGGTCTCACTATGTTGCCCAAGCTGCTCTTGAACTCCTGGGCTCAAGCCCTCCTCCTGCCCAGCCCTCCCAAAGCACTAGGATTACAGGCGTGAGCCATCATGTCTGGGCTGTAGCTATTTTCTCAAACTCCTGACTCCATCAGGTAGTTAGGTTTCAGGAGCATGCCAGAATATCATCAGAGGAAACATAGGAACAAGTAATGAGAAAACGTGATGAGTATGTGTACATGTGTATATATATATATATATATATATACGCACACATACATATATACATGTATTCATATCACAAATGATGAATTAAGAGGTGACATTTTAGCTGTATGATTGTTAAAATTGCTCCCCAATGAATTATTCTTCTCTGTATCCATGCACCTTTGCAACATGACTCCGGGGCTCCTCCCATCAAGTAGTAGAGTCTCTTTCCCCCTCCACCTGGATCTCGGCTGACCATGTAACTAGCTTTGACCAATCAAATGTAACATCATGGGATCTCTGAGCCCAGGCAGGCCTTATGAGAACTAGCAGCTTCTGTTTTGCCCTTGGAACCCAGTTGCCATATAAAGAATAGCATAGCCTGCTATGCTACTGGAAAGAAGCCATGTAGAGAGAGAAGACCAGTTAGGACAGTGTCCCAGCTAAGCCAAGCCCCCAGATGATCCACCAACTGACTGCAGCCACGTGAGTGAACCCAGACCAGCAGAACCGTCCAGCCAACCCACAGAATCTTAGGGGAAAAAAGCACATTGGTTTTTTTTGTTGTTGTTGTTTTGGAGATGGAGTTTTGCTCTTGTTGCCCAGACTGGAGTGCAATGGCACTATCTCAGCTCACCGCAACCTCTGCCTCCTGGGTTCAAGCGATTCTCCTGCCTCAGCCTCCCATATAGCTGGGATTACAGGCATGTGCCACCACCATACCTGGCTAATTTTGTATTTTTTTTAGTACAGATGGGTCTTCACCACCATATTGGTGAAGCTGGTCTCAAACTCCTGACCTCGTGATCCGCCCACCTCAGCCTCCCAAAGTGCTGGGATTACAGGCATGAGCTACCGCGCCCGGCAGCACGTTGTTTTAAACCACTCAGTTTTGGGGGATTTTGTTATGCAGTAATAAGTAGGTGAGACAAGCTGGCGATGGAAAGATGAGTAGGAATTCTCCAGGAAGGTAATGGAGGAAGAAGCTTTCTGGGCAAAGTGAAGCAAAGATGCAGAGGAGGAAAAGTGTATGGTCTGTCTCAGGAATGGCAAATGGTATTGTGTGGTTAAAGAAAAAAACTGAAGGTGTACATCAGAGAGCAGTGGGATGAAAGAGTGAACTGGGTCTCAGTTTGGAAGAGAAACGTGTTGTAACCAGTTGCAATTTAATGATGAGCTTTGGCTATACTGCATCTTAGAATATCATATAGGTGTTGTGTTTCTCCTGTATTGTGCCTTTCGTTTGTGAACAGTTTACTCCGAAACTTCCTCAAAGAAATGATCGTTATCAGGTCATTATCTGGTTTCCTGCAATACCATTATGTAGAGATTACTAAGAAGCACTTTCAGAATTCAGCTGCCTGCTCAGTCGGTAGGTTAAGGTTGGCTTTCATTTTTGGGGTTTGGTTTACTGTTTGTTTATTAGAGAAGTAAACATTTATTGAGTTCCTAGCATATGGCAGGCGCTTGGGATTCAAAACAATAAGCCACAATTCTTGTCTTTTTATTTTTTCTTTCTTTTTTTTTTTTTTTTTTTTTTACACTGCATTGTATATACTAGCATGAACAATTCTTGTCTTTTAGAAATGTATCGTTTATCTGAAGAGATGGACAGGCAGTAGGAAACTACAACACAGCATGCTTAGCCCAGGGAGGAAGGAGAGAATTTCATATTATCAAGAAAATACAGGTGTGGTGGACCACGTCTGTAATCCTAGCACTTTGGGAGGCCAAGGCGGGTGGATCACTTGAGGCTAGGAGTTCAAGACCAGCCTGGCCAACATGGTGAAACCCTGTCTCTACTAAAAATACAAAATTAGGCCAGGCGCAGTGGCTCACACCTGTAATCTCAGCACTTTGGGAGGCAGAGGCAGGCAGATCATGAGATCTGGAGTGCAAGACCAGTCTAACCAACATGGTGAAACCCCATCTCTACTAAAAATACAAAAAAATTACTCAGGTGTGGTGGTGTGCACCTGTAATCCCAGCTACTCAGGAGGCTGAAGCAGGAAAATCGCTTGGAACCCAGGAGGCAGAGGTTGCAGTGAGCCAAGGTGACAGAGCGTGACTCCATCTCAAAAAAAAAAAAAACAACAAAAAAATTAGCCAGGCATGGTGGCGCGTGCCTGTAATCCCAGCTACTTGGGAGACTGAGGCAGGAGAATTGCTTGAACTTAGGAGGTAGAGGTTGCAGTGAGCTGAGATCACGCCATTGCACTCCAGCCTGGTCAACAAGAACAAAACTCTGTCTCAAAAATAAATAGATAAATAAATAAATAAATAGGCCGGGCGCGGTGGCTCACACCTGTAATCCCAGAGCTTTGGGAGGCTGAGGCAGGCGGATCATGAGGTCAGGAGATCGAGACCATCCTGGCCAACATGGTGAAACCCCGTCTCTACTAAAAATACAAAAATTAGCCAGGCCTGGTGGTGGGCGCCTGTAATCCCAGCTACTTGGGAGGCTGAGGCAGGAGAATTGCTTGAACCTGGGAGGCGGAGGTTGCAGTGAGCTGAGATTGCGCCACTGCACTCCAGCCTGAGGAACAAGAGGGAAACTCCGTCTCCAAAAAAAAAAAAAAAAAAAAAAAATTAGCTGGATATGGTGGCACACGCCTGTCATCCCAGCTACTTGGGAGACTGAGGGATGAGAATTACTCCAACCTAGGAGTTGGATGTTGCAATAAGCTGAGATTGTGCCACTGCACTCCAGCCTGGGTGACAGAGTGAGGCTCTGCCTCAAATAAAAATAATAATACTTTCATCAATTCCTTTCACCTAATCTTTCTCTGGCTCATTAGCCTTGAACTCCCTGACTCAATCGATCATCCACCTTGCCCTCCCAAGTAGCTGGAACTACAGGTGGGTAGCACTGCACCCAGCTTATACACCATTTTATCACCTGTGTAGATGCATGTACCCACCACCACAGTCAGGTTACTGAACAATTCCAGCATCACAGATTCTTCCTGTTGCACTTTTATAGCCACACCCATCTCCCACCACCCTCCGTTCCCCAATCCATGGCAACCGCTGACTCTGCCCTCCGTTTCTTAAATTTTGTTATTTCAAAAATGCTATATAAATAGGCACTTTTCAAAAGTTTTCTGCACTCAGAGTGAGAAACATATGCAGTGCTACAGTATTTCAAGAAGGGTAAAAACCTTCTTGTGTTTTCTTAAGCCATTTGAAGGAAAAGACTTCCTTCCAGCAGAGTAAAATTGACTCACTTTCTGGGTATTTGACTCTAGTAAATTTCTACTTTAGTAATGGCGGCTGAATCCCCTTAGCAATGGGGCACTGCGTCAAGCAGTAGATTCTATGAAAAGAAACAGCCTCCCCACACCCTATATAGTTCAGACAGAACTTTGGGGCTGAAGGAAAGAAAAGTTTTTGCCTGAAATTTACATATCAAAATTGTTCACACATTGATAAAGGACAGAAATTCAAACCTAACACACAAAAATGGAGTCAGGCATGGTGGCTTATGTAATCACAGTACTTTGAGAGGCCAAGGCAGGAAGATCAGTTAGGTCCAGGAGTTCAAGACCAGCCTGGGCAACATAGGGAGACCCCCATCTCTACAGAAAAATGTTTTAAAAATAGCTGAGTGTGGTGGCACAGCCTGTGGTCCTAGTTACTCGGGAGGGTGAGCTGGGAGGATTGCTTGAGTCCAGAGGTTGAGGCTGCTGTGAGCTATGATCATGGCACTGTACTCCAGCCCTGGGTGACAGAGGAAGATCTTGTCCCTCCGCCCAAGAAAAACATAAGAAAAATGCTTGATTTATACTGATAGTCTCATATTCCATTTCATATTCCATCTTGGAACCAAATATTTAGATTCTGTGGGGCTATCAGAGAAAATGTGCTTTCCTTTCAACATGAAGTTGTTATAAGTAGGAGTCAAGTTTATCCAAGTTCATTAGAAGATAAAAGCTTGACACTGCTTTCCTGTAATCGAGAGGGATACTGCATTCTCTCCTTTCCTTCTCACATATGGCAGAATGACACAAGGAGTGTGTGGGAAGGTTGCCCAGGTTAGGGATCAATGGTTCCTTTCTCACGTGTTCTCAGTTGGCTGTGTTGTTCTAGGTTTTCCCTTACTACCCAGAGTGACTGGGATGTTGTCACTACATCTTGCTGGTTTCTCCCTCTTGTTTTCTGCTTGGCCAATCCCAGCCCCTCTCCTTCCCAACTTAACTATTCAACATTCTGATTTCAACATTTTTTTCCTTCTCCTGCTGTGGAGACATCTAAAGAATTTCACCTGCTGTGTGTTTCCAACAGGCCAATTAAAATATGGAGTGGGTGGAGGGAAGAGAAGAGGGATAAGAACAGCAAACAAGAAATTACCAAGTATTTCAGCAAAGCAAAGAAGGGCCTCCTATTAGGTTTCAGTGAAGCCATTGAGCTGATCTTTTACAATCTTTACAGATTCTTGTCAGAGAGGAGATGAGTGCGCCAACTGAAGTGGAAAAATTGAAAACTGAAGGTAGAGAATGATCTGGAAAACTATACTCCTGAAGAAGAAGACTTTAAGTATCCTAAAGCCCAAAGGATTAATGGTCCTTACTATTACTGTGGGTTGCATTCTGTTTTAAAGGCAACAGGTATCAGTGGCTAAATAATGTAGTAGTAACTTAGAACAAGGAAAACCTACCTGAGCTGTGTCATTTCAAATACCTATTAAAGAGTTGAGTAGAGGATGCAAGTGTGAGAGACTCACTGCAGTATATAATTATGAGCTTTAAAGCAGGCTTCATCCATGGATCTCAAAGCACATTACCAACTTTAATTGTTTTTTGTAACACCTCTGTAAGACCATTATTCCCTACAGACAGATGAAGAAATGGAGACAGAAAGGTTACCAGGGCGCCTTCAATCACCATGAATCATCAGTGGAGTTGCTTCTATTGCGGATTGATTTGTCATTTGAGTTAATTGACCATTTCCAAACGAGAAGGAACTGCTTGAGCAGTGCTTTGAGTAAATTTTGGCTTCTAATTTTTGTTTGTTTGTTTGTTTGAAAGCAAGGGAGGCTAAGAATCCTTTTAAGCTGTAATTTGTTTGAAGAGTTATTATTCAATAAAATGTACATGGAAACATATTAATATATGCCAGACATATGCCAGCACACACATGTAAGTTATAACATAACAGCCCAAGTGGGCCCTTTTGTCCTCCATCATTAACCTTGCATAGAAAACAAAACAAAACAAAATGACGAATGTATCATATGCGATCATACAGTCACACAGCTTTAGGATCTGGAACAACCTCAGTCGTTTTGTTTTTGAGATGGAGTCTCACTCTGTCGCCCAGGCTGGAGTGCAGTGGTTGCTCATTGCAACCTCCACCTCCTGGGTTCGAAAATTCTCCTGTCTCAGCCTCCCGAGTAGCTGGGACTACAGTGCACACTACCATGCCCAGCTGATTTTTGTACTTTTCGTAGAGACAGGGTTTGACCATATTGTTCAGGCTGGTCTCAAACTTCTGACCTCAGGTAATCCACCTGCTTCAGCCTTCCAAAGTGCCGGGATTATAGGTGTGAGCCTCGTCACCCGGCCAACCTTAGATCTTTTAGTTTTTGTGACACCCGTTTCATGAAACCTACTCCCATTATTGGGCCACACCTCATCTGTCCTTCTGTGTTCCTGTTGTAATGATAGTCTGTTACACACCATCTAGCGCTGTATCACACTGTACTTATACTCTTGTTCTTTTGATTTTGTTTTTAGTTAAACAACACAATAGTTACCAATGGCCCCTGTACTGTATTTGGAATCAGGTAATACCTTGTGAATGATGTATGTAAGTCTCTTTTTGCTTCTGCCAACAAGACTGCAAACCCCAGCAGGGCTGAGTTTGAGTCTTTTTTTTTTTTGAGACAAGAGTTTCACTCATTGCCCAGGCTGGAGTGCAATGGCGCCATCTCGGCTCACCACAATCTCTGCCTCCCAGGTTCAAGTGATTCTCCTGCCTCAGCCTCCCATGTAGCTGGGATTACAGGCATTCACCACCATGCCAGGCTAATTTTGTATTTTTAGTAGAGATGGGGTTTGTCTATGTTGGTCAGGCTGGTCTTGAACTCCCAATCTCAGGAGATCCGCCCTCTTGGCCTCCCAAAGTGCTGGGATTACAGGCGTGAGCCACGGTGCCCGGCCCCCGAGTCTTATTTTCTTATATCCTACTTCCCAGAATTTCTGAGTACACATCAAACACTTAACACACTGTGTAAGTTTGATTTAATAGAATTTAGAGACAGTGATGAGGATAACAGTGAAGTGAAATGGGGTCTATTAAACTCATTAGTCAAGGTGGCTGAATTTAAATATACATTTCAGGCCAGGCGTGGGGCTCATGCCTGTAATCCCAGCACTTTAGGAGGCAGAGGAGGGTGGATCACCTGAGGTCAGGAGTTCGAAACCAGCCTGACCAACATGTCAAAACCCTGTCTCTACTAAAAATACAAAAGTTAGCTGGGTGTGGTGGTGGGCGCCTGTAATCCCAGCTCTTTGGTAGGCTGAGGTGGGAGAATCGCTTGAACCCAGGAGGTGGAGGTTGCAGCAAGCCAAGATCACCCACTGCACTCCAGCCTGGGGGACAAGAGCAAAATTCCATCAAAAAATAAATAAATAAATAAATAAATAAAATAAAATGAAAAATATTATATATATTTTTGAGACTAGAGTCTTGCTCTGTCGCCCAGGCTGGAGTGCAGTGGCACGATCTCGGCTCACTGCAACCTCCACCTCTCAGGTTCAATCAATTCTCCCACCTCAACCTCCCAAATAGCTCTAATTACAGGTGCACACCACCATGGCCCAGCTAATTTTTGTATTTTTTTGAGTAGAGATGGGGTTTCACCATGTTGGCCAGGCTGGTCTCAAACTCCTGACCTTGTGATCTCCTGCCTCGGTCTCTCAAAGTGCTGGGTTTACAGGCATGAGCCAGCCACTTCGCCCAGCTATAGATACATTTTTCAAACAAAAAGGAGCCTATGTGAGACCTGTATAATTTACCCAGCCCCAGCAAAGGCTTAGAGCAGGGGATAATTGCCTGGTAAATGCATATTCTTTTCCTTATCTCCCAACATAGCTCACAAAACCTGCCTTAGAAAATAACTTACTTCTATGATTTCCTGCTCAGAAATTCAAAATCCGTCCTATGAGCTTGAATTTCTCTTATACTGGGGGGGAGGGGGGGGAGAACCAAATGTATTCTATATGTGTACCTAAGGAGACCTAGTGTACATTAGAGCCCTTAAGGATTCTCAATAAATACTTTGGACCTCTCATTCAAAATCTCCAGTTTCAGTTATTCAGACTCGCCAGACTTTTATGATTCTCAGCTCTGCACCTGTTCCTTTCTTCTCAGACAGAACTCCCCACTCCTTGACTACTTCAAGGATCCCCTCCAGAAAACCTTCCCTAGATCCTCCCCTAAACCATCTGAATTAAATACAGCTCCTATTGCCGTTCGGCACTCTATAACAGAAAGTACTCATCTGGCACAGAGCTTGCTGGCACAAAGGAGATGTTTAATGTTTGTGCAAAAAAGAATGAGGGGAGGTGCAGTAGCTCACACCTGTAATCCCAGCACTTCTGGAGGCCGAGGAGGTGGATCGCCAGAGATTAGGAGTTCAATACCAACCTGGCCAATATGGTGAAATCCCGTCTCTACTAAAAATACAAAAAACTAGCCAGGTGCGGTGGCAGGCATCTGTAATCCCAGCTACTCGGGAGGCCGAGGCAGGAGAATTGCTTGAACCCAGGAGGCGGGGATTGCAGAGAGCCAAGATCGCCCACTGCACTGCAGCCTAGGTGACAGAGTGAAACTCCATCTCAAAAAGAAAAAGAAAGAAAGAAAGAAAAGAAATACAAAAATTAGTCAGGTGTGTTGGCGCACCTGTCCTCCCAGCTACTCAGGAGGCCGAAATGGGAGTTTCTTGAGCCCGGAAGAGAGAGGACGCAGTGAGCTGTAATCATACCACTGCACTCTAGCTTGGACAACAGAGCAAGACTCTGTCTGAAAAAAAAGAAAAGAAATTTGTAAAAATATCAGTATTGATCCAAACTGTATTGTACTTGTCAATGCACAGTTTTTGGATGGGGAGCTTTTCCCACTTCATTTATTTATTCATTTGTTCATTTGTTCCATCAGTTATACATTTATGTACAGAACAAAAATTAACTCAATGCCAACTAATGTACTAGAGAGTGTGCTAGTCACGATAACATAGTGACTAGGGAACATGGTTCCTGACTTCCAAGGTTTGCCTTGGTAGTGTAGTGAAAAGTTCTTTTTCCCATTTCCAAATTCCTGAGATCAGAAATGTATTTAAGCTTTTTTTTTTTAAAGAATTTATTTAATTTTTCAGCTGGGTGGGGTGGCTCATGCCTGTAATCCCAGCACTTTGGGAGGCCGAGGTGGGTGGATCATGAGGTGAAGAGATCAAGACCATCCTGGCCAACATGGTGAAATCCCCCATCTGTACTAAAAATATAAAAATTAGCTGGGCGTGGTGGCGGGCCCCTGAAGTCCCAGCTCCTCAGGAGGCTGAGGCAGGAGAATCACTTGAACCCAGGAGGCGGAGGTTACAGTGAGCCAAGATTGTGCCACTGCACTCCAGTCTAGCGACAGAGTGAGACTCCGTCTCAAAAAAAAAAAATTACTTTAATTTTTCTATTCAAATTGAGTAGATTTGGTTTTGTGGTTCGGTGGTTTGGTATCATATGGTCAGCCATGTCTTGCCATCCAAAAAGAGCTTAGATTTAGACGTATATACATCAGACAGTGAGGCAGCCAATTTAGCTAATGATGCCAAAAATTAGCTAGAAACAGCTTTGTTGCTTTTAAGAACAGCTTGACTGGTGATTCACCATATGATTTAGGTGAGTCACATAACCTCTATGTCTGAGGTTTCTCAGCTGTAAATTACAGAGATGCTAGGAATATAATGAATAAGAAACACAATGGCATCGTGCAAAATTACCAGAGCAGAAGTCAGAGTTCTTTTTATGGCTTTGCTTCTACCTATCTGTATGACCCTGGGCAGGTCACCTAACCTTTCAGTGGCCATTTCATTAACTACTGAATTATAATAAACTGCCCACTTCAAAGGGATGTTACAAAACAAAGCAGGTAAAGTGCTTTGAAATTATAGTTTCAGAGATGTTGTTGTGTAAATTGACATCACTATTATGTATCAAGAGATCCTTTGGAATACAAATTAACATCCTTAAATTTATGTTTTATATATTCTTATTTTCATGTTAGAAAAACAGAACTGGCTGGGCACAGTGGCTCACGCCTGTAATCCCAGCACTTTGGGAGGCTGAGGCGGGCGGATCACGAGGTCAGGAGTCTGAGACCAGCCTAACATGGTGAAACCCCATCTCTATTAAAAATACAAAAATTAGCCGGGCGGGGTGGCATGTGCCTGTAATCCCAGCTGCTACTGAGGAGGCTGAGGGCAGGAGAATTGCTTGAACCTGGGAGGCAGATGTTGCAGTGAGCCGAGATTGTGCTATTGCACTCCAGCCTGGGCGACAGAGTGAGACTCCGTCTCAGAAAAAAAAAAAGAAAACAGAACTGACTTGACTATCCAAGTAAATCTGTTTGAAGGCAGGGCTTAAGAACACAATTTCCACAATAGTACACAGCAATGATTTCTCCAATTATCTCAGTGCCATTACCCATATACTGATTTAAACACATGGAGTAACCATATAGAAAATAAAAGGCAAGGAGATAATGTATTGAAAGGGTTTTGAGAGCCATGGAAATGGCTAAGAAGCTGTATAAATGAATTTCATCATGCTACATCCCTGATTAATCATACCTGTTTCATGACTGTTTCATTTCATGTGAAACTAACACATAATTAGTCCAATAAACTCTAATTAGAGGAATGATTCCTTGGGCTTATAGAGAGGGTTTGTACTTTTTGAATCTCTTTCATGTGCATTTTTCTTATATGATCCTTACAACAATCCTCTGAGGTAGGTGGAATAGAAATTATCACCCTTGTGTATTGATATTTTTATGTTTCACTTCATATAACTAGTCAAATATTGACTTACAATTCACACTTAATATAGGTGTTTTCACTTAATTCTTTTTTCTTTTTTTTTTGAGACAGGCTCTTGCTCTGTTACTCGAGCTGGAGTGCAGTGGCACAATCATGGCTCACTGCAGCCTCGACCTCCCGGGTTCATGTGATCCTCCCAGCTCAGCCTCCTGAGTAGCTGGGACCACAGGCTGATGCCACCATGCCTGGCTAATTTTTCTATTTTTTGTAGAGACAGGGTTTCGCCATGTTGCCCAGGCTGGTCTTCAACTCCTGGACTAGATCGATCCACCCACTTCAGCCTCCCAAAGTGCTGGGATTACAGGCGTGAGCCACCCGCCTGGCCTTTTTCACTTCCTTATTATGGATCACATAAAAATATAATGTACACAAAATTTATAACAGAAAACCAAGGATGGTACAGCACAGAGTACATTCTTTTTAGTAATCAAATAACAACAAAAAAAATGAGTTGAAAGAAAAACAGGTTTTTCCAGATTTGTTAGATCGTTCTCTTTACTTAATGATTAACACAGACCTTTGTTAAATTTCTGCTGTGAAATTCATGTATAATGTTTGTTTAATGAAAAAAATAATTTTTAGTAAGTTTTTCTCAACTTCAGAAGATTAATATTATGGGAGGAGATTTGGAATTTTTTTGTTGTTAATCCTAGTTCCCCTGAAACACCAGTTAGGTGTTCATGAACATACTCATGTGTTCACCTTTTTTCCTCAATATAATTGTCAGGAATCTGGCAGAAGCAGAGCCTAATCTCTGCCAAACAAAATTCCAGTATTTAACGAGAGAAATACATTTTTATGCCTTAGCCAAAAATGCAAAGCCCTTTATATAAGCTAATGGAATTAAAAAGAAATCCTCAGTACCTAGTAACAGGGAAAAGCTAAAGAAACATTTCCAAGTCACTTACAAAATCTGAAAAAATAAAAATAAATAACACACACACAAAGAAAACTGACTCTTGAAATAAAAGTTCACATAACAAATAGACATTAATAATTTTGTATGTAAAATATGTTTTTGGAACAGTAAGATCTATTGTAAGAAAAATTAAATTTGGAAGCAAGATCACTGTTTAAATACATATCTCAATTTATTATATGCTAGTCTTTTTTTTTTTTTTTTTTTTTTGAGACAGAATCTTGCTCTGTTGCCTAGGCTGGAGTGCAGTGGCACGAGCTCAGCTCACTGCAACCTCCGCTTCCCGGGTTCCAGCCATTTTCTGCCTCAGCTTCCTGAGTAGCTGGGACTACAGGCGCCTGCCACCACGCCCAGCTAATTTTTTGTATTTTTAGTAGAGACAGGGTTTCACCATATTGGCCAGGCTGGTCTTGAACTGCTGACCTTGTGATCCACCCGCCTCAGCCTCCCAAAGTGCTGAGATCACAGGCATGAGCCACCGTGCACAGCCTATATTCTAGTCTTTCTTGGCAAATTTAAATTCTGGGAAATTACAAGGAGAAATAAGAGTTTTGATTTCTCTTAGTTTCTTATTCTTAGTTTCTGTTTTCTTTCTTGGAGTCTTACTACGTTGCCCAGGCTGGAGTACGCTGACTATTCATAAGGGCAATAATAGCATACTATAGCCTTGAACTCCCAAGCTCAAGCAATCTTCCTGACTCAGCTTTCCGAGTAGCTGGGACTACAGGTGCACTAACACTCCAGGGGTCCTTATTTACTTTTACCCAGTATTCTTCCAATATTTAGTCATAAGCCTGCAATTAACAAGTATAGGCCCATGCAAAAGATTTATTATGCTATCATCATTAATTATGGTGTATGTAATCTTGGAAATCTCCAATTTAACAGAATAAGACAAAAAAAGACCACAAAAACACAACAAAACCCTAAACAGACCAAATCTATACAAAGCAAAATGGCTGGACTGTGCAAGTGCTTGATATAAGCAAATCAGTGATTTGGGGAAAAAGGAAAGAAAACTAAGTCCACTATTATCATCTAACTTCACCTACCTCAAGATTTTTAGTTTGTCTGTATACTAGATACATACAAGAAAAAAATGGAAAAATTAAAACAATTTTATTTTGGTCACAATAGAGGCCAACATAGACCTATTAACATGGATTTTGAAATAATTTTTTTTGGTTCGGTTTTGTTTTGTTTTGAGATGGAGTTTTACTCTTGTTGCCCAGGCTGGAGTTCAATGGCACAATCTCAGCTCACGGCAACCTCTGCCTCCCAGGTTCAAGTGATACTCCTGCCTCAGCCTCCTGAGTAGCTGGGATTACAGGCATGCGCCATCACGCCCGGCTAATTTTCTATTTTTAGTAGACAGGGTTTCTCCATGTTGATCAGGCTGGTCTCGAACTCTTGATGTCAGGTGATCCACCCGCCTCAGACTCCCAAACTGTTTGGATTATAGGCGTGAGCCATTGCGCCCGACCGTTCTTTGTTTGTTTTTGAGACAGGGTCTCCCTCTGTCACCCAGGCTGGAGTGCAGTGGTGGGGTCTCAGCTCACTGCAACCTCCACCTCCCAGGCTCCAGCCTTCCTCCCACCTCAGCCTCCCAGGTAACTGGTACTACAGGGATGTGCCACAACACCCGGCTAATTTTTTGTATTTTTGGTAGAGACGGGGTTTGGTCATGTTGCCCAGGCTGGTCTCAGACTCCTGAGGGCTCTGGTGATTCACCCACTTTGGCCTCCCAAAGTGCTAGGATTACAGGTATGAGCCACCACGCCTGGCCTGAATGTGGATTTATACAACTCTGAAGATTTTTCGTGGCCCAATGCTTTGTTGTTGTTGTTGTTGTTGTTTTCTTTTGTTTGTTTTTTTGAGACGGAGTAGTCTCACTCTGTCGCCGGGGCTGGAGTGCAGTGGCCCGATCTTGGCTCACTGCAACCTCCGCCTCCAGGGTTCAAACTATTCTCATGCCTCAGCCTCTGGAGAAGCTGGGACTACAGGCGCTTGCCATGACAGCGGGCTCATTTTTGTATTTTTGTTTTTAGTACAGACGGGGTTTCACCTTGTTGGCTAGGCTGGTCTGGAACTCCTGACCTCAAGTGATCCTCCCACCTTGGCCCCCAAAGTGCTGGGATTACAGGCATGAGCCACCAAGTCCTGCCAGTTTTCTTTGGTTCCTTTGTGGCACAATTACTTTTAAAATTTCAGAATGAAAAAAGAATTCAGAACTGCTAATTATTATGAATTAGAAGGCTGACTCCTTCCAACTCTGAAATTCTAGCATTCCAAATTCAAGGCTCACGTTGCACTGAAGTTTTGGCTCTCTTTAGAAATGCAGGTCTGTTCTGTACAATCTCAACTGGTTGCTGTTGCGCTAGCACTAATGAGTGAGCCTTTAAATACTTAACTCTTTCATTGCTTAACTGGAGGATAGTGTAATGGCAATGAGCAATGTGGGGCTGTGTTGAACTCAGCAAGGAAAGGGTTGCGGAAAAATTCCCATTACAAAGTTCAAAGTGTATGCAAGAGTTTTTTTTTGAAAAGTAGAATCAGAAAAGACTCACAAGATGTTGTATTTTATGCCTTTATATTTTGTAACATGAGAAAATACAACACTGGGCCAGCAATGAGTTAGTTATAGGGAAAAGTAAGAAGGTGAGGATGATATTCATTTGCAGAGATCTACATCAATTTGATTTATAGGTTTCAGACCCCATATGATATTCCAGTGTTTTCAAACTTTAGCTGGCATCTATACCACCTAGAGGGCTTATTAAAAGGTTGCTGGGTTGCACCCTCAGTTTCTGATTCTAGGTTTGAGGTGGAGCCCAGGAATCTGAATTTCTAACAAATTCCCAGGTGATGCCATTTGAAAACCACTAGATATCCATATGCCATGCAGTTAGTCTACTAATTTTAATAAATACCACATTTATTCTGCAACTTATAAGCAAATTACCACATGAAATAGTGAAAACGTGGTTTAAAGTATTTTTGAAATGATAGTATTCGTTATGAGGGGTTTTATTTCCCTAAATTTTCAAATAAGGAAAAATGGGGGACACGAAGTTGATTTTAATTATTGTTTAAATGTATACTAAAATTCAGCAATAATAGTGGTGAGTTAAAAATTCGTGCATTTATACAAATTTCTTCTTATCCATTAGAAATACATAACAAGGCTAAAGGCAATGCCTCACGCCTGTAATCCCAGCACTTTGGGAGGCTGAGGCAGGCAGAGCGCTTGAGCCCAGGAGTTCAAGACCAGACTGGGCAGCATGGTGAAACCCCATCTCTATAAAACATTAAAAAGGCTGGGTACAGTGGCTTACACCTCTAATCCCAGAACTTTGGGAGGCTGAGGTGGGTGGATCACCTGAGGTCAGGAGTTCGAGACCAGCCTGGCCAACCTGGTGAAATCCCGTCTCTACTAAAAATATAAAGTCAGCCAGGTGTGATGGCACATGCCTGTAATCCCAGCTACTTGGGAGGCTGAGGAAGGAGAATCACTGGAACCCGGGAGGCGGAGGTTGTAGTGAGCCAAAATCTCACCATTGCACTCAAGCCTGGGCAACAAGACGAAACTCCATCTCTAAATAAATAAATACATACATACATAATGAGGTAATTACAGGACAAATGACATTATGTCTAGGATTTACTTTGTAGTATTGGGGTGAGCAAGTGGAAGGACTGCTAGATGAAACAAGACTGACAAAATGTTAAATTGTTTAGGGTAAGTGATGAATATCATAGAGTTACTGTGCCTTCTACTTTTGTGTAAGTTAAAAATTTTCTGTAATAGAAAGCTTTGAAAACTCACATCTTCAATATTAAGTTTAGTTGACACGTAAGAAAAAATATGGACTGTGTTTAAGACATGGTTATTAATTAGCTGGGCATGGAGGCTGGGCAGTGAGCCAAGATTGCACCACTGCACCCCAGCCTGGGCGACAGAGTAAGACTCCGTCTCAAAAAATAAAAAAGAAAAAAGAAAAGACATGGTTATTAGGGTTTATCCTAGATGACAGGGATAACACTGACAAAACTAACACCAACAACCAAAAAGATAACCAGTCCCTACATAGACTGAGCCTGAAATACAACTTTTTTTTTAAGGGATTGGTAAGCTGGGCTGAGGGAGACGGGGTCTTGCAAATTTATGTTATTTATTTTTTGTGATGGAATTGCACTCTTGTTGCCCAGGCTGGAGTGCAACGGCGTGATCTCGGCTCACCACTCTGCCTCACGGGTTCAGGTGATTCTTTTGCCTCAGCCTCCCGAGTAGCTGAGATTACAGGCATGTGCCACCACACCCGGCTAATTTTTGTATTTTTAGTAGAGACAGTGTTTCTCCATTCTGGTCAGGCTGGTCTCGAACCCCCAACCTCAGGTAATCTGCCTGCCTCGACCTCCCAAAGTGCTGGGATTGCAGGTGTGAGCCACCGTGCCTAGCAGAAATACAACTTCGATTCAGGAATCTCCACTGTGGGCAGGAAGGGGCAGGGGAATAGCCACTTGAAATACACACTTCTAAATTCCTTTCAGGCCAGACACAGTGGCTCATACCTATAATCCCAGCACTTTGGGAGGCCAAGATGGGCGGATCATTTGAGGTTAGGGGTTCGAAACCAGCCTGGTCAACATGGTGAAACCCCGTCTCTACTAAAAATACAAAAATTAGGCCAGGTGCAGTGGCTCACGCCTGTAATCCCAGCACTTTCGGAGGCTGAGGCAGGTGGACCACATGAGGTCGGGAGTTCGAGACCAGCCTCGTCAACATGGTGATACCCTGTCTCTACTAAAAATACAAAAATAGCTAGGCATGGTTGTGCGTGCCTGTAATCCCAGCTACTCAGGAGGCTGAGACAGAAGAATGGCTTGAACCTGGGAGGAAGACAGGTTGCAATGAGCTGGGATCACGCGCTGCACTCCATCCTGAGCAACAGAGCCAAGATTCCGTATCAGAAAAAAAAAAAAATAGCAAGTGTGGCCGTGGATGCCTGTAATCCCAGCTACTCGGGAGGCTGAGGCAGGAAAATCACTTGAGCCTGGAGGTGGAGGTTGCAGTGAGCAGGAGATTGCGCCACTGCACTCCAGCCTGCAAGACAGAGTGAGACTCCATCTAAAAAAAAAAAAAATCTTTCTGCCAAAAGATTCTTTATTCCCTCATTCTTTATCCCACCAGATTGCTTGCAGCTTCTAAAACTCACTGGCAGTTGCTTCTACAAACTCACAAACATCCTTGCTGCCGGCCTCAAAGGGGCAGTGGTTTTTTACGTTCATTGCTACTTGCCTGTTCAAGTTTTGTTACAGTGACTATACTATCTCCTGCATAATTATACTATCTCCAAGCATAATTTTTTGGGGAGAGGGGTGTTATACTATTGCTCATACATTATAGATTTTAAAAACTGACCTTTCATGCACTTATAGAGTTCCTTTAACTAATGTGAAAACTGATGTCTTTTCTTTAAAAACATGGCATGACCTAATGTGTACCTTATGCCTATGTACAATGGCATAAGATAAATTTAGGAGGTTACATTGCAGTATTTTAAGAGGATGATTTTATTTTTTCTAAGAAAGTGAAACAAATACAAAGTAGTAAGATATAATTTTAAAGAATAGTATTTTATTGAATAAGTTTTATTCACAGAAAAATAAGCTTTAATCTACAATGAATATCAGATTATACAGCAGAAAGCAATTTTCTTAGTTTCCACACTGATAGAAAGGTTCTTACTAAGTGAAAAAAGCCATAGTTATATTCACAAATATAGTACTCTGTCTCAAAACATTTCACATGATTATTCACAATACTAATACAATGAGATCAGTCATTCAGTCAGGTTTAAAGTAAAACAGCAATGAAAAAAATGCAAAATCTAACATAAATTACATTAAAACCTTTGTTACATCAAATCAAAAATGCAAATGTCTTACCAAAAATGGTAAAACATATAGTAATTAAAAATATTACACTGATACAGAATAAGTGATAAACTCCAAAATCTATGGGTGTATCTGCAAACTTCAGACTTCAAACTAGAATCTTACCACTCAAACATTAATGTAGCATTTGTCTAATTTTGTTTGTGTTGTTTTTGAGACAGAGTCTCACTATCACCCAGGCTGGTGTGGTGACGCCATCTTGGCTCACTGCAACCTCTGCCTCCCAGGTTAAGTGATTCTCCTGCCTCAGTCACTTGAGTAGCTGGGACTACAGCATGCACCACCATGCCCAGCTATTTTTGTATTTTTGTAGAGACAGGGTTTCACCATGTTGGCCAGGCTGGTCTCGAGCTCCTGACCTCAGGTGATCCACCTGCTTCAGCCTCCCAAAGTGTCAGGATTACAGGCATGAGCCACCACGCCCAACACCATTTGTCTAACTTGAAGGTAACAGTTGTTCCTTGCTATCCATGGAGTGTTGGTTCCACGACCCCACTAGAACCTGAGGATGCTTAAGTCCCTTAGATAAAATGACATAAGGCTGGGTGGTAGTAGTTCACGCCAGTAATCCCAGCACTTTGTGAGGCTGAGGCAGGCAGATCAACTGAGATCAGGAGTTTGAGACCAGCCTGGCCAACACAGCAAAACTCGTTACTAAAAAATACAAAAATTAGCCAGGTGTGGTGGCGGGCCTTGTAATTCCAGCTATTTGGGTGGCTAGACCTGAGAATCCCTTGAACTCAGGTGGCAGAGGCTGCAGTGAGCTAAGATGGCGCCACTGCACTCCAGCCTGGGTGAGAGAGGGAGACGCTGTCTCCAAAAAAAAAAAAAAAAAAAAAAGAGGCCGGGCATGGTTGTTCATGCCTGTGATCCCAGCACTTTGGGAGGCAGATCACTTGCGGTCAGGAGTTGGAGACTAGCCTGGCCAACATGGTGAAACCCCGTCTCTGCTAAAAATAAAAACAAAAATTAGCGGGGCATTGTGGAGCATGCTTGTAGTTCCAGCTGCTTGGGAGACAGAGGAAGAGAATTGCTTGAACTCAAGAGGGGGAGGTTGCAGTGAGATGAGATCGCACCACTGCACTCCACCCTGGCGACAGAGAGAGCCTCCGTCTCAAAAAAAAAAAAAAAAAAAAAAAAGTCTTAGTATTTGCATATAACGTATGCATATCTTCATCACATTATTTATTTTGAGACAAGGTCTTGCACTGTCAACCAGGATGGAGTGCAGTGCCATGATCATAGTTCACTGCAGCCTCTGCCTCCCAGACTCCAGTGATCCTCCCCGCTCAGCCTCCAGAGTAGCTGGGACTACAGGCACACACCACCATGTCCAGCTAATTTTTGTATTTTTTGTAGAGACAGGGTTTTGCCATTTGTCCAGGCTGGCATCATATAATTTAAATCATGTCTAGATTACTTTAATACCTAATACAATGTATTAGGTTGATTCAAAAATAATTGCATTTTTTCACCAACTTTAATGCTATGTAAATAGTTGTTATACTGTTGTTTAACAACAGCGTAACAATTTAGCTTTCCTTGTATTATTTTGAATTTTTTAAAATTGTTTTTTCCTCAGTATTTTCAATTCCTCCTTGGTCGAATCCATGGATGCAAAACCCACAGATATGAAGGGCTGGCTGTGTATGTATTTATGATTGTCCTATTATATTACTTATAAAGTGTCATTTAATATGTAGTGAAAGTTATGGTAAAGGCTGGGCACGGTGGCTCACGCCTGTAATCCCAGCACTTTGGGAGGCCGAGGTGGGTGGATCACGAGGTCAAGAGATCGAGACCATCCTGGCCAACATGGCGAAACCCCGTCTCTACTAAAAATACAAAAATTAGCTAGGTGTGGCGACGCACACCTGTAGTCCCAGCTACTCGAGAGGCTGAGGCAGGAGAATCGCTTGAACCTGGGAGGCAGAGGTTGCAGTGAGCCGAGATCACGCCACTGCACTCCAGCCTCGTGACAGAGTGAGACTCCGTCTCAAAAAAAAAAAAAAAATGTTATGCTTTAGTGGAAAGAATAAAAGAATAGTTGAAAAAATAAACATTTGAGTTATTTCAAGAAAGGTAGCCTGGTGAAGTTTTTCACCTTCAAACTATGTCCCAGTCAGGGCTCTGCCACTAATTAGCTATAATCTTTGCACAAATTACATCAGCTTTAAAAAAAAAAAAAAAAAAGAAAGAAAAGAAAAAAAAATAAGCAAAAAAACAAAACAAAACAAAAAAAGAAATTACATCAGCTTTGAGCCTCAGTTGCCTCACCTGTAAAATGAGAGAGAGGAATTGGATACTCTCTCTAAGATCACTTCTAGCTCTGTCATTCTATTCTTATAATTCTGTTATGCTGAGGAAGAAATTCACATTGTGCTAACTGTATGAGTTAAGCTGAAAATGATTATTAAGGTGCGAAAAAGCCAATTGTTTCTCTAGGAAAGCTCAACTAAATTTGAGAATAACTTTTTTCAAGTTTTAAAAAAGAATTTAAATATTTTTAGGGTTTTGACCTATTTATTTAGAGATAGGGTCTCACTCTGTAACCCAGACTGGAGTACAGTGGCACAAACACAGCTCACTGCTGCCTCAAACTCAGGCTCAAGTGATCCTCCTGCCTCAGCCTCCAGAGTAGCTGAGACTACAGGCACGTGCCACCATGCCTGGCTAACGTTTGTACTGACCTATTTATTTATTGTGATTTATATCTTAACTATGAGAAACACCAAAAAATATGAGTAAGCATCACTGAAAAGAGTTATCATGTAAGAAGTTTTTCTAAGTTTTAGCCCCAGTTTCCAGGTCAAGACAAAGCCACAGAGAGGGAAAAGGATGTTAGGATGGGAGTTCATATTTACAGCAGGAACTTTACAGAAATGGTCTCCTTGAGCTCTCGCAACCTTGTAAGATAGGTATTATTCTCCTTTCCACAGATGAAGAAATTGCTACCCTTTTTTTAACAAGTAGATTTGGCTAAAAAGAACTATGTCAAATATTCCTTTCCATTTTCTTATTTCTCTAATGGCAATGATATATAACCTATCCCACTTCTCCCACCTCCTTAGCCCCTGTCTCCATTCAACACCTGCGTAATGAGGAATTAAAACAATAATTCGGGTTTAAAGGGTGTATTATATGAAAGTAATGCTGGGGGTGGTAGTCTCCATTCATAGTTCAAAGTACAAATTTCATCCACTAAAATGAAAACAGGAAAAACAAGTACCGAAATGTAAATAATATAACAACAAAAATAACAAAATATCATAACACACAGGGCCAAATCACATTATATACACTCACTACACCCACTCTACCCTACCTTAGCCCGTAATCAAAGAGACAGGGAAAAAACAAATGTAGCAGGAAAGGCAATATAAAGCCATTAATTAATTAACTGGAATTTAGTTTGTAAATCCTAAAACCATTTCTCAAGAATTAAGACAATGCTTAAATGAGACAGTTTATCCTGTAAATAAATTTATTTTTAAAAAAAGAAAAAAAAAAAAAAGACAATGCTTTTGATCAGCAGACTAACTTATTACAAATAAAGATAAGTACTTACTACAAAACAACTGGAATCTTTGCATGACTCAAACATAAAATTAAGTGGTGAGTTGAAATTCTAGACTGAACTTTATACAGAAAAGGAACGTCTACATGTAGACACTGAGAACTCTTGGGAGGGGGAAAAGATTTGGATATGGTTATAGTTTTGACTTTGCAAATGATCAATTTTTGCAGAATTAGATGGAAAAGATCCAGTGCTTTTTATAGTTCAAACACAAATGCTGGTAAGTCTCCAAAAATTTGATTAGAAGTTGGAGTGCTGAGTAATTTTAAGACCTGAAGCAGACAGCATTTCTAAACAATTCTTAAAATAAACTTGTTAGCCACATGAGCATTGTGCATTAAATTTCACAACTCATGGAGGGGGAAAAAAAAAAGTCTTGCTTAACACTAAACACACAAGTTTTAGAAGAAGAATTTTAATGAAGTGTAGCTCCCAGAACAGGAAAAGCCTTATGTTAAAACAATTAAGTCCTTGAGTCCTTGGCTAACAACTGGGTTGAACTACCTAACTGACTTGGAGCTGCAGTGTCCTGGAAAGACATATTTTGAAATTTTTAACACTTTTCTCCCCTTGTAGAACGCTTTAAATATAAACTTAAAGTCTAGACTATACAGATCGAATTCAAGTTAATGACTATATAACCAAACTAAGTGGCGGACAGTGCAAAGGTGAAGGACTGAGGATTTATATACTAAAACAGAAACAGGGCCATCATTATTCAATTTTTAAAACTGTCATTTAAATTTGTAACGTCTTGGCCAGGCATGGTGGCTCAAGCCTGTAATCCCAGCACTTTGGGAGGCCAAGGCGTACAGATCTCCTGAGGTCAGGAGTTTGAGACCAGCCTGGTGAAATCCTGTCTCTACTAAAAATACAAAAATTAGCTGGGCATGGTGGCGCTCACTTGCAATCCCAGGTACTCAGGAAGCTGAAGCAGGAGAATCCCTTGAACCCGGGAGGTGAAGGGTGCAGTGAGCCAAGATCCGCCACTGCACTCCAGCCTGGGCGACAGAGCAAAACCCCACCTCAAAAAGGAAAATAAATAAAATAAATTTGCAATGTTTTAAATGAATATCACTTAAAGTAGTAATAAACAGAAGTTAGGAGAACATAATAATACTCTTTCTCTTAGAAAGTACAACAAAAATATAATTTTTTACAGTTTTACTCTCAAACTGTTTTCTGTAGTAACATGCCTTACTCACCCCTACAATAGTTTTGTTGTGAGAATCTTGTAATGTAAACCCTGGATGTTCTATGAAGCATTTTTAAACTTCCAGTTTATACCCTACTGACTCCTATTCAAGTGTCTTAAAAAACATTTAAACAACTATTCTTATTTTCTTGCCAATATTTTATAATTTCCAAGAGGTTTTAAGGATCTTGAGAGAACATTTATTTCAGAAGTATCTACTACAATTACTAGTCAGGAAAACAAATGTAGGTAGAGGGAAAGCTTAACATTTTGTCCTATATACATCTTAATCATCCTAACGGTAGAAACTCACATGAAACTTTAAGATACAAGATGATATGAGAATCTCAACATAGAAAGCTGTCACTATAACTACAAGCAGTGTACAAACATGCTTCTACTTTTACCTACGTAAGCTGACAGATGTTTAAGACACTGGGTTAACAAAGATCTTTTAGTAAAGTGACTTAGGCAGGCTTAAACTAGCAAGGATTAAGGATGAATCCTTACTAATTAATTGGAAGATCTGAGATATATTTTATATTTCATTTTACAAAATCAGAAATATTTATTTTGAAACAAGATAAGAAGACATGGTCTACCTGTCAAAAAACTACCACTCAGAAATAGTTTTTCATCCACAAAGCAGGAAAAACAAAACCATTTACATTTCACATTGGCACCAAAAAGGTTAACTGCCCTGCCTTCTCGGATTAGAAAAACTAAAGCTGAGTGATGAGTAGTTTTGCAGGCGTTTGAACATGCCTAAGCCTTTAAATCAGTAAAATACTTTCTAAAAATTCTGATTACAAAAGTAATACATACTTACAAAAAATTCAAACAGAACAAAATGGAAAAAAAAAAAGAAAGGCCCTATAAAACCCTCTAGGGACCCCTCCCCATCCCCTAGAGAGAACCACATTTAACAGTTTGGTGTATATCTTTCCAAATCTTTTGTTCTATACATGTAAAAAACATACATACTTTGATTTGGCTCAGACTATACATAGTGTCTTGCCACTTGCATTTTACACTTAATATATCTTTGACATCTTTTCATGTCAGTACATGTGGCTTGATAGTATTCTATCATTAAATATCCTTTCAAAAATGGCAAATCACTTTAAAAAAATCATTTGCACAAGTACGTGTTTATAATGTTAAAGAAAATGGACAGAATCCTAAAACACAACAACAAACCCCTAAAAATAATCTCTATCTTTCCACCACTGTGGAAAAATTTATTCCTTTTTCACACAAAACAAATTATGTGATTGGGGGAGATTAACTGTAATCTCCACGTTATATACAGAATGCTCCATTTGTTAAGCCTATCTGAAAAGAATAAAAAAATCCAGATGATTAATTCACTTACACTTAGAAATTAAGTCAGTATAGTATGAATACCCATTGTTATCAGTTATAATATGATGCTTCTTGGTCTAGGGTTTAAATTAAATAACAGTAAAAAGAATTGGATAAATAATAAAGCTAATCCCTGAAAAATCCAGGAAATTCAAAGATATTGCCAACTAAAATACTGCCATGTACATTTTTTTTCCCTAATTGGTAGCTAAATGCTAATGGAATTCAATTCTGATTACTTAAAGTCAGTTCACATCACACATTCAATGAGGGCAATAACAAGAACATAACACACCTACTACAGAGTTAGATTAAGACATAAAAATTTTTTGCTTGAAAGTAATGACTGTGTAGCACATGGGACATTTGTCAACTGCTTCAGCACATTGTTTACAAGTGACTAGATGTCCACAAGGAACAAAAACGACAGCAATATTTCTATCCATACAGATTTTGCAAAGCTTCTCCTCTTGCAGGCGCCCTAGCTGCTCTTCAGTACTAATCTCTGCACAAAGAGAAAAGCATTATGCCAGTTTTAGACCTTCTTAGTTGTTTAAATTCATTGAAAACATTTATCGAACCTCTACTCACGTGCCAAGCACCCAACAAGTAGCCCGGGAGATATGAGGATGACTCACAAATGGCATCTGCTCTTTAATAGCTCACATGCTAGTGGGAGAGGATGTAAAATGAGGCTACAGAGGTTAAGCACAAAGTACAAAGTGATAAGTGCTATAATAAAGTTATGTACAAAGTGCTCTGGGACAAGATGAGAGAACAAGTTCTTCTGCTCAGGCCAGTTGGAGAAGGCTTTACAGGATGGCAGTGGCTGGGTCAGGGGAGGAGGGAAGTGGAGATGTGACATTTAAGTGTGGGCAGTAATTTGCCAGGCAGAAAGCAAGGGTTAGGTAAAGGAGCAGCATATGGAAAGGTCACAACTAATTCCAGAATCAGGGATGGATTTGAAGGACACCTCTGAAGTGAGACAAGTAGATTTGGTGACTGATTGGATATGAAGGCTGAGAACAAAGACAAACTAAAAGTTGATTTTCGAGACTGCCAGCTTGGCTCACAAGGATATGGTGATGCCACCAGGAAATATAAAAGGAGGTAGAAGTTTGGGATCTTCAGATGTTTTTGAGTTGTTTTCTGGACACCCATAAAAAAATATCCAGTAGCCAACTGAAGAGTTAAATCTTGAGGTCAGAAGTCAGGGCTAGAGAGAGAGACCTGGATGTCATCAGCATATAGGTGGCAATGAAGTACTTGCTTAATTCAGCCTTTCCCAAAATAGGTTTTGTGAAATGTTAATATGCCACAAAAAATGTGTTTCATGGTCACATATAACAATAATGACAACAGCAGCAGCAGCAGTTAACAGGAATATAGCATAAACAGTATGTGCTAGGCACTATTCCAGATGAATTACATATTTTAACCATATCTTTATCATCACAACTATTTATTTATTTTAACATCTTTATAATCATTATGTACCAGTGGTCTGCAAATATGGCCTCACATGAGAATAACCTGGGGCATTTTTAAACAACAAATTTCTGGGCTCTATTCAGAGATTGTAAAATTTCTGGGGTTGGGCAAACTGGCATTTGAGAACCACTGTCGTCCAGGACAGGGCAGTACAGTACAATATAGGACAGTATAGTCTATGTTCCCACTTAGAAATGTACAATGCATTTCCCTTTTTAACTATGGGGTTCCTTTTTCATGGCACCCTTTTAACATCCTGTTGAACACTATCTGAAAACAGGTTTGGGGAAACAATGGTTTATTCAACAAATATTTACTGGACGCTTAACTAGGTTCTAGGCGCTAGGGATACAAGTAACAAATACATAAACCTCAGGCCCCCAATTGTTCACAGACAAGGAAAGAACACAAGCAAACAGGAAATTATAAATGGTATGATGACAAAGATAATTACAACGTGTTATGAAAAGCACAGGAAGGGTGTGTGTACGTGTGTGTGCATGCATGCATAAATGAAGGCCTCCTGGAGGAAATTATATCTAAAACTGGGTCCAAAAGAATGAATTAGGAGTTTACTAGGAGAGGGAGGCTGTGGGGTATAAGGGAAGTGGGGAGAAGAGTGTTTTAGGCAAAGGAAATGGCATAAGCAAGCTCCAAAGAGAGAGACAGAATGTGGCCTGCAAGTGCACAGGCAAAGCTTGGGCACAGAATTTGAGCAAATAGCATGAGATGAGGCTACGAAAGCACGCCTGATCATGAAACATTAGGCAAGCCACGGAAAGGAGTTTGGACTTGATCCCGAGGGCTCTGGGAGCCAGTGAAGGGTTTTAAACTAGAGACAGATATGATCACATCTATGTTTCAGAAAGGTTTCTCTGCCTAGAGGGTAGAGGCAAAGGATTATTTAATCTCTTTCTTCTTAAAAAGCACCCTCTTGGGCATAATAAAAACTACAGGCTTGGCCAGGTGTGGTGACTCAAGCCTATAATCCCAGCACTTTGGGAGGCAGAGGCGGGTGGGTCACCTGAAGTCAGGAGTTTGAGACCAGCCTGGCTAACATGATGAAATCCCGTTTCTACTAAAAATACAAAAACTTAGCTGGCCATGGTGGCGAGTGTAATCCCAGCTACTCAGGAGGCTGACGCCGGAGAATTGCTTGAACCTGGGAGGTGGAGGTTGCAGTGAGCCAAGATTGTACAGTTGCCACTGTACTCCAACTTGGGCAGTAAGAGCAAAACTCTGTCTCAAAAAACAAACAAACAAACAAAAACAAAACACCTATAGGCTCAAACATGGAATGTGTCAGAGATAAGAAGATAAACCACTTACCCTCAAGAAGCTTGTTCTAATGGGCAGGGCAGAAACCAGTTCCGAAATAGTGTAAAAAACAAAGCTCAACTGGGCGTGGTGGCTCAAGCCTGTAATTCCAGCCCTTTGGGAGGCTGAGGCGGATCATTTGAGGTCAAGAGTTTGAGACCAGTCTGGCCAACATGGTGAAACCCAGTCTTTACTAAAAATACAAAAAAAATTTAGTGGGGTGTGGTGGCGCATGCCTGTAATCCCAGTTATTTAGGAGGCTGAGGCAGGAGAATCACTAGAACTCAGGCGGAGGTTGCACTGCACTCTAGCCTTGGTGACAGAGCAAGACCCTGTCTGAAGGAAAAAAAAATCTCTACCAGCACCAGGAGTAGATAAGAAGGAGCTCCTAATTCTGCTGTGGGTGCAGGAGAAAACCTGAGAGAAGTGACTTCTGAGCTGAGCCTTGAAAGATGAGTTCACAAAGTAGACTCAGGGAGTTGGGGGTAGAGTGGGGAATGGGACTAGATATACAGATAGAGAAATTTAAAAAAATAAGAAATAAAAATAAAATAATAGATATACAGATAGAGAAAAGGTACTCAGGGCAGAGGAAAAAATATAAGAAATAGCTGGGTGCAAAGGTTTACACCTGTAATCCCAGCACTTTGGGAGGCCAAGGCGGGCGGATCCTGAGGTCAGGAGTTCAAGACCAGCCTGGCCAACATGGTGAAAACTGGTCTCTAGTAAAAATATACAAAATTAGCTGGGTGTGGTGGCGGACGCCTGTGATCCCCGATACTTGGGAGGCTGAGGCAGGAGAATCCCTTGAACCCAGGAGGCGGAGGTTGCAGTGAGCCGAGATTGTGCCATTGCACTCCAGCCTAGGCAACAGGGCGAGACTCTGTCTCAAATAGAAAAAAAGAAATGGTACTATATGCTGATTTATATTATAAGAAACCATCAACACCAAAAAAAGTCAGAATGAAGTGTGTATTTCATGCCAAAAAAAATCAAAAGGAGAACAAGTAATTTCCACATTACTTTTAGAGGCAATGCTGCAATGAGTTAAAAAACAACACTGAACCAGACACCTAGAGTAGTCAAATTTAGAGACAAAAAGTAGAATGGTAGTTGCCAGGGGTTGGGAAGAGAGGGAATGGAGAGTTGTTTAATGAACATGTTTTTATTATTATTTTATTTTTATTTTCATTTATTTATTTATTTTTGAGAAGGAGTCTCACTCTGTCACCCAGGCTGGAGTGCAGTGGTGCAATCTCGGCTCACTGCAATCTCTGCCTCCTGGGTTCAAGCGATTTTCCTGCCTCCGTCTCCCAAGTAGCTGGGACTACAGGTGCCCGCCACCACTCCTCGCTAATGTTTTGTATTTTTAGTAAAGACGGGGTTTCACCCTATTAGCCAGTTAGTTGATCTCCTGACCTCGTGATCCGCCTGCCTTGACCTCCCAAAGTGCTGGGATTATAGGCATGAGCCACCGTATCCAGCCTATTATTATTATTTTTTAAAGACAGGGTCTTGCTCTGCGTCCCAGGCTGGAGAGCAGTAGTGCAATCATAGCTCACTGCAGCCTTGAACTCCTGGTCTCAAGCAACCCTCTTGCCTCAGCCCCTCGAGTAGCTGGAACTATGGGTGTATATCACCACGCCTGGCTGTTTAACGAATGTAGAGCTTTGGTTTTGCAAGATGAAGAGTTCTAGAGATTGACAGTGCAACAATGTAAATGTACTTAACACTACTGAACCGTACACTAAAAATGGTTAATACGGTAAATTGTATGTGTACTGTATCACAATTTTTTAAAATCTAAAAAAAACACAAAAAACCTGAAACAAACCCCAAAACACTGGACCAGAAGTCAAGAAACCTGAATTCTATTTCCAATTATCTGAGTGATCCTGGCGACAGCCCATTTGTACTTCAGGTTCCTCACTGAGGTCATAAAAGTTAGAAAATGATCTTTAAGGCTCCTTTGGTTCTGATTGTTTGTGATACCATATCATCTCTTTTTTTAAAATTTTATTTCATCCTTGTATAAAGTCACTAACTTGAGATGGTGATATTCTGGGCATAGATCTTTTCCCTTCAGACCAGTAGTTTACCACTGGCAATTATTTCCTTCTTGGCTTAAAGGTAACTACTGGATTCTACACACTTCCCTACAGCACCTTTCCCCTTCTACTTCCCACAAAGGCCTCTTCTAGGTGAGAAGGTTCCTGGCAGATGAGCCATAAAGGCTAGACAACTTTGGATGTTATTTGCTAATATTTGTAATTGTTTAAAACCTCTTCTAGAATAAATTGATGTTATTCATTTTACTATTAGAGCAGATTCATGTGGAAGAACAGAGATAAGAAATGAATATGGGTTATTTGATTTTTATATCATGTACAGTAATATATATACATAAAGATTAAAATATGTACTTTAGTACATACACTAAATAAAGGCTTTATCTTACACTACATAATTTTTCCAAAGAAAGAAAAAAAGATACTGATTTGGTACTGTTTTGACAAGAAATTTTACTAGGGCATTCTCTGTTACATAGCCATTGGGAAGAAACATAGCACTGAATCTAGGATTTCTCATTAAGTGACAATATGTTATATTTCCTCTAATAACCTTCACCTGCTTCACTTCAGTTAGACCCATCCTTATTTTATATAAAATTAAAAGATTCTTAGTGCCAATCTTTTTCCCTCATCAGCTTTTGGGAAGACAAATAGGCAGCAGTCCCAGCATAAGCAGACAGCCTGTATCAATTACTCACCTCTCAATTTAGTGAGACGGAGGAGAGTCCAAATGAATTCCAACCCTTAGGCCCTCCTTCCCACACCATCCTAGTTTGTAGTCTCAGTGATAATATGAGCCCCCATGGACTGCTGTTAGATAGAGAAAAGATGCTCTCCCTAATGCACAGTCCCTTGATCTCTATTACAACCTGCTAAATCCTTCTCCTGCAGATACGTTAAGGTTTGAAAACTAACAACTTATGGTCAAACTTAATTAAGCTCATGTTTAAGATGCAGGAAAAAAATGACACAATTGCTTGTATTTCTGTTATAATAGAAAGATTCCAGCCTGGCCAACTTGGTGAAACCCCATCTCTACTAAAAATATAAAAAATTAGCTGAGCGTAGTGGTGCATGCTTGTAATTTCAGTTAGTCAGGAGGCTGAGGCAGGAGAATTGCTTGAGTATGGGAGGCAGAGGTTGCAATGAGCCGAGATTGTGCCATTGCACTCCAGCCTGTGTGACAGAGTGAGACTATGTCTTAAAAAAAAATAAAAAAGATATTGATTTCTGAAATCCTTGCTCATGTAAAAATAAAATAAAATAAAAAATAAATAAAAAGAAAAAAACGAGGAAGAAAGATGACCAAGTAAAGGGTTTATTTTAACACCACCAAGATTAAGTGGGGCTTGTGTAAGTTTTAAAAAAAATGTATCTATAAGGAAAAAATTGGTAGCTTTCCATTGATTCTTACATCAATGGATATAATGTTAAATATCATTAATGCTTATACTGTTCGATGTAATTATCTGAATAATGTTTCAAAAGCACTTGAAATATCTTAAAGATCAAAAGGATCTTAAATATGTCAAAAATAAGTAAACATTTAAGTTTTTTAGCAGTAGGAGAATTTTCATCTTTTTCGTGGGAGGATTGTCAAGAGCTTAGAGAACAATTATAGGTAAAGTACCCAAAAGTGTACTCAGTTTGAAACCTCTTCTTTAACCTTTGATGTTGTTGGCAAGCACTACAGTGTCCATCATCCTTAAATGAAGTACATGTACATTTTTTTCTTTTTTCTTTGAGACAAGATCTCCTCTGTTGCCCAGGTTGAAGTGCAGTGGCATGATCATGGCTCACTGCAGCCTTGACCTCCCGGACTCAGGTGATCTTCCTCATCAGCCTCCCAGGTAGCTCGGACTACAGGCACACACCACCATGCCCAGCTAATTTTTGTGTTTTCTGTAGAGACAGTTTTGTCTCTACAGTTTGTCTCGTCATGTTGCCCAGGCAACATATTTTTAATCTTTTTTCCATGATTAATGTAATGGTATTTGGAAATGCTCTTTGGGAAGTAATTAGGTTTAGATGAGGTCATGAAGATGAGACCCCCATGATGGGATTAGTGTCCCTAAAAGTAGAGGAAAAGAGACCGGAGTACTTGCTCCATCTTGTCCCACCTACCCCCAACCCATGCCATGTGAGGACACAATGAGAAGACAGCCATCTGCAAGGCAGGAAGAAGGCCCTCACCAATAACCAAATCAGCCAGCACCTTGATTTTGGAGCCTCCAAAACTGTCAGAAATAAGTCTGTTGTTTAACACACCTAGTCCATGGAATTTTGTTATGGCAATTTCAGCAGACTAACACACAGCATTAAGTATTAAGGTTATGTTTAAAAAATGTCCTTATCTGCCTGCCCCAGCCTCCCAAAGTGTTGGGATTACAGGCGTGAGCCACCACACCAGGCCCTTTCTGGCTTTTTAAAACAGCAATGCATACCATTCTGTAATGAAGTCTGACTTGATTCATCTTGTGTACTGTCTTTCTGAGCATTCACTTAGATCTGCAACCAGAACCTCAAGTGATTTATAGTTGCTCCCAGATATTCTGAATTTTTTCCTCCATTGTTTTTCTTAATGTCCTTGAAACTGAACCCCATTCGTATAGCTTCTTGTACCATAGGATTTTGGAAGATGGTATCATCTGAAATAAAAATTGGTAAGGAAAAAAAACATAGAATTTAAACAGTTATTTTCATTATCACAACTCAATAGCAAAATATAGTTAAAAGGAAAAAATTAAGCAGCAAACAAAAGAACAAAAACAAACTAGCAGAGCAAAGCTGCTTTGGGAAGATTTTTTTTGAAATATTCAGGCACTGAAGAATCACTTCCAGAATCTTACAATTAATTGTAAATGCAATGAGTAAGTATTTTGTAGTGTTTTGGATTATTCAAGATTCGGGGCTTTAAAAATCTGAACTTGTTTGAATCTAGCTGTACTCATTAACAATTAACCTAAAGTACTTATGAAGAGTGGATGTTATTACTGAGTCGCTAGCAATTATTTAGGAAAAATGATGTGAAAACAGGGAAGTCCCACTTTATGACCTTGAATGGATCAATTTCTTACCTCTCAAACTTCATTGCTGTAGCAGAGGGGGCAGGACTAGTTAAGGCAAGAAAGTCAATGGAAACTTGTTTTTATGATACTCAAAGTAGGAACACATGTGTAGGGAAGTGCTAAGAGAGGACACATACCCTCTGACTCATCAATTACACTCTTGGGTATTAAAAATGAGTGTGTATCTCTACCAAAGATATGCAGAAGAATACTCATAGTAGTATTATTTATAATAGCCCCAAACTGGAAACAACTCAAATGTCCATCATCAGACATTTGAGTTGTTGGTGAACAGATAAATAAATTGTGGTATATTCAGACACTACACAGCAAGAAAAAAAACTATTGCTACAGACAATATGGATGAATCTCATAGGTATAATGAGCAAAACATAATCATAATTCATGATTATGCCACAAAAAGTACCTACTGCATGAGTCCATTTATAAGACCAAAATTAATCTATGGTAATAGAAGCCAGAATATAACTTGGGGGGTGAGTACTGACAGAGAAGGAGCATGAAAGAGCTTTCTAGGGTTATGGAAATGTTCTATATCTTGATCTGGGGGATAATTTACACAGATAAATATATATATATTTTTAACATATATATTTTTATATTTAACATATATATTTTATTTAATATATATTTCAACATATATATGTTAAAATTCATCAAGTAGAAAACTTATGATTAGGGTGCTTTAAGCACTTTACTGTATGTACATTATAGCTCAATAGATGCTTTTTGAAAGAGAGGAGACCAGGTTCAGTGGCTCACACCTGTAATCCCTGCACTTTGGGAGGCCAAGACAGGGAGATTCCTTCAGGCCAGGAGTTTGAAACCACCCTGGTCAACAAAACATGACCCTGTTTCTATTAAAAAATATATATAAAAAATAAGGCTGGGCATGGTGGCTCAAGTCTGTAGTCCCAGCACTTTGGGAGGCTAAGCCGGGCAGATCTCTTGAGCCTAGGAGTTCGAGATCAGCCTGGAAACACGGCGAAACCCTGTCTCTACAAAAAATACAAAAATCAGCTGGGTGTGGCAGCACATGCCTGTGGTCCTAGCTATTGGAGAGGCTAAGGTTGGAGGATCCTGTGAGCCTGGGAGGTGAAGGCTGCAGTGAGCTGAGACTGCACCACGGCACTCCAGCCTTGGCAACTAAGTGAGATGCTATCTAAATAAATAAGTAAATAAATAAATAGAGGAGGCTGGAAGAGATGTAGAGATGTGATTATGAAGAACATATACAGTAAATAACAAAAGGTATTTTTATGATAGGAAAATAACTTAAGATTTGTGTTTTGATAAAGAAAAACTCTGTTGGGAGGTTATAATGCAGACAAAAGACCAGTTATGAGACTACTACAATTGTCCAGATGAAAAATAAGGGCCTAAACTAGAGCAGAATCAGTGGGAAAGTCTGAAGCAACATTAAAAGGTAGAATCCATCAAATCTGATGATTAATTAAATGTAAAAGGATTACAGAGAGCAAAGAGCTTAGGAACAACATAAATTACTGGGCAACCTTGTGAACTGTAGTACTATTAACCAATATAGGAGAAAAACAGTGCAGGACTGGATTCAGTCTAAGTGGTTTTTAGATATACATTCTATGTGGAAATGTCCAGAGGGCAACTAGACATTGCTCCTTCCTACTTCTCTTATCTTTGATTTGGTTTTTTTGTTGTTTGTTTTGTTGCCCCTTTACTTCTGCCCACTTAATTAGATGCTGGTGGCTCCCTCCATTCCCTCATCGACCCTTCTGAAAAATCGTCTTTCCAGATGCTTCTCCTACCAGTACCATCTTACTCTCATTTATACAGGTTTTATTATGCCCCTTCTTCAATGTCGTACAGGTATCTCAAACTCAACTTGCTAAATACAAAAAGGAAGAACATGGACCCTTACCTGATACCATATACAAAAATTAACTCAAAATGGATCAAGACCAGAATGTAAGACCTAAGACCATAAAAATCTTTAAAAAAAAAAAAAAAAACAACATAGGTATAAACCTTGGTAACCCCGGATCAGGCAATGGTTTTTTTTTTTTTCAAAGTCTTGCTCTGTCACCCAGCTGGAGTGCAGTGGTGAGATCTTGGCTCACTACAACCTCTGCCGCCTGGGTTCAAGCAACTCCCCCTGCCTCAGCCTCCCAAGTAGCTGGGACTACAGGCGCACGTGCCACCACGCCTGGCTAATTTTTTGTATTTTTTTTTTTTTTTTTTAGTAGAGACGGGGTTTCACCATGTTGGCCAGGATGGTCTCGATCTTGACCTCGTGATCTGCCTGCCTCAGCCTCCCCAAGTGCTGGGATCACAGGCGTGAAACATAGCGCCTGGCCACAATGGTTTCTTAAATGTGACATAAAAAGCATGAGCAAAACCCCAAAAAACAGATAAACTGAATTTTATGAAAATTAAAGTCATTTATGCTTCAAAGAACACCAAAGAAAGTGAAAAAGGTGGCCAGGTGCAGTGACTCATGCCTGTAATCCCAGCACTTTAAGAGGTTGAGGCAGGGAGACTGTTTGACCCCAAGAGTTCGAGACCAGGAGGGCAAAAATGGTGAAACCTTGTCTCTATGAAAAATACAAAAATTCTGGCTGGGCGCCGTGGCTCACACCTGTAATCCCAGCACTTTGGGAGGCCGAAGTGGGCGGATCATGAGGTCAGGAGATCGAGATCATCCTGGCCAATATGGTGAAACCCTGTCTCTACTAAAATCCAAAAAGTAGCTGGGCGTGGTGGCGCGTGCCTGTAATCCCAGGTGGTGGTGCACACCTGGAGTCCCAGCTACCCAGAAGTTTGAGGCAGGAGAATCGCTTGAGCCAGGGAGGTTGAGGCCACAGTGAGTATGACTGCACTACTGCACTTCAGCCCAGGTGACTCAGCAAGACCTTGTCTCAAAAAATAAATTAATTAAATTAAATTAAATTTAAAAATGGGCCGGGCACAGTGGCTCACGCCTGTAATCCCAGCACTTTGGGAGGCCGAGGCGCACGGATCACCTGTGGTCAGGAGTTTAAGACCAGCCTAGCTAACATGGCAAAACCATGTCTCTACTAAAAATACAGAAATTAGCCAGGTGTGGTGGTGTGCACCTGTAATCCCAGCTACTAGGGAGGTCGAGGCAGGAGAATCGCTTGAACCCAGGAGGCAGAGGCTGCAGTAAGCTGAGATCGTACCATTGCACTCCAGCCTGGGCAACAGAGCAAGACACTGTCTCAAAAAAAAAAAAAAAAAAAAAAAAGTCAAAGGAGATGAAGAGACATTTCTACAAAGATTTACAAATGGCCAATAAGCACATGAAAAGATGCTCAGCATCATTAACCATCAGGGAAATGCAAAACACAACCACAATGAGATACCATGTCACATCCACTGGAATGGCTGTGATAAATAAGACAGACAATGAATGTATGAATTCCTCATACACTGCTGGTAGGAATGTGAAAGGGTACAGTCACTTTGGAAATCTGTCTGGTAGTTTATCAAAAGGTTAAATACTGAATAACCACATGACCCAGCAATTCCATCCCTGGATATATACCCAAGAGAATTAAGAACATGACTATACAAAAACTTATATACGAATGTTCATAGAACCATCATTCATAATAGTCAAAAAGCAGAAACAAGCCAAATATCAACTGACAAATGGATAAACAAAATGTCACATTATTTATACAATGGACTCTTTCTACCATAAAAAAGAACGAAGTACTCATATATGCTACAACATAGATGCACCTTGAAGATACATATCACATGATTCCATTTATATTGAACATCCTGAATAGGCAAATCTGTAGAGACAGAAAGTAGATTACCGGTTGCCTTGGCCTAGGGGCAGGGTGGGCAATGGGGAATGACTGTTGATGGGTGAGTATGGAGTTTCTTGTTGGGGTAATGACAGCGTTCTGCAATTAAAGAGTAGTAATGCCACTCACTGCATAGAGGGTAGCCCTGCTCTGCAGAAGCAGTCATGGAGCAGAATTTACGTGGTTTTTTTCTTTTTTGAGACAGAATCTCAGTCCCTCACTCAGGCTGCAGTGCAGTGGCACAATCTTGGCTCACTGAAACCTCCGCCTCCCAGGTTCAAGTAATTTTTATGCCTCCTGAGTAGCTGGGACTACAAGCGTGCACCACCATGCCGAAGTAATTTTTCTTTTTGAGGTGTTTTGCTCCTTTTTGTCCAGGCTGAAGTGCAATGGCGCAGTCTCAGCTCACTGCAACCTCTACCTCCTAGGTTCAAGCAATTCTCCTGCCTCAGACTCCCAAGTAGCTGGGATTACAGGCGCATGCCACCACATCAGCCAGTTTTATGTTTTTAGTAGAGATGGGGTTTTACCATGTTAGCCAGGCTGGTCTCGAACTCCTCACCTGAGGTGATCTGCCCACCTCGACCTCCCAAAGTGCTGGGATAACAGGGGGTAAACCACTGCGCCTGGCAATTTTTGTATTTTTAGTAGAAATGGGCTCTTACCATGCTGGCCTGGCTAGTCTCGAACTCCTGACCTCAAGTGATCTACCCACCTCGGCCTCCCAAAGTGCTGGGATTACAGGCATGAGCCACTGCGCCAGGTTGAATTTATTATTTTTTATATATAACAAAAATAGTAGTAATGGTTGCACAACCTTGTGAATATACTTAAAAAAACACTAAAGTGTACACTTTATAGGATGAAATTTATAATGTATGAATTATATTTCAATCTTAAAACATCAACCATAAACCAGAAGTCTCATTAGTCATAAAAAGAGTAATATGCATCCTAACAATGATTAAACACCACAGGGTATTATCAAGAAATGTTATAGATGCTGGATGCGGTGGCATACAGTTGTAGTCCCAGCTACTCAGGAGGCTAAGATAGGAGGATGACTTGACCCCGGGAATTTGAGGCTGCAGTGAGCTATGATCGTGCTTGTGAATAGTCACTGCACCTCAGCCTAGTCAACACAGTGAGATGCTCTCAAAAAATAAAGTGTTATAGTATCTTTGTTTCTTAGAAACTTTAACAATATAGGCTAACTAAATGATTTCTTAGGTTGTATTATTTATGCCCATTACAAAACCCATATCAACTAATATTAAAGTAGCTCTCCTCAAGCATATTTATGAATACCTATACAGTACTGTCTTGCCTTGTAATTCGTCTCTCTTTTGAGACGGAGTTTTCGCTCTTGTTGCCCAGGCTGGAGTGCGATGGTGCGATCTTGGCTCATTGCAACCTCCACCTCCTGGATTCAAGCGATTCTCCTGCCTCAGCCTCCCAAGTAGCTGGGATTACAGGCATGAGCCACCATGCCTGGCTAATTTTGTATTTTTAGTAGAGACCTGGTTTCACCATGTTGGTCAGGCTGGTCTCAAACTCCTGACCTCAAGTGATCCACTGGCCTCAGCCTCCCAAAGTGCTGGGATTACAGGTGTAAGCCATTGCACCCAGCCCCTTGTAATTCTTAAGAGACTAAACAGATGATGCTACCAGTATAGGAGTGGGGGAATCACTAAATACATTCAAAATTAAACTTTCTACTACTGTTGAAATATGACACCTAAGTTGAAAATCAGATCTGCAGTGTGATGTAGGATTCAGAAGACCTTGCTTGCAGTCCTGGTTCCACTAATGATTTGTAATGTGACTGTGGGCAAGTCACTTAAACCTCTATGACTGTTTCTTCATCTGAAAAGTGGGAATAACACAAGGCGCGGTAGCTAACTCCTGTAATCCCATCAGTTTGGGAGGCTGAGGCGGGTGGATCATGAGGTCAGGAGTTCAAGACCAGCCTGGCCAAGATGGTGAAAACCCTGTCTCTACTAAAAATACAAAAATTAGCTGGGCATGGTGACAGGCACCTGTTATCCCAGCTACTCAAGAGGCTCAGGCAGGAGAATCGCTTGAACCTAGGAGGTGGAGTTTGCAGTGAGCTAAGACTGCACCACTGCACTCCAGCCAGGGTGACGGAGCGAAACGCTCACTCAAAAAAAAAAAAAAAGAAAGAAAGAAAGAAAAAAGAAAAGTGGAGATAACAACTGTCTTCCTTGCTCAATTATTATCTTTCTCTGCCCACTTTCTGAGTTTTAAAACCTTTACTTCTCCATGAGGTAACAGGAGGTAAACAAACCAAACCTTACAAGTCTGTGAAGAAGCTGGGGAAGGTACAATGACAGTATGGGATAAAGAAGAAGGTGGATTAGGGCTTATCATGGTAATGGCACACTAGTATAACATTGAATTCATAATTCTTGGCTTACTAAGGAACCCCAGGGACAAAAATATACTTCACCCTTTCTCGTGATTTTAGCAGAAATGGTAATGAGACAGCCTATGAGTGTTCTCCCTAAACTTGGAAAAACTATCTGATGACCTACTAACATTCTTAATACAGACACGTCTGACTGAAATTTTTTTTCTTTTTTTTTGAGATGGAGTCTCACTCTGTTGCCAGGCTTGAGTGCACAGGCATGATCTCGGCTCACTGCAACCTCTGCTGCCCGGGTTCAAGAGATTATCCTGCCTCAGTCTCCCAAGTAGCTGGGATTACAGGTGCACACCATCATGCCTGGCTAATTTTTGTATTTTTAGTAGAGATGAGGTTTCACCACGTTGGCCATGCTGATCTTGAACTCCTGACCTCAGGTGATCTGCCCGCCTCGGCTTCCCAAAGTGTTGGGATTACAGGCATGAGCCACCGTGCCCGGCCTCTGACTGAAGTTTAAAAGTACTTCATTAAATTCTTTTAAATAAAAATTTTTGTTACATATATATATATATATATATATATATATTTTTTTTTTTTTTGTAGAGACGGGGTTTTGCCAAGTTGCCCAGTCTGGTCTCAAACTCCTGAGCTCAAGTGATCTGCCCGCCTTGGACTCCCAAAGTGCTGGGATTACAGGCATGACCCACTGTCCCCCACGTAAATTTTTAATTTATAGTAATCTCATCTCAAATAAATATATTATGATGACCTCTGAAAGAACATGCCTATCTTTCCACCCCATAAATAATAACTATAATAAACTGGCAGTTAAATTAAAGGGATATTTAATTTAACAAGCATATTTACCAATTCTTCTAGTTAGTGACGGTGTTTTCTTAGTAGTTCTTACCTATAACAGAAATATGAATTGTAAAAGTTAGAATTATTTTTGGTAGAGGTAATCATTTCAATTTGAAAAGTTAAATTAATCATAAATTTAAAATAAATTGGCTTTATCCCAATTCAATAAATGAATATTCACAAGAGGCATAGCCTGATGGAGCTAGAAGGAAGTTATAAGATTATCTAATTCAACCCTTCATTTTACAAAACAAGAAACTGAGGCCCAGGGAAAATGAATGACTTCAAGGTAGAGCCACTGGGGTAACTCTAGTCTCCCATTTTAGTCGAGCATTCTTTCCACCTATTACTGATGCCTTGGCCACCCCAGTTCATGATATCAATTTTTTTATTTTTTTAATTTTTGAGACAGAGTTTCGCTCTTGTTGCCTAGGCTGGAGTGCAGTGGCACGATCTCGGCTCACTGCAACCTCCACCTCCCAGGTTCAAGCGATTCTCCTGCCTCAGCCTCCCAAATAGCTGAGATTACAGGCGCCCACCACCATGCCTGGCTAATTTTTTGAATTTTTAGTAGAGACTGGGTTTCATCATATTGGCCAGGCTCATCTCGAACTCCTGCCTCAGGTGATCCATCTGCCTTGGCCTCCCAAAGTGCTGGGATTACAGGCATGAACTACCATGCTCAGCCCATCCTATCAATTTAGATACATTTTTGAGATTTTAAATATTGTCTGCAAAAAGTTTAAAACTACTCACGAGTACAAAGCATATTATACAAATACCTAATTTCAGAAGGTGAAGGGTCTTTTAGTATTCTAGTTCTTCAAGCCCATTTTTGCCTACATTAATACCTAAATCAGTTTATCCTGATTCCCTTTCACAAATTTACTTCAGGTAAAGAGACAAGAAAACACTTTTTAGCCCCCTCTCTCTCTCTCTCTTTTTTGAGAGATAGGTCTCACTTTCTCACTCAGGCTGGAGTGCAGTGGAGTGAATATGGCTTACTGCATCCTCTGACCTTCTGGGGTCAAGCAATCCTCCTGCCTCAGCCTCCCAAGTAGCTGGACTACATATAGGCATGTACCGCATGTCTGGCTAATTGGTTTTTAAAATTTTTTGTAGAGACAGTGTCTCACTATGTTGCCTAGGCTGATCTCAAACTCTTGGGCTCAAGCGATCCTCTCTCTCCTTGGCCTCTCAAAATGTTGGAATTACAGGCGTGAAACACTGTGCCTGGCTAGCTCTCACCTTTAAAGCCCATCATACATTTATTATTATTTTGTTTTTAAATTAAAATTTTTGTTTTGATGTAATGTACACATAAATTGATTTATACTATACTGTGAATTTTGCATGAAGAAATAACTATAAAACAAATGATATAATATTTGAAAATATAAATTATGTAATGAGACTTACCAGACACTCCTCAAGTGAATGGGTTAAATGAATATTGTTTACATATTCTTGTCCCTTTTGTTCCAACAGATATTTACACCTAAACAATTAAAAGGATAAATTTTAGTAGCTGATAAATTAGTGAAGTATAAGCAAAGATATAGTCTCCATCATATTAATTCTATTAATTCCATTAACTTGCTTTTCAGTACTTCTAAGGAGCCACAAAGTAAAATGTTACCCAGTTCCCTATCTGACTGTCATTTTAAGGTTAAAAAAATTCCCTTTGTTATGCTACCTCTGCTAATGTTAGTAGAGGAAAAGAATATCAACTTGTGAACTTTCTAAAACAAGTTATTAAATTAGCACCTTGACTTTTTTTTTGAGACAGAGTCTCGCTCTGTCACCCAGGCTGGAGTGCAATGGCGCGATCTTGACTCACTGCAACTTCCACCTCCTGGGTTCAAGCAATTTTCCTGCCTCAGTCTCCCAGTAGCTGGGATTATAGGCATGCACCACCATGCCTGGCTAATTTTTGTATTTTAGTAGAGACAGAATTTTACCATGTTGGTCAGACTGGTCTCGAACTCCTCACCTCAAGTGATCTGCCCACCTCAGCCTCCCAAAGTGCTAGGATTACAGGCATGAGCAACTGTACCCAGACAATCTTCTTAACAGGTTTTAGTTAGAGAATTAATCAATTGTCCATTAAAAAGGAATTCTTTAGGCTTTTCAATATTTCCTTTTAAAGCTGTTTAAGGATAAGATTTCTTTCAAATGATCGCTCCGAAATATTGTTTTTTTTTTTCTTTTTTTTTTTTTTGAGATGGGGTCTCACTCTCTTGCCCAAGCTGGAGTGCAGTGGCACTGAGCACAGTGGCGTCATCTCAGTTCAAGCAACCTCTGCCTCCCCAGCTCAAGCAATTCTCTCACCTCAGCTTCACAAGTAACTGGGGCTAAAAGTGTGTGCCACCATGCCTGGCTACTTTTTTTGTATTTCTTGTAGAGACAGGGTCTCACTATGTTGCCCAGGCTAATCTCGAATTCTTGAGCTCCAGCAATCCACCCACCTCAGCCTCCCAAAGTGCTGGGATTACAGGAGTGAGTCACCACACCCCAGCTAGAGATTTTAAAATGTGAACAGTTGTGTGTCATAGAGATAATGAGATACATTAGTATTTCCTAGGGGTATGATGGCTTCTTAAGGGATCTCCTTGGCAACATGGGCTCTCATGCCAATCATAAAAGAGCCTACTTCCAACAACAAAAGAGTGCACATTTCCTAATTTGGATTTAGAAATGGAATAACCTAGAGGCCGGGCGTGGTGGCTCACGCTTGTAATCCCAGCACTTTGGGAGGCTGAGGCGGGCCAATTACCTGAGGTCAGGAGTTCGAGACCAGCCTGGCCAACATGGTGAAACCCTGTCTCTCCTAAAAATACAAAAATTAGTCAGGCGTGGTGGCGGGGACCGTAATCCCAGCTACTTGGGAGGCTGAGGCAAGAGAATTGCTTGAACCCAGCAAGAGGAAGTTGCAGTGAGCCTAGACTGTGCCGCTGCACTCCAGCCTGGGCAACAGAGTGAGACTCTGTCTCAAAAAATAAATAAATAGGCCAGGCGTGGTGGCTCACGCCTGTAATCCAAGTACTTTGGAGGCCAAGGCGGGCGAATCACCTGAGGTCGGTAGTTCAAGACCAGCCTGACCAACATGGTGAAACACCGTCTTTATTTAAAAAAAAAAAAAAAAAGTTAAAAAAATTTTTTTAAAAAGAAATTAAAAAAAAAAAGAAAAAATAAATAAATAAAATAAAAAACAAATGGGATAATTTGAATGTCATAGATATGATACATAAGCAGCGGATGTTTTGGTCATCAGAGAAGGCTTAGGTGTGTTTTTTCCTCATTTTTATAAATCTAGCATGAATTTCAAGCCATAGTGAAGGCAGAAATCATTGGGGTAAAAAGTAATTCAAGTGTTCCACTGCATGCTATCCAACTTGCCTGTGAATGAATGAATAATTAAGTATCTTACCCTGGATACCATTTAGCATGTTGTTCCCAAGGGTCTTCACTGGGGCTTCCAATCAGTTAGCCCTCCTCCACAGTGAAAGCACTTTACTTTGTCACCGTCGACCTAAGAAAACACACAAGAATATATGTATTTGTGCAATTAGAAGCTTACACAAAAATATTCATTTAACACCTAAAAATTAAACACATCTCAAAAACATGAAAATCTCACAGCTTAAAACAAGACATTCAAATTCACATCTAAGTAACAGATACGATCTTTATCATTTTAGGAAGAAATACTAAATTCACTGATTCAATCTGAGGTATTTTTACAGAACAAAAATAAAACTGCCCAAGTTTTACATTAAAAATTAAGATTGCTGGACTAGGACCCAGGGGGGAAAAAAAATTAAGATTGCTATTTTTTTTTTTTTTTGAGACTGAATCTTGCTCTGCTGCCCAGACTGGAGTGTAATGGCACAGTCTCGGCTCACTACAACCTCCGCCTCGAGTTCAAGTGATTCTCCTACCTCAGCCTCCCAAGTAGCTAGGATTACAAGCATGCACAACCACACCCGGCTAATTTTTTATATTTTTGGTAGAGACAGGGTTTTTCCATGCTGGTCAGTCTGATCTCGAATTCCTGACCTCAAATGATCTGCCCACCTTGGCCTCCCAAAGCACTGGGATTACAGGCGTGAGCCACCGCACCCAGTATACTTTCTTTTTAGTATGTTATTTGGGCCACCAATATTGTACTTACTGTTTCAAACTGTGAAACTTTAAAACAAGTTATTTTCCAAGTATTAGTAACATTAAAGTTCTACATAATGGAATTACAAGATAAGTTTCTCTAAGTTTATAGCTACATGACACTAAACAAATCTTCAAGATTACCATATAATGGTACATAAATAAAATCTTTTGAAATAACCAATATTTTATAGGTATTATTCAATCTTAAAGTAAATGGGTCAAATATATAATGGTATAATTTTTAAAAATATCTTTAGAAGCAATCACACCAATGGCCCTCCTGGCATGTCTACCACAGTCCATTTGAAAAGCACTCATATGAAGCACCAAGCATAATACAAGGCAGCTCGCATATATATACTCTGTGTACTAAAGGCAGATGTCAATTTTAATACAGCATGAGCCAAACTAAACTCTCTAATGTTAGCTCTTTTTATAAAGTTATTGTGGGCCAGGGCGGTGATCTGCTCACACCTGTAATCCCAGCACTTTGGGAGGCCAAGGTGGGCAGATCACAAAGTCAAGAGATCAAGACCATCCTGACCAAGATGGTGAAACCCTGTCTCTACTAAAAATACAAAACGGTTGGGCGTGGTGGCACGCACCTGTAGTCCCAGTTACTTGGGAGACTGAGGCAGGAGAATTGCTTCAATCCGGGAGGGGGGAGGTTGCAGTGAGCTGAGATTGCGCCACTGCACTCCAGCCTGGTGACAGAGTGAGACTCCATCTCAAAATAAATAAATAAATAAATAAATAAATAAATAAAGTTATTGTGAAGATAAGTATGGTAGCTCACGCCTGAAATTCCAACACTTTGGGAGGCTGAGGTGGGCAGATCACTCGAGGTCGGGAGTTCAAGACCAGCCTGCCAACATGGTAAAACACTGTCCCTATTAAAAAACACAAAAATTATCCAGGCGTGGTGGTACATGCCTGTAATTCCAGCTACTCAGGAGGCTGAGGCACAATAATAGCTTGAACCCAGGAGGCAGAGGTTGCAGTGAGCCGAGATCATGCCACTGCACTCCAGTTTGGGTAATGGAGTGAGACTCTGTCTCAAAAAAAAAAAAAAAAAAAAGTACCAGGCGCAGTGCCTCACGCCTGTAATCCCAGCACTTTGGGAGGCCGAGGCCGGCAGATCACCTGAGGTGGGGGAGTTTAAGACCAGCCTGACCAACAAGGAGAAACCCCGTCTCTACTAAAAATACAAAATTAGCCGGGTGTGTTTGCGCATGCCTGTAATCCCAGTTACTCGGGAGGTTGAGGCAGGAGAATTGCTTGAACCTGGGAGGCAGAGGTTGCAGTAAGCTGAAACTACGCTATTACACTCCAGTCTGGGCAACAAGAATGAAACTCCATCTCAAAAAAAAAAGTGATTAAAGTTATTGTGGGCTGGGTGCTCCAGCCTGGGCCAAGAGCGAAACTCCCGTCTCAAAAAAAAAAAAAAAAAAGTTATTAAAGTTATTGTGGGCTGGGTGTGGTAGCTCACGCCTGTAATCCCAGCACCTTGGAAGGCCAAGATGGGCAGATCATGAGGTCAGGAGATCGAGACCACCCTGGTCATGGTGAAACTCCGAAGAAGAGAAGGGAAGGGAGGAGAGGAGATGGCAGGGGAAGGGAGGGGAGGGGAAGGGAGGGGAGAGGAAGGGAGGGGAGGGGAGAGGAAGGGAGGAAAGGAAGGAAGGAAGGAAGGGAGGGAAAAAGGAAAGAAAGGAAAGGAAAGAAAGAAAAAGAAAGAAGGAAAGAAAGAAAAAACTAAGTTATTGTGAAGCTTAGAGAAAATGCATGAAGTATACATACTGTGCACATATAATAGGTGCTCAATAAATCAAAGTATTTTATTAGACCCATTTTGTTATTGGGGGATGTCTACCATCTTTTGCATGTTATTACTTCCTAAAAACAATTACATGAAGAGAAACATGACTCATAATATGGTAGTCTTTTTCACATAAATTCAGTAGTTACATTACAGGTTCAACATAAGAGTTCACAGAATAAGATGAATATAGGTATAATCATGCCAAATTATACCTAAATATTTACCAGTTCAGGGGCTAAAGGCATCTATTTACTTTTTAGGAGCCCTGGCATAGTTGGGAAGTTATTTATTGGTTTTATAATAAAGTTTACCTAAAGCATAAAATCCAGCTCTTGCAAGCTGCTCCTGGTTAACTGAGTATATCCACGTCCCAAAAGTAATGATCCGTGCTTCATAATCTGCCATGGATGGATTTCTTGGAAGATTTGTTGAATTTGGGTAATTCCTATCAGAACTCACAGGATCAGATTCACTTCGGATATTAAGATTCCGGCCCAAAACAAAGAAGCAATTAGGAAAGTGTCGCCTGTGTCTCTGACCACGCACGATCACAAGGTTCCCAATTTTTCAGTTTTCCACCACAACAAAAGCACTGCACTTGGTCATCAATACCTGTGTAGTAGAGTCCAGCACTCGCTAACTCTCTTGGGGTTAGGTGGGCATAGTCTGGCCAGTTCTGAAAGGACTTCAGTCTAGCTTCTTCACTACACATGGCAGGGTTCCTTGGGTATATGGTGTCTGATATATCTACAACCTGCCCAGTTCTCAAAAGATAGTCTGCATGCGTCTCAGATGGCCTGTCTAAAGCAAAATGATTTCTGCTTCCCAGATAGTTTTCAACTTTGTACTGACCATTCTGGATACCAGGATTTGTAGGTTGCGTGGCACTATTTTCAAAATAAAAGCTGTTGATAAATCTGCAATTTGGGGGATACTTTCCTGTGTCTTCCAATTGCTGAGTCTCCATATTGCCATCTATCTACGGCTGCATGACAAACTAAAGCACCGCACAGTATCTCCTTCACCAGTATAAAGAAACCCTGCTCTTGCCAGTGTTGATGCTGAAACAGGACTACTACTTGGAAAATTAGCAAAAGTTTTTAATCTATTAAACTCTTCTACAAATTCTTCATCCTTATTGATGTCTGCAGGTACACAAGTTTTAGATCCTTCAAAACTGTTAAAAGTCATCTTCTCTTGAAAATAGGACTTGTCCACCTTTTCTAAAAAGAGAACATTATATTAGGAAATCCAAAAAGTGAAACATAAACAATAGACTTTTGTTACTAGGAGCTAACAAATTATCCACTTAGGACATAAAAATAATGATACGACCTCTAAGAAACATTCTAATTCTAAATACTAGAGTTCAACATTACCACATAATTCAAGTCATAAAGTAAAATCTAGCATTTTTGTTTTCTCTTTTTGAGGAAAGTAATATTTAAGCAGGTAGAATAAAACTAATAATTTTTAAATGTTTATTTTACCTAAATATGGAACTGTGATGCAAATATATTATAATTATTAACCATGTCAAATTAATTAGGAAAAACATAAAAGCAGCATAAAATATGCAGATTATTAAAGTCTATGCATAATTGCTATAATGAATCATTGTATATTCAAGGCGTCAAAATTCAGTTTTTACAAATTAAAAAATGTTCAGAATGTTAATGAATTAATTTTTAATATTTCTTTGCTTAGCAAAATATGTTTTTATTTATTTATTTATTTATTTATTAAGATCCTCATTGTAGAAACTGAGTAAACTACCCTGGATGACTCATGTAAGTATCCATGGTGAGGGTCTCTTCTCACTAGAGAAGATGGAATTGAAGCAAAATATGTTTTAATCATAATATTGGTTCCAATGTGTTCTTTAAGAGTATCAAATATTTCTGATTTTCGTGCATGAACAAGAGCCCATTTTTTGTTGGAACTGGGGTAATTCCAGATATATATGTAATACTGCCCTCTACAGGGTGGCTCAGGAAAAATTCAAAGTACTTGGAAACCTTAATTGCTATTACTGGGTTTTGTTTTGTTTTGTTTTGTTTTTTGCCCATTACACAGCCCTCGGGAGGTCCTGGGAACATGTGCTCTGCAGTTACTTCTACTATTAACTTCCCTTGGCCAAGGAACAATCTGTTCAAATGGAAGATAAGTATTGTTGCAGTCTTATTAGAGCTGCCAATTTATAGCTGTGTAATGTTTAACCCAGATAAAATACTAAAGGGAACCCATTAGGTTATGAGAAGGGTGGCAAGATAATTTATCTTCCAAACCTGGACACTTCTCAAAGCAAAAAATTACACAAGCAATAATCACACTGGGACAACAGGTATAAATCAGAGTTGCTCCAGGCAAACTAGAGCATATGGCAACCCTAGCTATGAGGCAAACCTGGTTCTCCAGAATCTCCCGCATTGCCTGATAACATGCTCAATATAAACTTGTCAAAACAAAAAAATGAGAGAATGGACACAATGACTCTGTCTCTATATTGTATGTGCATTAATTGATTTCTTGAGAAGAATTAGCCAGCTCTTTTGCCTTTATGTTGACACAATATGTCTTAGAATTTAATCTCTCTTGGAGTAATGTTCAACACAAAGCAAGCTGGCAGTAGACATCAGTCTTTCCTGGCCATGTGAATTCATCATGGTATTAACTCATATACCTCAAGAGCTGAGTCATATCTGCACACAACTTTTGGAATATGGTCTCCATGACTTTCTTTTTTTTTTTTTTTTGAGACAGAGTCTTGCTTTGTTGCCCAGGCTGGAGTGCAGTGGTGAGATCTTGGCTCACTGCAACCTCCACCTCCCAGGTTCAAGCGATTCTCCTGCCTCAGTCTCCCAAGTAGCTGGGATTACAGGTACCCATCACCACACCTGGCTAATTTTTTGTATCTTTAGTAGACACAGGGTTTCATCATGTTGGCCAGGCTGTGAGTCAGTAAAATCACTTGAACCCAGGAGGCTGTAGTGAGCCAAGATCGTGCCACTACACCTCAGCCTGGGTGACAGAGCGAGCATCTCAAAAACGAAACAAACAAAAAATTGACGGGGCCTGGTAGTGCATGCCTGTAATCCTAGCTACTCAGGAGGCTGAGGCAGGAGAATTGCTTGGACCCGGGAGGCGGAGGTTGCAGTGAGCAGAGATCATATCATTATACTCCAGCCTGGGCAACAAGAGCGAACTCCGTCTCAAAAAAAAAAAAAAAAAATCTGTTACATAACTAAAAGAAGATGGAGACTTGGTTTAAAAAGAAGTCACATAAAGGCAATCCTCCAGATTAAAACCTTGGGATTTTAATTAATTACAAGTTCATCATGAGCCAACACTACAAGTCTACTAAAAAACAGCAACTTCAGGCTGCATTAGTGTCCAGATGTGCAACATCCAGATCAATTCAGCTACCAAGGGATATTATTTCCAGTTCCAAATACATTTTGGAAGGGATATTAACAAAGTTTAATGTCCTTAGGGAGCTATCAGGATTATGAAAATGATATCACATGAGAAAAAGTTGGAATGGCAAAGGATATTTATCCCAAAGGGTATTAAAATTGTGAGGGGAAGGGTAGAGAGGATAGAATTACTACCTTAAGATACCTAAAAGGTTATCACGTAGAAAAAGAGATTCAAATTTTGTATAGCTTGAGGGCAGAATTAAGATCAATAAATACAATTATAAACAGTAAATTTTAACCCAAAGATGAGCTTTATAACAATTGATAGTAGCACAAAATGAATTGGGTTGCCTTGTAAATTATGAGTTCCTCTTACCACTGGAAGGAACTTCAGCATGGACTAGGAGACTGGACTAAACATTTCCAAGTCTATAATAATCCTGAAGAATTAATGTTCAGTATAATTCAAAACACATGAGTATTATCTTCTCTGAGGTGTTAAATTTTATTTCAAGTCAATGAAAATAGATATAAGTGGCCAGGCATAGTGGCTCACACCTGTAATCCCAACACTTTGGGAGGCTGAGGTGGGCGGATCACTTGGAGTAAGGAGCTCAAGACCAGCCTAGTCAACATGGAAAAACCCATCTGTACCAAAAAATAATACAAAAATTGGCCAGGCGTAGTGGCACACAGGAGGCTATTTGGAAGGCTGAGGGAGGAGAATCACCTGAACCTGGGAAGCGGAGGTTGCAGTGAGCTGAGATCGCACCACTGCACTCCAGCCTGGGTGACAGAGTGAGACTTCATCTCAAAAAAAAAAAAAGAAAAAGGTATAGGCCGGGCATGGTGGCTCACGCCTGTAATCCCAACACTTTGGGAGGCCGAGGCGGGCGGATCATGAGGTCAAGAGATCAAGACCATCCTGGCCAACATGGTGAAACCCGTCTCTACTAAAAATACAAAAATTAGCTGGGCGTGGTGGTACACCTGTAGTCCCAGCTACTCGGGAGGCTGAGACAGGAGAATTGCTTGAACCCGGGAGGCGGAGGTTGCAGTGAGCCCAGATCGCACCACTGCACTCCAGCCTGGCACCTGGCGACGGAGCAAGACTCTCAAAAGAAAAAAAAAAAAGGTATAAAATCAAATATGTTCTCATTTCACAATTGTAGATGTTTTGTGTAGTTCAAGTAGCTACTCAGAAATATTAAGTAAAACTCTATCATTCAACATGAGCAGCAGAATCTCAATCTAAGCTTTGAGTGGAGATCTTATCTTCCCAGAGGTTATTTCCATGCTAATAGTTCAGATTTCACTGTTTTGAAAAGTAAGTATTTATTGGCCGGGTGCAGTGGCTCACGCCTGTAATCCTAGCATTTCGGGAGGCTGAGGTGGGTGGATCACCTGAGGTCAGGAGTTCAAGACCAGCCTGGCCATCATGGTGAAACCTCATCTTAAAAAAAAAATAAAAAAAAGAAAAGTAAATATTTATTTAGAAGCACTCAAGTGAAAAATATATACACATTAGCAGAGTGTGAGTTTTTTGAGAAGGGTGGAAAACAGAATTACCAGAGAGTTTAAGAGTGAGGCAGTGGCGGTGGGAGAAAAAAATTTAAAAATAAAAAATAATAAATTTAAAAAAAAGAGTGAAAGGTGGGGCCGGGTGTGGTGGTTCACACCTATAATCCCAGCACTTTGGGAGGCCGAGGTGGGCGGATCACCTGAGGTAAGGAGTTCAAGACCAGTCTGGCCAACATAGTGAAACCACGTCTTTTACGAAAAAAAAAAGAAAAAACAAAAAAGGAGTGAAAGGTGGAAGGATGACTGATTAAGACAGAAATCTTGGGTTTGAAGGAAGGCACCAAACAAAAAGGGGAAGATAGGGTAAAAAAAAATATATAGGATCTAAGTTAAATGGAGGTTGGGAAAATGACACCACAGAAAACAAGTATATATGGAGCAGAGGAATTGTGAATATAGAAGAAAATAGGGTATGAATATTGGACAAGGGTGACAAAAGGCTTTTGATGTGAAAAGGTGTGGGTGCGATAAAGAATGCTGGGATAATTCAAGGCTCTCGGTGAAAGCATCTTCAGGCTTTGTACTGGGTAAGCGGAAAGGCAGGAAGGCACGGAAAGAGAACAATGTCAAAGAAAGCTTTTGGCATAAAGGGGCTGGGCAGTCAGGAATCTTAAGGGGAACCGTGGTTGGGAAAATAGCACTATGGAAGCCAAATATGGACAAAAAGGTCCAGCAAGCAATGGTACATGTCTAAATGAAGGGTCTGGAAGACTCTACAATGGTGATATGTGAGGGTTTACAGTATACATGTACACATACACATTTAGTCCAGTCAGCTGTATAAAGAGAGCCACCAAGAGGTACCAAGGAGAGGAGGTCGACTGCTAACCTAGTGAGAATGTGGGAATATGGGACTGGGGGATGCAGAGACAAAGGCACACACAAAATCCTGGTGTCTGTATACGACACAAAAGTTTCTATTTCTCCCTGCTTTTTTTTTTTCTGAGACAAAGTTTCACTCTTGGTCACCCAGGCTGGAGTGCAATGGCATGGTATCTGCTCACTGCAACCTCTGCCCTCCCAGGTTCAAGCGGTTCTCCTGTCTCAGCCTCCCAAGTAGCTGGGATCACAGGCACCTGCCACCACGCCCAGCTAATTTTTATATTTTTAGTAGAGACAGGGTTTCAACACATTGGCCAGGCTAGTCTTGAACTACTGACCTCAGGTGATGCGCCTGACTTGGCCTACCAAAGTGCTGGGAATACAGGAGTAAGCCATCATGCCCAGCCACTTTTTTTATTATTAAGGTTTTCAAATATGTAGACTAAAGGTTATTTTAATGGGGAAAAGGATATACGGTAGAATGCACACCAGACTGCCACTGTGTGAAAATGTATACTTACAGACAAGACTCAGAAAGTAGTATTAAATAAATCAGAAAAACATTAAGGTGACAGGATTATAAGTGATCTTTTTCTCCAGAATGTCTTTAATAATATTGCCACTTAAAATCCCTCAAGTTGGTCAGGCATGGTGGCTCACACCTGTAATCCTAGCACTTGGGGGAGGCCGAGGTTGGCAGATAGCCTCAGCTCAGGAGTTTGAAACCAACCTGGCCAACATGGCGAAACCCCATTTCTACAAAAACATACAAAAATTAGTTAGGTGTGGTGGCTCACACCTGTAGTCCCAGCTACTTGGGAGGCTGAGGTCGGAGAATTGCTTGAGCCCTGGAGGTGGAGGTTACAGTGAGCTGAGATCGCACCACTGTACTCTAGCCCAGGCAACAGAGGGAGACCCTGTCTCAAAAAAAAAAAAAAAAAATCTCTCAAGTTGGGGCTGCTCGCCAGGGTCAGGCACCAGGTCCTAGTAGAGGGTAGGCGGTGAAGAACAAGGAGGTACACAGCAGTCAAGGCTCACAGGGAGGGAGCAGTGTTCCCACCTACCACAAAACACCCAAACCCAAGCTGTCCCCACAAGGTACATCTCAGGTTGTGGGTGCCTGGGCCCAGTGCACATGCACCAACCCACTCCCCGCCCCCGCCTACCCATGCACACTCATGAGGGGCAGCCCCATGCTCTGCATGAACCATGGCTGCTGTGGTCAGCAGCACTGGTGAGCAGCAGCTGCAGGGTATCCCAGGGGAAGAGCAGGTTTGGTGCTGAATTTAGTTGATTTTCATTAGAAAGAGCCAAACCTGGAAATTTTAGGAAGTTTTATGGATTACTGTAATATATTCATAAGATACCTAATGTTGACATTTTAGTAGGCTACACAGACATTTGGGGGGAGAAGTACAACCTATAAATGATGATGATGGTTATCACAAAGCTATTTTAACAGCCAACCCACTGCTTAGGATTTTTATATAAAAGAAGGAAGGAATAGGCATTATTACCTTTGGTACAGACATGCTAATAGAGAAGAAAATGTTTTAACTGATGCACTGTGTTTTGTCAACCACAGAAAAAGACTACATCCAGTCACTGCTATGCCACAAGACTTCAAACCCGTGTCTTCTATCATAGATGTGGATGTTCTCCCAGGAACTAAGCATCTCCTAGGACTCTATATCCAGCATAGTTTCAGCCTAAGGAAGACCCCCCATGGCTTAGAGAGCATCGCAGGGATCATTTATATCCTGGCTTGTTCCAGGCCTGGCTCACAGCTCAGAACTATGAACTGTTAATGATGAAATTTTTAGAAGCTGATAGTACGTAAGTTTCAAGGCAGTGTCTCAATCAAGTAAACAGACATGATGATTGCAAACAGCAGCAATCTCATCCTAACAGTGAGACCAGCAAATTAGGAGAATAATGTTGCTGTGAACAGTCAGACTTCTGGCAGCTCCAGCCAATCTACTGATAATAGCTTTCTTGCCTATCCACAGCCGACTCAACCAAATTTTGAGCCAAAGGATGAAGACAATGAGGAGGGTGACATTATTATTTAAGATAATGGTGTACCACAGAAGACTGCTAAAGCCAATTCTTACTATCAAAAGCCTGGAATCGTTAACACAAACAGAACAAACTCAGTTTTGAGTCTTGACAGAATGATTTTACTTCTTCTAATTAAGTGAGTTTAGCAGTGGTGCAAACAGAGAATTTGAAACACATGCTTCAGATCAAAAACTCTTAGAAGATGCAACAATCATAACATTATGAAACCATCATTTCAATGTTTTCTGAGTGAGGATGTCACAGGACTTGTAAATTTAGGTAGTTTTAAGAGCTTTTAAACCTCTGAGCCAATGACCTGGAATAGGCATGAGAACAATAACATTACAAGTTTGAAAGGTTATTAAAATAAATAGAAACAGAAAGTAGATGAGTGGTTGCCTAGGGCTGGGGAGGGGGGAAATAGGAAGTGACTACAAATGGTTACTGGGTTTGTTTCTGGGGTAATGAAAATGTTCGAAAATTAGATTGTGGTGATAGTTGCACAACTCTGCATACACTAAAAGCCACTAAACTATATACTTTTTTTTTTTTTTTTGAGACGGGGTTTTGCCATGTTGGTCAGGCTGGTCTCGAACTCCCGACCTCAGGTGATTCACCCTTCTGAGCCTCCCAAAGTGCTGGGATTACAAGCATGAGCCACCATGCCCGGCTAAACTATATCCTTTAAAGGGATCTTATGGTATGTATATTAATAAAGCTGTCAAAATGTTATTAAAATAGTAGTTTGATAACTGTTCATATAAACTTTGGTGGATCAGAGGTGATTTTAAGTCTAAAACCAAGGGGCTTTTGCTAATGAAATTATGTGCTTTTGATATGGAAAATGGGATGTTAGTATATTTTCAGAACTATGTGAGAGGACTAAGTCATTTCTGTTTGAAGTGGTTACATATTTAACCTGTTTCACAGAGCCCAGTGAATTTTTCCTTTAAAAAAATTCTTTACATTCTAATAAGAAAAAGTTTGATTCTGAGAACACATGGACACAGGGAGGGGAGCATCACACACTGGGGTCTGTGGGGGAAACTAGGGGAGGGACAGCGGGGGGTGAGGAGTTGGGGAGGGATAACATGGGGAGCAATGCCAGATATAGGTGATGGGTAGGAAGGCAGCAAACCACATTGCCATGTATGTACCTATGCAACAATCTTGCATGTTCTTCACATGTACCCCAAAACCTAAAACGCAATAAAATATATATTAAAAAAAAGATTCTATCTCTTTGGTACTGTGAGGACCTCAGTTCTTATGTTTCCATAATTATTATTTCTTTTTTTTGAGACAGAGTCTTGCTCTGTCACCCAGGCTGGAGTGCAGTGGTGCAATCTCGGCTCAATGCAACCTCCGCCTTCTGGGTTCAAGCGATTCTCCTGCCTCAGCCTCCCAAGTACCTGGGAATACAGGTGTGCACCACCACGCCTGGCTAATTTTTTATTTTTAGCAGAGACGGGGTTTCACCATATTGGTCAGGCTTGTCTTGAACTCCTGACCTTGTGATCCGCCTGCCTCCCAAAGTGCTCGGATTACAAGGCGTGAGCCACCGCGCCTGGCCTCTTTTATTTCTAATGTCGTTGTTCTGTTGCTAATTGTTAACAAATCACTTTCTGGAAGGCTTTTTCTAAATTTTAAGAAATTAAAAACCAATTACTATTTTTAGGAATTGCTTTCCATGTTATGACGCACCTGAAGCTATGTTCCTAATTACAAAATTCTGTGACAGTTGTTCACATTGGTGTTTGTCCATCCTATAGCTTATATATTTAAAAACTAATTCCAAATAGGTATAATTTTTTTTTCATTTGTTTTTCTTAATAGAGACAGGGTTTCACCATGTTGGCCAGGAGGGTCTCGATCTCTTGACCTCGTGATCCGCCCGCCTCGGCCTCCCAAAGTGCTGGGATTGCAGGTATGAGCCACTGCGCCTGGCCTTCTCTTGCTTTCTTAACCTCTCCCTCTCCTATTTTAAACAGGTATAATTTATGTTGTGAAAAGCAGTTAATGGCCAGGCGTGGTAGCTCAAACCTGTAATCCCAGCACTTTGGGAGGCAGAGGTAGCTGGATCACTTGAGATCAGGAGTTTGAAACCAGCCTGGGCAACATGGTGAAAACCCATCTCTACTAAAAATACAAAAATTAGTCAGGCATGGTGGTGCATGCCTGTAATCCCAGCTACTTGGGAGGCTGAGGCATGAGAATTACTTGAACCTGGGAGGCAGGGGTTGCGGTGAGCTGAGACTGTACCTCTGCACTCCAGCCTGGGTGACGCATTGAGACTCTGTCTCAAAAAAAAAAAAAAGTCGATGTCACTGACTTTGGTAATATGAGACTCTCTCCTTTAACATTCTTGTATTACTCCTAATTTCACTAGAAAGCAAGCATTCCTTTTGTTTCGTGTGTCTACATGTACACTGGAATCTTTTTGTACTCTTTTAATGTATTCAAGTAGTGTGAATGTTTTCAATACAAAATGTACCAAGATTAAAAGATTTTTACACATGGAACAAACCTGTGTACTTTTTTATAAAACGATTTTGAATTTCCTTTAATGGGATTATTCTAGGACCACTGCCTAACATTGATAGAAATATGTGGTATTTGCCATTGACGGGTAGAGTTTACCCAAAATATTTTTCTTCTAATTTAAAAAATATATATATTTAAAGACAAGGCCTTGCTCTGTTGCCCGAGTTGGAGTGCAATGGTGTGATCATAGCTCACTGTAACCTCGACCTCCTGGGCTGAAGGTTCAGGCTTTCAGAATCACTGTACTTCAGCCTGCACGACAAATCAAAACACTGTCTTAAAAAAAAAAAAAAAGCAGCTAGATGCAGTGGCTCACACCTGTAATCCCAGCACTCTGGGAGACCGAGGCGGGCAGATCATCTGAGGTCAGGAGTTCAAGACCAGCCTCACCAATATGGCGAAACCCCATCTCTACTAAATATATAAAAATTAGCCCAGCATGGAGGCAGGTGCCTATAATCCCAGCTACTCAGGAAAGGCTGAGGCTTGAGAATTATTTCAACCCAGGAAGCGGAGGTTACAGTGAGCCAAGATTGCACCATTGAACTCCAGCCTGGGGGTTAAAGGAAGACTCTGTCTCAAAAAAAAAAAAAAAGATTTTTAGCATTGAAATGTCCTAAAAATTAAAAATTTAAAAAAAAAAAGCCGGGCATGGTGCCTCACACTTGTAATCCCAGCACTTTGGGAGTCCAAGGCGGGCGGATCACGAAGTCAAGAGATCGACACCATCCTGGCCAACATGGTGAAACCCTGTCTCCACAAAAAATAAAAAATTAGCTGGGCATGGTGGTGCACACCTGTAGTCCCAGCTACTTGGGAGGCTGAGGCAGGAGAATCGCTTGAACCCAGGAGGTGGAGGTTGCAGTGAGCCGAGATCTCACCACTGCACTCCAGCCTGGCAAAAGAGCAAGACTCAAAAAATGGGAGGTCGAGGCGGGTGGATCACTTGAGGTCAGAAGTTCGAGACCAACCTGGCCAACCTGGTGAAACCCCGTCTCTACAAAGATTAGCTGGGCATGGTGGCAGGCACCTGTAATCCCAGCTACTCAAAAGGTTAAGGCAGCAGAATCACTGGAACTGGGGAGATGGAAGCTGCAGTGAGCCGAGATTGTGCCACTGCACTCCAGCCTGGGCGACAAAGCGAGACACTGTCCCAAAAAAAGAAAAAAAAAAGTACTATGAATACACTTATAAATCTATAAGAAGGCTGGGTGCAGTGGCTCATGCTTGTAATCCCAGCACTTTGGGAGGCTGAGACGGGCAGATTGTTTAAGTTTGGGAGTTCGAGACCAGCCTGGCCAACATGGTGAAACACCATCTCTAGTAAAAATACAAAAATTAGTCAGGTGTGTTGCCATGCACCTGTAACCCCAGCTACCCGGGAAACTGAGGCAGGAGAATCTGCTTGAACCCGGGAGGCAAAGGTTGCAAGTGAGCCAAGATCATGTCACTACACTCTAGCCTGGGTGCCAGAGTGAGACTCTATCTCAAAAAAAAAAAAAAATGTGTAAGAAAAAGATTAATAAGTTGATACAAAACAGGCAAATTTACAAGTAGGAAATATTAATGGTCAACAAACACATGCAACAATAACCAAAGAAATAAACACTTCAAAAGATAACATTTTTATCCTATTTGGCAAAGGTCACCATTACTACCAACAACAAAAACGCAGTGGCCAGAGAGTATGGAACGAGAGCTATCTCCCTGTTAGAATTAAAAACTGGTACGTCTTTTCTGGAAGGTAATCTGGCAATATATGTTCTAAAATTATTAAATATATGATTATCTCTTGAACCACCCATTCTAGTTCTAAATATATTCTTAAAAAAAAAATCCCTGGGCCGGACGTGGTGGCTCACGCCTGTAGTCCAAGCACTTTGGAGGCCAAGGCGGGCGAATCACCTGAGGTCGGGAGTTCAAGACCAGCCTGACCAACATGGTGAAACCCCGTCTTAAAAAAAAAAAAAAAAAAAAAACCCTGATCAGCCAGGCACAGTGGCTCATGCCTGTAATTGCAGCACTTTGGGGCTAAGGTGGGGGGAATCACTTGAGGTCAGTAATTCGAGAACAGCCTGGCCAACATGGCAAAACCCCATCTCTACTTAAACACACACACACACACACACACACACACACACACACACACACACACACACAAGAATTAGCCAGGTGTGGTAGCACACACCTATAGTCCCAACTACTCAGGAGGCTGAGGCAGGAGCATCCTTTGAACCTGGGAGGTGGAGGTTGCAGTGAGCTGAGATAGTGTCACTGCACTCTAGTCTGGGTGACAGAGTGAGACTCCATCTCAAAAAAAAAAGAAAATCCCCAATCATTCCATTATTAATGTACATGTAAGGATGTTCAATAAAGTGCTATTTACTAAAACAAAAAAACTCAGTATCTACAAAAATAGGACAATATTATGGTAATATGGGCCATCAGGCAACTATTAAAAATTCATGTTCAGGATGTATTTTAAAAAAAAAAAATAAATATATATATATTATCGAAGGGGCCATGATAACTTTCTCTGTATCATTCCAATTTTAGTATATGTACTGCTGAAGCAAGTACCATGATGTTGCATTAAGTGGGAAAAGATGATTACAAAATAATGTTGTACTTTATGACCCAAATTATAAAAATACAGATACAGAAAGACAGGCTGGCCTGGGGTGGTGGCTTATGCTGTAATCCCAGCACTTTGGGAGGCCGAGGTGGGAGGATCACCTGAGATGACTAGTTCCAGACCAGCCTGACTAACATGGTGAAACCCTGACTCTACTAAAAGTACAAAAATTAGCCGGGTGTAGTGGCAGGTATCTTAATCCCAGCTACTTTGGAGGCTCAAGCAGGAGAATCACTTGAACCCGAGAGGCGGAGGTTGCAGTGAGCTAAGATCTCATCACTGCACTTCAGCCTGGGCTACAATGAGACTCTGTCTCAAAAAGGAAGGGAGGAAGGGAGGAAGGGAGGAAGGGAGGAAGGGAGGAAGGGAGGAAGACAGGAAGGCAGGAAGGCAGGAAGGCAGGAAGGCAGGAAGGCAGGAAGGCAGGCAGGCAGGCAGGCAGGCAGGCAGGCAGGAAGGCAGGCAGGCAAAATTACACATCAAAATTCTACTGTGGTTATCTCTGGACAGTGAGATATTTTTTTCTTTGTGCTTTTCTTAACTTTCTGAATTCTATACAGCAAATATATTAGATTCTAATGAAAAGAAACAAGCGGATAGGGCATGGTGGTTAACGTCTGTAATCCCAGCACTTTGGGAGGCTGAGGCAGGTGGATCACCTGAGGTCTGGAGTTCAAGACCAGCCTGACCAACATGGAGAAACCCCATCTCTACTAAAAATACAAAATTAGCCGGGCATGGTGGCACATGCCTGTAGTCCTAGCTACTTGGGAGGCTGAGGCAGGAGATTCACTTCAACGTGGGAGGCAGAGGTTTCAGTGAGCCGAGATCGCGCCACTGCACTCCAGCTTGGGCAAGAATGAGACTGTCTCAAAAAAATAAAAATAAAATCCTATTCGTTTTAATGTAAGGTCAAATTTTAAGCATGAGTGTGTGATTCTATAGCCCATCTTCTCTCTTTCACGATGTTACCTTTGATAATAACTAACATATATAATGTACTTTACAATTCAGAACGTTTTCATATATGGTATCTAATTTAACCTACATAACATATCATAGGCCTCATCTGAAATATGAGGAAACAGTGGTGGGGGGAGGGAAAAAAAAGAAAAAAAGAGGAAAACAGTGGTTCTGTTACTCATCAAAGGGCATGCAGCCAGTAGTGACACTCAAAAATCAAACCCAGTGATAATAACCAATATAGCTCTAAGGAAATTACTATAAGAATTATTGGCAGAAGGGATAGTCCAATGAGGTAGCAGAAAATGTTAGGTTTCCTTCCCTTTTGAGGCCTAAAAAATTACAGCCGGGCATGGTGGCTCACGCCTGTAATCCAAGCACTTTGGAGGCCAAGGCGGCTGGATCACCTGAGGTCGGGAGTTCAAGACCAGCCTGACCAACATGGTGAAACCCTGTCTTAGGAAAAAAAAAATAATACTAAAAAAAAAAATTAGATGGAACCATAGAAAGGTAAGTCACATGGTAATATATGCTGAGATGTCTGTGTTGTTGTTTTTTTTTTTTATTTTTGAGACAGAGTCTCTGTCACCCAGGCTGGAGTGCAATGGCACGATCTCGGCTCATTGTACCCTCCGCCTCCTGGGCTCAAGTGATTCTCCTGACTTAGCCTCCCAGTAGCTGGGATTGCAGAGGCGTGATCTGGCATTTTTTTTAAGTAGAGATGGGGTTTCGCCCTGTTGGTCGAGCTAGTCTTGAACTCCTGACCTAAAGTGATCTGTCTGCCTCAGCCTCCCAAAGTGGGATTTCAGGCGTGAGCCACTGTGCCCAGCCAGATGTCTGTGTTTAAGGTGAATAAAATGATTACAGAAATAAGAATAAAATTTCAGGCCAGGCGTGGTGGCTCACGCCTGTAATCCAAACACTTTGGAGGCCAAGGTGGGCGGATCACCTGAGGTCAGGAGTTCAAGACCAGCCTGACCAACATGGTGAAACCAAGTCTTTTAAAAAAATAATAAATAAATAAATAAATAAAAGAATAAAATTTCAAACCACAATATAAGTATTTATAAGTACCAGGGAATGCACAGTGGCATCAGCCTTGCTCAGTTTAAGAAATCAGCTTTAATCCACTTAGTTCAACCTCTGACCATCTGAGATCAAGTTATTCCCCGTCTGTACAAGTAAACCTGACTTTTCGCTATGACCCATAACCTTGAAAATACATACAGCTATATCTTAACAAGGTGAATCATATGTATCCATAACAAAGACTGGGTACCAAATCATACCAAAATCAAATCCCAAAATGTATCAAACAGCAGAGCTACAAATGCATCATAATTTAAAATAATAAAAGCCCATGCCAAGTCCTGCAAAATGGATATAAGTATGTTTTTATCACATAAAGGATAGCCTACTATTAACCATACACAGAGCAGATCAAATATATAATCCACAAATTTGGCCTCAAATTCCTTTTTTTGTTTTTTGAGACAGGGTCTTGCTCTGTCACCCAAGCTGGATCTTGGCTCACTGTAACCTCCACCTCCTGGGTTCAAGTGATCCTCCCACCTCAGCCTCCAGAGTGGCTAGGATTACAGGCACATGCACAACCATGACAGGTTAATTTTTCTATTTTTAGTAGAGATGGTGTTTCACCATGTTGTCCAGGCTGGTCTTGAACTCCTGCGCTCAAGGGATCCGCCTGTCTCAAGCCTCCCACAGTGCTGGGATTAAAGATGTAAGCCACCATGCCTGGCCTAGGATTGGTTAATACGGAATTATTTTCCTTGACAAAATCTCAGATGATCAGGCTTAAAAACTATTATAATGGGTTTTGGATCATTGGAATCAACTAGCCCTTAGCCATACCTCCGTGAGTTTTTTGTTTGTTTATTTGAGACATGGCCTCGCTGTCACTCAGGCTGGAATGCAGTGGCACCATCACAGCTCACTGCTGCCTTGAACTCCCGAGCTCTAGCGATCTTCACAGGCGCGTTCCATCACACCCAGCTAATTTTTTATTTTTGGTAGAGACAGGGTCTGGCTATGTTGCCCAGGCTGGTCTCGACCTCCTGCAATCAAACAATCCTACCACCTCAGCCTCTCAAAGTGTTGGGATTAAGGTATGAGCCATTATGCCTGGCCCTGTTAGTTTACAGATGAAGAAAGTGCAGTATAAAATAATATACTGTATAAATAAAAACTGTATTTTGAAAGACTTGAGGACCGTCTTTCAGCCCTTTGGGAGGTCGAGGTAGGCGGATCACCTGAGGTTGGGAGTTTGAGACCAGACTGACCAATATGGAGAAACCTTGTCTCTACTAAAAATACAAAATTAGCTGAGTGTGGTGGCACATGCCTGTAATCCCAGCTCCTTGGGACGCTGAGGCAGGAGAATCACTTGAACCTGGGAGCCGGAGGTTGTGGTGAGCCGAGATCCCGCCATTGCACTCCAGCCTGGGCAACAAGAGTGAAACTCTGTCTCATTAAAAACAAAAAAGAAAAGAAAGAATCAGGCTGGGTGTGGTGGTTCACACCTGTAATCCCAGCACTTTGGGAGGCCAAGGTGGGTAGATCACCAGGTCAGGAGTTCGAGATCAGCCTGGCCAACATGGTGAAACCCCATCTCTACCAAAAGTACAAAAATCAGCTGGGCGTCGTGGCCCGGGCGTGGTGGCTCATGCCTGTAATCCCAGCTATTCGGGAGGCTGAGGCAGGAGAATTGCTTGAACTTTGGAGGTAGAGGTTACAGTGAGCCGAGATTGCATCACTGCACTCCAGCTCTGGGCAATGGAGCAAGAGTCCGTTTTGGAACACACACACACACACACACACACACACAATACAAAAAAAAAAAAAAAAAAAAATAAGCCAGGCATGGTAGCATACGCCTGTAATCCCAGCTACTCGGGAGGCTGAGTCACCAGAATTGCTTGAACCCAGGAGGTGGAGGTTGCAGTGAACTGGGATCATGCCTCTGAACTCCAGCCTGGGTAACAGAGTAAGACAATGTCTCAAAAATAAATAAACAAAATAAAATATTCAAAATAATCTTTTTATATTTTGAATTCAACACATCAAATAACATATCAAAAATGTGAAAATGCAAAGAAATATCGACACTGAGATGCACAATCCCTCGGCTAATTGTAAACAAAGTCAATAATCTAGGTACTGTGGTACCCAATCCGGGACTGTTTCCAAACATCATACCATGTGACCTCTAAGATACAGAAATAATATTTGTTAAATTCAAAAGTATTTTTTATCTGATCACTACTGTTTCTGTCTCCTCATATCTACTCACATAATGACCTTTAATAGTGCTAACACATTACATTTCATAATACTATTACCAGATTACCTCACAGATAAAGCTTGAGAATTGACAGCTCATGATAATCTCCCAGCCTCAAAAGAACGATTGGAAAACAAACAAAAAAAGACACAAAAAGCAAAATAAAAACAAAAAAACAAAGCAAAAAAAAAAAAAGAAAGAAATAAAGAAGAAGAAGAAAGGCATCTGTTTTGCCATATTTATCTTTGGAATCCTACCACATACTACAATGCCTGGAACACACTAGGTGCTCAATGAATGTTTATTTCATAAACTATAGGTTTTGCCCTCTGCTAATACTAGCTACCAGACTTAAATATTAGACCAAACAAAAACAGTGAAATATCATTATTTTACATTTGGTATCTCTAAAAATTTACAATATAAACAGAGGATTTACTAAATAAACTAATGTTTACAATGAAATAAAAGGGGAACATTTATTTACTAAATTAGTGAATTTAGTAAAATTTATGTTACTAAAATATTTTAAGCACTATACAAATTAGCTGATCCATTAATTATAATAATTTTGAGAAACTGCTCACTTCCTGAAAATAAAAAAAAAAGGAAGACAAAATAAAATAAAAACCAAAGAAAAAAATAGTAATTCTTACCTATTGAAATCGTCTTGGCTAACCTTTAGACATTATTACTTTGTTAGCCTAGTTGGAATCATGAAATTCACTAGAAAGCAATAAAATTACAGGTATAGTACAAGGGCCACTAGAATAGAATTTAGACTCTAGTCTAGGCTTTGCTAATAATCTGATATATAACAGTGGGCAATTCATTTTTCTTGAGTCTATTTATGAAAACTAGACAGCTTAACTCCTAATCACTGCAAACTATTTTAGTCTTAACTTTTTATTTTTTATTTTTTTTTCTGATTCCTTTTTTCTACACATAATAATTATTTATTTTTTTGAGACAGAGTCTTGCTCTGTGGCCAGGCTGGAGTGCAGTGCTCAATCTCAGCTCACTGCAACTTCTGCCTCCCGGGTTCAAGCGATTCTCCTCCCAAGTAGTTGGGATTACAGGCGTGCATCACCACGCCCAGTTAATTTTTGTATTTTCAGTAGAGATGGGGTTTCACCATGTTGGCCAGGATGGTCTCTATCTCTTGACCTTGTGATCCACCCACCTCAGCCTCTCAAAGTGCTGGGATTACAGGCGTGAGCCACCGTGTCTGGCCAGCGTCAAATTTGTGCTGTTATTGTTGTTTATTAAAAAAAAAGAGGGGGGGAAGGGGGACTGAATTAGTCAGGTGTGCTGGCAGGTGCCTGTAATCCCAGCTACTCAGGAGGCTGAGGCAAGAGAATCACTTCAACCCAGGAGGTGGAGGTTACAGTGAGCCCAGATCGATATATTTGTGTGGGTGGTGTGAACTTTAAAACTTCTTTTCTTTCTTTCTTTCTTTTTTTTTTTTAAATAAAGACGGGGTTTCACCATGTTGGTCAGGCAGGTCTTGAACTCCTGACCTCAGGTGATCCGCCCGCCTTGGCCTCCAAAGTGCTTGGATTACAGGCGTGAGCCACTACGCCCGGCCAAAACTTCTTTTCGATTATAAAACAATACTAGAAGCCAGGAGCGGTGGCTCACATCTGTAATCCCAGCACTTTGGGAGGCCAAGGCAGGTGGATCATGAGGTCAGGAGTTCAAGACCAGCCTGGACAAATGGTGAAACCCCGTCTCTACTAAAAATACAAAAATTAGCCAGGCGTGGTGGCATGCGCCTGTAATCCCAACTACTCAGGAGGCTGAGGCAGAGAACTGCTTAAACCCGGGAGGCGGAGGTTGAAGTGAGCCAAGATCACTCCACTGCACTCCAGCCTGGGCAACAGAATGAGACTTTGTCTCAAAAAAAAAAAAAAAAAAAAAAAAAAAAGGCCGGGCGCGGTGGCTCACGCCTGTAATCCAAGCACTTTGGAGGCCAAGGCGGGCGGATCACCTGAGGTCGGGAGTTCAAGACCCGCCTGACCAACATGGTGAAACCCCGTGTTTTTAAAAAAATAAAAAAAAAATCAATACTAGTTTATAACAAACTCAAACAGTACATTAGGTTATGTGAACTACTGCAAAGTAAAAAGTCTTCCACCTCTCTTCTTCTCCATAACTACTGTTAACCTGTTCATTGTGTACCCTTCAAGAAACTATCTGAGCAAATGCAAGTATACATATGCACCTGTGAAGGGTGTGTATAAATCTAGACAGTTGCCACTTCTTGAATGTGGGGGGTGGGGGGAAGTCTCAAGTACTCCATACCCATGTTAAATACATTGAAATACATAGAAAAGTGGTGACACAGTCACTGGTACAAAGTATTATACTCTTCAGAAATTAGTGTTCAACTGAATACATTTAATTTTCATGCCTGGAGGCGATATGGAGCAATTGCGCAGAAAGAGTGGTGGGCAAGAAGCCAGATAACATGGGTCTCTAATCTAACTAGTTGGATAGCCTTAAGCAAGCCATGAAATCTTCCTAAGCAGTTGTTTCTGCTTTTGTAAAAGGACAGGGGTTTGACTAAGATCCCTTCCAACTCTAAAATGTTATAATTCTAAGATGGCCGTCTGTAACATTGTTCTCTTGCACTGGCTGTAATAAATATTATGGGGGGAAAAAAAAAAGATGGGGAAAGAAACACTACTGCAACCTCCAGTGTTCCAAGAGTAAATTTCTGTGAGTCAATAAACCATCAAAGTACAGCTGTGACAGAACTATCGACATAATTATATTTGAAGGCAAAGTAGTAGATTATTAAAATCTGAAAGTTTTTTTTTTTTTTAACAAAGCATTGATTGACACTTTTCCTTTTTTGGAGGTGGAGAGGGCTACTGGTTAGTTTGAAAAGAAACACTTCCCTCCCCAAAAGAAAACAATTTAAGTGTTATGGAGTTAAAATTATGAAACGAAATCAAACTGACATTTTGTTTTACAGAACATGCTGGAAAAGTGACTGGGAAAGCAGATTGGAAAGAATCACTAGCTAATTTCCTCTTCCGGAAGCTCTTTGGCCCTTATTCTTTGGGTTTCTTACGCCCTCTCCAGACACACTCCACCCTGCTCCACACAAGCCACAGGTATCACATGGGGAGGAAATCCCTTTGATCATATTTAAAAAGTTCTCTGCCTTAATTTACCTTAGGTGTCACAGGGCTTAGGAAGGCAGTCCGCGGGCCTGAGGTCACCCACCCACCCACGCCTTTCGTCGACAGTCCGGGGAACCCCGGCAAGCAGCCCAGGCCGGGCCACCCCTGCCGGGCAGGCGCTGCCTTCCCGCCCTCCCCCGCCCTCCCCAGCAGCGCCGGCCCGAGGGGAGAGGAGGGGAAAAGAGAGGGGAGGGAAGGAGAGGGTAGGAGGGAAAACGGGGGAGGGGGAAAGCCTACACAGCTATACCCACCGCGCCAGGACAGCCGGCCCCAACTGCCCGCGGCGATCGGCTCGGTCCAAGGGGAGGGGGGTCCCGGAGGGGGCGCGGCCCAAGCCCCAATCTGGAAAAGCCAACTCCGCTCTGCGGCCTGGCCCCAGCCTAGGTGAAGGAAACGGAAGCCCCTTCGTCTCCCTCACGCGCCTCCACTGGCCGGCCCATCCCCTGGAGAAACCCGGAGTCACGAAACCCGAAGTGCGTTCACGTCAGGGCCTCAAAAAGATACCGGGCGCGGTCCGTCAGTCTCCCGGCCCAGGCAGCGCCACTGGGCCCCGGCAGTGTCCTTCCCACCCCCGGCCGGGAGGTCAGCCTCCTGCCCTGCAAAGCCCCTCCTTCTCCCCCTCCGCCATTTTCCAACTTACCTTTTGGGCCGGGCGTCCCTCGATGAGGTACCGCACCCGCTCCGGGCGCCGCCAAGGTCCCGCCACCTCCCCAAACCGGAAGGGGGCAGTAAGAAAAATGAGGCCCTCGTAACCCCCACCCCCGCCCCCCACCGCCCCCCCTCGTCCCAGCTGGAACCCAGAAGCTGACCTAGCGGGCGCACATGCGCAGTGAGCACCTCGTAGTCTCCGCCCCTAGCTCCAGCGTTTCTTCTTCAGCCTCAAGGACGGTTTTTCCCACGGTTTTTACCTGTTGGGCTCTGGGGTTGAGGAATAGGGGAAGAGAGGTAAAAGGACGGGAAAGAGGAGGGAGAAGGGGCAAAAATCTTGAGTTCTTAATATAGACCAGGTACTGTGTTAGGCATGTAACCTGTTCTTTGTTGTAATGTTGACAACCCTGTAAAATAAACACTGTTTTGGGGGGTTTAATTTTACAAAAGAAACCGAGGCCCAGAGGGGATAACTATCCCAATATCCCGCGGCTAATAAACAAAGTAACTGAGATTAGAATCGGATCTGTTTCCAAGAAGGGAAGGATGAAAGGGATGACTAGAAAAGAAGACCCTGGGAGAATGGGCGGGGGGTTAAGATTGGGAGGTGAAAGGAAAATTAATAGAGGAAAAAGAAAGCAGATGGACCGGAAACAAAGGAAGTCTGTGAACATAAAATGCTGGTCCTACCCTGGATTTATTTCAAATGCGTTGTAAGATTGTCAGATCAACACAGGAATTTTTGTTTCAGGAACATGGAATCTTAAAGGGTAATATAGTGAAATGATGGATTCTGAATATTTCATTTCAAATGAAATCAAGTGATGCAAGATACTTATGATCCTCCCTTCACAATTAGGGAACTTGGAGGGAGGAGAGGAAATAATTTTCTTAAACTCCTTAGTTAACTGTTTATTCTCCCCTTGGGCACGCTACCCTATCTTCTAACAAATGAGAACTACTCCTGGTGCCCCGCCCATTCTCAATTTTCCTGCCTTAGGCTAATTTGCTCAAACTACTCCCTCTGCCTTGGAGAAAAGACTGTCGGTGCCTGGGCGTGGTGGCTCACGCCTGTAATCCCAACAGGGATTCGAGACCAAGTCTGACCAACATGGTGAAATCCCCGTCTCTACTAAAAATACAAAAATTAGCCTGGCGTGGTGGGGCACGCCTATAGTCCCAGCTACTCAAGAGGCAGGAGAATCGCTTGAACCCGGGAGGCGGAGGTTGCAGTGAGCCGAGATCGCACCACTGCACTCCAGCCTGGCCGACAGATCGAGACTCCGTCTCAAAAAAAAAAAGGAAAAAAAAAAAAGACTGCCTGTACACAAAGCCTTCTCTGATTTTCTTAGCTGAAGTTAATCTCTTCATGCTCTGAACTCTAGTGGCACTTCTCGAATTTTTGTTTTTGCTTTTTTTTAAGCACTGCTTTTTTCTTGTGGTAAAACGTACATAACCTAAAATTTTCTGTTTCTACTGGGCGCGGTGGCTCACGCCTGTAATCCTAGCACTTTGGGAGGCCGAGGTGGGTGGATAACCTGAGGTCAGAAGTTCGAGACCAGCCTGACCAACATGGTGAAACCCAGTCTCTACTAAAAATACAAAAATTAGCTGGGTGTGGTGGCACGTGCCTGTAATCCCAGCTACTTGGGAGCCTGAGGCTGAAGAATCGCTGGAACTGGGAAGGCAGAGGCTGCAGTGAGCCGAGATCGTGCCACCGTACTCCAGCCTGGACTCCAGAGATTCCATCTAAAATAAATAAATAAATAAAAATAAATAAAATTTACCGTTTTAACCATTTTTCAGTGGCAATAAGTACATTCACATTGTTGTGCAACCATCTCCAGAACTTTTCCATTATACTTGGCACTTAAATTTGTGCCTCTAGTATGGAGCACGGTGCTTCTGCCATGTAGTATAGCCACTTGTGTACACACCTTGTCTCACCTATGTTGTAAGCTTATTTATGGCAACATCGATGTTGAACTCATTTTTGTAATTCCTACTCCTCCAAACCCCTTAGAAGTCATCTTTAATTCCTTTCTCTTATATCCCACATCCAATCCATCAGCAGATCTTGTCATCTCCATCTTCAAAATATATCCAGAATATCACCAATTCTTGACTCCACCATTATGACCCTCGTGCATCTCTCCTCGGACTGTAATAGCCTTCTCAATGGTCTCCCGCTTACATCCTTGCTCCTCTCCAGTCTGTTCACGCACCAGCCAGAGTTATCCTCATGAAATATGTCAGATCATTGTCATTTCACTGCTCAGATCCCTTAATTGGCTTTCCATTTCCCTCAAAATAAAAGCCACAGATTTATAATGACTTACCAAGGTTATATAGCCAGCCACCAAGATGACCACCAATGGTCTTCACCTCTTGCTATTTATACCCCGGGGGTAGTTCTGTTTTATAATGAACCAGGACTGACTGTGTCATCAGTAGTATACGGTAGAAACGATAGCATGTGACTTACAAGACCAGGCCATAAAAGGCATTGTGGTATCTGCCTTGCTCTGTTTTTGGATTGGTTGCTGTAGGGTAAGCCAGCTGTCATGTCATGAGGATACTCAAACTGCATGTGGAGGCTGGTCTGAGTGAAGTGGTGTTTACAACCAATTGATCACAACCAGTTACGGATTTCTTCCTTCTCTACTCCCACTCCTTTACTTCACTAGCCTTTAAAAAAAAAAAAACAGCAGGTGGATAGACCCACACAAATAGAAACTAAGTCCTTCCCCCTCTCCTCATCTCTCTCTCCCCCATCAACAACCAGCACCAATTTGCCAACCATGTGAGTGAACCACCTTGGAAGAAGAATCTTCAGGCACAGGCTTCAGAAACTGCAGCCTCTTGGGACCCACAACCAGAACCCACAAGCTAAGCCACTCTTGAAGTCCTGTGTATTGTTGTCAATAACCAAATTTTAGGACAATACGTTACATAGCAGTAGATGCCTAATACAAAGACCCTAAACTATCTGGATCTCTGTTACCTTTATGTCTTCATTTCCTACTATTCTCCTGTTTCTTTAGTTTTCCTGCCTCAGGTTCTTTGTACTTGCTGTTTACTCTGCCTGGAACACTTTCCCCAGATAACTTATCCTTCTCCTCCTTCAAGTCTTTGCTTAATTGTTACCTTTTCCAAAAGGCCTACAGTGACCACTATATTTAAAATTATAGTTCCAGCCAGGTGTGGTGGCTCACGCCTGTAATCCCAGTACTTTGGGAGGCTGAGGTGGGCGGATCACGAGGTCAGGAGTTCTAGACCAGCCTGGCCAAGATGGTGAAACCCTGTCTCTACTAAAAATACAAAAATTAGCTGGGCATGGTGGGCGCACCTGTAATCCCAGCTACTCAGGAGGCAGAGGTTGCGGTGAGCCAAGATCAAGCCACTGCACTCCAGCCTGGGCAACAGAGCAAGACTCCATCTCAAATAAATAAATAAATAAAATAGTTCCTCCTCCCAGCACTCCCTATCTCCCTTCTCAACTTTCTCCTCAACTTTCTCCTTTTTCCTTTTCTTGTTTTTTTTTTTTTTTTGAGACAGAGTGTCGTTCTGTCTCAAATTAGCTGGGCATGGTGGCTCACACCTGTCGTTCCCAGGCTGGAGTGCAGTGGCTCCATCTGGCCTCATTAAAACCTCCACCTCCTGGGTTCAAGCAATTCTCCTGCCTCAGCCTCCTGAGTAGCTGGGACTATAGGTGCGTGCCACCACGCCCAGGTAATTTGTATTTTTAGTCGAGACGGGGTTTCACCATGTTAACCAGGATGGTCTTGATCTCCTGACCTTGTGATCTACTTGCCTCAGCCTCCCAAAGTGCTGGGATTACAGGCGTGAGCCACCGCACCTGGCCGGTACTCTTAATTATTATGTTTAAATATTATGTTTCTTTATTGTATGTTGTTTCCTTTCCACCCCTGCTAGAATGAAAACTTTAAAAGCAAAAGGATCTTTGTTTTGTTCAAGATAACCTTCCAGTGCTTAGAATACCACTTGACACAGTGTACGTGCTCAGAAGATATTTGTCCCGTGAGTGACAAATGTTTCATGAACATGCCACATCCTTGGTAAATACTTACTGGGTGAATTGTCGGTTGGGAGATATGAACAGGAAAAGTTGGTATACCTGAGATATGGTGCCTAGGTTTTGCATGCAGGGACACATGTAAGTGTTAAATTCAAAACACAATATATAGAGAGCTTACTCTTACCTGTATAAGGATGTTTTATTGTAATTGGTTTTGGTTGAAGAGAAGGAACATTTAGAGAGGAAAAGAATGAAGATGTAGGGACTGGGCGCGGTGGCTCATGCCTGTAACCCCAGCACTATAGGAGGCAAAGAAGGATGGATCACCTGAGGTCAGGAGTTTGAGACCAGCCTGGCCAACATGGTGAAACCCTGTCTCTAAAAAAAAAAAAAAAAAGAAGAAGAATGAAGATGTTTTAACTTGAACTGCACACATGAAGTTGCCACTGTTCCACCATTGCCAAATGTTGCAAACAGCAATTTAATATGGTTCCACCTAATAGAAGAAAGGAAAAGTGATGTCATAAAGACTCAGAGGAAAGGAGAAAGAGATGGGATCAAGCATGAATAGAGGCATTGTCCTTGAACAGAAAAAGAGGACACATCCTCAGAGACTAAAGGACACAAGATGTGGATAAGTAGAAGGGAATTTGGAGGGTGGTCACCACACCTCAGTGGCATCTGGATACTGTGGAACATAAAGTATGTAGTTATCTGCTGAGGGGAACAGCAAAAGGTTAGCAGTAGTACTCTTTTCCAAAATGCCGTTATAGGCTGGGTGCGGTGGCTCATGCAGGTAATCCCAGCACTTTGGGAGGCCAAGTCTGGCGGATCGCGTTAGGTCAGGAGTTCAAGACCAGCCTGGCCAATATGGTGAAACTCCATCTAAAAACAGAAAATAGAAATAAAAAAATAGAAATAGAAAAATAGAAAAAAATTAGCTGGGTGTGGTGGCTCACGCCTGTAATCTCAGCTACTAGGGAGGCTGAGGCAGGAGAATCTCTTGAACCTGGGAGGCAGAGGTTGCAGTAAGTCAAGATTTCGCCATTGCACTCCAGCCTGGGCGACAAAGCAAAACTGTCTCAAAAAAAAAAAAAAAAAAGGCCAGATGCAGTGGCTCACACCTGGAATCCCAGCACTTTGGGAGGCCAAGCCCAAGGCAGGCGGATCATCTGAGATCAGGAGTTCGAGACCAGCCTGCCCAACATGGTGGAACCCTGTCTCTACTAAAAATACAAAAATTCGTGGTGGCAGGTGCCTGTAATTCCAGCTACTCGGGAGGCTGAGGCAGGAGAATCACTTGAACCTGGGAGACGGAGGTTGCAGTGAGCCGTGGTCGCACCATTGCACTCCAGCCTGGACGACAGAACAAGACTCCATCTCAAAAAAAAATAAATAAATAACAAAATGCAGTTGTAAATTAAAGCCCAAATAAATATAATAGATAAAAAGCAAGAGCCGCTTTGAGTGAAGTGGGGTGAGGTGAGCCCTGACTTTCAAGCCTTGTCCTCGGAGCCATCAGCTTTCTGAAGCTTCTTCTATGAGTAGAGAAACAACAACAATAAAAAAGAAACTTCTTCTGGGAGAAAAGGGGTGCAGACTGGCAGAAGATTATTACTCCTTACTCACCACTAAGCAAACAGCCTTTGTAATGAGCATTCATGTCAAACAGCATCTATCGGTAGCATCTGCCCCTCAGTCTCCTGATTCTCGCTCCAGTATCTTGATCACTAACTTCATTCCCTCTTTGCTGCCAGAAAGACTGAAACTGTAATTTCCTCTCTTTGAGTAGTCATGAAGATGCCTGCCCTTAGCTTGCGCTGGCAAAGCTAGCATCTGTAGCCAGCACCTCCTTTCCTTTCTCCGCTTTTATCTTCCTGGAACCCAGTCATACAGAATAGACTTGTTGCTTGTTTGGGGTGAGGACAGAAGATTACACTATCATCTCAAACTAGTGGAAAATTCCACTTGAGCTTTCTATTAATATATACCAATCTGTTCCTATTGTTTTTTTTTCTTTTTTTTTAATTTTTTTTTTTTTTTTTAAAGATGGGGTTTCACCATGTTGGCCAGGCTGGTCTTGAACTCCTGACCTCAGGTAATCCACCCACCTAGGCCTCCCAAAGTGCTAGGATTACAGGTGTGAGCCACCACGCCCGGCCTGTTCCTATTGTTATACCCAATCTATTTACTGTGAAAAATCCAACAATTCAACAACAATTTCAAAGTCAGAGTGTTGTCATGGTGAGTCTTGAGTAGAGAGGAGGTGAAAGCTACTGGAGTTGAGGTCCAGGAGAGAGGCTGGCATGTTGGATAGATCATCCTCCAGGATGGTAGCAAGATTTGTGTTTAGAAAGGGAGACTGTGATGCCAAGGACCTGAATGGATGTAAGGGGGAGCACAAATAATAATGCTTACTTACACTCCTCTAAATATAAGTAATAATGGCTAGCATTTACTGAATGTCTGCCATATGTCAGGCAATGTCTTAAGTGCTTGGCAAGCCTTATTTCACCTTATCTTTTTTAATCCTCTCAGTAACCCTCTAAGTTACTGAGTCTTTCTTTGGAGACAGAGTCTCGGTATGTCAATCAGGCTGGAGTGCAGTGGCACAATCTTGGCTCACTGCAACCTCCGCCTCCTGGGATTAAGTGATTCTTGTGCCTCAGCCTCCTGAGTAGCTGAGATTACAGGTGCATGCCATCATGCCCAGCTACTTTTTTGTATTTTTAGTAGAGATGGAGTTTCACCATGTTGCCTAGGCTGGTCTTAAACTCTTGAGCTCAGGCAATCTGCCTGCCTCAGCCTCCCAAAGTACTAGGATTACAGGCTTGAGCTGCCACACCCAGCTGCTTAAGTATCCTTTTTATTTTTTATGTTTTGTTTTTTTGAGACAGAGTCTTGCTCTGTTGCCCAGGCTGGAGTGTAGTGGTTCGGTCTCGGCTCACTGCAAACTCCACCTCCCAGGTTTAAGTGATTCTCCTGCCTCAGCCTCCCGAGTAGCTGAGATTACAGACACCCACCACCATGCCCAGCTAATTTTTGAATTTTTAGTAGAGATGGGATTTCACCATCTTGGCCAGGCCAGTCTGAAACTCCTGACCTCAGGTGATCCTACCACCTCGGCCTCCCAAAGTGCTGGGATTACAGGTGTGAGCCATTGCACCCGGCCTGTTCTTTTTATTCTTATTTTGATTCAGAACCTACAGTGGTGCCTAGTATGTAGTAGATATGCAAGACGAGTCAGGTCACTCCTCCACCTAAAATCCTGCAGTGGTTTTTCACTTGGTGGAGGCAGACACGGGGTGCAGTGGGAGCCCAGAGCAGGAACCCAGATCAGAGCTGACTCCAGCAGGACTTCAGTGTTGAAAGACAAGGAAAATTCGCTAGGTGAAGCAGTAGGAGAAAAGGCATTCTAAGCCTACTCATCAGAATGTGCTAATGCATAGAAATAGAACTAAATAGCACGAGTAGGGCATGGCTGTTAATGCCTTATGGCTAGAGTGTAGCTGCTAGCTGGGCGTGGTGGCTCACGTCTGTAATCCGAGCACTTTGGGAGGCAGAGATGGGCGGATCACCTGAGGTAAGGAGTTCGAGACCAGCCTGACCAATATGGTGAAACCCGTCTTAGAAAGAAAAAGAAGAAGAAGAAAAAAATAGAGTGTAGCTGCTAACATTTACTGAATGTTTATTGTGTTCACACTGTGTTAATTAGGTTACATAGAAACAAAGACTCTTTCCTTGACCAAACCTGAGTCTGGGTCTTCTGAGTCCTCTTTCTGACTAAGCTCCAACCTTGGGCTCTGTCCTTGGCCCACTTAATCCAGTTTTAGCAGGAATACTGCTAAGCCAGTTTAGAAAAAACACTGCCCTCACTGTCTCATCAACCTTAATATCTGATCAGGTTTTTTTTTTTTTTTTTTTTTTAGGGATGGAGTCTCCTTATGTTGCCCAAGCTCATCTTGACCTCCTGGCTCAAAAAGATCCTCCTGACTTAGCCTTTCAAAGTACTGAGATTACAGGCATGAACCACTGTGCTGGCCTGCTCTCCATATCTTATCACTCTAGCCTGTCTTCAGAATCTAGGTAGAATCCTGAGTCTACCTAGCAAGATTTCCCCTAGCCTTAAAACAAAGAAAGAAAAATAAGATAAAATAAAGAGACCCAACTGGGCACAGTGGCTCACACCTGTAATCCCAGCACTTTGGGAGGTCAAAGCAGGTGGATCACCTGAGGTCAGGAGTTCAACATCAGCCTGACCAACATAGTGAAACCCTGTCTTTACTAAAAATAAAGAAATTAGCCAGGTGTGGTGGGGCACGCCTGTAATGCTAGCTACTCAGGAGGCTGAGGCAGACCCTGGGAGGTGGAGGTTGCAGTGAGCCAAGATTGAGCCATTGCACTCCAGCCTGGGCAACGAGCAAAACTCCATCTCAATAAATAAATAAATAAATAAATAAACACTTCACTTGAACAAGGATAAAACAAAAGAAGAAAAAAAATTCCCCTATCCTTGATGTCTCCTCTAGCAACTTTCCATTCACTGACTCCTATCCTGTTCCTTGGCTGTAAATTCTCATTTTTCCTTGTCATATTTGGAGTTGAACCCAATCTCTCTCCTCTATGGCAAAATCCCATTGCAGTGGTTCCTATATCTGTCACCATAGTCCTGAATAAAGTCTGCCTTGGCCTGGCATGGTGGCTTATACTTGTAATCCCAGCACTTTGGGAGACCAAGGCAGGTGGTTTGCTTGAGTCCAAGAGTTCAAGACTAGCCAGGGTGACATAGTGAAACCCCATCTCTACAAAAAATACAAAAATTAGCTGAGGATGGCGACTCATGCTTGTAGTCCTAACCAGTTGAGAGGGTGAGGTGGGAGGATTGCTTGTGCCTGGGAGGTTGAGGCTGTAGTGAGCCAAGATCATGCCATTGCACTGCAGCCTGGGCAACAGAGGGAGACACTGTCTTGAAGAAGAAGAAGAAGAGGAGGAAGAAGGAGAAGAGTAGGAGGAGGAGGAGGAGGAGGAAGGGGGAGGGGGAAGAGGAAAGAAAGAAAGAAGGACGGCCGGGCGTGGTGGCTCATGCCTGTAATCCAAGCACTTTGGGAGGCCAAGGCGGGCGAATCACCTGAGGTCGGGAGTTCAAGACCAGCCTGACCAACATGGTGAAACTCCGTCTTAAAAAAAAAATAAATAAAATAAAAATAAAAATAAAAAAAAAAAAGAAAGAAAGAAGGAAGGAAGGGAGAAAGAGAAAAAGAAAGAAAGAAAGAAAGAAAGTTCTAATTCCTAGACACTCCTGTGATTCACATTCAGTTTGGGTTATGCTTTGGGAAAATGTATGGCTTCCTCAACTTCTCCAGCTGATGATGATGCAGCCAGGTTTGAGAGCCACTTCTGGAGGCAACAGAACCATCAAGAGTTTGAAGTAGGGTAGTGAACTGATCAAAGTTGGGTTTTAGAAAATTCAGCCTGGTAGGGTAATATACAGAATGGATCAGAGAAAAGGGGTGGGAAGATGACTTAAGACACTATTGCAGTAACCCAGGAAATGAGGAGGGTTCCAGCAGAGGCACTGGTAGTGTTAATGGACTGTAAAGGAATGCTTTCAAGAGTTGTGAAGAGGGGCTATTTGTGGGAGGAAGCGAAGGAAGGTGGGGGACAAGTGAAACAGCAGACTTCCCATCTAGGCCAGGCCCCTTTAAAGACCCTTCCCAGAAGCTTTATCATATTTGCACTTTCCTTCTGCAAGGAAGAATGGAAAGTGTATTCTTTTTTTAATTGATCAATTGTTCTAATATTTTTTTCCTGTTCTTAACAAACTGATACATAGTAGCCATGCACATTTGTAAACACTTGTGATCCCAGCACTTTGGGAGTCTAGGTGGGTGGATTACCCGAGTCCAGGAGTCTGAAACCAGCCTAGGCAACATAGTAAAACCCCATCTCTACAAAAAAAAATACAAAAATTATTTGGGTGCAGTTGTATGTGCCTGTAATCCCAGCTACTAGGGAGGCTGAGGGGAGGTCGAGGCTGCAGTGAGTGGTGATCACGTCACTGGACTCCAGCCTGGGTGATGGAGACCATCTCAAAAAAAAAAAAAAAGGTACATAGTAGTTGTACTTATTTATGGGGTGCATGTGATATTTTGATACCTGGTATTTAGGGCATCCATCACCTCAAATATTTATCATTTATTTGTATTAGAAACATTTCAAGTCTTCCCTTCTAACCATTCTGAAATAACACAATAAATTATTGTTAACTATAGTTACCCTACTGGCTGTGCTTCAAACACCAGAAGTTGTAAACCAAAGAGTATCTGTGACAAGTCTTAACTTAGAAAGTTTATTCTGCCAAGATTAAGAACTTGCTGTACACAGCTTACAATAACAAAGACCTGGAACCAACCCAAATGCCCATCGATGATAGACTGGACAGGGAAAATGTGGCACATATACACCATGGAATATTATGCAGCCATCAAAAACGATGAGTTCGTGTCCTTTGTAGGGACATGGATGAACCTGGAAACCATCATTCTCAGCAAACTGACACAAGAACAGAAAATCAAACACCGCATGTTCTCACTCATAGGCGGGTGTTGAAAAATGAGAACACATGGACACAGGGAGGGGAGCATCACACACTGGGGTCTGTAGTGGGGGAAACAGGGGTGGGACAGCGGAGGGTAGGGAGTTGGGGAGAGATAGCATGGGGAGAAATGCCACATATAGCTGATGGGGGAGGAAGGCAGCAAATCGCACTGCCATGTGTGTACCTATGCTACAATCTTGCATGTACTTCACATGTACCCCAAAACCTAAAATGCAAAAAAAAAATATATATATATATATATATATAAAAGAACTTGCTGTAAATATCTTACCACTAAGTGCAGAGTAGTTAAAAAAAAAAAAAAAGAAAAGAAAAGAAAAAAACTCGCTGTGACACAGCCTCAGGATGACATGTGCCCAAGGTGGCTGGGGCACAGCCTGGTTTTGTACATTTTAGGGGAGACACGAGACATCAGTCAATATATGTAAGATGTGCATTGGTTCCTTCCGGAAACTTGGGACAACTTGAAGTTGGGGGAGGGAGCTTCCAGGTCACAAATAGGTAAGAGACAAAGGTTGCATTCTTTTGAGTTTCTGATTAGCCTTTCACTGAATACACAATTCACCAGAATACTCACTTACCCTTTAGTCTGGCTTAGTAAAGCAATAGGGCAAAGGAAGCAATCAGATATGCATTTGTCTCACCTGAGCAGAAGAATAACTTTGAGTTCTGTTTGTCCTTTGTACACAAGAAATTACCTTGTGGGCAAATTATGAAGGAAGTAAGTAGCTTTTTTTTTTTTTTTTTTGAGACAGTGTCTTACTTGCCAGGCTGGAGTGTAGTGGCGCGATCTTGGCTCACTGCAATCTCTGCCTCCGGGGTTTAAGCGATTCTCTGTCTCAGCCTCTGGAGTAGCTGGGATTACAGGCATCCGCCACCACACCCGACTAAATTTTGTATTTTTAGTAGAGACAGGGTTTCACCCTGTTGGCCAGGATGATTTCAATCTCTTCACCTGGTGATCCATGCGCCTCAGCCTCCCAAAGTGCTGGAATTACAGGCGTGAGCCACCGTGCCCGGCTTTTTTTTTTCTTTTAATCTTTGTAGCTTTCTTATTTAGGGAGAATGGAAGGCAGGTTTGCCCTGTGCAATTTTCAGCTTGACTTTTCCCTTTGGCTTAGTGATTTTGGGGTCCGTAGATTTATTTTCCTTTTACAAACGTATTACTTCTATCTAACTATGTTTTGTACCCATTAACCAACCTCTCTCTTCATCTCTCCCCCTGCTCCCACCCTTCTCAGCCTCTGGTAACTATCATTCTACTCTCTACCTCAGTGAGATCAACTTTTTTTTTTTTTGAGACAGATTCTCATTCTTGTCACCCAGGCTGGAGTGCAGTGGTGTGATCTCGGCCCACTGCAACCTCCACCTCCCGGGTTCAAGCCACTCTCCTGCCTCAGCCTCCCAAGTAGCTGGGATTACAGGCGCCCACCACCAGGCCTGGCTAATTTTTGTATTTTTAGTAGAGACGGGATTTCACCATGTTGGCCAGGCTGATCAAGAAACTCGTGTCTTCAGGTGATCCGCCTGCCTGGGCCTCCCAAAGTGCTGAGATTACAGGCATGAACCACCGCGCTTGGCCAAGATAAACTGTTTTAGCTCCCACATAGGAGTGAGAACATGCAACATGTGTCTTTGTGTGCCTAGCCTATTTCACTTGACATAGTGACCTCCAGTTTTATCCATGTTGCTGCACATAACAGGTTTTCTTTTTTTCTTTTTTTTTTGAGATGGAGTCTCACTCTGCTGCCCAGGCTGAAGTGCAGTGCCATGATCTCGGTTCACTGCAACCTCTGACTCCCGAGTTCAAGCTATTCTCCTGCCTCAGCGCCCTCAAGTAGCTTGGACTACAGGCGTCCGCCACTATGCCTGGGTAATTCTTTTGTATTTATAGTAGAGATGGGATTTCACCATGTTGGCCAGGCTGGTCTCGAACTCCTGACCTCAGGGTGATCTGCCTGCCTGGACCTCCTAAAGTGCTGAGATTACAGGAGTGATCCACCACACCCAGCCAACACTTGATTTCATTCTTATTTATGGCAAAATAGTATTCCACTGTGTATATATACCACATTTTCTTGATTCATTTGTCTGTTGATAGACACTTAGGTTGAGCCCCGATCTTTAGTATTGCAAATAGTGCTGTAATGAACATGGTGGTGCCTATAGCCCTTTGATATATTGATTTCTTTTCCCTTGGATAAATACCAAATAGTGGGATTACTGGATCATATGGTACCTCTATTTTTAGTTTTTTTGAGCAACCTTCATACTGCTTTCCATAATGACTGTACTAATTTACATTCCCATCAACAGTGTATAAGAGTTTCCTTTTCTCCACATCCTCACTAGTGTAATCCCCCTGACAAGTTCTTCCCACCCACTACACAGACAAAATCAATCCACCGAGACCATGGCATTGCAGTAGAGAGTTTAATTGGCATAAGGCTGTGAGGCTGGCCCACCTGGGAGAACTGGGGTTGACGCTCAAATCAGTCTCCTCGAAGGCTCAGATGTTAGGTTTGTTTTTTTTCTTTTAAAGACGGGGTTTCACCCACGTTGGTCAGGCTGGTCTTGAACTCCCAACCTCAGGTGATCCACCCGCCTTGGCCTCCCAAAGTTCTTGGATTACAGGCGTGAGCCACCACACCCGGCCGAGATGTTAGTTTTTTTATGGACAGTTTGGTGGGCAGGAGGCTATTGAATGGGTGCTGCTGGTTGGTTAGGAAAGAAATCACAGGGGTGTGGAAAATGGTCCTCATGCACTCAGTCTGCCTCTGGGTGGGGCCACAGGATGGGTTGGGTCATGAGTCACAAGTCTGGGTGGGATCAGTCTGAAAAATATCTCAAAACACCAATTTTAGGTTTTACAGTAGTGATGTCATCTATAGGAGAAATTGAGAAAGTCACAAATCTTGTGACCTCTGGCCACATGACTCCTGAGCAATAAAGGATTATAGAAACTATGTCCACATTTTAGTAGAGTTCAGGTTCCTCCCATAATCCTATTCTTGTGGCCTTTCATTAGTCTTACAAAGGCCGTTTTTGATTTCTGAGCAAGGAGGGCATTAGTTTTAGGGAAGGGCTATTATCATCTTTGCTTTCAAGTTAAACTGTAGACTAAATTCCTACCAAAGTTAGCTTGGCCTATGCCCAGGATTGAGCAAGGATGGCTTAGAGATCAGAAGCAAAATGGAGTCAACTATGTCGTATTTCTCTGTTGTCATTTTGCAAAGGTGGTTTCACCAGCGTCTGTTATTTTTTTTGCCTTTTTGAAACTGTATTATTTTGTCTGGGCACATTGCCACGAAGACTACATCAGAGTTCTGTTAGGAAGAAAGGGAGAATGGGGCCTGGCGCAGTGGTTCTCACCTGTCATCCCAGCACTTTAGGAGGCCAAGGTGGGAGGATAGCTCGAGCCCTGAATTTTGAAGTTTGAGATCAGCCTGGGCAACCTGAGAGAGATCTTGTCTCTAATGAAAAAAACAAGACAAAACAAAAAAAGGAGGCAGGTATGGTGGTACACACCTGTAGTCTTAGCTACTTGGGAGGCTGACGCTGAGGTGGGAGAATCTCCTGAGCCCAGAATGAGGCTACAGTGAGCCCTCCAGCTTGAGCAACAGACCAAGACCCTGTCTCAAAAAAGAAAAAAAAAAAGCCTGGGTGCAATGGCTCACGCCTGTAATCCCAGCACTTTGGGAGGCTGAGGCTGGGCGGATCACCTGAGGTCGGGACTTCGAGACCAGCCTGGCCAACATGGAGAAACCCTGTCTCTACTAAAAGTCCAAAATTAGCCAGGCGTGGTGGCACATGTCTGTAATCCCAGCTACTTGGGAGGCTGAGGCAGGAGAATCGCTTGAAACTGGGAGGTGGAGGTTGCAGTGAGCCAAGATCATGCCATTGCACTCCAGCCTGGGCAACAAGAGTGAAATTCCATCTCAAAAAAAAAAAAAAAAAAAGAAAGGAAAAGACAAGAAGAATGGATTTTAGATAGGTAACCATGTGTCTTTGCCACAATATTCATGGATTGGTGAACTCAATGTCATGAATATATTCTCCCCAGTGAATCTAAATATAGATCCTATAGCAATTCCAATAGAAATCCCAACAGATATTTTAATGGAATTTGACAAACTAATTCTAAAATTCAAATGGAGAACAAATACCCAAGAATAACCAAGACAATTTGGAAGAGGAGGAACAAGGCAGGGAGACTGGCTAAATAGCAAGATTATTATAAAGGCTACAGAGATTTAGACAATGTCACAGGACCTATACATAGGCAAATAGGCCAATGAGATAGAAAGGAATGCCTGACATAGACCCACTTGATATCTGACCAAGGTGGCATTACAAACTAGTGAAAATAATGAGCCAGTCTGGAAAAATGGTGCTGTCTAACAGTTATTCACTTGGAAATATATATATATATATATTTTAAGACGGGGGTTTCACCATGTTGGTCAGGCTGGTCTTGAACTCCCGACCTCAGGTGATCCGCCCGCCTTGGCCTCCAAAGTGCTTGGGATTACAGGTGTGAGCCACCACGCCCGGCCACATATATATATATATATATATATATATATATATATATATATTTTGACATGGAGTCTTGCTCTGTCTCTCAGGCTGGAGTGCAGTGGCTCAGTCTCGGCTCACTACAACCTCCGCCTTCTGGGCTCAAGCAGTTCTCCTGCCTCAGCCTCCCAAGTAGCTGTGATTATAGGCATGTGCCACCACGCCTGGCTAATTTTTGTATTTTTAGTAGAGACAGGGTTTCTCCATATGGGTCAGGCTCATCTCGAACTCCCTACCTCAGGTGATCTGCCTGCCTCAGCCTGCCAAAGTGCTGGGATTACAGGCATGAGCCACCACACCTGGCTAGAAAATATATTTTTCTATATATATATAGAATATATATTATATTCTATAAATATATATTTACCTATATGTAGAAAATATATTACATTCTATAAGTATATACTTCTATGTATAGAATACATATTATATTCTGTAAATATATATTTCTATATATATATTTTTCTATATATGTATTGATCAGGCTGATCTTGAACTCCTGACATCGTGATCTGCCAATCTGGGCCTCCCATAGTGCTGGGATTACAGGCGTGAGCCACCGCGCCCAGCCTTCTTTCTTCTTCTTTTTTTTTTTTTTTGACAGGGTCTCAGTCTGTTATCCAGGCTGGAGGCTATGCTATGGCAAAATCTTGGCTTATTGCAGTCTTGAAGTCCTGGGTTCCAGTGATCCTTTTGCCTCAGCTTCTAGGACAGATGCATGCTACCACACCCAGCTAGTTTTTTGAGACAATATCTTGCTATGTTGCCCAGACTGGTCGTGAACTCCTGGCCTCAAGTGATCCTTCCACCTTGACCTCCCAAAGTGCTGGGATTACAGGTGTGAGCCACACTGCATCTGGCTGACTTTCCTAATTTTGATGACTTTCACATTTTGGAAGAGTACTAATTTGTAAAATGTACCTCGGTGGGGACTTGTCTCATATATTTTCCCTGCCTAGACTAGGACTGTATGTTTTGTGGAGAAAGACCACAGAAGTAAAGTGTCATTTTCATCATTCTATATCAAGGATACATGTTATCAGCATGATTTACCATTGATGTTAACCTTGATCCCCTGGCCACAGTAATGCTTTTCAAGTTTTCAAGTTTCTTCAATGTAAACTTATGTTTTTGTCTTTTTTTTTTTTTTTTTTTGAGAAGAATTCGCGCTCCGTCTCCCAGGCTGGAGTGCAGTGGCGGGATCTCGGCTCACTGCAACCTTCGCCTCCCAGGTTCAAGCAATTCTCCTGCCTCAGGCTGCCAAGTAGTTGGGACTACAGGCGCAAGCCACCACACCCAGCTTGTCATTGTATTTTTTAGTAGAGATGGAGTTTCACCATGTTGGCCAGGCTGGTTTTGAACTGCTGACCTCAGGCAATCTGCCCGCCTCTGCCTCAGAAAGTGCTGAGATTAACGGGGTGAGCTACCTCATGGCACTATCTTTGTTTTTTTGTTTGTTTGTTTTTTTGAGACAAAGTTTCGCCTTGTTGCCCAGGCTAGAGTGCAATGGCGCGATCTTGGCTCACTGCAACCTCCTCCTCCTGAGTTCAAGCGACTCTCCTGCCTCAGCCTACTGAGTAGCTGGGATTACAGGCACCTGCCACCATGCCTGTCTAATTTTTGTATTTTTAGTAGAGATGGGGTTTCACCATGTTGGCCAGGCTGGTCTCAAACTCTTGACCTCGGGTGATCGGGTGATCCCCTCGCCTTGGCCTCCCAAAGCACTGGAATTACAGGTGTGAGCCACCGTGCCTGACTGCCAGCTAACTTTTTTTTTTTTTTTTTTTTTTTTGAGGCAGAGTTTTGCTCTTGTTGCCAAGGCTGAAGTGAAATGGTGCGATCTCGGCTCACGGCAGGCAACCTCCACCTCCCAGGTTCAAGTGATTCTCCTGCCTCAGCCTCCCAAGTAGCTGGGATAACAGACATGTGCTACCACCTCCAGCTAATTTTGTATTTTTAGTAGAGATGGGGTTTCTTTGTGTTGGTCAGGTGGGTCTCGAACTCCCAACCTCAGGTGATCCACCCGCTCGGCCTCCCAAAGTGCTGGGATTACAGGTGTGAGCCACTGTGCCAGGGCCAATTTTTGTATTTTTGTATTTTTTTTTTTTTTATAAAGACGGGGTTTCACCATGTTGGCCAGGGTGGTTTCGAACTTCTGACCTTAGGTGATCCGCCCACCTTGGCCTCCCAAAGTGCTGGGATTACAGGTGTGAACCACCGTGCCCGGGCCAATTTTTGTATTTTTTTTAGTAGAGAAGGGGTTTCATCATGTTGGCCAGGCTGGTCTTGAACTCCTGATTTCAGGTGATCCTCCTGCCTCAGCCTCCCAAAGTGTTGGGATTATAGGCATGAGGCATCGTGCCCGGCCCAATATACTTTTAATTTTTATTATATTGTTCTTCCTAGAGTATAAGTTCCATTTTCTCAATAAATCCTTCTGATTTTCTTTCTTTTTTTTTCTTTAAGCCTCCCGAGTAGCTGGGATTACAGGCACACACCACCACACCCGGCTAATTTTTTAGATTTTTGGTAGAGTCGGGGTTTCACCACATTGACCAGGCTGGTCTTGAACTCCTGACCTCAAGTGATCCACCCACCTGGCCTCCCAAAGTGCTAGGATTACAGGTGTGAGCCACAGCGCCTGGCCTCCAGGTTTTCTTTAGAAATTCCTGAGCAAAGATCTGTTCTGTGTGAAGAGCTCTTAACTGGTGGATGCGCCTAACTCAGTTACAGCCAGGCTTCTGCCCAGAGAGAGCAGACTGAGTCAACAATCCTGCTTCAGGATGGTGTCTGAACAAGGCTTACTCCTGTTTGGGTATGCCACCTGTTACTAGACATTAGGAAAAATTAAGACTAACATTCAAAAAGTCAATCACCCACAGGAAGCCTGTGGACTACTTTAAAAATACTTTATTGGAAGCCTAAAAAAATGTATGCCAACAATAAAAAATAATATGCACTTGGGAAATAAAACATGCAGCTTGGTGAACTAGCAAAGTGAAAGAGGCTATTGTAGGAGGGAAAAATGTCTTTCAAAAAGTGGAAATATAGTTTTTAATGGAGAGAACAGGGAAGTCTGGAAAACATGGCAGCTCAGAAACGAAGCAGAGAATGACATGGGCTAAAAATGAATGATGAGTTCTTTGCCAGGGACTCTAAAGCTCATCTCTGAAATATATCCAAGAGAAAGCCAGCTAGAGAATCAGTGGGATTACAAGGATTAAAAAGAGATTTGACGTGTGGCAGGAGCCTGGGAGGTGGAGGTTTCAGGTTGCCGTGGCTTAAATGAAAGGACTTTGGCACAGCTTGGTGAGGCCCTGGAGAGGTGACTGAGTAAAATAAGTTTTAGCTTTTCTCTCTCTAAAGCTCCTCTTTCCTCCTCCTATTTCATTCTCTCGCTGGCCTTTTCCTGATTCAGCTTTGCTTTGCTCTTCTTTGTCTTGAATGTTCTTTTTCTGTTTTCTTTGACCTTATCTTGGTCATTTCCAAATTTCCATGCCTAGGGAGACTGCGCGACTTGGGTTTAGTCTGTAGGCAGACAAGTTCTCACCTAAAATCTGTACTAAGATATTTTTGGGGCCAGGCGCGGTGGCTCACGCCTGTAATCCCAGCACTTTGGTGGCTGAGGTGGGTGGATCACCTGAGGTCAGGAGTTTGAGTCCAACCTGGCCAACATGGGGAAACCCCGTCTCTACTAAAAATACAAAAAATTAGCTGGTGGTAGTGGCACACACCTGTAGTCCCAGCTACCAGGGAGGCTGAGGCAGGAGAATCGCTTGAACCTGGGAATCGGAGGTTGCAGTGAGCCAAGATTGCGCCATTGCACTCCAGCCTGGGCGACAAGAGCGAACCTCCGTCTCAAAAAAAAAATCGGTACTATGATATTTCTGCACATAAGTAGCTCAGAACAGGAATAGGTGAAGGGCAAATCGTGGCACCAAGATCCTTTGTTGTTTCCTCTGGTGCTGGAGAAGATAGACAACTTGGCCACCCTTCCCCTGGTAGGGTTTGGCTAGGGGAGGCTGACACCTGGTGGTCACATTTGGGAGGTGCAGCGAGTTCATAATAGCCCCATGCCTTTACCATTTACTGACCATATATTCAGCTATTTGCTGTACATTAATGCTGTCATTTAAAACTCACAACAATGTTACCCTGTGAAATGGGTATCATTACCTCTACTTGACATTTGGATGGTTTATGTTAAACAGTTAAGAGCTAATTTGAGCAACGGGAATATGTCTTTTCTTTCTCCTTTGTTCTCAGCTTCTGGGACAGTACCTAGCATATAGTCGGCTCTCAGGAAATATTTGATGAACTGTTGTCTTATTGATCAACATCATGGAACTTTCATTCAATGTCATCCCTTTGTAATAGAGTTGATTTGAATACACTGTCACTAGATAAGTCTAGACTGTCTGCTGCAACTCTTGCTTAAACACCCTTCCCAGACACTTCCCCATGTAAAAAATACTTGGAGACCCAGCCAGCTGTTGGAAAAATATTCGAATCTGAATTTTTTTTTAGAACTCACATCATCCTAGACTCTCTATCCTGGACACCTGGAGGCTGAGTCTCTGGTCAAATGCAGTGCTTTTATATTGAGAAACCACCAGGAAACCAGAAGGTGAAGTCAGAGGAGGCTGTTCAAATGCTGCCATTTAGACTCCCCCACCTGGACACTAAGTGCCCAAGATGGTTGTTTATTGATAAGAACACTGAAGTCACCCAGGTTGATGGCCAACTTAGTAGAGACGAAAGCTGTGATACAGGTGGCAACATATCTAGTGAGAGGCTGGCCAGTAGGCTGTTAGATGACTGCAATGAAAAAGACAAACTGAGCCAGGCGTGGTGGCTCATGCCTGTAATCCCAGCACTTTGGGAGGCCGAGGCGGGCGGATCATGAGGTCAAGAGATCGAGACCATACTGGCCAATATGGTGAAACCTGGTCTCTACTAAAAATACAAAAATTAGCTGGGCTTGGTGGTGTGTGCCTATAGTCCCAGCTACTCGGGAGGCTGAGGCAGGAGAATTGCTTGAACCTGGAAGGCGGAGGTTGCAGTGAGCTGAGATGGCACCACTGCACTCCAGCCTGGCGCCTGGCGACAGAGCGAGACTCTGTCTCAAGAAAAAAAAAAAAAGGCAAACTGAGTGGCATGAACTTCAAAAGACACAATGTAGCTAGAGTTACAGCTTGGAAATAGTGACCCTATCTCTGGGTCTTTTTTTTTTTTTTTTTTTTGAGACAGAGGCTCGCTCTCTTGCCCAGACTAGAGTGCAGTGGCATGATCTTGGTTCACTGCAGCATCCACCTCCCAGGTTCAAGGGATTCTCCTGCCTCAGCCTCCTGAGTAGCTGTGACTACAGGCATGAGCCACCATGCCCGGCTAATTTTTATACTTTTAGTGGACATGGGGTTTTGACTCGTTGGCTAGGCTGGTCTTGAACTGTGTTAGCCAGGATGGTCTCAATCTCCTGACGTCGTGATCCACCCGCCTCAGCCTCCCGAAGTGCTGGGATTACAGGTGTGAGCCACCGCACCTGGCCCGAGTTTGTCTGTCTTTGAATAGAGAATTCCCTAGGGTGCAGTGGAAAAATCTGAGAGGGAGAGGTGCATTGTGGATTTGTGTTGAAGAAGAAACAGAGCAGTGTGGAGATGAAAGGAAGGGAAAGGATAGATGATCCGAGGGCTTCTCTTGGCCGGTGACCAAATGTGATAGAATATAAAGAAGAGTCATATACTTTCCTCAAAGCTGAGGCAAGGGCAGCTATGGTGGGGGATGGGATGTTTGGAGCTATTATTAGCAGGGAGGGGTCTGGAGTGATCAGGATAGGAATGGTGCTTGCAAAGATAAAATCAAAGCCATCTCCTGTAATTCCAGCACCTGAGGTGAATCACCTGAGGTCAGGAATTTGAGACCAGCCTGGCCAACATGGCAAATACCCGTCTCTACTAAAAACACAAAAATTAGCTGGGCATGGTGGCGGGTGCCTGTAATCTCAGCTACTTGGGAGACTGAGGCAGGAGAATCGCTTGAACCATCACACCACTGCACTCCAGCCTGGGCAAGAGCAAGACTCAGTCTCATAAATAAATAAATATCAAAGCCATCTGAGTGATTAACCTTGGAAGGTAGAAAAGATAGGGCTCAGAAGGTGAGGAGTACCTTTAAAAGGCTAAAGAGTAAAGAAAATTAAAAAAAAAAAGGCTGAAGAGTGAAAGTCTTTACATATTAGCTGACCTTATATGAGAAATAAGGGTATTTTTCAGAAAGAAGTAAGCTCTCCCACAAGGAGGAATTATACTTTTTTCCCCCCCCATTCAGTTGAATTTAAGATTCAAAAATGCTGGCCGGGTGCTGTGGCTCATGCCTGTGATCCCAGCACTTTGGGAGGCTGAGGCGGGAGGATCAGTTGAGCTCAGGATTTTGAGGCCAGCCTGGGCAATATAGTGAGTCCCATCTCAATTAAAAATAAATAAATAGTTGGCCCGGTGCGGTGGCTCATGCCTGTAATCCCAGCACTTTGGGAGGCCGAGGCGGGTGGATCACCTGAGGTTAGGAATTTGAGACCAGCCTGGCCAACACGGCGAAACCCTGTCTCTACTAAAAATGCAAGAATTAGCTGAGCGTGGTGGCAAGACCCTGTAAGCCCAGCTACTTAGGAGGCTGAGGCAAGAGAATCGCTTGAACCTGGGAGGCAGAGGTTGCAGTGAGCCAAGATCATGCCATTGCACTCCAGCCAGGGCAACAAGAGTGAAATTCCATCACAAACAAACAAACAACAGGTCTATGCTTCTTGAGACCATGGACTCACATGCCTGTCTCTCCGATGCCTCTCTATCTCTGTCTGTTTGATATATTTTCACAATTAGGGCAAAGGAAGTGAAGCAGAAATTTTCCGGAGAAATTTTGAGATGGATAAGAGAGGAATTGGGGAAGCTTATGTTGCATGGGCTCAGTTCTTTCCCATATTAAGGAAGGCATGATCATTGGCTGAAGGTGAAGCGGTAATTCATGCTTCTTAGGGTTGTTAGCATTCAATGAGATAGGGATATGACACATTTAGTATAGTGTGTGGCTCAATATATAGGAGTTTTGAAAACCTATTGGTAGGCCAGGTGCTGTGGCTTATGCCTGTAATCCCAGGACTTTGGGAGGCTGAGGCAGGCGGATCACCTGAGGTCAGGAGTTCCAGACCAACCTGACCAACATGGAGAAACCCTGTCTCTACTAAAAATACAAAACTAGCTGGACGTGGTGGCGCATGCCTGTAACCCCAGCTACTTGGGAGGCTGAGGCAGGAGAATGGCTTGAACTCGGGAGGAGGAGGTTTCAGTGAGCCGAGATGGTGCCATTGCACTCCAGCCTGGGCAACAAGAGCAAAACTCCGTCTCAAAAAAAAAAAAAAAAAAAAAAAAAGCGGCCGAAGCAGGCGGGGAGCGGTGGCTCACGCCTATAATCCCAGCACTTTGGGAGGCTGAGGTGGGCGGATCACGAGGTCAAGAGATCGAGACCATCCTGGTCAACATGGTGAAACCCCGTCTCTACTAAAAATACAAAAATTAGCTGGGCATGGTGGCGCACACCTGTAGTTACAGCTACTCGGGAGGCTGAGGCAGGAGAATTACTTGAACCCAGGAGGCGGAGGTTGCGGTGAGCCGAGATCGCGCCATTGCACTCCAGCCAGGGTAACAAGAGCGAAACTCCGTCTCAAAAAAAAAAAAAAAAAAAAAAAAAAAAAAAGCTCCCAGTGGGGTCAGGTGTGGTGGCTTACCCCTGTAATCCCAGCACTTTGGGAGGCCGAGGTGGGTGGATCATAAGGTCAGGAGTTCAACATGGTGAAACCCCGTCTCTATTAAAAATACAAGAAAAAAAAAGTAGCTGGGCTTGGTGACTGCATCTGTAATCCCAGCTACTTAGGAAGGTGAGGCAGACCAATCGCATCACCTTGAACCCAGGAGGTGGAGGTTGCAGTGAGCCGAGATTGCACCACTGCACTTCAGCCTGGGCCACAGAGCAACACTTCGTCAAAAAAAAAAAAAAAAAAGCTCGCAGTAGAGAAGTCAAAGTCCTAACTTAGCATGGAAGTAGTCAAGGCAACCGACAAGGGTTGGGCAAGGTTCAGTAACTGGAAAACGGTGGGGTGGAGTAGATGGTGTGACATGAGGCAGTACTTAGCAAGGGATGAGTGAACAAATAGGAACTGAGATCTGAGCAAAGAGTAACCAGAAAGCCACAAAAGTTCAAGAACACATTCAAGTTCCAATCATGCATATAACCCTATGTCGTGGGTTTTAAGTGATACATGGATCCTGGCAAACCATTGCTAGCCAGAAGGCTGCCTTAGACCCGAAAGCTACATCCTTTCCAGAGTTGGATGTTAAGGCCTATCCATTGAGAACTTGGCTTTGGAATCCAGGCAGTATGATCAGAATTTCTTTTTCCTTTTCTTTTTCTCTCTCTCTTTTTTTTTTTTTGAGATGGAGTCTCGCTCTGTTGTCAAGCTGGAGTGCAGTGGCGTGATCTTGGCTCACTGCAACCTCCGCTTTCCGGGTTCAAGTGATTCTCCTGCCTCAGCCTCCTGAATAGCCAAGATTACAGGCACGAGGCACCACACCTGGCTAATTTCTTTCCCTTCCTCCCTCCCTCCTTCCCCTTTCCTTCCTTCCTTCCTTCCTTCCTTTTGAGATGGAGTCTCACTGTTTTGCCCAGGCTGGAGTGCAGTGTCATGATCTTGGCTCACTGCAACCTCCGTCTCCCGGGTTCAAGCAATTCTCCTGCCTCAGCCTCCAAGTAGCTGGGACTACAGGCACATGTCACCATGCCCAGCTAATTTTTCTTGTATTTTTAGTAGAGATGGGATTTCACTGTTAGCCAGGATTTTCTTGATCTCCTGACCTTGTGATCCACCCGCCTTGCCTTCCCAAAGTGCTGGGATTGCAGGCGTGAGCCACCACGCCCAGCCTTTTATTTTATTTTATTTTATTTTGAAATGAAGTCTTGCTCTGTCACCCAGGCTAGAGTGCAATGGCATGATCTCGGCTCACCGCACCCTCTGCCTTCCGGGTTCAAGCAATTCTCCTGACTCAGCCTCCTGAGTAGCTGGGGATTACAGGTGTGTGCCACCACGCCTGGCTAATTTTTGTATTTTTAGTAGAGATGAGGTTTCTCCATGTTAGTCAGGCTGGTCTCAAACTCCCTACCTCAGGTGATCCGCCCACCTTGGCCTCCCAAAGTGCTGGGATTACCTGCCTGAGCCACTGTGCCTGGCCCTTATTTAAAAAAAATATATTTTTATTTATTTATTTTTTTAGATGGAGTTTCACTCCTGTTGCCTAGGCTGGAGTAAAAAGTGATCTCGGCTCACTGTAACCTCTGCCTCCTGGGTTCAAGCAATTCTCCTGCCTCAGCCTCTGGAGTAGTTGGGATTACAGTTGCCTGCTACCACGCCCAGCTAATTTTTGTATTTTTAGTAGAGACAGGGTTTCACCCTGTTGGTCAGGCTGGTCTCAAAATCCTGACCTCAGGTGATTCACCTGACTTGGCCTCAAAGTTCTGGGATTACAGGCATGAGCCACCGGAGTTGGGCCAATTTCCTCTTCTTAGAGGACACCAGTCACATGGAATTAGGGCCTACTCTAATCTTGTATGACCTCCTTTTCACTTGATTGCATTTGCAAAGACCTGTCCACAGGTTCTGGGTGGACATGAATTTTGGGGGCACTCTTCAATCCCCTTGTTAGGGAAAACTCCACCATGTTTGATTCTTCGGAAAAAACTCTCAAACGGGTTTTTCCTCTGCACTCACACCAACACAGCAACAATCAATGCAGAAGCCTTCTGTGACCAGGCGGCACGGTGCTCATGCCTGTAATCCCAGCACTTTGGGAGGCGGATGTGGGCGGATCACAAGGTCAGGAGATCAAGACCATCCTAACACGGTGAAACCCCATCTCTAATAAAAATACAAAAAATTAGCCAGGTGTGGTGGCGCACACCCATAGTCCCAGCTAATCAGGAGGCTGAGGCAGGAGAATTGCTTGAACCTGGAAGGTGGAGGTTGCAGTGAGCTGAGATCGCACCATTGCATTCCATCCTGGGCGACACAGCGAGACTTGCCTCAAAACAAACAAAACAAAACAAAAAAGACTTTTGTGACCAAATGTAGGGGATTTCTCCTCACCAACACACAAACAAGCAGCGGACACTAACTGGGTATCCTCTAATTCAATTCTAACATGATCTACCTTGAGACAGCATCAGGTCCCATATGTTGAGGGCTCAGTCCCAAGCCTACCCCGCCGGATGGCAGTCGCTAGTCAGGCCTGCAAACTTCTGACCAAACGGCTTAAGTTGGGGTTTCCATGACCGCTTCTTTGGGTTTGATTAATTTGCTAGAGTAGCTCAGCAGAACCCAGAGAAACATTTCCATTTACTGCTTTATTACAAAGGGTACGGATGGGATACACAGGGCAAGGTGTAGGGGAAGGAGTTCAGAGCTTCTGTCCCCTCCTTGGGCACACCCTACTCCAGGAAATTCCATGTATTCAGTCATCCAGAAACTCCCTGAACCCTGTCCTCTTGGGTTTTTATGGAGTTTTCATTACATAGGCATGATTGATTAAACCATTGGCCATTGGTGCTCAACTTGACCTTCAGCCACTCACCGCTCCCTGGAGGTTGGCCTTTGTCTTATCCTAAAGCTTGTCAATCATTCAGCACACAAAAACACATCACTTTGGAGAGTGCAAGGATTTTAGCAGGTTGTATGCCAGCAAATGGAGAGGAAGAGCAAAAATATATATTTCACGGTATCATTCCAGTACACATGGGAACCAGGACAGTAAGTATACTCTGAGTTTCTGAAACTACCGTGGGGGAATGACAGGCAGTGACTGGTAGGAGAAACTAAAGAAGAAAGGCAAAGAGTTAGCTGGGCGCAATGGCTCACGCCTATAATCCCAGCACTTTGGGAGGCCGAAGCGGGCAGATCACCTGAAGTTGGGAATTCAAGACCAGCCTGACCAACATGGAGAAACCCCGTCTCTACTAAAAAATACAAAATTAGCCAGGCATGGTGGCGCATGCCTGTAATCCCAGCTACTCAGTGGGAAGCTGAGGCAGGAGAATCACTTGAATTTGGGAGGCGGAGGTTGCAGTGAGCTGAGATTGCACCATTGCACTCCAGCCTGGGTAACGAGAGCGAAACTCCGTCTCAAAAAAAAAAAAAAAAAAGAAAAAGAAAGGCAAAGAGTTAATGATAGCAGAGAAAGGGGCTGTCCTTTTTACTTGTTTGCTATCCAGGTTTTTATTAATTAATTTATTTTTTTGAGACAGAGTCTCACTCTGTCGCCCAGGCTGCAGTGCAGTGGCAGAGATCTCAGCTCACTGCAACCTTCGCCTCAAGGGTTCAAGTGATTCTCCTGCCTTAGCCTCCCAAGTAGCTGGGACTACAGGCGTGCATCACTACACCCGGCTAATTTTTGTATTTTTAGTAGAGACGGGGTTTCACCATATTGTCCAGGCTGGTCTCAACTCGCCAAAATGCTGGGATTACAGACGTGAGCCACCGCGTCTGGCCCAGATTTTTTAGTATCTAGGCATAATGAATGTTTAGGAGTACTCCTTGGCCCACAAGTTGAAGCTATTGATGTGACAGACATGGCCAGAGTAAAGTATTGCGTGTGGAAACAATAACTGCTTTAGGATGGTCTGCTCTGTGGAGGAGGGTAGGTTATGCTGTTCCAGCAGAAATTGAGAGCGTGGAAAAGAGCAGTTTGATTGCACTCTTCTTTTTTTTTTTTTTTTTTTTTGAGAGAGTTTCACTCTTGTTGCCCAGGCTGGAGTGCAATGGTATATCTCAGCTCACTGCAATCTCCGCCTCCCGGGTTCAAGCGATTCTCCTGCCCAGCCTCCCAAGTAGCTGGGATGACAGGTGCCTGCCACCATGCCCAGCTGTTTTTGTATTTTTAGCAGAAATGGGGTTTCACCATATTGGCCCTGCTGCCCTCGAACTCCTGACCCAGGTGATCCACCCACCTCAATCTCCCAAAGTGCTGGGATTATAGGCGTGAGCCAACATGCCCGACTTGGTTGTACTTCTGATGGAAAGGGTATAGCACCCACCCAGACAGGGACCCATATTTTGCCACCACTCGGCATATTAGAGTATAGCCCCTTCCCCGAGCTGGGTGGGCCTATAGCTTGCACCACTGCTTGAAAACTCTGAGGCTCACTCTCACCCAAACACGAGACTCAGGCCCATGCAGAAAACATCACTTAACTTTTCAGGGTCAACCTGGTCCTATGTCCCACCTCTAGTCAATATACTACCAGGCAGCTCATGTAGTGTCCCCTACCACTACTCAAAAAGTCTAAGTCAGGTGCTCATGCATTGACCACAGTATGTACACATCTCACTTCTCAACACATGTGGAGACAGCCCTATCTTGTGGGAGCCTACACTGACTTCAGCCTTCTCTGTTTTGAGACAGAGTCTTGCTCTGTCACCCCAAGCTGGAGTGCAGTGGCATGATCTCTGCTCACTGCAACCTCTGCCTCCCAGGTTCAAGCAATTCTCCTGCCTCAGCCTCCTGAATAGCTAGGATTACAGGTGTGAGCCACCATGCCCAGCTAATTTTTGTATTTTTTGGTAGAGATGGAGTTTCACCATGTTGGCCAGGCTGGACTCGAACTCCTGACCTTGTGATCTGCCCACCTCAGCCTCTCAAAGTGCTGGAATTACAGGCCTGAGCCAGGCAATCCCAGCACTTTGGGAGGCCAAGGCAGGTCGATCACCTGAGGTCAAGAGTTCAAGACCAGCCTAGTCAACATGGTGAAACCCTGTCTCTACTAAAAGTACAAAAATCAGTTGGGTGTGGTGGTGGGCACCTGTAGTCCCGGCTACTCGGGAGGCTGAGGCAGGAGAATCGCTTGAACCTAGGACTCGGAGCTTGCAGTGAGCTCGAGATCTTGTCGTGCACTCCAGCCTGGGCAACAAGACGAAACTCTGTCTCAAAAAAAAAAAAAAAAAAAAATAGCCAGGTGTGGTGGCAGGTGCCTGTAGTCCCAGCTACTTGGGAGGCTGCCCAGACCACACTTTGTGGTAACATCAAGACTGGGCATACCAGAACAAAGCACTCACAGAGAAACACTTAAATTTATACCATCGCTCAGCCCATATGGTGATCCCCACTTCTCAGGTACCACAGGGTCTATAACATATATCCTCATTCTCTCTCAGCAGCACTAATCTACCCTTTCTAGACAAAGGTCAACATCCACACCACCACTGTGCACACCAAAAAGCAGCATCTGGCCGGGTGCGGTGGCTCGCAATCCTAGCACTTTAGGAGGCCAAGGTGGCAGATCACGAGGTCAGGAGATAGAGACCATCCTGGCTAACATGGGTGAGAACCCCGTCTCTACTAAAATACAAAAAATTAGCCGGGCGTGGTGGCATGCACCTGTAGTCCTATCTACTAGAGAGGCTGAGGCAGAAGAATCGCTTGAATCCAGGAGGTGGAGGTTGCAGTGAGCTGAGATCGCGCCACTGCACTCCAGCCTGGGTGACAGAGTGAGACTCCATCTCAAAAAATAAAAAAGTAAAAAAAGAGGGACTTAGGAACAAAAGACATGTCTGTGTCAGCAGAGACAAGATGGTGGATCCCTGCACCACTTCCTCCCAGGCCCAGGGTTTATATACCATAAGGAGGGGTGGTTCAGAAAGGATGTATAGGACAACCAAAGTATGATAACATCAAGGATGTTTGACCTCAGGGGCAGAACTTACGGTAAACATTAATTCATGTTCTTTACACAAGGATCAATACCTAAACTGGAAATCTTAGAGGCCTTCCTGGAACAGGGGTTGATGGGAAGCCAACATGGTGGAATAGCTTCCAGGATAGAGTTGCTTTAGCCTCCACAGGCTAAGTCCACACACTCTCATTTGGCATGCCAGGAACTATCAGAACATGAGTCATACCTGAGCCATTGCTCAGGACACTATGAGAAGGGCCTCCCTCGCGATAGATCGTTGCCCAGTGTTCAGCAAACTATGACACAGCTCCTACACATACCCCATGTGACCACTTGATCAGCAGATCAGAATGCGATGCTGGTTCTGACACTGCCATTGCAAAATGATAACTAGAGACAGTGAAAGAGATCTGACCCAACCAACCCATCTTGCTTCTAACCTGCAAGTTGTCCTTGTTCGCTCCTGGCTGCAGGCTGAAGTTAACTTTGGGGGGGACTTAGTTTATAATTTAACTTTGGAACAAAGCTGATAACAGCTCTTTCCCCTCTTTCTGTGGACTAGACTGTCTTTGTAGGACTAATGAATTAGTCAAAAGATTAGAAATTATGATTTCGGCTGGGCGGGGGGATAATGCCTGTAATTCCAGCACTTTGGGAGGCCAAGGCAGGCAGATTACTTCATCTCAGGAGCTTGAGATCAGCCTGGGCAACATGGCAAAACCCCATCTCTACAAAAAATAAAACAATTAGTCTAGTGTGGTGGTGCATGCCTGTGGTCCTAGCTACTCAGGAGGCTGAGGTGGGAGGATGGCTTGAGCCCAAGAGGTCAAGGCTGCAGTGAGCCGAGATTGCGACACTGCACTCTGGCCTGGGTAACAGAGTAAGACACTGTCTCAAAAAAAAAAAAAAAAGAAAAGAAAAGAAAAGAAATTATGGTTTAGGAGTCACGAAGCTGGAGGCTACAAGATTCTGACCCTCCCCAAACTGCTCCTAAGATCAGTGCTTGAGACATTTTTCAGATCCTGCACCTGGCACCACCCAGATTGATAAACTGGGTTATCTGATGTTGTGGACCCCACCTAGGAACTGACTCAGCATCAGAGGACAGTTTCAACTCCCTATGACTTCATCTCTGACCCAACCAATCGGCACTCCTGACTCACTGGCACCCCCACCCACGAAATTTTCCATAAAACCTTTGATCCCTGAATGCTTGGGGAGACTGATTTGGGTAATAATAAAATTATTTATCTGGTCTCCGATACAGCGAGCTCTGAGTGAATTACTCTGTGTCTATTGCAATTCCCGTGTCTTGATACATCGGCTCTGTCTAGGCAGCGGGCAAGGTGAACCCGCTGGGTGGTTACAGTTCCAATACCAGCTGAGACAACTACCTGCAGGACAGCACTCTCCCTGTACCCCTGCCCAACAAGGCACAGGACAGTACTTAGGCCAGGATTGTACACATGTCAACCCTCAAGCAAACTCTATGATAGCCAGCTCTTTCTCTGTACAGGGACCCAGTGTTCTCAGCTGCTCAGGATAAAGAATAAGAGATTTGGTTCAACCGATGATGTGTACTCTTACTACCTTGCAGCATACCTGGACCCAGCCCCCAACCAGAACCTTCTATCTCTTCATTCTTTATTTTTTGAGACAGAGTCTCAATCTTGTTGCCCAGGCTGGAGTGCAATGGTGCAATCACGGCTCATTGCAACCTCTGCCTCCTGGGTTCAAGCGATTCTCTTGCCTTAGCCTCTTGAGTAGCTTGGACTACAGGCACCTGCCACCACACCCTACTAATTTTTATATTTTTAGTAGAGACAGGGTTTCACCATGTTGGCCAGGCTGGTTTCAAACTGACTTCAGGTGATCCACCCACCTTGGCCTCCCAAAGTGCTGAGATTACAGGTGTGAGCCATCGCGCCTGGCCTGCTTTTTCATTCTTTATTCACTCCTTTTTCTGCTGAATCCTTCCCCAACTTCCCCCTTATAATCAACTACATCTCTTCCACTTAAATCCCCAAAGTTAGTTCCTTCCTTCTTTCCTTCCTCCCTCCCCTCCCTCCCTCCCTGCCTCTCTCACTCCCTCCCTCCTTCCCTCTCTTTCTTCCTCTCCCTCTCTCTCACCTTCTCTCTTCTCTTTCTTCTTCTTTCCTTCTTTCTTTCTATTTTGAGACAGAGTCTCATTCTGTTGCCCATGCTGGAGTGCAGTGTTGCTATCATGGCTCACTGAAGCCTCAAGCTTCCGGGTTCAAGTGATACTCCCACCTTAGTCTCCTTAGTAGCTGGGACTACAGACACACGCACCAAGCTGGGGTAATTTTTGTGTTTTTGTAGAGATGAGGTTCTGCCACGTTGCCCAGGTTGGTCTCCAACTCCTGGGCTCGAGTGATCCCACAGCTTTGGCTTCCCAAACTGCTGAGATTACAGGCATGAGCCACCATGACTAGCCCCAAAACTAGCCCTTTCTATGTCTATGCCTATAAATGACAGAGCCAAGCTTTTAGAAGAGCAGTCTGTAGCCCTAGTCTCTTCATTCCTGTTGAACCCTCTACCCGCTGTAAGCTGGCCTCTGCCATCATGCCTCAACTGTGAAAACCCTCTCCTAAGATCACTTCCCACACAGAGGCTGCCTTTCCAGCCGTCACTTACTGGACCTTATGGGATTGGGACATGTGAGCCCTGCCTTCCTCCATGAAACGTTCTCCCTAGATCCCGGATTCTGACTGCCTCTCCCACTCTCCAGACTCCCCCTCCCGCTGTCCCCTGCTCCCATGGACACTGTTCTCTGGGCCCTTGAAGACCTCCCCCACTACTTCACACAACTCCCAGGTGACCTGTGAGTCTCTGCTCAGGTGTCCCCTCCCCAGCAAGCCTTGGATGGTCCCACCCGCGGCACCTGGACTTGCCTCTCCGTCACCGTGTGACTGGGTGTTCCTGGGAGCCTATCTCTCCCTTTTGAGAGCTAAGGTCCTCATGGGCAGGAAGCCACTGCCGCTCTCCTCCAGGTCTCTAGCACCGAGCCTGGTGGCCGGCTGTGAGCCAAGGCTCCATAAAACTGTGTGTCTCATGCGTGTAATCCCAACACTTCGGGAGGCCCAGGAGGGCAGGTCACCTGAGGTCTGGAGTTTGAGACCAGCCTGACCAACATGGAGAAACCCCGTCTCTACAAAAAAAAAATACAAAAAAATTAGCTGGGCGTGGTGGCACATGCCTGTAATCGCAGCTACTCGGGGGGCTGAGGCAGGAGAATCGCTTGAACCCGGGAGGCAGAGGTTGCGGTGAGCCGAGATGGTGCCATTGCACTCCAGCCTGGGCAGCAAGAGCGAAACTCCATCTCAAAAAAAAAAAAAACAAAACTGGGTGCCTCTGGAGCTGGAAGCCTGCGTGTCTGGAAGTTAAGGGAGCAGCGGTGACCGGCACGTGGGATTCCTGCGCTCCTGGGAACAGGCAGGAGAGGAGACACAGGCCTGCATGTTGCTACGGAAAAAGCCCCTGTGGAAGCAGGAGGGGCTGCGAAGCCAGGCTTGCTCCGAGAATGCGGCAGCAAGGGCCGCCTCTTGATAGCCCCCTCCCCCGCGTAAGGGCTCAGTAAGTGTGTGTTGAACCAGCGGAGAGGCGTCGCTGCAGACTTAGCCATCAAGAGAGGGATGAAGGGCCCTTGAGTTCCTCTGCTAGGATAATTCAGCCGCAGAAGAGGGAGGCTGCAGCAGCCGCTTGTAAGGAGAAGCACTCAGCGCAGCTGAACCGGCAGTGATGGCCCAACAATTCCAGGTCAAGCGGCGGCTTCTGAACAGGCAGGGGATCCAGGCCCCTCCTTGTACGCAGAGGGGGGCACTCTGCGGTAGTCGGTGACACACATTTCATCACAGGGACGAGGAGTGGCTTCAGGGTGACCGACTGTCTTGGCTTTGCTGGTAGTGGGGGATTTCCGGAGAAGCCAGACTTTCCAGTTTAAAATCAGGTCATTCCTGGGCAAACTGGAACAGCTGGTCACCCTCTGTGGCATTGGAGCGCGTGTCAGTCTCAAGCAGGGCTCTCTTTGCTGTTTAGCGTGGAGGAATTGAAGGGGGTCTGGGGTCTGAGTTGTAGCTCAGTGGGAAAACGGGCCTGCATCCAGGTCTTCGGGGGGGCTGTCTGGAAGTGGCATGGGTTGGGCTCTCTTCTGGAGGGCTTGCCCTAAAGGAGTTTGGTTTCAGCTCTGCTATTCGCACACTGTGCTTAGTTCTGCTGTGAGGTTTAATGCATATATTAACTCTCTGTAAAAGCCATGCGTTATGTGGAGACAGCATATATTGAGGTATGCAACAAGGCTGAAATTAGCGTGAGTGTTTCGCCAAAGTTCTTGACTGGCACTGATCCCTGCTCAAAGCATGCAACATATTATCTAGTAGTGTGGCTTTGTAACCACGGGTTTGATGAGTTTCAGGGTAGTTTGTGCTACAATGACATCATTGTATTGTTTATTTATTTATTTTGGATATTTCACATAACATAAAATTCACCATGTAAACCATTTAAAATGCACAATTCAAAAAAATAAAAAATAAAAAACAAAAAAACCCCCAAAAAAACAAAATAAAATGCACAATTCAATGGTTCTTAATATATTCACAATGTTGTAATCACACCTATTTAACTTCAGAATATTTTCATCACCCCAAAAGAAACCCTGTGCCTCCCAATTTCCCCCTCATCTTATCCCCCTGGCAACCACTAATCTACTTTGTCTATGGATTTTATTTTATATTTTTATTTTTTTGACACAGGCTTGCTCTGTTGCCCAGGCTGGAGTGCAGTGGCACGATCTCAGCTCACTGCAACCTCCACCTCACACAATTCTCCTGCCCAGCCTCCTGAGTAGCTGGGATTACAGGCACTCATCACCATGCCTGGCTAATTTTGGTATTTTTTTTCTTTTTTGAGACGGAGTCTGGCTCTTGTTGCCCAGGCTGGAGTGCAGTGGCGCAATCTTGGCTCACTGTAACCTCTGCCTCCTGGGTTCAAAGGATTCTCCGGCCTCAGCCTCCTGAGTAGCTGGGATTACAGGTGTGTGCCACCACGCCTGGCTAATTTTTGCATTGTTGTATTTTTTTTTTTTTTTTTTTTGAGACGGAATTTCGCTCTTGTTGCCCAGGCTGGAGTGCAATGGCGCAATCTCATCTCACTACAACCTCCGCTTCCCAGGTTCAAGCAATTCTTCTGCATCAGCCTCCTGGATAGCGGGGATTACAGGCATGCGCCACCACACTCACTAATTTTGTATTTTTAGTAGAGATGGAGTCTTCATGTTGGTCAGGCTGGTCTCAAACTCTCGACCTCAGGTGATCTGCCCTCCTGGGCCTCCCAAAGTGCTAGGATTACAGGTGTGAGCCGCTGCACGCAGCTAATTTTCTTATTTTTAGTAGAGACAGGGTTTCACCATATTGGCCATGCTGGTCTTGAACTCCTGACCTTAATTTGATCCACCCACATCAGCCTCCCAAAGTACTGGAGACGGAGTCTCGCTCTGTCACCCAGGCTGGAGTGCAGTGGCACCATTTCAGCTCACTGCAGCCTTCACCTCCCGGGTTCAATGGTTCTCCTGCCTCAGCTTTTTTAAGTAGCTGTAATTATAGGCACGCGCCACCATGCCTGGCTAAATTTTGTATTTTTTAGTAGAGATGGGGTTTCACCATGTTGGTCAGGTTGGTCTCGAACTCCTGACCTTGTGATCCACCTGTGTTGGCCTCCCAAAGTGCTGGGATTACAGGCATGAGACACCATGCCCGGCCTGTACATTTCATAAAAATAGAATCATGTAATATGTGGCCTTTTGTGACTGGTGTCACTCAGCGTAATGCTTTCAAGTTTCATCCATGGTGTAACAGGTGTCAGTACTTCTTTCCATTGTATGGAATATTATTCAACCATATATATGTGTGTGTGTTCATATATATATCTATATATCTGTCACATTTTGTTTATCCATTCATCAGTTCATGGGCATCTGGGTTGTTTCCACTTTTTGGCTATCATGAATAATGCTGCTATGAACATCCATGTACAAGTGTGTGTGAACATATGTTTTAATTTTCCTTGACTCTATATCTAGGAGTAGAATTACTGGGTGATATAGGGACTCTAAGTTTAGCATTTGGAATAATGGCAAAATTGTTTACCAAAATAATAATACCACTTTGCATCCCTACCAGCTATGTCTGAGGGTTCCCTTTTCTCTTTTTATTTTTTATTTATTTTCTATTTTTAGTTTTTTTTAAAAGACGGGTTTTCATCAGTTTTGCCAGGCTGGTCTTGAACTCTTGACCTCAGGTGATCCACCTGCCTCGGCCTCCTAAAGTGCTGGGATTACAGGCGTGAGCCACCGCGCCTGGCGAGTCTCCCTTTTCTCTACATCCTTGTCAGTACTTTTTATTTTTCTTCTTTTTTTTTTTTTTTGAGACGGAGTTTCACTCTTGTTGCCCAGGCTGGAGGGCAATGGCACGATCTCAGCTCACTGCAACCTCCGCCTCCCAGGTTCAAGCAATTCTCCTGCCTCAGCCTCCCAAGTAGGTGGGATTACAGGCACGCACCCTGACACCTGGCTAATTTTGTATTTTCAGTAGAGATGGGGTTTCACCATGTTGGTCAGGCTGGTCTCAAACTGCTGACTTCAGTGATCCACCCACCTCAGCCTCCCAAAATTTTGGGATTACAGGCATGAGCCATCATACCTGGCTTTATTTTCCCTTTTTTTAAAAAATATAGGCTGGGCATGGTGGCTCACACCTGTAATCCCAGCACTTTGGGAGGCGGAGGTGAGTGGATCACCTGAGGCCATGAGTTCGAACCAGCTTGACCAATATGGTGAAACCCTGTCTCTATAAAAATACAAAAATTAGCTGGGCATGGTGGCAGGCGCCTATAATCCCAGCTACTTGTGAGGCTGAGACACAAAATTGCTTGAACCCGGGGAGGCGGAGGTTGCAGTGAGCCGAGATCGTGCCACTGTACTCTAGCCTGGGTGACAAAGCAAAACGCCATCTCAAAAAAAGGAAAAAAAAAAAATATATATATATATATATGGCCATCTCAGTGGGTATTAAGTGGTATCTCATTGTGTTGTTGTTTTTTTTTTTTAATAAATTTTTTTTTCTTTCTTTCTTTTTTTTTTTTTTTTTTTTTAAGACGGGGTTTCACCGTGTTGGTCAGGCTGGTCTTGAACTCCCGACCTCAGGTGATCCGCCCGCCTTGGCCTCCAAAGTGCTTGGATTACAGGCGTGAGCCACCGCGCCGGGCCCTCATTGTGGTTTTAGTTTTGTATTTCCCTAATGATTAATGATGTTGCACACCTTTTCATGTCATTGTCAGCCATGTGTATAGATTCTTTGGACATATATCTTTTCAGATGCTTTTTTTCGCCAACTTTAAATTGTGTTTTGTTTTTTATTGCTTAGCTTTAAGTATCCTTTAGATATTCTGGATACTAGAGGATTTATTTGCATTAATAGTGAGATTAACAATGTGCACCTTGTCTCCTTGCCACGTGCTCCTTCTCCTTCCTCTCCCACACTCCCAGGGTTCTGGGGTTGAACTTCTGTGGTTATTGTGGGGTGAAGTGGCTCATGCCTGCAATTCCAGCATTTTGGAAAGATCATTTGAGCCCTGGAGTTTGAGACCAGACTGGGCCACATAGCGATACCACATCTAAAAAAAAAAAAGTTAGCTAGGCGTGATGATGTGCAACTGTGGTCCCAGCTACTTGGGAGGCTGAGGTGGGAGGATTACATGACCCAGGAGGTCAACGCTGTAGTGAGCTGTGATAGTGCCACTGCACTCCAGTCTGGGTGACAGAGCAAGATCCTGTCTCAAATAAATAAATGAATAAAAACTTAAAAAAGAGGAAAGGAGGAAGACTTCTGCGGTTCTTGATCTCAGAGAGAAAGTGCATCCTGCCAAGGCCATTCAGAGAAGGAGGATTGGAGCTTGCACCTGGCTTCTCCAGACCCCTTGCTGTGAGGCAGCCTTTGCCTAAGATGCATATCCTTACTTTCCTGCTATATTGTATCATTCTGCTCTCATCGACTGTACGTTTGTGTTTTTATGTTTTTTTTCAGACGGAGTCTCACTCTGTTGCCCAGGCTGGAGTGCAATGGCAGGATCTCGGCTAACTGCAACCTCTGCCTCCCAGGTTCAAGTGATTCTCCTGCCTCAGCGTCCCTAGTAGCTGGGATTACAGGCACACACCAGCTAATTTTTTTATTTTTAGTAGAGACAGGGTTTCACCATGTTAGCCAAGCTGGTCTCAAACCCCTGACCTCGTGATCCACCTGCCTGGCCGCCCAAAGTTCTGGGATTACAGGCGTGAGCCACCATGCCTGGCCTAGTCAACTATACATTTGTAAACACTGTCATGCTGGGTCTACCGGGTTTGCTATAGTAATCCAACCATGTTTAACTGTTGGGAACATACAGTAGGGCAGTTGTGCCAGATTCTTGTCTGTTAAGTTTTGGAAGCAGGAGAATTGTAGAACAAAGCCACACCAGTATGGTATAAAAGAATTGTAATGTGACATCTAGACACTAAATATCTAGACCCAGAGAGGCCCAAGATCAGTCTGATTAATTCTCTATACTGCCTATCTTCTTTTTTGTTTTTTTTTTTTGACTTTTTTTTTTTTGTCCCCTTCCCTCCCTGCCCATCTTCTTGTTAAGAATTTCTGTCTCGGCCAGGCTCACACCTGTAACCCAAGCACTTTGGGAGGCCAAGGCAGGTGGATCACCTGAGGTCGGGAGTTCAAGACCAGCCTGACCAACATGGTGAAACCCTGTCTTTATTAAAAAAAAAAAAAGAATTTCTGTCCCAAAAGAATTCTTCCTTTTTTTTTTTTTTTTTTTTTTGAGACAGAGTTTTGCTCTTGTTGCCTAGGAGTGCAATGGCTCGATCTTGGCTCACCGCAACCTCTGCCTCCTAGGTTCAAGCGATTTTCCTGCCTCAGCCTCCTGAGTAGCTGAGATTACAAGTGCCCACCATCAAGCCCAGATAATTCTTGCATTTTTAGTAGAGACGTGGTTTCACCATGTTGGCCAGTCTGGTCTCGAACTCCTGACCTCAGGTGATCCGCCCACCTCAGCCTCCCAAAGTGCTTGGATTATGGGCCTGAGCCACTGTGCCCAGCCCTTATTGGGTATTTTTCATGGATCCCTTTCGACCTCAAAATTTGTTCTCCACCTTTCTCCCTCTTCCCCAAGAAGCTAACTCTTCCATGATGTATGTCATATGAGCTTCCTGCCCACTGGCTTCTGATTGGGTTTGGCCAGTGGCAGACACTGACATGAATTTGGAGGGGTAGGAAGAGAGAAGTCAGGCTGTTTATTCTCTCTCCTTTTTCCCTTCCTGTCCAGCCACTGTTCTGGAAGGGGGCGGGATTCCTTAGTGGCCACAATGGCTATTAAGTCTTTCTTCTTCTATAACTCCATTGCTCGCCAAGCGCTGATAGTGCTTTGCTCTCATTGACTCTTCTGGGAGAGGGTGGTAATAAGTTCCCTCCATAACTAATCCATGAAGATTTTGATATCCCTTATTCTTTTTTTTTGAGATGGAGTGTTGCTCTTGTCAGATTGCAATGGTGCAATCTTGGCTCACCACACCCTCCTCCCAGGTTCAAGCCATTCTCCTTCCTCAGCCTCCAAGTAGCTGGGATCACAGGTGTATGCCACCATGCCCGGCTAATTTTGTAGTTTTAGTGGAGACGGGGGTTTTTCCATGTTGCCCAGGCTGGTCTCAAACTCCTGATCTCAGGTGATTTGCCCGCCTTGGCCTCCCAAAGTGCTGGTATTGCAGGCATGAGCCACCGCGTCCAGCCAGGCTTCCCTTATTCTTACTTCATTCAACTCACCTCAGATAAATCCCTTCAACGTTGTGTCTGTTTCCTACTAGGACCCTGCCTCATACAAGTAGGATAAAAAGATGGCCTAAACCTGGGGCCAGGATAGTGGCATTTCCATTAAGCCTGGGGTGCTCCTTCCCATCAAGTGAGCCATGTGTTTGGGTCCTAGAAAAGAGATGACTACAAACCTGAAGTACAGTTGCAAGAGCATTGATTCTTTCTTATAAGGCTCTGGGATTTTTTGTGAAAAAGTGAGGTGAGAAGGTCAGGCTTTGCTGAGACTATGAGATCCTAAACAAAGAGGATGGTACACAGTCACTATCCTCTCCTGCTTGTCTCTAGATAACCGGTTTGTCACAGGAATGCTCAGGTGCTCTCAAATCGAGACTCCATGGGAATGAATAATCTTATCCAAATAGAGAATGATAAATCAAGATGTCATTTTAGTCTGTGTGGCAGAAATGGTACTGGGTCTTGCCTTTGGACTTGGCAACAGGCCTCCGTTATTCCCAAGTCAGCTATATGGCATCCTCCATGACCTCCTGCAATGACAGTAATCATCTAAAAAGATGACTATTGTGAACCTCCTGGTTTGTGTTAATTGTTCCCATGGCTGGAATTGGACTATGTTTGGGCATGTCTAATGACTTGGAGGAGTAGGCAACTCAAAGATATTATTTGGCCGGGCGTGGTGGCACACGCCTGTAGTTCCAGCTACTCTGGAGGCTGAGGCAGGAGAATCGCTTGAACCCGGGAGGCGGAGGTTGTAGTGAGCCGAGATCGCGCCACTGCACTCCAGCCTGGGCGACAAAGTGAGACTCTGTCTTAAAAAAAAAAAAAAAAAAAAGAAAAGAAAAGAAAGAAAAGAAAGAGGATAGTACCTTATTTTTCTTGAGTATTGATTTCTCTGCCCAGCCTCAGAGACTTTGAGCCCTATGGCGATGGAGATAGATCGCAGAAGCTGACGGACCTAGTTCCTAGCTGACGTCTGATAGCGTGGGAGGAAGCAGTTCCCTAACACCTCAGTAATTTGCAATTTCAGCAATATAAAAAGGACATAGCCTTGGCACAGATGTTCTTATATAGTGGTAAGAAAAATTATTCAAAACTTGTAAATAAGGCAAAAGGATATCCTTGCCACGTCAGTGGAGCATTGTCTGGCAGACCTGTTCAACAATTAATTCTCTAGGGAAACGCATCTTGTTTGACTTACTGCTTTATATATATATATATATATATATTCTTTTTTTCTTTTTCTTTTTTTTCTTTTTTTTTTTACATTCAGTCTCCATAGAGACTGTAAAAATTGCCAATGCCGACTATATTGCAAGTCGTCACGGCGGGTATGGGAAAAGCTTTCAATTAGCAATAACCCCGCCTTGGATAACTACAATACTGCCACTGTGCAAAGCTTTTTTTTTTTTTTTTTTTTTTGAAATGGAGTTTCACTCTTGTTGCCCAGGCTGGAGCGCAATGGCATGATCTCAGCTCACTGTAACCTCTGCCTCCCGGGTTCAAGCGATTCTCCTGTCTCAGTCTCCCAGTAGCTGGGATTACAGGCACATGCCACCATGCCCAGCTAATTTTTCTATTTTTAGTAGAGACGGGGTTTCAGCATATTGGTCAGGCTGGTCTCGAACTCCTGACGCTAGGTGATCAGCCCACCTTGGCCTCCCAAAGTGCTGGGATTACAGGCGGTGAGCCACCGTGCCCGGCCTGACTTACTGCTTACTATTGGTTAAGATCAGAGTCTCTGTAAAGTTACATATTAACTTGCAGACTTCTTTCATGCAAATATTTTCTGTCTGGTGGAAAAGATAATCCCAAAGCTAACAGTTGTATTTCCGTATAGAATATCAACCAGTGTTGTATCTAATCTTCTTGTAAAATTCTTTTAGTATCAATATCTTTCAGACTTTCCTCTGAACCTACTTACCATACGGCTGTATCCTCATTAATAAGTTAAATAAAAATTTTAAGGCTGGGCACAGTGGCTCATGCCTGTAATCCTGGCACTTTGGGAGGCCGAGGCAGGTGGATCACCTGAGGTCAGGAGTTCAAGACTAGCCTGGCCGATATGGCAAAACCCGGTCTCTACTAAAAATACCAAAATTAGCTGGGCGTGGTGGCATGTACCTGTAATCCCAGCTACTCAGGAGGCTAAGGCAGGAGAATCACTTGAACCCAGGAAGTGGAGGTTGCAGTGAGCAGAGATTGTGCCACTGCACTCCAGCCTGGGAGACAAAGCGAGACTCCATCTCAAAAAAAAAAAAAAAAAGGAAAAAATGGTCTAGGAAGAAAATTCTTGAAGAAACAAAACAAAACAAAACAAAAAGGCATAGGTGCTTGCTTTATATTTTGTATGAATCAGATTTTTAACTTTCTTTTTTCTCTCTCAGATTTTTAACTTTTTAAAATTATACTTTCTTTGCAAAGGTATATGCCACAAAAAAAAAATTATACTTTCACAGTGGACACTAACTGTGGCAAAGTTAAGGCACTCAGGTGTCTTATTGAACTATCAATATCAAATGAGAGGGCTGCAGCAAATCAGGAGAATGGTGGGTGCTACATGTTCACTATACCTGACAGACAGGTTCATGAGGACATTAAAAACACCTCCTGGGGGACTCCCAGGCATAACTCGGTAAACAGATTTTACCCAAACTTCCTGGTTTGATCTTGATTTCCGAAGGCAAAGGAAATTAGAAGAGGGAGACTGTCCATGTTTCTTTCCTTTCTTTTTTTTTTTAGATGGAGTTTCCCTCTGTCACCCAGGCTGGAGTGCGATGATGTGATCTCGGTGCACTGCAACCTCCGCCTCCCCGGGTTCAAGTGATTCTCCTGCCTCAGCCTCCCAAGTAGCTGGGATTACAGGTGTGAGCCACCACACCTGGATAATTTTTGTATTTTTAGTAGAGACAGGGTCTCACCATGTTGCCCAGGCTTGTCTTGAACTCCTGAGTGCAAGCAATCCACCTGCCTTTGGCCTCCCAAAGTACCAGGATTACAGGCACAAGCTGCCGCTCCAGCCAAGTTTTGCTAATTCTGCAACCTCTGCCTCTGTTATTCTATCTAATAAACATTTATCTCTTTTTGTCCAATGTAACTGCTACTGCCTTCTCAATTCAGTTCTTTATAACCTCTTATTTTCTGAGCCTCCTCACCTGCCTCTGGTTCTACCATTATCATTCATTCTGCCAGTCTAATCCATAAAACATTGCCAGTTTCCTCTCACTAAAAGAAAATTATAATCCTGTTACTGCCCTGATTAAAAGCCTTCAAGGTTCAGGCACAGTGGCTCGCACCTGTAATCCCAGCACTTTGGGAGGTTTAGGTGGGTGAATCACTTGAGCTCAGGAGTTTGAGCTCAGCCTGGGCAACATGGTGAAGCCCTGTCTTTACAAAAAAAATACAAAAATTAGCAGGGCGTGGTGGTGTCTGCCTGTAGTCCCAGCTACTTGGGAGGCTAAGGTGGGAGGATTGCTTGAGCCCAGAAGTTCAAGGTTGCAGTGAACCATGATGGCACCACTGGGACGCCAGACTGGGCGATAGAGTGAAACCCTGTCTAAAAAAAATAAAATAAAAAATAAAGGGCCAGGTGCATGTGGTGCGGTGCCTCATGCCTGTAATCCCGGCACTTTGGGAAGCCAAAGCGGGAGGATCACCTGAGGTTGGGAGTTTGAGACCAGCCTGGCCAACATGGTGAAACCCCGTCTCTACTAAAAATACAAAATTAGCCTGGTGTGGTGGCACAGGCCTGTAGTCTCAGCTACTCGGGAGGCTGAGGCAGGAGAATTGCTTGAACCCGGGAGGCAGAGGTTGCAGTGAGCTGAGATCGCATCACTGCACTCCAGCCTGGGCAACAAGAGCGAAACTCCATCTCAAACACACACACACACACACACACACACACACACACACACACATACCCCTTCAAAAGGAGTCATTGTGAAAGTGCAGTTGACGGAACCTGATGATGAGTGAATATTGCAATCAAGGGTGTGGAAAAAATCTTTCAAAGGTTTCTTACTGTCTCTAAGATAAAGTCCAGGCTCTTAGCACCTAAGGCAATTCATAACCCAGTCCCCCACCTACTTTATTAGCCTCATCTCCAGGCTCTCCCTAACAAACATTCTCTACATCAGTTACACGACACTTTTCACAATGCTCTTTCTTGCTTCCTTGCCTTTGGACATACTGTTCCCTTTGTCCTGTCTTGATACTCTTCTCTGCTAGGTGTATACCTATTAACCTATCAGACTCCTCCAATCAGAGTTCACTAGTGTTGCCTTGAACTTTGCACCTAAGATGCCTTACCTCACCTTAGTCCTGACTTTAGTAGATCTTAAAATATCCCCATTTGGCTGGGCATGGTGGGTCACACCTGTAATCCCAGCACTTTGGGAGGCCGAGGCGCGTGGATCACCTGGGGTCAGGAGTGCAAGACCAGCCTGGGTCAACATGGCGAAACCCCTGTCTCTACTAAAAATACAAAAATTAGCCAGGTGTCATGGCATGGCACACGCCTGTAATCCCAGCTACTTGGGAAGCTGAAGCATGAGGATCACTTGAACCTGGGAGGTGGAGGTTGCAGTGAGCTGAGATCACACCACTGCACTCCAGCCTGAGTGACAGAGCAAGACTGTCTCAAAAAAAAAAAAAAAAAAAAAAAAGAAAAAAGAAAAAAAATCCCTATTAACATTAAGCAGAAGAAGCAAAATGAAAAAAAGTTTATGTAGTAGTTTCCCATCTGCTCAACAAAGAGGAAAAGTAAAAAAACAGTCATATGTCTGCTTATCTTAGGAAAAGAAACACAGGACAAATAAACCAGAAAATAACAATGCAGATCACCACACAAGAGGCTGGAGGAGGGAGGAGCAATGGTACAGGAAGGATGTGGATGGGAGGAAGTGACCCTCCTGAGTATGAATTATTACATATTTTTGACTTCTTTTTTTTTTTTTTTTTTGAGACAGAGTCTTACTCGTTTGCCCAAGCTGGAGTACAATGGCGCAATCTCAGCTCACTACAACCGCCTCCTTCCGGGTTCAAGCAATTCTCTGCTTCAGCCTCCCGAGTAGCTGGGACTACAGGAGCACGCCACTATGCCTGGCTGATTTTTTGTATTTTAAGTAGAGATGGGGTTTCACTGTGTTGGCCAGGCTGGTTTGAACTCCCAACCTCGTGATCCACCTGTCTCAGCCTCCCAAAATGTTGGGATTACAGGCGTAAGCCACCATACCCCGGCTCATATTTTTGACTTCTATAAGCATATTAATGTTTTATATAATCAGAAAATGAAATTAAATCAGGAAGAATGGGAAGGGGAAAAAACTAAACTGAAATAGACCTGGCATAGTGTGTAACGCCTGTAATCCCAGCACTTTGGGAGGCCTAGGTGGGTAAATCATTTGAGCTCAGGAGTTTGAGACCAGCCTGGGCAATATGCACATGTACCCCAGAACTTAAAGTATAAAAAAAAATACAAAAATTAGCTGGGCATGGTGGCTCAAGTCTGTAATCCCAGCTACTAGGGAGGCTGAGGTGGGCGGATCACGAGGTCAAGAGATTGAGACCATCCTGGACAACATGGTGAAACCCTGTCTCTACTCAAAATACAAAAATTAGTCAGGTGTGGTGTGCCTGTAGTCCCAGCTACTCGGGAGGCTGAGGCAGGAGAATCGCTTGAACCCTGGAGGCAGAGGTTGCAGTGAGCTGAGATTGTGCCATTGCACTCCAGCCTGGCAATAGAGAGAGACTCCGACTCAAACAAACAAACAAAGTACCCTAATGCAGGTATTAATTGTTTGCTTTGTTTCGTCTTTTTTTTTTTGAGATGGAGTCTCGCTCTTTTGCCCAGGCTGGAGTGCAGTGGTGTGATTTCGGCTCACAGCAACGTTCATCTCCTGGTGAAGGCCTCATTGGGGTACTTATATTGTGACTACGGCTCCACTAGTCTGTGAACAATCACAGATATGAACTATGTCTTATTCATCATTGCCAGGGCCTTGGGGTGGGAGGGTGTCTTCATAGGACAGGACAAATAGCAGGTGCAGTAGGAATGTTTGCTGATTCATTCACCAGAAACATCTGCAAATGAATGCCCTGCAAAGGATGTACCGATGAGTATTATTTCCTGGGTGATGTGCTAGGTAAGGGTACAACAAAGTTAAGGAATCTCTGCTAGTGCTCCTATCAAAAGCATTTACAGATTTCTTTCTTTCTTTCTTCTTCTTTTTTTAAAGATGGGATTTCACCATTTTGGTCAGGCTGGTCTTGAACTCCCGACCTCAGGTGATCCGCCCACCTTGGCCTCCAAAGTGCTTGGGATTACAGGCATGAGCCACCACGCCTGGCCTTACAGGTTTCTTAATATAATTGCCTTTTCCCTTCAGGGACTCACTTGATATTACAGGCACACCCCTGCAAAACATGTGTTATGGATTCCTCAACTCTGAATATGTTAAGGCTTTCCTAAAGTCCAAACAATTTTGTTCAGGCTATGTTGAAATTTACCATCTCATGTTATCTCTGTAATTGAGCAGACACCCTGAAAAATTTATGAACACTCCCACCCCCACCTTCACAAAACGATATAATTGTAAACCATAAAGAGGTCACATGATTCACCAAGGAAGATATCCAAACAAGTGCCTGCCTCATCATATCTGCCTCTAATTAAAAGAGTGACTCATCAGTAATTCATGACGGTTAATTGTTGTTATTACTGCTTTTGACTTTTTTCACTCATTCGTTAAATTAAAAAAAAAAGTCAAGTATCTACTATTTGAGAGTTACTGCCCTCATTGCTGAGGATGTAGCATTCAACGAAACAGATATGTCCCTGTTTTTATGGACTCATGGAATTTAGTAGGGGACACAGACATCAAATAAATAAACACATCAGAGATTACCTTTGTAAAATACAACCTTCTAAAAAAGATAATAGGCCAGGCATGGTGGCTCATGCCTCTAATCCCAGCACTTTGGGAGACCGAGGTGAATGGACCACTTGAGTTCAGAAGTTTGGAGGTCAGGAGGTCAGGCTGGCCAACATGGTGAAACCTCGTCTCTACTGAAAATACAAAAACTAGCTGAGCATGGTGGCAGGCACCTGTAATCCTAACTACTCGAGCAACTGAGGCAGGAGAATCACTTGAACCTGGGAGGCAGAGGTTGCAGTGAGCCAAAATCGTGCCACTGCCCTCCAGCCTGGGTGACAGAATGAGACTCCATCTCAAAAATAAATAAATAAAAATTTAAAAATTTAATAGATATTGGTTTCCTGAGCTTAGAACTCTGTGTTCCTGGATATGATTTCTTTCTCTCTCTCTCTTTTTTTTTTTTTTTTTTTTTTTGAGACGTAGTCTCACTGTGTTGCCTAGGCTGGAATGCAGTGGCATGATCTCGGCTCACTGCAACCTCCACCTCCTGGGTTCAAGTGATTCTCCTGCCTCAGCCTCCACAGTAGCTGGGACTACAGGCGCCCACCACCATGCCTGGCTAAATTTTGTATTTTTTTTTTAATTTTTTTTTAAATTTATTTTTATAAAATTTCAGCTTCCTTTTTTTTTTTTTTTTTTTAAGACAGGGTTTCACCATGTTGGTCAGGCTGGTCTTGAACTCCCAACCTCTGGTGATCCGCCCGCCTTGGCCTCCCAAAGTGCTTGGATTACAGGTGTGAGCCACCACGCCCGGCCTGTACTTTTTTTTTTTTTATTTTTTTTATTATTTATTTATTTATTTATTTATTTTTTATAAAGACGGGGTTTCACCATGTTGGTCAGGCTGGTCTTGAACTCCCGACCTCAGGTGATCCGCCCGCCTTGGCCTCCCAAAGTGCTTGGATTACAGGCGTGAGCCACCGCGCCCGGCCTATTTTTTTTTTTTTTTTTTTTTAAAGACGGGGTTTCACCATGTTGGTCAGGCTGATCTTGAACTCCCGACCTCAGGTGATCCACCCACCTTGGCCTCCAAAGTGCTTGGATTACAGGCGTGAGCCACCACGCCCAGCCAAGTTTTGTATTTTTAAAAATTTATTTATTTATTTATTTATTTAGTTTTTGAGACTGAGTTTCGCTCTTGTTGCCCAGGCTGGAGTGCAGTGGCGCGATCTGCAACCTCCACTTTCTGGGTTCAAGCGATTCTCCTGCCTCAGCCTCCTGAGTAGCTGTGATTACACACATGCGCCACCATGCTCAGCTAATTTTTTTTTTTCGTATTTTTAGTAGAGACGGGGTTTCTCCATGTTGGCCAGGCTGGTCTCGAACCACCGGTCTCAAGTGATCCACCTGCCTCAGCCTCCAAAATGCTGGGATTACAGGCATGAGCCATTGCGCCCGGCTTATTTACAACATTCGGATAGGATGTAGAGTATCCATAAGTGAGATTGAAGAACCCAGGTTTAACAAAGTCAGAGGAAAAGGAAGGGGTGATTTCTTGCACTTGGCTTGGGGGAGAGTAAATACCGTATGGAAAGGGCTACTTCACTGGAGGAACTATGACCTTCATTCAGGTGGGAGAAACAGCCAGCCGGCCTGCTAGAAACCCCTAGGAAAAAAGTTAGGAAATAAGTACCCTAACTTCATTCTCTGCCATTTGTGAAAATTCTTGCCAGTGCCTCCCCATTGGCCAAAGCCTGCTGGAAGCCAGAGGCAATGGAGCTCACTGATGTGATGCACATAGGTTAGCCTCCCAGAGTACAGAACAGAGAAGAGAGGGGATCTAGAAGAGCAAATCAATAAAGGACATGCAGGACAGGTCCCTGTTACTCTTTCATTTTTTTTTTTTGAGACGGAGTCTCACTCTGTCGCCCAGGCTGGAGTGTAGTGAAGCAATCTCGGCTCACTGCAACTTCCGTCTCCTGGGTTCAAGCGATTCTCCTTCCTCAGCCTCCCGAGTAGCTGGGACCACAGGCACACAACACCATGCCCAGATAATTTTTGTATTTTTAGTAGAGATGAGGTTTTCCCATGTTGCCTAGGCTGCTCTCAAGTTCCTGATTTCAGGTAATCCACCCACCTCAGCCTTCCAAAGTGCTGGGATTACAGGCCTGAGTCACCACTCCCTTTCCTCTTTTTTCAGTTCAGCCCAGGTCTTGAGCTGTTTGCCTCAGCTTATTTTACATTTTATTTTCTGAACAGTTTCTGACCTTGCTATCTCATAACCCCTAAACTATTTTCTTTTTTTTTTGAGATGGAGTCTCACTGTTGCCCAGGCTGGAATGCAGTGGCCCAATCTCAGCTCACTGCAACCGCCGCCTCCCGGGTTCAAGCAAGTCTCCTGCCTCAGTCTCCTGAGTAGCTGGTACCAAAGGTGTGAGCCACCATGTCTGGCTAATTTTTTTTTTTTTTTTTTGAGATGGCGTTTCACTCTTGTTGCTCAGACTGGAGTGCAATGGTGTGATCTTGGCTCACCACAACTCCTGCCTCCCGGGTTCAAGCGATTCTCCTGCCTCAGCCTCCCAAGTAACTGGGATTACAGGCATGCGCCACCACGCCTGCCTAATTTTTTTTTGTGTGTGTGTGCATTTTTAGTAGCGATGGGGTTTCTTCTCCATGTTGGTCAGGCTGGTCTCGAACTCCTGACCTCAGGTGATCTGCCTGCCTTGGCCTCCCAAAGTGCTGGGATTACAGACGTGAGCCACCAGGCCGGGCCAAATTTTTGTATTTTTAGTAGAGACAAGGTTTCACCATGTTGGCAAGGCTGGTCTCGAACTCCTGACCTCAGATGATCCACCCACCTGGGCTTCCCACGGTCCTGGGATTACAGGCGTGAGCCACCACACCACGCCTAAACTAGTTTCTTATGGAAAACCGAAGATGATTCTTGGAAGTCAATGCTTGTCACTGTTTCTTACTTCTGATTTCTGGCTTCCTTCCTCCCTCATCCCTTTGATCAAGATATTTTCATCTGCTCTGGGTTGCCTTGCCCAGTATGGCATGCAGTCTGGAACACACAAGGGCAAAGGCCCTCAGAGCAAGTGGTCCTGCTGTATTTGCTTTGGCCCTGTGAGTAGCAGCTGGATGTCACAGACTGAGATGGGAAGCACTTCATTGTGGCAGACTAATGACTCCCACGTGACTCTAGCTCTGTTTATTTCCATCCCCCTCTCTTGCCTGGCAACCACTCCCATGAATAGATTATGATCACCATGAAGAAAGACACTGGACTCCAAACAACCAGGTTCAAAGGAAACCTCATCTGAAGAGAGAAGAGAATGATTGGAGAGACTATATGAACTTGAAAAACTAGTAGTTTTTGCCTATGCTAGAGGATGATATTTTAAAAAGAAAAAAAAGAAGGCAGGCTAGTCAAGAGTTCTGGCAAGCATGGAAAAGATAAGCTGCAATTGAGTAGTGGTTACTGCTGGAGAGAGAAGGAAAAGAGATTTGTACTTTTTTACATTTTTTTTTTTTTTAAGATGGGGTTTCACCATGATGGCCAGGCTGGTCTTGAACTCCTGACCTCAGGTGATCCACCCACCTCGGTCTCCCAAAGTGCTAGGATTATAGGCATGAGCCACCACGCCTGGCCAGAAAAGAGATTTGGAAGTAAACAGGGAGTTTTAAGTGGGGTTATATTTTATTATTATTATTATTAGTTATTTTATTTATTTTTATTTTTTTGAGATGAAGTTTTGCTCTTATTGCCCAGGCTGGAGTGCAATGGTATGATCTGGGCTCACTGCAACCTCCGCCTCCTGGGTCCAAGTGATTCTCCTGCCTCAGCTTCCCGAGTAGCCGGGATTACAGGCACCTGCCACTGCACCTAGCTAATTTTTTGTTTGTTTGTTTGTTTGAGGCGGGGTCTCGCTGTGTTGCCCAGGCTGGAGTGCAGTGGCCTGATCTTGTCTCACTGCAACCTCTGCCTCCTGGGTTCAAGCGATTCTCCTGTCTCACCCTCCCGAATAGCTGAGATTACAAGCGTGTGCCACTACACCCAGCTAATTTTTGTATTTTTTTTTGGTCAGATCTCAATCTGACAAAGGGCTAATTATTTTTTAATAAATGAAATTCTGTAGCAGGTATAAGAAAGTGGTAGAATTTAATAATAGTGAATGAATGATTAAGTTTTACTTATGAAATTCTTTGTTCTTTTTTTTTTTTTTTTTTTGAGATAGCGTCTCACTCTGTCATCCAGGCTGGACTGCAGTGGCGCAATTTCAGCTCACTGCAACCTCCCACTCCTGGGTTCAAGCGATTCTCCTGCCTCAGCCTCCCGAGTAGCTGGGGCCTGCCATGGCACCTGGCTAATTTTTTGGTAAGTTTTAGTAGAGACAGCGTTTCACCATCTTGGCCAGGCTGGTCTTGAACTCCTGACCTCATGATCCACCCGCCTCAGCCTCCCAAAGTGCTGGGATTACAGGCGTGAGACACTGCGACCAGCCCCCTTTGTTCTTTTTTATTGGAGGCAGGGTCTTGCTCTGTCATCCAGGCTAGAGTGCAGTGGTACAATCATAACTCACTGCAGCCTCAAACTCCTGGGCTCAAATGATGTTCCTGAGTAGCTAAGTCTTTGTCCTTTTCTATGTGTGGAGAGTATGGCTGAGGAAGGTAGAACAGGGAGGCCTTCAACACAGATGTGACAAGGGAAAGCAGACAGGATGTAAAGAAAGTGTAATTATTTGTCTGCAAGGGTCCAGATGGTGCGCTGGAATGTGTTGCTTTAGTCCAGCTGAGGCCTCAATGAACTCTGGAATCATGATAAAACTGGCAGGGTGGAGGCTGTATAAAGGCTGCATTTCTAGCCTTGCTCTACAAAGGAGACAGTTCTCTGTAGTAGATAGGAGCCAGTCCATAGAGCCAGCCTGCTTGGGGCCAGATCTTGGTTCTGGCACTTACTAGTTGTGTCACTTCACTTCTCTGTATCTTAGTTTCCTCATCTGTCAATGTGGTGAGAATGTCAACCTATGTCAAAGGGTTGTGGTGAGGATTATGACCAAGAACTGAATTTTATGCTATTTGTATGCCATCTATTATCTTCCTAGATGAGGTGAACAAATGGGAACAGTCCTCTAGCATAAGGATTGGCAAACTTGAACTTTTCTTTTTCCTTCCTCCCTCCCTCTCTCCCTCCCCTTCCCCTCCTTCCTTCCTTCCTTCCTTCCCTTACTCCTTCCCTCCCTTCCCTCTCTCCTTCTCTCCCTTCCCTCTCCTCCCCTTCCCTCCCCTCCCCTTCCCTTCCTCTCTCTCTCTTTTTTTCCCAGACTGAGTCTCACTTTTTCACCCAGGCTGGAGTGCAGTGACAAAATCACTGCAGCCTTCAACTCCCAGGCTTAAGCAATTCTCCCACCTCAGCATCCTGAGTCTCTGGGGCTACAGGTGCTCACCAGCATGCCTGGTTATTATTTTTTTTTTTTTTGAGACAGAGTCTCGCTCTGTTGCCCAGGCTGGAGTGCTATGGCACAATTCCGGCTCACTGCAATCTCCACCTCCTGGGTTCAAGTGAATCTCCTGCTTCAGCCTCCTGAGTAGCTGGGATTACAGGTGCCTGCCACCATGCCCAGCTAACTTTTGTATTTTTAGTAGAGATGAAGTTTTGCTGTGTTGGCCAGGCTGGTCTCGAACTCCTGACCTCAGGTGATTTGCCCGCCTTGGCCTCTCAAAGTTCTGGGATCATAGCCATGAGCCACTGCGCCTGGCCTAATGTTTTTTTTTTTTTCTTTTTTTTTTTTTTTAAAAAGACGGGGTTTCGCCATGTTGGTCAGGCTGGTCTTGAACTCCCGACCTCAGGTGATCCGCCCGCCTCAGCCTCCCAGAGTGCTGGGATTACAGGTGTGAGCCACCGCGCCTGGCCGGTTTTTTTTTTTTTTTTTTTTTTTTTAGAGACGAGGTCTTGCTACGTTGCCCAGGCTGGAGTACAGTGGCTATTCACAGGCGCGACCCCACTACTGATCAGCATGGGAGTTTTGACCTGCTCCGTTTCTGACCTGGGCCGGTTCACCCCTCCTTAGGTAACCTGGTGGTCCCCTGCTCCTGGGAGGTCACCATATTGATGCTGAATTTAGTGCGGACACCCAATCGACATAGTGCACTATAGCCCAGACCTCTTGGGCTCAGGCCATACTCCAGCCTCAGCCTCTGGAGTAGCTGGGACTACAGGCTACTACGCGCCACCGCGCCTGGCTTTTGTAGTTTTTTGTAGAGACAGAGTCTCACTTTGTTGCCCAGGCTGGTCTCAAACTCCTGGGCTCCAGTGATTCTCTCACCTTACCCTTCCAAAGTGTTGGGGTTACAGGTATGAGCCACTGGACCCAGCTTCAACTTTTTCTACAAAGGGCCAGATAATAAATATTTGAGACTTTGCAGGCCACATAGTCCCTCCTGTCCCAACAACCCCAAAATGGTGTTGTAGCGAGAAAGTAGCCATAGACAATACATAAACAAATGGCCATGTCTGTTTCCAATATAGCTTTTTTTTGTTTTTTTGAGATGGAGTCTTGTCTCTGTTGCCCAGGCTAGAGTGCAATGACATGATCTTGGTTCACTGCAACTTCTGCCCCCCAAGTTCAAGTAATTCTCCTCCCTCAGCCTCCTGAGTAGCTGGGATTACAGGCATGCACCACCATGCCTGGCTAAGCTTCGTATTTAAAAAAAAAAAAAATTTAATTTTTGAAGGGGCCATGCTAATCTTCTCTGTATCGTTTCAATTTTAGTACATGTGCTGCCAAAGTGAGCACAAGCTTTGTATTTTTAGTAGAGACGGAGTTTCACCATGTTGGCCAGGATGGTCTCGAACTCCTGACCTCAGGTGATCCACCCACCCCAGCCTTCCAAGATGCTGGGATTACAGGAGTGAGCCAACATGGCTGGCTGCAACAAAACTTTATTCACAAAAACAGGCAGCAGGCACGTGGGCTGTAGTGGGCCAACCCTTTCTGTAACATTTCAAATGTTTGGATGCTCCTCTTATCTCTTAGAATGGTGGATGGCTGGGCTGGGCACGGTGGCTCACGCCTATAATCCCAGCACTTTGGGAGGCTGAGGCGGGTGGATAACCTGAGGTCAGGAGTTCGAAACCAGCCTGGCCAACATGGTGAAACCTTGTCTCTACTAAAAATACAAAAAATTAGCGGGGTGCGGTGGTGAGCACCTGTAATCCCAGCTACTCGGGAGGCTGAGGCAGGAGAATCACTTGAATCTGGGAGGTGGAGATTGCAGTGAGCTGAGATCACGTCTTTGCACTCCAATCTGAGTGACAGAGCGAAACTCTGTGTCAAAAAAAAAAAAAAAGAGTGGTGGATGCCCTAGATTATTTGGGGTGAGTGGTACACTTGCCTATGCTCTGTTTGGACCCTTACCAAAAACTATACTGTCCCTTTCTTCAATAAAGAAGACATTTTGTTTCCTTAATACAAGCTGGGAACCACATCTCCACCATTGCGACCATCCCTAAGCAGATTCTGCTCATATCCCTCCAGTTGCATAACCCCAAGACTCAGGACTTGCTTTCCATTGAGAGGCTCAAAACAGGATCTCCTCAGTCATACCATTAATACTTCAGAAAACTCTCCATCCTTGTTGAAGCAATGTAGGGCATCTCAGCCAGGTACGATGGCTCATACCTGTAATCTCAGCACTTTGGGAGGCCGAAGTGGGTGGATCACCTGAGCTCAGGAGCTCAAGACTAGCCTGACCAACGTGGTAAAACCCCATCTCTACTAAAAATAAAAAATCAGCCAGGCATGGTGGCAGGTGCCTGTAATCCCAGCTACTTGAGTGGCTGAGGTGGAAGGATCACTTAAATCTGGGAGGCAGAGGTTGCAGTGAATCTAGATCACGCCAGTGCACTCCAGCCTGGGGGTCAGAACAAGATTCTGTCTCAAAATATATATACATATATATATATGGAGTTTCTAACAGGGACACTAAAACCTGCCCAGAACTCATGATGCACAGCTCACACAAGTTCTAAATCATAGCATGAGTCAGCCACTAGTTAGGTAAGCGTCAGACATGGACTATGAGACAGACACTGTCTAGAAAAGGGTAAAAACTGCCACCAGTGTGCCAGGGGACCACCATGGTACATACCTTTATCTCAGGAGACACCACCAGCCAAGATGACACCATGGCACAACATCAGTGCCAAGGACATGACCCACATATATACCCACAGAAAGCACTTTCCAAACCAGCTCATGGCTAGAGCAGGGTTTATGGCCAACCTTCAGCTAGACACACGGAGACAGCTGCCCCTCAGATACCTGCTCATGCCTCCACTCAGGGGCAGGCTTTGCTGAGACAGGATGTGGACAGCTCCCTGCTCAACAAACCATGACACTGGCTTGATACAGGCCTGAGCACATTCATCCCTAAACCCATCCAGAGTGCATAGCCATAACAAGACTGGGGATTCCCCAAGACAGACTTCGGCCACACACAGAGCCCAGTTTAGGACAAGACAGACTGGTCTCAGCTCATTCTTGGGTCATTATCAGTACAGCTGCCAAGGACAGTGTGCCCATAGCAGAGCTGAGACCAAACCTCTTTAGGGCAAGCCCTCCAGAACAGGGCCCAACCTTCTGGGCATGGGTAATGCCAGCACTTCAGGAGGTTGAGGCAGGGGGGATTTCTTTAGTTCAAAAGTTTGAGACTGACCTGGGCAACATAACGAGACATAGTCTCTACTAAAATTTAAAAAAATATATATAGCCAGACATGGTGGTATGCACCTGTAGTTTCAGCTACTTGTGGGAGTCAGTGGCTAAAGGAGGAAGATGGCTTGAGCCCGGGAGATCAAGGTTACAATGAGCTATGATGGCGCCACTGAACTCCAGCCTGGGCGACATTGAGACATCTTGTCTCAGTAATTAATTTAAAAATTAAAAAATAAAAAATAAAAGAAAAAGCCCAACACATGCCACCTCCAGACAGCCCCCCAGAAGACCTGGATGCAGGCCCATAGTCCCACTGAGCTACAACTCAGACCCAGGCCCTCTTCACTCCCTCCGCTCTAAATGGACACGCCCTCCCATGCCACAGAGGGTGACCAGCTGTTCCAGTTTGCCCAGGAATGGCCTGATTTTAAACTGGAAAGTCTGGCTTCTCCAGAAATCCCCCCACTACCAGCAAAGCCAAGACAGTCGGTCACCCTGAAGCCACTCCTCCTCCCTGTGATGAAATGTGTGTCACCGACTACCGCAGAGTGCCCCCCTCTGCGTACAAGGAGGGGGCCTGGATCCCCTGCCTGTTCAGAAGCCGCCGCTTGACCTGGAATTGTCGGGCCATCACCGCCGGTTCAGCTGCGCCGAGTGATTCTCCTTACAAGCGGCTGCTGCAGCCTCCCTCTCTTCTGCGGCTGAGTTATCCTAGCAGAGGAACTCAAGGGCCCTTCATCCCTCTCTTGATGGCTAAGTCTGCAGCGACGCCTCTCCGCTGGTTCAACACACACTTACTGAGCCCTTACGCGGGGGAGGGGGCTATCAGAGGCGGCCCTTGCTGCCGCATTCTCGGAGCAAGCCTGGCTTCGCAGCCCCTCTTGCTTCCACAAGGGCTTTTTCCATAGCAACGTGCAGGCCTGTCTCCTCTCCCGCCTGTTCCCGGGAGCGCAGGAATCCCACGTGCCGGTCACCGCTGCTCCCTTAACTTCCAGACACGCAGGCTTCCAGCTCCAGAGGCACCCAGTTTTGTTTTTTTTTTTTTTTGAGATGGAGTTTCGCTCTTGCTGCCCAGGCTGGAGTGCAATGGCACCATCTCGACTCACCGCAACCTCTGCCTCCCGGGTTCAAGCGATTCTCCTGCCTCAGCCTCCCGAGTGGGATTACAGGCATGTGCCACCATGCCCAGCTATTTTTATTTTTTATTTTTTTTTTAGTAGAGACGGGGTTTCTCCATTGCTATAAAAATACTGGAGACTGGGTAATTTATTAAGAAATGAGGTTTAATTGGTTCATGGTTCTGCAGGCTGTATAGGAAGCATAGCAGCTTCTGCCTCTGTAGAGGCCTCGGGAAACTTACCATGTTATAAGGCAAAGCAGGAGCAGGCACATCTTACATGGCTGGAGCAGGAGGAAGAAGAGATCGGGAAGGAGCTACACACTTTTTTTTTTTTTGAGATGGAGTCTCACTCTGTCACCAGGCTGGAGTGCAGTGGCACAATCTCGGCTCACTGCAACCTCTGCCTCCAGGGGTTAAAGCGATTCTCATGCCTCAGCCTCCCGAGTAGCTGGGATTACAGGCATGTGCCACCACATCCAGCTAATTTTTGTGTTTTTAGTAGAGACAGGGTTTAACCATGTTGGCCAGGATGGTCTAGATCTCCTGACCTCATGATCTGCCCTCCTCAGCCTTCCAAAGTGCTGGGATTACAGGTGTGAGCCACCGCGAATGTCCCCCCCACCTTTTTTTTTTTGGCGGGGGTGGGGGAGCTACACGCTTTTAAACAACCAGATTGCTAGAGAACTCTATCACAAGAACAGCTAAAGGGGGATGGTGTTAAACCATTAGAAACCAACCCCATGATCCAATCACCTCCCCCCAGGCCACACCTCCAGGATTGGGGATTGCTTTTCAACATGAAATTTGGGTGTGGACACAGATCCAAACTATATCACCTACCTAAAGGTAAGTTTATGGATTCAGACTACAGCCCATCCTCATACTCATATTGATAGCTTAGTGTGAAACAGCTATCAGTAAAACCAGTTCCTGTATCCATGCCATCGTTTAAAAAATCATGGCAGGTTACAATTCTAGGTTTACATATAATGAACTGTGAAGGATCTATCTCAATGCTGACAATGATCTATCTAGTACAGACTGTATCATGCTTAGTGAAGGGGTAGGATGAATATGGGTGTTTGGTTTTTAAGTATTATCTTCTGATTTGCCAAATAGTGGTATGTTTATATATCATGGTCTGTGAAGATCCTGTTTCAAAGCCTATTGAGTAATGAATTGGAGATATCTATGTGACCACCATTTGTGGGGATGCTGTCTTCATTTTGAATGAACACAGGCAGAGGATTAGGCCTAAATCTGGAGAGGGAGCTGCATGGCCATATTCTTGGAGAGGACTGTCTCATAGTTGCTGAGCAGCAGGATTACTAGCTCAGATGCCAGCAAGTAAATGAACAAATACTGTAGGCTGAGTATCTACACATTTAATTGCAGAGGAATATTAATTACTTCCATAAAGAAAGTAGCACTCCCCATTTTTCCTGAAACACTCACCCCTCATAGAAACACAGGTTCAGAAAACATCTTGTAATATGAGAGAAAAATAAAAAGTATATATATGTTATTATTCTTTTTTAGTAGAGACAGGGTTTCTCCACGCTGGCCAGGCTGGTCTTGAACTCCCGACCTCAAGTGATCCACCCACCTTGACCTCCCAAAGTGCTGGGATTACAGGTGTGAACCACTGTGCCTGGCCAATAAACAGTATAAGTACAATGAGAAATGGTTACTAATCCTGGGGCTGTGTTGGAAATGGAAGTAAAAGCAGCTGCTACTGTGTGCTAGCTGCACAGGAAAGCAGTCTAGGGTTGCCAGATCATCCAGTTTTTTGTTTGTTTTAGAGACAGGGTCTCACTCTGCACCCAGGCTGGATTGCAGGGACATGATCATCTCACTGCAGCCTTTGACCTTTCAGGCGCAAGTGATTCTCTTGCCTCAGCCCCCTGAGTAGCTGGGACTACAGGCATGTGCCACCATGCCTGAGTAATTTTTTTGTTTTTGTAGAGCTGAGATCTCTCTATGTTGCCCAGGTTGGTCCCCAACTCCTAACCTCAAGCAATCCTCATGCCTTGGCCTCTCAAAGTGCTAGTATTACAGGCATGACCCATCCTGCCTGGCTGGATCTTCCAGTTTTCAAGAGACACTTAAAAAACCCAGATTATGTTTTTAAAGATTATATATATATTTTGAGACAGAATTTCGCTCTTGTTGCCCAGGCTGGAGTGTAATGGCGCGATCTCAGCTCACCACAACCTCTGCCTCCCAGGTTCAAGCGATTCTCGTACCTCAGCCTCCTGAGTAGCTGGGATTATAGGCACATGCCACCACGCCCAGATCTTTTATTTTTTATTTTTTATTTTTAGTAGAGACGGGGTTTCTCCATGTTGGTCAGGCTAGTCTCAAACTCCCAACCTCAGGTGATCCACCTGTCTCGGCCTCCCAAAGTGCTGGGGTTACAGGCATGAGTGACTGCCCCCCCTCCCCACTTTTTTTTTTTTAAGACAGGGTGTCACTCTGTCTCCTAGGCTGGAGCGCAGTGGCGTGATCGCAGCTTACTGCAGCCTCTGATTCCTGGGCTCAAGTGATCTTCCCCACCTCAGCCTCTCGAGTAGCTGGGACTACAGGTACACACCACCACACCTAATGTTTAAATTTTTTGTAGAGACCAGGTCTTGCTATATTTCCCAGGCTGATCTTGAACCCCTGGGCTCAAGCAAACCTCCCACCTCTGCCTTCCAAAGCACTAATGGCATGGGCCACTGTGCCCTGCCATAAATATTCTGATTTGTTTTTGTTTTTGTTTTTGTTTTTTGAGACGGAGTCTCACTCTGTTGCCCAGGCTGGAATGCAGTGGTGCAATCTCGACTCGCTGCAACCTCTCCCTCCAGGGTTCAAGCGATTCTCCTGCCTCAACCTCCTGAGTAGCTGGGATTACAAACCTGCCACCATGCCAAGCTAATTTTCGTATTTTTAGTAGAGACGGGGTTTCACCATGTTGGTCAGGCTGGTCTTGAACTCCTGACTTCATGATCCACCTGCCTTGGCCTCCCAAAATGCTGGGATTACAGGCGTGAGTCACTGCACCTTGCCAATATTCTGATTTTTAAGCTTGGTTCAATTCAAAAAGGGGGCCATGTGCAGTGACACACTCCTTTAATCCCAGAACTTTGGGAGGTTGAGGCAGAAGGATCATTTGAGCCTGGGAGTTCGAGACCAGCCTGGGCAACACAGCGAGACTCTGTCTCTGCAAAAAAATTATTAAGAAAAAAGAAAACATTGTGTATGGAGAAAAGTGTGCAATGTGGATCAAAAATCCACTCAAGGATTTTGCAATTCCTGATATAGATCCTGAGTGCGGTCTATCTCCTAGTGGACTGCTAGAGGTCTGGACCTTGGCTGATTTGCTAGTATCTGCTCGGAGGATTGTCTGCTTAGTAATTTGGAGAGCATAGGTCTGTATGAGGATCCTCAATGACACAGAGGGTCATTTCCCCACCTTACTGGCTCCTATTGTTAAGGACTGTGAACTGTGAGGGCTCCTTTGTGTTGGGCCAAGACATGGTATGTGAAGGAATCCTGAACTGAGCAGGGACCACGCATGGTATGATGGGCTGTGCTATGTATCTTGATAGTGATGGTTTGGAAGGGAAAGAAATTCAGTCAGAAAATGGGGTTGCTCAAAATAAGTTTGATGAAATCACTTAAAAATATTGCTGCAAAATGCTGGGCGTGTTGGCTCATGCCTGTAATCCCAGCATTTTGGGAGGTGGAGGCAGGCGGATCACCTGAGGGCAGGAGTTCGAGACCAGCCTGGCCAACATGGTGAAACCCCATCTCTATTAAAAATGCAAAAATTACCTGGGCATGGTGGCGGGCGCCTGTAATCCCTGCTACTCTGGAGGCTGAGGTAGGAGAATTGCTTGAACCCAGGAGACGGAGGTTGCAGTGAGCCAAGATCATGTCACTGCACTCCATCTCTGGGTGACAGAGACTCCGTCTCAAAAAAAAAAGCTTCTCTGGAAGCTTAGGCAGGCTGAAGAGATGCTGGATTCCCTGGCTAGAAGTGGAGCAGCTGGCCCAGCAGGAAGGTAAAGTATTTTTCTGTGGGTTCAAATTGTGATGGTGTTGAGTGTCGCCATTAGATGACAAAACACAGAGTCAAGAGGTGTTACGTAATGAATGGCCTGGGCTGGTGGAGTGTGTGTGTGTGTGTGTGTGTGTGTGCGTGTGTGTGTACCTATCTGATACATGAAATATTCGAAAGATACTACAAGGGGCCAGTGACTCATGCCTGTAATCCCAGCACTTTGGAAGGTCGAGGCGGGTTGGAACACCTGTCATCAGGAGTTCGAGACCAGCCTGGCCAACATGGTGAAACCCCATCTCTACTAAAAATGCAAAAATTAGCCAGGTGTGGTGGCAGGCACCTGTAATCCCAGCTACTCAGGAGGCTGAGGTGGGAGAATTGCTTGAACCTGGGAGGCAGAAGTTGCAGTGGGCTGAGATCTCGACATGGTACTTCAGCCTGGCCACAAGAGCGAGACTGTGTCTAAAAAAAAAAAAAAAATACAAAAATTAGCCCAGTGTGGTGGCGTGTGCCTGTAGTCCCAACTACTTGGGAGGTGGAGGCAGGAGAATGGCTGAACCCGGGAGGCACAGGTTGCAGTGAGCCGAGATCGCATCATTGCACTCCAGCCTGGGGACAGGGTAAGACTCTGTCTCAAAAAAAAAAAAAAAAAAGACACCACAAGGGTCAGAGCATGAACAGGCTTACATGAAGCCATCAACTAGGATACATAAGGTGGTTGATACTCATGAGGTGGTTGATACTAGCATAGCTAAGGGTCTCAGCTCTTAGCCTTCATTTTTCTTTTTCTTTTCTTTTTTTTTGAGATGGAGTTTCACTCTTGTCGCTCAGGTCTGAGTGCAATGGCATGTTCTCGGCTCACTGCAACCTCCACCTCCCGGGTTCAAGCGATTCTCCTCCCTCAGCCTCCTGAGTAGCTGGGATTACGGGTGCCCGCCACCATACCCAGCTAATTTTTTTGTATTTTTTTTTTTTTTTTTAAGATGGGGTTTCACCATGTTGGTCAGGCTGGTCTTGAACTCCCGACCTCAGGTGATCCGCCCGCCTTGGCCTCCCAAAGTGCTTGGATTACAGGTGTGAGCCACCACGCCCAGCCAGTTTTTTGTGTTTTTAAGTAGAGACGTGGTTTCACCATGTTAGGCAGGCTGCTCTTGAACTCCTGACCGTAAGTGATCCACCCGCCTCAGCCTCCCAAAGTGCTGGGATTACAGACAACCTCCCAAAGTTCTGGGATTAAAGGTGTGACCCACTGGCCCTGCCAGCCCTCGTTTATCTTACCTAGGTTTTTACTGTTTGGTTTGCTAGTTTATGTTATTTTTTATTTAATTTTCTTTTTAGAGATGAGGATCTTGCTACATTGCCCAGGCTGGTCTTGAACACCTGGGCTCAGGCTTAAGACATCCTCTGTCCTCAGACTCCCAAAGTGCTGGAATTACAGGAGTGACCCTCTGTGCCTGGCTGGTTTGCTAGTTTAAATGACATGCTTTAACTTTCAGCTTTGACCTGTGCTTAATTATTAAGGTTATTCTTCTATATTTCTTCTTTGTTCCCATTTTTTTTTCTTTTCTGTTCCCATTTTTAATTGTATTTCTACTTTGTCAGAGAACATTCATTAGCTCGTATTCTTACATTTGTTTTGGTCTTAGATTTGTGTAATTGAACATATTCAATTCTTTATTTATTTATTTATTTTTATTTTTTTATAAAGACGGGATTTCACCGTATTGGTCAGGCTGGTCTTGAACTCCCGACCTCAGGTGATCCGCCCACCTTGGCCTCCAAAGTGCTTGGATTACAGGCGTGAGCCACCACGCCCAGCCGAACATATTCAATTCTTAAGCTCTGTTTTTTTGGCCAAAGTTTTTCAATCATCTTTTAGATGGATGAAACTTGACCACCTAGAAGAATCCTCAGAAAGAATTCTTGCATACAAAATTGCTTGAGTTCTTGAAAGTTTAAAGATGGAATCTTTGGCTCACACTGTTTTTCTTTTTCTTTCTCTGATATGTCTGAGTCTTTTGAAACTCACACTTTTAAAAAACTTGAGATTCTTTAAGAGGTTTCTTCACTGTTATCTTACTTTCTATAATTCTGTCAAGTAGTTTGATGCCAACAGATATTCTTTTCCTGTCGGTCACTTGAGTTTTTTTTTGTTTGTTTATTTTGCCTATAGAGTCAAAGGATTTTTTTTCTAATCACTGATGTCTGTTTTACTGGGCTATGCCTCACAGTTGACTGTCAGTGTTCTCAAGTACACAACAGGATCTTTAAACATTAGAAGTGGATTTTGCTTTATTTCTAGAAAGTTTTAAGTTATAATTTTAAATATTATAATCGTTCTGTTCTTCTGTTCCTTTTTTTTTTTCCTTTGAGACGGAGTCTCACTCTGTCACCCAGGTTGGGGTGCAGTGGTGTGATCTTGGCTCACTGCAACCTCTGCCTCCTGGGTTCAAGCAATTCTCCTGTGTCAGCCTCCTGAATAGCTGGGACTACAGGCATCTGCCACCACACCTCGCTGATTTTTGTATTTTTAGTAGAGATGGGGTTTCATGTTGGCCAGGCTGATCTTGAACTCCTGACGTCAGGTGATCCACCTGCCTCAGCTTCCCAAAGTTCTGGGATTACAGGCGTGAGCCACTGCACCTGGCCAATTTTTGTATTTTTAGTAGGGATGAATATTTTTTGTATTTTTGTATTTCACCATTTGGCCAGGCTGACCTGGAACTCCTGATCTCAAGTGATCCACCCACCTCGCCCTCCCGAACTGCTGGGATTACAGGTGTGAGCCACCGTGCCGGTCGTTTTTTTTTTTTTTAAAGTGCTTCAAGATAACCTGTCAGTTTGCTCTTTGCCCCTTTAATTTGCTTTGGTTGTCTTGGTTCTTTTTTATTCACGTTCTTTCTTTCCTTTTACAGCATTTTTCTTTTTTTCTTCCATAGCTGAAAAATTTTCAATGATACCAATTCTCCCTTGGGCACCTTGTAATTTAGTTTTCTCTTCTAAGATGATTTTGTCATTTTCTTCAATTTCTTTCCTGAGTTCAGTCAGCTCAACACATGCTCCTGTTGTTTCTTTTCTACTGTTATTTATTTATTTATTTTTTTGAGACAAGAGTCTTGCTGTGTCGCTCAGGCTGGAGTGCAGTGTCGCAATCGTGGCTCACTGCAGCCTCCACTTTCCAGGCTCAAGTGATTCTCGTGCCTCAGCCTCCCAAGTAACTGGGATTACAGGTGCAAGCCACCACACCCAGCTAATTTTTATTTCTAGTGGAGACAGGGTTTCACCATGTTGGCCAGGCTGGTCTCAAACTCCTGGGCTCAAACAATCCACCCACCTTGGCCTTCCAAAGTGCTAGGATTAGAGGTGTGAGCCACTGTGCCCAGCCTTAAATTTTTGATTCATAGTAGTCTTTCATATCTGCAATTGCATGTTTAATTATATTTAATTCATGTTTTTCTCTGCTTTGCTATTGTTTTTTCTTTTTGGAGGGTATTTCTTTTCTTTTTTTCTTTTTATTTCTTTTTATTTTTTTTTCTTATTTCCATACATCCTCTGAAAATGGAGGGTGTTTATTTTCATCAGCTGAAAAGTTTTGGTTCTTGCTTTTTTCCCTCCTTATGGTAACTCTGTGAAGATAATCATTTTTTAATTATTGTAAATTATCCTGGATTTCCTGATTCACTATTAACATTCTGATTAATTCTATATGAAGAAAAGGATTCAGATGCCTTATTGGTTTATTGGCTCAAGAGCACCCTCTTCTGTTGATACAATAAAGTATAGTTTCTTTTTTTTTATTTATCTTTTTTTTAACCGTTCGATTCACTCAGCTTATCTCCAAAGTATAGTTTCTTTAATATATGATACTTTTGGAGGGAAGCATCATTTGATCTTCTGAATGCTATTCCTCCAATGGCTACTTCTTTATGTCTTGTCTTCACAAGACTACCGCCTCTTGTACCATGCCATTTTTAGGCTCCTTTTTTTTTTTTTTAACACATCTTTCTTTCTTTCTTTCTTTCTTTGTTTTCTTTCTTTCTTTCTTTTTCTTTTTTTGAAATGGAGTCGTTTTCTGTTACCCAGGTTGGAGTACAGTGGTGTGATCTTGGCTCACTGCAACCTCCGCCTTCTGAGTTCAAGAGATTTTCTTGCCTCAGCCTCCTGAGTGGCTGGGATTACAGGTGCCTGCCACCACGCCCAGCTAATTTTTGTATTTTTAGTAGAGACAGGGTTTCAGCATGTTGACCAGGCTGGTCTTGAACTCCTGACCTCAGGTGATCCACCTGCCTCGGCTTCCCAAAGTGCTAAGATTACAGTTGTGAGCCACCGCACCCAACCAACACATCTTTCAAATGACACCGTTCCTTTTGATGTTTAGTGCTCTGATCCATCAGGTCTCAAACTTAGTTTTAATTAGGGTGGACTTTCTTAGTTTTTTTTTTTTTTTAATTTTTTTTTTTTTTTTTTAAAGACAGGGTTTCACCATATTGGTCAGGCTGGTCTCGAACTCCTGACCTCAGGTGATCCGCCCGCCTCAGCCTCCCAGAGTGCTGGGATTACAGGCGTGAGCCACTGCGCCCGGCTTTTTATTTTTTTTATTTATTTTTATTTTTATTTTTTTTAAGACGGGGTTTCACCATGTTGGTCAGGCTGGTCTTGAACTCCCGACCTCAGGTGATCCGCCCACCTTGGCCTCCCAAAGTGCTTGGATTACAGGCGTGAGCCACCACGCCTGGCCTACTTTCTTAGTTTTAATTAGGGTGGGACTTCTCCTTCAGAGCATGAACCCTATGTGGTATTATGTTTTACTACTTCTATACCCTGCAGAAGTCTCTTCTGTCTTCACAATTCCTGCCTCACATTTCAAATAAATGGAACTGTATAGTATGTGGTCTTTTGTGACTAATTCTTTCACTTAGCATAATTTCTTTGAGATTCATCGATGTTGTAGCACATATCAGTACTTCATTCCTTTTTGTGGGAAAATAATATTCCGTTTAATGGAATAAATGTGGTGTATTTATACCAAATATTCCATTTAATAAATGGAATATTTGGTATAAATACACCACATTTTGTTTATTCATTCATTAGTAGATGGCCATGTAGATTTGTTTCCATTTTTTTCCAAAGTAGTATTTCACGTTCTCACCAACAATGTATAAGGGTTCCCATTTCTCCACATTCTCAGCAACAATTGTTACTGTCTTTTTTGGGGGAAGAAAATCGCTTTATTCTAATTAATTCATAAACAAAAAAAGCACAGCAGCTGGTTTAAGGAGGCCACACAAACATTTGCCAAGTCCCCAATTCGATACCATCTTTTTTAAAAAAAATTTTTAAATAAAAAAAGAATTTTAATAGAAATGGGGTTTCACCATGTTGGCCAGGCTGGTCTTGAACTCCTGACCACAGGCAATCCACCCATCTCAGCCTCCCAAAGTGCTGGGATTACAGGTGTAAGCCACCACGCCCAGCCTTCAGTACCATCTTAATGAAATTCTACCAAGTAGGAACACCCTCTTCCACTGCATTCTGAAGCAAGAATTCTGAAGCAAGAATGACAGAGGATTCAGCCCATTCAAAAGTGGGCGAAGGATATGAACAGACACTTTACAAAAGAAGACATACATGAAGCCAACAAACATATGAAAAAATGCTCATCATCACTGGTCATTAGAGAAATGCAAATCAAAACTACATTGAGATACCATCTCACGCCAGTTAGAATGGCGATCATTAAAAAATCTGGAGACAACAGATGCTGGAGAGGATGTGGAGAAATAGGAACGCTTTTACACTGTTGGTGGGAGTGTAAATTAGTTCAACCATTGTGGAAGACGGTGTGGCGATCCCTCAAGGACCTAGAAATAGAAATTCCATTTGATCCAGCAATCCCATTACTGGGTATATATCCAAAAGACTATAAATCGTTCTACTATAAGGACACATGCACACGAATGTTCATTGCAGCACAGTTTACAATAGCAAAGACCTGGAACCAACCCAAATGCCCATCGATGATAGACTGGACAGGGAAAATGTGGCACATATACACCATGGAATATTATGCAGCCATCAAAAACGATGAGTTCGTGTCCTTTGTAGGGACATGGATGAACCTGGAAACCATCATTCTCAGCAAACTGACACAAGAACAGAAAATCAAACACCGCATGTTCTCACTCATAGGCGGGTGTTGAACAATGGGAACACATGGACACAGGGAGGGGAGTATCACACACTGGGGTCTGTCGGGGGGAAAAGGGGAGGGATAGTGGGGGGGTGGGGGAGTTGGGGGAGGGATAGCATGGGGGAGAAATGCCAGATATAGGTGATGGGGGAGGAAGGCAGCAAATCACACTGCCATGTGTGTACCTATGTAACAATCTTCCATGTTCTTCACATGTACCCCCAAACCTAAAATGCAATAAAAAAAAAAGAAGGGGAAAAAAAAAAAAAACACACACACACACACAAAAAAAGAATACCAGTACAAGGGCTCCAAAGCAGACCGATCAAATTGGAATCTCTGGGAAGGGGCCCAGCCATCTGTGTCTTAAACCCTCTCCAGGGAATGCAGGTGCAGTGAGAGCCAAGCCTTTGCAATAAGTCTCCGAGTTCCTCTTCTGTAAAGTGGGAATAATGCCCCTGTCTCTCTCTGAGTGAGCAGTAGTGCTGGGAGAAATAGGTGAAATCAGTTACATATGTATACATGATTAATTAAGCCACAAGGCAAATAATAAAGAGCTTGAGGAAGAAAAAAAAAAAAAAAAAAAAGAATGACAGAGGATTGGTGTAACTGATGGTTTTACACTTTTAACTTTCACTATCAATTATATTGTTAGGCTAAATTAACTTAGTCTTGAGAGCCGATTTTCCATTTCTTCAGTTTGAACTTCTTGATTAGATAAATCCATTTGCAAGTCTGCACTGTTTCAGCACCTCATGGAAACCCTCACAGAACTTGATGTCTCCCTGATTCTGGGCACATTCCAAAAACCATTTTATCTCATGCAAGCCAGGCTACTGCTGCTGTGCCGGCTGGGTTCCCTGGGGCTCCTGGTAAGTGATGTCAGCCCTTGTAGGCTCAGCATTGTTTACCACACTGAAGCCCCCATTGATGGCATGACCCAATGTGTGCCCCATAGCAGAGCCCACAGCCATGCCAGCTGCAGAGATTGCCACCTGGGCCATCAGACCTGGCTGCCGAGGAGTGTAGCAGCAGGAGAGCCAACTGCAGAGGGTGGGGCTGCTGCTGGTGGCTGAGGTGCTAGTGCCGGCCTAGGTGTAGTTCTTATCTGAGGTGCTAAGTTGGCCAGAGAGGCCACGTGGGAGGTGCAGCTTTGGCTTCCACGTGGCATTGAAAATGTGCAGCAGCTCAGCCTCGGGACTTGTGAAATTCTATCCTTTTTTTTTTTTTTTTTTTTGAGATGGAGTTTTGCTCTTGTTGCCCAGGCTGGAGTGCAATCACATGATCTTGGCTCACCGCAACCTCCATCTCCCAGGTTCAAGCAATTCTCCTGCCTCAGCCTCTCAAGTAGCTAGGATTACAGGCATGCGCCACCACGCTCAGTTAATTTTGTATTTTTAGTAGAGACAGGGTTTCTCCATGTTGGTCAGGCTGGTCTCAAAATTCTGACCTCAGGTGATTCACCTGCCGCAGCCTCCCAAAGTGCTGGGATTACAGGCATGAGCCTCCGTGCCTGGCCGTGAAACTCTATCTTTTAAAAATTATAGTCATTCTTCTGCATGTAAAGTGATATCTCATGGTTTTGGTTTGCATTTCTTTAGTGATTAGTGATGTTGAACATCTTTATTTGATTTATTTTTGAGACGGAGTTTTGCTCTGTCACCCAGGCTGGAGTGCAATGGTGCAATCTTTGCTCACTGCAACCTCTGCCTCCCAGGTTCAAGAGATTCTCCTGCTTTGTCCTCCCAAGTAGCTGGGATTGCAGGCACCCGCCACCATCCCTGGCTAATTTTTATAGTTCTTAGTAGAGACGAGGTTTCGCCATGTTAGCCAGGCTGGTCTTGAACTCCTGACCTCAGGTGATCTGCCCGCCTTGGCCTCCCAAATTACTGGGATTACAGGCATGAGCTACCGTGCCTGGCCTTATTTTTTGTTTTTATATAGATATAGGGTCTCACTATGTTGCCCAGGCTGATCATGAACTCCTGGGCTCAAGAGATCCTCCCACCTTGGCAGTCCAAAGTGCCGGGATTACAGGTGTGAGCCACCACACCTGACCCTGAACATCTTTAAATGTCTTTATTGGCCATTTGTATATCTTCTTTGAAGAAATGTCTACTTATGCCCTTTGCCCCCTCCCCACATTGTTTTGAGTTGGAGTCTTTCTATGTCACCAAGGATGGAGTGCAGTGGTGCAATCTTGGCTCCCTATAACCACTGCCTCCCAAGTTCAAGCAATTCTCCTGCCTCAGCCTCCCAAGTAGCTGGGATTACAGTCGCCCACCACCACGCCCGGCTAATTTTTGTATTTTTAGTAGAGATGGGGTTTCACCATGTTGGCCAGCCTGGTCTCTTGGCCAGGCTAGTCTCGAACTCCTGACCTTGTGATCCTCCCACCTTGGCCTCCCAAAGTGTTGGGATTACAGGCGTGAGCTACCTCGCCTGGCCTTTTTGCCCTCTTTTAAAAATTAGGCTATTAAAAAAATTTTTTTGAATGTTAAGATTATGCATTCTGGATACAAGTCCCTTGTCAGATATATAGTTTGCAAACATTTTCTCCCATGCTGTAGGTTGTCTTTCTGCTTTCTTGATGGTGACTTTGTAGCAGGAGCAGCTGTGGGAAATGGATCTCTCGGACACCGAATATGGGAGGAAGGAGTTTAATTCGACCAGGAGCAAGGTGGCATAGTTGCCTTAACAGCCAAGCTCCCCTAACAAAGGAATGTTCCTTCTTTATATAGGCTAATACTTTAGCTGTTACACATGGAAGAATCTTAGGTTTATAGCTTAACATATGAAAAGGGTTTCAGTTTACAGTCTTAGGAATTACATATGAAAAGGGCTTCGGTTTATAGTCTTAGGAATGAAAAGGGGAAGTTTATGGTCTTAGGAATTACATATGAAAAGGACTACAGTTTACAGTCTTAGGAATGAATAGGGGAAGTTGACCTGAGATGCCTGGGTCTCCCTCTTCAACTTATGTTGCTTAAAAATTTTAAATTTTGATGAAGCCCAATTTATCTATTTTTTTCTTTTGTCACTTGTGTTTTTGATGCTGTATCTAAGAAACCATTGCTTATCCCAGGATAACAAAGATTCACTTCTATAATACTTCTATAATTTATGTTTTTTTTTCTTTTTTCAGAAGCAGGTAGCTTCATATAATTTATGTTTGAATGCTAATTTTGTATCCAGCAATTTGCTAAACACTCTAATTAATTATAATAATTTACTGTACTTTTTTTCTTCTTTTTTTTTTTGAGATGGAGTTTTGCTCTTGTTGCCCAGGCTAGAGTGCACTGGCAAAATCTCAGCTCACTGCAATCTTCGCCTCTTGGGTTCAAGCAATTCTCCTGTCTCAGCCTCCCAAGTAGCTGGGATAACAGGCACCCGCCACCACACCTGGCTAATTTTTTTGTATTTAGTAGAGAAGGAGTTTCACCATGTTGGTCAGGCTGGTCTCGAACTCTTGACCTCAAGTGATTCGCCCACCTCTGCCTCCCAAAGTGCTGGGATTACAGGCATGAACCACCTCCCCCAGCCCTAATCTTTAATTTTTTTATCTTTAATTTTTTTTTTTTTACTTCTTATTGCTGCTTTCTGTTCAGTAAAATATTGAATAGAAATAGTGATAATGGATACCATTGTCTCGTTCCTGATAAATAAGGGAAAGCTTTCAATATTTATTCTTGGCCGGGCGTGGTGGCTCACACCTGTAATCCAAGCACTTTGGAGGCCAAGGCGGGCGGATCACCTGAGGTCGGGAGTTCAAGACCAGCCTAAACAACATGGTGAAACCCCATCTTAAAAAAAAAAAAAATATATTTATTCTTTAAGTTTGATGTTTGCTTTAGGTTTCTTTTAAGATTAAGTAAATTCCATTTTGCTATTTTATAATATTAAATAAATTCTACTTTATTACTCCTCACGGTTTTTATTTTTTGAGACAGGGTCTTGCCCTGTTGCCCAGGCTGGAGTGCAGTGGTACAAACACGGCTCTTTGCAGCCTCGACCTCCTGGGCTCAAGTGATCCTCCCCCACCTCCCCCCTCAGCCTCCCAGGTAGGTGGGACCACAGGCATGTACCACCTTACCTGGCTAATTTATGTATTTTTAGTAGACATGGGGTTTTGTGGGTCAAGATGGCCAGGGGGGAGACCTATGTTAATTCTAGCTAAATAATTATAAGCTTGCTTGGCTCAGAGTACACTGAGGTTTATATACTGAACTAAACGATATTATTGGTGCAGTTAATTAGAAATCAAGCGGCAACAGGAGGCCTAAGGTAAAGACCATCCGAGAGCGCAGTAACACCGGGGAACACCTCGGGGTAGTTGCAGAGCAGGCAATACTGCTCTGTCACATGAATGCCTTCTCAACATGGAGACTGCATGAGGGCCTCATAAAGAGGGCTTGTGCAAAGATCTCTGAGAAGGGGAGGCGACCTCTGCTTACAAGATCCGGGAGGGTCTTTGCAGATGGGAGCTGGCAAGGAGGAGAAAAGCCTTGCAGGGCAGAGATCACGGAATGCCTCAGGCTCTGCCTAGGTTCTTGGAATATGGAGTGATTTTTTTTTTTTTAGGAGCTCTCGGGCAAAAACCGGAAAGCCTGCTAGACAAATTCTAAAAAGAGCTGTAACACTTGTGGAGTGATTTTAATTGCTCTATGTCCTCAATGCTTGGGAGATAAAAGCCCCTTGATGCATTGGGTGTGGTGAGACCCCATGGTTCCTCATCCGCTGTACTTCTGATGCAGCCGCACCCTAACAACAATCGGTGATAAAGTGAGAGCACCAGTTTAGCATGTCTTAGTAGGATCTCAAGTGCTCTCCACTGGGCTATGTTACCTACCCCTTCACCCTCCCCTTCCACGCCCATAAGATCAATGAGATTATGCACATAATAAAAGTGTTTGGAGCCCAGAGCTCGGGGCAGCACGTTCCCAAGCTCGCATTGGTCCCTTGGACTCCTGCGGTAAATTCTACTCTTGTGTCTCTGTCACCCAGGCTGGATGGAGGGCAGTGGCTCCATCTCGGCGCACTGCAACCTCCGCCTCCTGGGTTCTCAGCGATTCTCCTGCCTCAGCCTCCTGAGCAGCTGGGATTACAGGCGTGTGCCACCACGCCCAGCTAATTTTTGTATTTTTAGTAGAGATAGGGGTTTCACCATGTTGGTCAGGCTGATCTTGAACTCCCGACCTCGTGATCTGCCCACCTCGGCCTCCCAAAGTGCTGGGATTATAGGCACCCAGGACGCTGCACCCGGCCAGGGATAGCTTTTAACCTTAAGGTGTTTGACCTTTCCAAAGAGGTATGTGAGAAGCTGAGCTGCTCATTGGTTGGTTTATGGGGCAAAAGATGGAATCTAAGGTGAACTGTTCCCTGCTTTGGGTTTGGAAAATAGATAGCTACACCCCAGGAGTAAGGATGAACCAGAAGTAAATTAGCCTTCATGAACTCTATAGATCAGATTTATCATTTGAATGGCTCACAAAATATCAAGGTTGAAACTTGGAATAAGGTAATCCCTTACTCTTCCCATACTATTAGTGCCCCAGGCACTTGGCAAGGAACAAAAAATCCTTTCTGGGAAAATATAATATTCCAAATCTCAAATTATTTCTACAAATACTTCTTCAGGGCCGGGCACAGTGGCTCACACCTGTAATCCCAGCATTTTGGGAGGCCAAGGCGGGTGGGTCACCTGAGATCAGAAGTTCGAGACCAGCCTGGCCAACATGGTGAAACCCTGTCTCTACTAAAAATATGAAAATTAGCCAGGCGATGCCGGGCGCGGTGGCTCACGCCTGGAATCCCAGCACTTTGGGAGGCCGAGGCGGGTGGATCATGAGGTCAAGAGATTGAGACCATCCTGGCCAACATGGTGAAATCCTGTTTCTACTAAAAAATACAAAAATTAGCTGGGTGTGGTGGTGTGCGCCTGTAGTCCCAGCTACTCGGGAGGCTGAGGCAGGAGAATTTCTTGAACAAGGAGGTGGAGATTGCAGTGAGCCGAGATTGCACCACTGCACTCCAGCCTGGGGCCTGGTGACAGAGTAAGATACTGTCTCAAAAAGAAAAAAAAAAAGAAAGAAAAAGAAAATTATGTGGCAAGTGCCTGTAATCCCAGCTATTTGGGAGGGTGAGGCAGGAGAATCGCTTGAACCCAGGAGGCGGAGGTTGCAGTGAGCCAAGATCGTGCCACTACACTCCAACCTGAGTGACAAGAGCAAGACTCCATCTCATAATAATAATAATAATAATAATTGTCCAAATGGGATATCCAACACATAACTAAAGCTAACCAGAGCTAGGCACAGTGAACTGAGATTGTGCCACTGCACTCCAGCCTGGGCGACAGAGCGAGATTCCATCTCAAAAAAAAAAGAAAAAAGAAAAGCTATCCCTGCATGCTATGCTAACCTCTCTGGGTTTCTGGCCTCTCTCACAGCTTGCCTTAGTCATGACTCCCCTGAAGGCATTAGTGGTCTGGAAACAAAGCCTGAGGATTTTTTTGTTTCCGTATTCCAGAGTGTAGTCCTTTGAGTTCTGTCTGCACAAGAGAGTGTAAATTACACTAGGAGTCCCCTTTGGCTGCTGCACACCTTCAACTGCTTTCTTCAGTTCTCAGTGTCTACCCCAAAGCACTGCTTGCCTATCAGTTGTTTCCTGGGGTGAGCAAATGACCCCAGGGGGCAAAGACAACAAGAGAATCCTAGTTTGTGTGTGTGTGTGTGTGTGAGAGAGAGAGAGAGAGAGAGAAGAGAGAGAGAGAGAGAGAGAGAGAGGATTACCCAGAATTCAGGGTCTACTTTCCTGGTGGCTGCAGGTCACTAATTCACTGTCTCATGTGTCCCTCTCACTTAAGGAACACCTTTGGTTTGGTACATGCCTGTGGATGGAAGAAGCCTTAGCTCACTTCTTTCTGTTCTGAGCACAAATTATCCTCACCAGCACCCTGGCCCAAGCTACCGTCATCTATCTCCTGGATTTAACTGAGTTCCCAACTTCCACCTTTGCCATTCTATTCTCCTCATAGATGTGACAGTGATCCTTTAAAAGAATAAATCAGACATGTCGCTTCTTAGTTTCAAACCTCCCAGTGCCTTTTAAAACTACTCAGAATAAAATCCAAAATTGTTCCCATGACCTACAAGGACTTATATAACCCGGTCCCTGGTTTCCACTCAGATCTTATCTCTCTACTTCAGTCACACTAGCTTCCTGTTGTTCCTCAAACAAGGCAGACATTCTTGCGCCTTAGGGCTTTGTACCTACTGCCTGCAATGCTCTTTACCTTGATATCCTCATGGCTGACTCATTCACCTCCTTTAAGTTTTTGCTAAAGTTTTACCTATCAGAAATACCTTCCCTGATCAGCATATGTAAAATAGCATTCCTTTCCTTTTATTCTTTATGCTCTTACCCAGGTTTATTTTCCTTATAACACTTGTCACCAATTGTCATATGTTTATTTTTAAATGTTTATTTATTATTTTTGAGATGGAGTCTCAGTTGCCCAGGCTGAAGTGCAGTGGTGCAATCTCAGCTCACTGCAACCTCTGCCTCCTGGGTTCAAGCGATTCTCCTACCTCAGCCTCTCAAGCAGCTGGGATTACAGGCACGTGCCACCATGCCCGGCAAATTTTTGTATTTTTAGTAGAGATGGGGTTTCACCATGTTGGCCAGGATGGTCTCGATCTCTTGACCTCGTGATCCGCCTGCCTTGGCCTCCCAAAGTGCTGGGATTACAGGCATGAGCCACTGCACCCGGCCCATATTATATGTGTTTTTAAAAATGTCATCTCACTCCCCAGCTAGATTGTAAACCCCATGAAAACAGGGACATATTTTTGTATGTCCAGCCTACAAGAATAAACAGTGCCTTGTACATTATAGGTGACTCATAAATACAATTTTAATGAAGAAATTGTGTAACACCTATATAAAGGAGACTAAAATTAATCCAGAAGGATATCAAAGGATTGAATTTTGCAAAAGTATTAATTATTCCCAAATTAATTTATCACAATTGTGATTTTAAAACTCCACAGTACCATTTGGATAGCTGACAAATTCATCTTAAAGATTCATCCAAGTGGAAATATGCAAGAATGTCTAGGAATGTGTAAAACTAAGTTTAATAGAGAAAATCTAGCTCTACTAGATATTAAAACTTATTGTCAGGTGACAATTTTATTTTATTTATTTTTTCCAGATGTTTCTGAAAACAAATTTATTTAAATAAGAGTTTAAATACATTATGGCTGGGTGTGGTGGCTCTCACCTGTAATCCCAGCACTTTGGGGTGCTGAGGTGGGAGGATCACTTGAACCCAGGAGTTTGAGACCAGCCTGAGCAACATAGCGAGACCTTGTCTTGAAATCAGTAAACAAACAAACTAATAAATAACATATAACATTAAAACCGAAGGGGGAAAAAACCAAAAACCAGTTTGTTACTTCACATGGCATTGGGCAGCTGCTGCTATTTAGTTCAAAGTTCTATAACTAGCTGCATGACTGATACATCAGTTTCAGATTTGTTCCCTTGTCAAAAGTTTAAGTCTGATAGAAGGTTGGCCTCACATTCTGGTGTTTGGACATCCCTTATCTAGGATATGTCTGGTTAAAAAGACTTTTGTGAGGCCGGGTGCGGTGGCTCACGCCTGTAATCCCAGCATTTTGGGAGGACGGGGCAGGTGGATGACGAGGTCAAGAGATCAAGACCATCCTGGCCAACATGGTGAAATCCCATCTCTACTAAAAATACAAAAATTAGCCGGGTGTTTGGCACGCACCTGTAATCCCAGCTACTTGGGAGGCTGAGGCGGAAAAATTGCTTGAACTCAGAAGGTGGAGGTTGCAGTGAGCCGAGACTGTGCCACTGCGCTCCAGCCTGGCGACAGAGCAAGACTCCGTCTCAAAAAAAAAGAAAAAAGAAAAAAAAAGACCTTTGTGGCAGGCCAGATATCCTATCACCTCACCAAAGGGAAGGTAGTCTCTCTAGCTCTGCCCCCTTGGTTAGGTTGGAAATATTAGGGAATCTTTCTTTTACCACCAAAGGCTCCCTCTAGTGGTACTGCTGCTGTTGCTGTCTGCAGGTGGTGACATTCTCTTAGGGCAGGAAACTGCAGAGGGAGCCAAGGAGCTTCTGGCCAGACATAGCTTAGTCGTCTATGATCTTAATACTCTGGGCTTGGGTGAAACATCATGTTATTGCTTCGGTTCAGGCTTGATACTACCAGGTGCCTACTCCTTGACCTTTGTTTAAATGAGGAACTTCAAGAGTAGACATGATTCTTTTCAGTTTGTTGCATGAAGGAGTTACACTAGTCCAGATTAAAAGTAGATTCCGGCCACATGCAGTGGCTCACACCTGTAATCCTAGCACTTTGGGAGGCTGAGGCAGGTGGATCACCTGAGGTCAGGAGTTCGAGACCAGCCTGGTCAACATGGTGAAACCTTGTCTCTACTAAAAATACAAAAATCAGCCGGGTGATGGTGCACGCCTGTAATCCAGCTACTCGGGAGGCTGAGACAGGAGGATCACTTGAACCTGGGAGGCAGAGGTTGCGGTGAGCCAAGATTATGCCACTACACTCCAGCCTGGGCAACAAGAGCGAAACTCCATCTCAAAAAAAGAAAATAAATAAATAAAAGAAATTAGCCGGTTGTGGTGGTGGGTACCTGTAATGCCAGCTACTCAGGAGGCTGAGGCACGAGAATTGCTTGAACCCAGGAGGCAGAGGTTGCTGTGAGCAGAGATTGTGCCATTGCACTCCAGCCTGGGCAACAGAGCAAAAACTCCACCTCAAAAAAAAAAAAAAAAGTAGATCACATGTACCCCAAAACCTAAAATGCAATTAAAAAATAAAAGTAGATACCAAATGGTTATATTATACAAGCTGTGAGGTTTTAAACTTGTGACGAGGGACAGAGGGGAAATTCTACTCATTGCAAGGAAATCCTCACTGAAGCTTCAGTGAATCACAAGCACTTAAAATCCATGGACCTTCAGCTCATCCTCTTTAGCCAGTCCAATCTCTACTAGGAACTGGCATAAATTCTTGCACTGGTCATCCTGTAGCTGAATGACTTCTCCATATTCTGGATGCCCAATTACAGAACCATTGCAGGCAAATTTACTGTTAAACGCCTTCACTCATTTCTTTTATTTTTTCTTTTTTGAGATGAAGTCTCACTTTGTTGCCCAGGATGGAGTGCAGTGGCACGATCTCGGCTCACTGCAACCTCTGCCTCCTGGGTTCAAGTGATTTCCTTCCTCAGCCTCCAAGTAGCTGAGAATACAGGTGCCTGCCATCATGGCCGGCTGATTTTTGTATTTTTAGTAGAGACAGGGTTTCACCATACATTTTTTTTTAAAGAAAGAAAGAAAAAGAAAAGAAAAAGAGAAAGAGAGGAAGAGGAGAAAAAAAGAATGAAAGAAAGGGAGAAAGAAGAAGAAAAGAGGGAGAGAGAACGGGAATCTTGCTCTATTGCCCAGGCTAGAATGCAGTCTAAAAATGGGTATTGAAAAGCTCTTTTATACTAATAATTGTGTTATGCAATGGAGACAGGAAGGAATAAGGGAGGAAAATAACAAACAAACAGCCAACCAATATTTCATTTAAACCTATGAAATGCTATGCAATTGCTGGGGAATGATTTACTCCCAACCATGTGGTCACTTTTAGAATAAATGTGATGTGTTACTGAAAAAAAATGTATGTTTTGTAGATTTGGGGTAGAGAGTTCTGTAAATGTTTATTAAGTTTACTTGTTCCAGGTCTGAGTTCAAGTCCCCAGGTATCCTTGTTAACCTTCCGTCTCATTGATCTGTCCAATATTGACAATGTAGTGTTAAAGTTTCCCACTATTATTGTGTGGGAGTCCAAGTCTCTTTGTAAGTCACCAAGAACTTGCCCTATGTATGTGGGTGCTCCTGTATTGGGTGGGCATACACTTAGGATCGTTAGCTCTTCCCGTTACATTTATCCCTCTACCACTATGTAATGTCCTTCTTGTCTCTTTTGGTCTCTGTTATTTTAAAGTCTATTTTATCAGAGATGAGAATTGCAACTCCTGCTTTTTTTTTTTGCTCTCCATTTGGTTGGCAAATCTTCCTCCATCCCTTTGTTTTAAGTCTCTGTATATCCTTGCATGTGAGATGCGTCTGGATGCAGCTTACCAATGGGTTTTTTTGAATGGCTGATAGTGGTTGTTCCTTTCTATATATAGTGCTTCTTTCAGAAGCTCTTGTAAAGCAGGCCTGGTGGTAATGAAATCTCTGAGTACTTGCTTGTTCATAAAAAATTGTATTTTTCCTTCACTTATGAAACTTAGTTTGGCTGGATACGAAATTCTGGGTTGAAAGTTCTTTTCTTTAAGAACGTTGAATATCGGCCCCCACTCTCTTCTGGCTTGTAGAATTTCTACTGAGAGATCTGCTGTGAGTCTGATAGGCTTCCCCTTGTGAGTAACCTGACCTTTCTTTCTGGCTGCCCTTAGTATTTTTGCCTTCATTTCAACCCTGGTGAATCTAATGATTATGTGCCTTGGGGTTGCTCTTTTTGAGGAATATCTTTGTGGTGTTCTCTGTATTACCTGGAGTTGAGTATTGTCCTGCCTTGCTAGATTGGGAAAGTTTTCCTGGATAATATCCTGAAGAATATTTTCCAGCTTGGATTCATTCTCTTCGTCACATTCAGGTACACCTATCAAACATAGATTAGGTCTTTTCACATAGGCCCATATTTCTTGGAGACTTTGCTCATTCCTTTTACCCTTTTTTCTCTAATCTTGTCTTCTCGTTTTATTTCGTTAAGTTGGTCTTCGACCTCTGAAATCCTTTCTTCTGCTTGATCAATTTGACTGTTAAAACTTGTGCATACTTTGAGAAGTTCTCCTACTGTGTTTTTCAGCTCTATTAATTCACTTATATTCCTCTCTAAATTGTCTATTCTCGTTAGCATTTCCTCAAACATTTTTTCAAGGTTCTTAGTTTCTTTGCATTGGGTTAGAACATGTTCTTTTAGCTCACAGAAGTTTCTTATTATCCACCTTCTGAAGCCTGATTCTGTCAATTCCTCACATTCATTCTCCATCAGGCCTTGTTCCCTTGGTGATGAGGAACTGCAATCCTCTGTAGGAGGAGAAGCATTCTGATTTCAGGTGTTTTCAGCCTTTTTGCGCTGGTTTCTTCCCATCTCTGTGAATTTATCCACCTGTTGTCTGTGTAATTGCTGACTTTCAGATTAGGTCTCTGAGTGGATGTCCAGCTTGTTGGTGATAAAGTTTTTTTCTGTTTTTTAGTTTTCCTTCCGCCGGACGCCCCTCCCCCACAGAGCGGGACCTTCCCAGGTTCAGCTGTATTTGCTGTGAAACTCTCAATTCTCAGCAGTTCCAATTGCTGTTTTTTTTTGTGTGTGGGAGGGGGCAGCCTTCCCCTGCGGCGACCCACTACGCCGGCTGAAACAGTGGTGTTGAGACTCGTGGCGCTTTTCTGCCTGGGAAATCTCCCGGTCTTGCTTCCCCGCTTCAGTCCCCTTTTCAATCAGCTGAATGGGAAACTCTGCTTTCCCCAGAGCTCCAAACGCCAACTAAAAGGGCACTCAGTCCTGTATACTCCGGACTGAGAACCGCCGTGCCGGGGCACCGGCCAAAAGAGTCACGCTGGCGACCCATGGGGGTCCTCCGCTGGAAATCTCCTGGTCTGTGGGCAATAAAAACTCATCTGAAAATGTGGCGTCCACTCACTCTCCGTGCTTTCACTGGGAGCCGCAATCCTGAGCTGCTGCTAATCGGCCATCTTGGATCTCTCTCCCAGTGGGTTTCACCATATTGGTCAGGCTGGTCTCGAACTCCTGACCACAGGTGATCCACCTGCCTTGGCCTCCCAAAGTGCTGGGATTACAGGCATGAGCCACTGTGCCTGGCCAACTGGTTTCTTTTTATCATGCTCATCAGCGATCTCTTGGACAGTAGTAAGGATCTTCCTGCCATTTCTCTTTTGAATTGTCATGTGGATATAATCCTCAGTGCCAGCAGGAAGCAGGTCATCACCCTTACTTGCATCAGCAAAGGGTTCAAAAGAGTGGAGGTTCTGGATAACGGACAAACGTTATGATTCTGTTTTGTTGGTGGAAACCACCTGTGGAAGGTGGTGGCAGGAGAAAGGGGCAGTGGAGGAAAGTGGGTGGGGTGTGGGCGGCCGTGAGGGTGGGACAGAGCCTCGGGAAGGAAGAGGAGGACTCAAGAAATAGGATGCTAAAGGCCGGGTGTGGTGGCTCACACCTGTAATCACAGCACTTTGGGAGGCCAAGGTGGGTGGATCACAACGTCAGGAGTTCGAGACCAGCCTGACCGACATGGTGAAACCCCGTCTCTTAAAAAAAAACAAAACGAAATAGGCTGCTGAGTATTCTGTGGCTGCTCAGGCAATAATTTTGAAAGTATGCTATGGTAATTGACATAGTAAGAAACAATAATAAACTAACACAAATAACGATTTAGATTTTGGCAATAGTAGCATTTTGAGAACAGTAGAGAAAATATAACATTGTTTAATAAAGGGGTCTGAGAAACTGGCTAGCCATTTGAAAAAGAAGAAATGATTTGCTATCTTTTTTTTTGAGACAGAGTCTCCATGGCTGGAGTGCAGTGGTGCCATCTCGGCTCACCGCAACCTCCACCTCCCGGGTTCAAGGGATTCTCCTCCCTCAGCCTCCCGAGTAGCTGGAATTACAGGCATACGCCACCATGTCTGGCTAATTTTTGTAGTTTTAGTAGAGACAGGGTTTCACCATGTTGACCAGGATGGTCTCAATCTCTTGACCTCGTGATCCACCCGCCTCGGCCTCCCAAAGTCCTGGAATTACAGGCGTGAGTCACTGTGCCCCACCATGATTTGCTATCTTATTCCAAAATAAATTCAAATGTATCAAAGATACAATGGAATCATAAAAGTAGTATAAGAAAAAAATGTGTAGCCCCGCACAGTGGCTCACACCTGTAATCCCAGCACTTTTGGAGCTCAATGCCAGAGAACTGCTTGATCCCAGGAATTCAAGACCAGCCTAGGAAACATAGTGAGAGCCCATCTCTATAAAAAATTAAAAAATTGGCCTGGCATGGTGGCTCAGGCCCCTGTAATCCCAGCACTTTGGGAGGCCAAGGTGGGAGGATCATTTGAGGTCAGGAGTTCGAGACCAGCCTGGCCAACATAGGGAAACCCTGTCTCTAATAAAAATACAAAAATTAGCCAGACATGGTGGCAGGTGCCTGTAATACCCGCTACTCAGGAGGCTGAGATGGGAGAATCGCTTGAACCCAGAAGGCGGAGGTTGCTGTGAGCCAACATTGTGCCACTGCACTCCAGCCCAGGCAACAGAGCAAAAACTCCATCTCAAAAAAAATTTAAAAATTAGGTGGTTGTGGTGGTGCGCACCTGTAGTTCCAGCTACTCGGAAGGCTGCGGCTTGAGGATGGCTTGAGCCCAGGAGTTCCAGGCTATAGTGAGCTATGATCGCACCACTGGACTCCAACCTGGGTGACAGTGAGACTTTATCTCTCTCTTTTCTTCCCCCCGAGACGGAGTCATGCTCTGTCGCCCAGGCTGGAGTGCAGTGGTGCAATCTTGGCTCACTGCAATCTCCACCTTCTGGGTTCAAGCAATTCTTCTGCCTTAGCCTCCCGAGTAGCTGGGATTACAGGCACCCACCACCACGCCCAGTTAATTTTTGTATTCTTAGTAGAGACGGGGTTTCACCAAGTTGACCAGGCTGGTCTTGAACTCTTGACCTCTGCCCGCCTCGGCCTCCCAAAGTGATGGGATTACAGGCGTGAGCCACCATACCCGGTCCCAAGAAGCTTTAAAGGAAACAAAGACATAAATTCGACTACATTTAAAAAAATCTTGCACAACATAAAGCACCACAAATAAAGATTTTGAAAAACGAATTGTGAATAAATATTTGCAGTACATCTGAGAGAGAAAATCTTATTAATACAAAAAAATTTCTTACAAGTCAATGACCAATAGCACATTAGAAAAATAGACAAAGGTTTTGAGAATATACAGATGGCTAATGTATGAAAGATACTCAACCTCATTAATAAACAAATAAATACTAATCAAAATACTTCATTTGGTCTATCAGATTGGTAAAGATTTGAAATATTGACAGTTTCCAGGGTTGGCCTGAATATTGGGAAATAGCCATTTTTTAAACACTGTTTGTAGGATTGTATGTTGGGTTAATATTTTGATGCCATTTTATCAATATCTATAAACTTTTTTTTTTTTGAGACAGAGTCTTGCTCTGTCGCCAGGAGCCAGGCTGGAGTGCAGTGGCGCAATCTCAGCTCACTGTAATCTCTGCCTCCTGGGTTCAATCTCCTGCCTCAGCCTCCGGAGTAGCTGGGACTACAGGCGTGGGCCACCATGCCCAGCTAATTTTTGCATTTTTTAGTAGAGATGGGGGTTTCACCATGTTGGCCAGGATGGTCTCGATCTCTTGACCTTGTGATCCGCCCACCTCGGCCTCCTAAAGTGCTGGGATTACAGGCGTGAGCCACCGCGCCCGGCCAATATCTATAAACATTTTAAAGGGTTAGACCTTTCTTTTTTTTTTTTCTTCTTTTGAGATGGAGTCTCGCTCTGTCACCCCGGCACAGTCTCGGCTCACTGCAACCTCCACCTCCCGGGTTCAAGCAATTCTCCTGCCTCAGCCTTCCGAGTAACTGGGACTACAGGTGCGTGCCACCATGCCCAGGTAATTTTTTGTATTTTCAGTAGAGACAGTGTCTCACCATACTGGCCAGGCTGCTCTTGAACTCCTGACCTCATGATCCACCCTCCTCTGCCTCCCGAAGTGCTGGGATTACAGGCGTGAGCCACCGTGCCGGGCCAATATAAGACCTTTTGATCTAGCAACTACACTTTGGTGAATATATCTTGTAGAAATACTTAAAGATGGATACATAGTAATGATCATTGCAGAATTATTTGTAACAATGAATAATTGAAGGAAGAAGTCCTAAATATAGGGCACTGGTTAAATAATTTATAGTAATCCATGTAGTACAAATGGCAAAACCATTAAAAGAATTAGATAAATTGCTACTTTAAGGTTTTTCAACCTTTTAAAAAATTAATAAATGTTATTTTTTTGAACACTTCTGGGTCCACAAGGAAAATTGAGTGGCCACAGCTCTCTCTCTTGGTATTGTAGGGATAAAAACCTTCTTCTTAGCTATGCTTTCTCATGCAGTGCTGAATGTTGGTATGAATATAGGTCATGGTTATATCAGAGATGAACTCTTAGTACGTTAAGTGACGATATGATGAAAGCCTTGATTTAAAAGGTATTTTTGCTTGATGTGGTGAAAGTTGGTATGGGCTTTATTCTGGTGCTGTGAGTAGGGATCTTAGTAGTGCTACCTAATGGTTTTCTTCAGTAATCAAAATAATAGTGATGTAATTCCTCATCTTTTTTTTTTTTTGAGACAGAGTTTCGCTTTTGTCACCCAGGCAATGGCACGATCTCGGCTCACTGCAACCTCTACCTCCCGGGTTCAAGCGATCCTCCTGCCTCAGCCTCCTGTGTAGCTGGGATTACAGGTGCCCGCCACCATGGCCGGCTAATTTTTGTATTTGTAGTAGAGACAGGGTTTCACCATGTTGGCCAGGCTAGTACTGAACTCCTGACCTCAGGTGATCTGCCCACCTTGGCCTCCCAAAGTGCTAGGACTACAGGCATGAGCCACTGTGCCCGGCTGTAATTCCTCATCTTATTGCAGCATTTTTGCTGTATGGTCAGTGGTGGTATGGGTGCAGGTCCAGCTCTAAATGTTGGTTGCCTTGCATTGTGGTTAAGAATGTTAGCTCTGGTGGCTCACGCCTGTAATCCAAGCACTTTGGGAGGCCAAGGTGGGCGGATCACCTGAAGTCGGGAGTTCAAGACCAGCCTGACCGACATGGTGAAACCCCGTCTTAAAAAAAAAAAAAAAGAATGTAGGCTTTGGTTCAGACTTCATTTTTGATTGCCATCTATGCTGGAGCTGAGTAGTTTGCCTTCTGGAATTTGCTGCAGTCCTTACCATTCACATAGTCAACGCTTATGCGGTTATACCTGGTCCCTTCCTTCACATATTTACCTGCTTGATCCTAGTCTTTGAGTTTGTCACCCCCTGCTTCAAGTATTTCAGTTTATACATTAAGATGTTGGGCCTGGTGTGATGGCTCAGGCCTGTAATCCCAGCGCTTTGGGAGGCTGAGGCGGGCGGATCACTAGAGGCCAGGAGTTTGAGACCAGCCTAAGATGGCGAAACCCTGTCTCTACCAAAAACACAAAAATTAGCCAGGTGTGACAGCACGTTTGACTCACCCCATTTATTCTACCCTCAACAGGGACTGTGCAATGACCACTCTGTTACAATGCAACCCCATGGAACTCATGCCTGCTTTCTCTAACCCCACCAATTGGAAGGGAACTCTGATTGGGTAGTATCATGGGCCCCAATGAATAACTCACTGCATAGGTCTTCTTTGTTTCTCACTCCCTGTTCACTGGTTTGACAATCTGCTTGTTGCCACTCCTCTTCTCTCTGGGATCTATGAGTAATAAACTGCTTTTGTTTTTTTCATGTGTTTTTGTTGTGCTGTCTTCTCCGTGCCTCACCTGACTGACACACACAGACCTAATTTTACTCCCAGTGAAAGCTCTCCTAAAGAGTGGCTATCTTGGCAGGAATAAACTGAACACAAGTCAGACAAGAGCCTCGAGGGCAGATGCCAGCGTAAAGGCAGATGTCAGATACCTCGGCATTAGGCCATCTGCTAAAATAAAGAAGTATCCTGTGCAAGGCACAGTGTAAATATCCACAAACAATCCCATGGATCCTGATCAGGGCAGGGCTAGAGTTCACACTCCCTCTGCAGAGAAAGATTTCAAGACCAAATTTAGGAGAAATACAACATAACTTGTAAGTCTTGGAAAACCAGTAGCAATGCTATCCCTGCTTTCTTTCATTCTTCTCTTTGAAATTAACATGGCTACAATATTTCTATAGTATGGAAGGTTAAAGAAAAGAAATAGTATCCTCAAGTTCTGGGAAGGTGGAAGCTTGAATAAATATTCCTGACACACTCTTTCTCCTGAATCCTACTGGAGAGTAAGGTGATGGAACCTAAAAGCTGTATTTAAGGCTATATTTCTTTTAGAATTTTCTAGTGGGGGGTGGAGAGCAGATTTGAGCAGCGTCTAGCCTATGACTGTATATGACAGTGATGCTAGCATCTGATCATTTCTGCCCAATGTGGGGACACTTTATTTTATTTTTTAAATTAGTTTAAATTAAATTAATTTATTTTTTGAGACAGGGTCTCACTCCGTCACCCAGGCTGGAGTTCAGTGGTGTGATTTTGGCTCACTGCAGCCTCCACCTCCCAGGTTCAAGTGATCCTCCCATCTCAGCCTCCTGAGTAGCTGGAACTACAGGCATGTGCCACCACACCTGGCTAATTTTTGTATTTTTTGGCACAGATGGGGTTTCGCTATGTTGGCCAGGCTGGTCTCAAAACTCCTGACCTCAAGTGATCCACCCACTTTGACCTCCCAAAGTGCTGGGATTACAGGCGTGAGCCACCATGCCTGGCCAGTGGGATACTTCAAAGAGACAGTTTTGGCTCTGGGGTTCCCCCGATGACTTGACTGAGACTGTCTGATCTGCTTAGTGCCAGAAGAGAGTCATGGGATAGTGGTAGAGGGCAGGGTATCTCTCTTAAAACCTGGGATGATGTTACAGCTCTTTTAGAATTTGTCTAGCAGGCTTTCCAGTAAACACCAGAAAGCCCTCAATGAAGCTTTATATATTTATTTATTTCTAGATAGAGTCTTGCTCTGTCGCCCAGGGCTGGAGTGTGCAGTGGCGCAATCTCGGCTCACTGCAACCTCTGCCTCCTGGTTTCAGGCGATTCTCTGGCCCAGCCTCCCGATCAGCTGGGATTACAGGCCCGCACCACCATGCTTGGCTAATTTTTGTATTTTTAGTAGAGTCAGTGTTTCACCATGTTGGTCAGGCTGGTCTTGAACTCCTGACCTCATGATCCGCCCGCCTCGGCCTCCCAAAGTGCTGGGGTTACAGGCCTGAGCCACCACACCTGGCCAATGAATCTTTAAATTAAAAAAAAAAAAAAGAAATCTGGAGCAAAGACTGATTCTGCTCCATGAAGCCTGTTCTACGAAGATTCAACCTGCCCACCTGCTTTCCGGAAGTCCTAAGGGACCTCACTGATTCACATGACCATGATAAAACTTGAGGAAAACTATTTTGCTGGCCTGAATTACTTTCAACCCCTGTGGTTGGAAGAGATTGCCACTTACACTCAGGGAGGCTTGGGGCAAAAAGGCTTCCTTCCTATGTCCCAGCAGAGGCTAATATCTCTTCATCCACTCTGCTTCTCACCTACAACAGCAAAAACTGCTTAGTCTTCCACCACTCACTGGTTTACCACTGCTCAGGAGACCCTAATCTGACCTAACTGCAAAGAAGTCAAAACCATGAGCAGGTAAAGAGAAATGGCCCATTTAAGGACATTTATTAACCAGAGGGAGGGAAGACTAACTCACACAACTAGACAGGTGGGTTCTTTTGATGCAGAATCACAGGCAGAGTCAGAGAGAATTAGTAAATGATTAAACAAGTAAGATTTGTAAGATGTTTAGAACAGTGCTTGGTGTATATCATACACACATGTGTCAAATGATAAATTGTAACAAACAGATAATGAAAGCTCTCAAGGATGCAATGAGAGCACCAAAAAGACATTCTTCAACTAGAAAACATGATTTTAGAATTAAAGAAAATTAGTGCACAAACTGGAAAAGAGGATGATCCTAAACTAAGAACCAAATTAGTAATCTGGAAGATCAAGTGGAAGAAATAGCTTTCTTTTTTGTTTTTCTCCTCCTCCTCCCCAGAAACAGCTTTCAACAGATAACAAAAACATAAAGAAATAGAAATCGGCCGGGCGGGGTGGCTCACACCTGTAATCTCAGCACTTTGGGAGGCCGAGGAGGGTAGATCACGAGGCCAGCAGATCGAGATCATCCTGGCTAACACTGTGAAACCCCGTCTCTACTAAAAATACAAAAAATTAGCCAGGTGTGGTGGCACGTGCCTGTAGTCCCAGCTACTCAGGAGGCTGAGGCAGGAGAACACTTGAACCCAGGAGGTGGAGGTTGCAGTGAGCCAAGATTGCGCCACTGCTCTCCAGCCTGGAGACAGAGCGAGACTCCTTCTCAAAAAAAAAAAAAAAAGAGATCATTGAGGATTAAGGAGCTCAGGAGATCTGCTGTGAAAATGATAGAGTCCAGAAGGACAAAGTGAACCTAAGGAAGCCAAAACCTAACTAGATAAATAATAGAAGAAAATTTCCCTGAGTTGAAGAAAAATTTGGGTTTGCAGATTAAAAGTGTTCACTGAGTCTTATGAATGATAATGAAAAAAGATGCACATCAGAGTTTATCCTTGTGAAATCCTTGAATTCCAGGTATAAGGAGAAAATCTTGCAAGTTTCCAAACAGAAAGAACACATTCTGCCTTCCAGCTGGCTTTGGCCAACGGGATGCACTGGTAAAAGGTTGAAGACTGGGATCAGGGAGAAGCCATGATATTTCTGTAGACCTTCCTTTCTGTCTTGGATAATATGTCTGGCAGTGGTTGTAGCTCCTCTATAACCTCAGATTCTGCTAGACAGGCTTGCACTGGATAACCCTGATTCTTTTTTTTTAATTTTATTTTAAATTTCTTAGTTTGAGACCTTTTGCATTCATTTTTTTTTTCTTTTTTTTGTAGAGACAGGATTTCACCATACTGGCCAGACTGGTCTCAAACTCCTGACCTCGTGATCCTCCCACCTCGGCCTCCCAAAGTGCTGGGAGTACACGTGTGAGCCACCACACCCAGCCACTCTGATTCTTAGGTTCTGGTAACACCACTTCCTTTCTCTTTCTTTCTCTCTCTCTCTTTCCTTCCTTATTTTCTTTTCTTTTTTTTTTTTTGTATTTTTAGTAGAGACGGGGTCTCACCATGTTGGCCAGGATGGTCTCGATCTCTTGACCTCGTGATCCGCCCGCCTCGGCCTCCCAAAGTGCTGGGATTACAGGTGTGAGCCACCGCGCCCGGCTTCTTTTTTCTTTTCTTTTTCTTTCTGCCTCCCAGGTTCAAGCGATTCTCCTGCCTCAGCCTCCTGAGTAGCTGGGACTACAGGCTAATTTTTGTATTTTTAGTAGAGATAAGGTTTCACCATGTTGGCCAGGATGGTCTCAATCTCTTGACCTCGTGATCTGCCTGCCTTGGCCTCCCAAAGTGCTGGGATTACAGGTTTGAGCCACTGCACCCAGCCTTTCTTTCTTTGTTTCTTTAAAGACAGGGTCTCACTCTGTCACCCAGGCTGGAGTGCTGTAGTGTGATCACGGGTCACTGCAGCCTCAACATGTCCAGGCTCAGGTGATCCTCCTGCCTCAGCCTCCCAAGTAGCTGGGACTACAGGTGTGCACTAACACGCCTGGCTAGTTTTTTTTTTGTTTTTTGTTTTTTTGTATTTTTAAAATCTATGACACAGAAAGCTACAAAACAGTGGAATACCATCTACAGAAAATTGGGGAGAAAAGAGCTGGTAACTAAAAGTCTGGTACCAGGCTGGGCATGGTGACTCATGCCTGTGATCCCAGCACTTTGGGAGGCTGAGGTGGGTGAATCACTTGAGGCCAGGAGTTCGACATCAGCCTGGCCATCATGGTGAGACCCTGTCTCTACTAAAAACACAACAATTAGCCGGGCATGGTGGTGGGTTCCTGTAATCCCAGGTACTCATGAGGCTGAGGCAGGAGAATCACTTGAACCCAGGAGGTGGAGGTTGCAGTGAACCAAGATCGCACCACTGCACTCCAGCCTGTGTGACAGAGCAAGACCCTGTCTCAAAAAGAAAAAAAAATTAAGGATTTATATTTGGCTGGTTGCTGTGGCTCATGCCTGTAATCCCAGCACTTTGGGAGGCCGAGGTGGGTGGATCATCTGAGGTCAGGAGTTCGAGACCAGCCTGGCCAACATGGTGAAACCCCATCTCTACTAAAAATATAAAAATTAGCTGGGCGTGGTGGCACACACCTGTAATCCCAGCTACTCAGGAGGCTGAGGCAGGAGAATCGCTTGAACCTAGGAGGCGGTGGTTGCAGTGAGCTGAGATTGTGCCATTGTACTCCAGCCTGGGCGACAAGAGCGGAATTCTGTCTCTAAACAAATAAATAAATAAATAAAATCCTGTACCAAGCTATGGAAGGCTGCTTCTAAAATGGCTCCCAACGATCATCACCTCTTGGTATTCACCCTCTTGTAAATCCCTCTTCTTGTGTTGGACTCAGGGACTTGCTTGTAACAAATGGGCTGTGGCAAAAGTGATGAGACGTCAATTTCTTAGTTATGTTACAAAAGACTGTAGCTTCTGTACCTTGCTCATCTTCTGTCTCTGGCTCTTCCTGTGTGATTACTCTGATGCAGAGGGCCCCCTGGCAGGGACCTGACAAGGAGCTGAATCCTGCCAGCAACCATGTGAGTGACCTTGGAAGTGCATCCTGTCATGGTGAGCCTTGAGATAAGACTGCAGCCCCAGCTGATACCTTGATTGCAGCCTGTGAAAGACCCTGAATGTATACCTTGATTGCAATCTTATGAGAGAATCTGAAGCAGAAGACCCAGTTAGGTCAAGCCTAGATCCTGACCCACAGAAACTGCGAGATTATAAATGTGTTGCTTAAGTCACCAAGGTTTATTAGAAAAAAGTGGAATTCAAGATCAAATGCAGTGAACAAGACAAAAAGGGGGCATAAATGGTTCAATCCTTGTTGAAGTGATGAATCACAAACTTTTATGTACTAAATTATTATAGCAGCTTAATATTTACAGCAAACTCTCAGAAACCCAAGAAGATTTTGATAGAAAATCACCACCATAAAGGGAGATTATAATAGATCTCTCTCAGAATTTGAATGATCAAATAGATGAAAAATAAGCTAGAGAATAGATGATTGAATAATGTGACAAGTTCAATATGTCATCATATGTATGTATATGTTCACACACATTTTAATTAATTAATTAATTTTAATTTTTGAGATGGAGTTTCGCTCTTGTGGCCCAGGCTGGAGTGCAGTGGCACGATCTCTGCTCACTACAACCTCTGCCTCCTGAGTTCAAGCGATTCTCTTGCCTCAGTCTCCTGAGTAGCTGGGATTACAGGCGTGTGCCATAACGCCCGGCTAATTTTGTACTTTTAGTAGACATGGGGTTTCTCCATGTTGATAAGGCTGGTCTCAAACTCCTGACCTCAGGTGATCTGTCCACCTCTGCCTCCCAAAGTGTTGGGATTACAGGCGTGGGTCACTGTGCCCGGCCTCCACACACATTTTATAATGTAAATTATCTGGTTTTCTAGCTCTTGGGAACTTGGAAAAAAAATGTTTTAGTGTAAATTATGTTCTAATGTCCATCAGCTGTGTGCTGCTTCACAGAGAACTTCATGAATTTAAAGAAGCAGAGATTTGTAGAGGCTACACATTCTCATTTTTTCTTTTTTTTTAAAAAGACGGCCTTTCACCATGTTGGTCAGGCTGGTCTTGAACTCCCGACCTCAGGTGATCCACCTGCCTTGGCCTCCAAAGTGCTTGGATTACAGGCATGAGCCACCATGCCCGGCCTACACATTCTCATTATAAGTCAGTAAAATTTGAAATGAATAATAAAAGATGGTCAAAATATCTTTCCTATTTAGAAACTGAGGAACAGTCTCCTAGATACCCCTAGATCATGGCTGCGTACAGTGGCTCACGCCTGTACTCCCAGTGCTTTGGGGAGACCAAGGTGGGAGGATTACTTGATACCAGGAGTTTGATACCAGTCTGGGCAACATTGCATGACTCCTGTCTCTACAAAAAATTTGTTTGAATCAAAAACCTGGGCAACATAGTGAGACCCCATCTCCAAAAAAAACAGAAAAGAAAAAAAAAGTAGCCAGACATGGTGGTGCATTCCCGTAGTCCCAGCTACCCTAGAGGCTAATGTGGGAGGGTGGCTTGAGCCTGGGAGGTCAAAGCTGCAGTGAGCCATGATCGTACCACTGTACTCCAGCCTGAAAAAGAAAACAAAAGAGCTTTGGGAGGCCAAGGCAGGTGGATCACTTGAGTTCAAGAGTTCAATACCAGCCTGGCTAACATGGTGAAACACCATCTCTACCTAAAAATTAAAAAATCCCAGATGGGTGTTGTGGCGTGCGCCTGTAATCCCAGCTACTTGGGAGGCTGAAGCAGGAGAATCACTTGAACCTGGGAGGCAGAGGTTGCAGTGAGCTGAGATCATGCCACTGTACTCCAGCCTGGGTGACAGAGCAAGACTGTATCTCAAGAAAAAAAAACAAAACAAAAAAACACAAAGAAACCCCCCACGTAACTCCTAGATTAAAAAAGAAAAGATAGAAGCTATAAATTTTTTAGGAAGTAACAAAAAGGTAAATGCTTTATAACAAAACCTATGGGATCACCTAAGGCTCTATTTAGAAGAAAATACATAGCTTTACATCAGGAATCACAAATGCGCTAATTTTTGTATTTTTTTAGTAGAGACAGGGTTTCACCATGTTGGCCGGGATGGTCTCGATCTCTTGATCTCCTGATCCACCCACCTTGGCCTCCCAATGTGCTAGGATTACAGGCGTGAGCCACCGTGCCCAGCATTGAATGCTTTTAGAGTAGTCATGTACTTACTCTCCAATTCTCGATAGGCCCTTCCTCTCCTTATTTTCACATCTAGCCACTACATCTACGTCACCTACATAGACCCTGACAACAGAGCAAGGCTCTGTCTCAAAAAAAAAAAGCATTCAAATCCAGTAGTTTGCAATACTCCATTGTAAATGCGCTTATTATCAAAAAAGAAAAATGGAAAATATGTACACTGAATAATATACAACAAGCACAGTTGCAAAGCCACAAAATTATCCAAAAGAAATACAAATAAAGAACTAATGAAAGGTAAAGCTCGAGAATGACATAGAAACTCGACACAGGTTGGGTTGCCAGGGAAATAGATACTAAGGAGTTAAGGGTACAAAAGGTTTATAGAGGAGTAATGCCTGTGGAAAAAAAGGGAAGGGGGTGTTGTACGACTGCAATGTGGACCTGAGAAAGTCTCTGCCAGTCCACTGGGGAGCTCTGGAGCAAAGATTGTCCATCAGAGGAGTTCTGCATTGAGCAGAAAAGGAGATATCCCATACCTCCCTTTGCTCCATCATTAGCCACGTGCATCCTTGAAAAGACAATGATCTCAGCTCAGAAATTGAGGTGGTCTAACCTTGGAGCTACTAACAGCTGATGGTAATAACAGCTAACCACACTCCTTGCAGCTGGACAGTGAGAGCTTTCTTGAAGTGGGATCTGAGTAATGCCTCTCTGTTTCTGCCACAAAAATAAACAAAAATGTGTAAAGCCAAAACCCAAAAGCTGGCTTTCAAAAAAAGTAAATTCAATCTATTAATGCTTCCACCATTTTGGGTCTCTGTGCAATTTACAAAATGTCTCAAGTGGAATATATGTGCACAAATTTTCAAAGAGTGGATATTTAGGATCTGTTAAATTATATATTAGGTAAAAACAAGTAGCATTTAAAGGGCCGCCTGCCATGGTGGGACTGTAAATCAAAATATTTTCACGATGGCTTTTCTTCCACTGCCCTAAAGGAGGAAGAAATTTGTAATCAATTCGAAAAAATTTGTTGTGAGGCAGAGTTTCACTCTGTTGCCCAGCCTGGAGTGCAGTGGCAGGATCTTGGCTCACTGCAGACTCTGCCTCCTGGGTTCCAGCGATTCTCCTGCCTCAGCCTCCCAGGTAATTGGGACTACAGGCATGTGACACCACCCCAGCTAATTTTTGTATTTTTAGTAGAGACAGGATTTCACCATGTTGGCCAGGCTGGTTTCAAACTCCTGACCTCAAGTGATCCACCCGCCTCGGCCTCCCAAAGCGCTGGGATTACAGGCGTGAGCCAACCTGACTGGCCAATCAATTCAAATTTTAAAAGGGCTACTCCAGCTTTGCGCAGTGGCAGCCAATGAGGTTTACCTGAGGCGCGATTATTGCTAATTGAAAACTTTTCCCAATACCTCGCCGTGACGACTTGCAATATAGTCGGCATTGGTAATTTTTGACAGTCTCTATGGAGACTGAATAAAATAAAATAAAATAAAAAAAGGCTACTCCTACTAGAAAACAAGAGAACATTCTATTAGTTTGAGGTTTCAGTGTCCCCCCAGGATCAGAAACAGTATTTGGGGGAAGGACAGGGCTGGGCTGGGACTGTGGACGGAATATGGGTACATGCAGTGGCATCCCTGAAAATCCAGAGCTTCAGTGCTCCAGCTGCCCAACTTATCTGGTTTTCCTGCCAATTTCTGCATTGGCTTGACTGGCCATAATTCAAGCAGGAAAAGCTCACAGTTGTCTCAATATTCTGGAGCTCCCTGACAGCATTTACTGATACCCGATGGGACATATTTCACATATTATAGTATTGTATTTCTTTAATTGCTAAAATTGTTGTTCTGTAGCACTCCCACATGTTTTATCTAGATTAGATTGTAGATAGTCAATATATTTCTAAGTCTCTCCTGGAGGTTCAGCAGAGTAACCGTCCAGAACTTTTGATCTCAATGGCAGAAATAGAAGAAACTGCGCTGTCCAATATGGTGGTCGCTATTGAGTACTTGGAATGCAGCAAATCTAATCTGATTGGAAATGTGCTGTAAGTGTAAACATAGACAAGATTTCAAAGATTTGGAATGCAAAAAATGTTAAATATTTCATACTTTTCATATTAATTGATTATGATCTATTTTGGATATATAAGATTAAATGTATTAAGATTTGACCGGGTGAGGTGGCTCACACCTGTAATCCCAGCACTTTGGGAGGCCAAGGTGGGTGTATCACCTTGAGATCGAGAGTTCAAGACGAGCCTGACCAATATGGTGAAACCCTGTCTCTACTAAAAATACAGATATTAGTTAAGTGTGGTGGCACGTGCCTGTAGTCCCAGCTACTTGGGAGAGTGAGACAGGAGAATTACTTCAATCCAGGAGGCGGAGGTTGCAGTGAGACGAGACCATGCCATTGCAAAACAGCCTGGGCAACAGAGCAGGACTCCGTCTCAAAATAATAATAATAATAAATCTATTAAGATTTATTTTACTTGTTTAACTTTTTCTAATATAGCTACTAGAGCATTTAAAATGACACTTGTGAGCTTTAAGTGTTATCTTTCTATTGGACAGTGCTGCACTAGCTATGTATTGTAGAGTTTCCTGGATTCTTGTTCTTTTGACTCACTCAGAGTTCCAACCAGTACAGGAATGATGGTAAGCTCATCCTTACGGTTCTCCATGACTTTAACAGTATAAGGCCACAGTATGTCATACTGTGTTCAATTTTTGGTTCTCCATACAGCTTTTGCTCAATAAGGAGGTCATACAGAGGTGTCCTGTGTCTATTCCTACCAGAAAGTGCACATCGACAGGGGACACATGATGGGAAGGCAATAAGCACCAGTAAGAAAAAGACCCATGGCGTGCGATAATGGCTCTAGAGAGTCTTTTTGTTAACTAACCCTGTCTGTGAAAGCCACTCTTCTAGCTGTGCTTTCAGCTGAGGTCCCGAGACTGACTACCACTGTGTACAGCCTGATCACTCGATTGGCCATCTGGTGCAAGAGGATGAACTGAGCAGCAGCGGCGGCGGCGGCGGTGGCAGAAGCGGCTCCAGAGGGACCAGGCACCGCGAGCCCAGCGCGGGTGGAGGAGAGGGGGAAGCGGCGACAAAGGAGGATAAGATGACATCCGGGGCGGCGGTGCCGGAAGATGGGGCCCGGAAAACCCTAGGTCCGGCCCAGGAATTCTCCTTGGCCCGGTTGAGTCCACTGAACCGCCTCCGCCGCTCCTTCCTTCGGCTCAGACCGGCCCCCATCTCCCGACTCTGCACTAACCCAGTTCTCTACCCCGGGCTGGACCCTCCCACCCAGCCCCCAAAGAAGGTGTTTTTTGTTTTGTGTTTTTTGAAAGGACCAATAAAATAGATAAATTCTCAGCTAGCCTGATTAAGGTAGGAAGAAAATAAAGAAGGAAGGAAGGGGAAAGGAGGGAAAAAATATTAGTAATGAGCAAGTTGATAAAAACACAGATATATAATAAAGATTTTAAGAAACTATTGTGGGTAAAAAAAGTGAATTTGTAGAAGGAATGACTGGTTTCCTAGCAAAGTATAAACTACCAAAATTGACTCAAGAAGTAGAGAACCTGAAAATAGCAGTAACCATAGAAGAGAATGGAGAGTCACCAGCTCCACTTGGGTTTTAGCTAACCTTTATTTATTTTTTTAATGCTTTGATTAAAAAAAAAATAGAGACAGGTTCCCACTATGTTGCTCATGCTCAAGCTGGTCTTGAAATCCTGAGCTCAAGCGATCCTCCACCTCGGCCTCTCAAAGTGCTGGGATTACAGGCGTGAGCCGCTGTTCCCAGCCAATTTTAGCTAACCTTTAAAGAACAAATAATTTCAATGTTATATAGTCCATTCTAGACAGTGTTTTTCAAAATAATCTGTAATGAAGAACAAGTTTTTTTAAAACTTAGAGTTATTGTGGACATACAATTTTGTCATTTTTTTTTTTTTTGAGACGGAGTTTTGCTCTCTCACCCAGGCTGGAGTGCAGTGGCACGATCACGGCTCATGGCAACCTCTGCCTCCTGGATTCAAGCGATTCTCATGTCTCAGCCCCTTGAGAAGCTGGGACTATAGGTGCACCACCACACCAGACTAATTTTTGTATTTTTAGTAGAGACAGGGTTTCACCATGCTGGCCAGGCTGGTCTGGAACTCCTGGCCTCCACGCACCTTGGTCTCCCAAAGTGCTGAGATTACAGGCGTGAGCCACCATGGCCTACTTTTTCCAATTTTAATTAATTAATTAATTACTTTTTTCTTTTGCCAATTTTAATTTAAAATACTAGAAAAATTAAATAATAAGTAGACATAAAGTGCAAGACCAGTTTTCAAATTTTTAAAATAATCAGAAATAAAATTAAATTTCCTTTAAAAATAATCAAAATAGGCTGGGTGTGGTGGCTCAAGTGTGTAATCCCAGCACTTTGGGAGGCCAAGGGGGGCAGATGACCTCAGGTCAGGAGTTCGAGACTATCCTGGCCAACATTGTGAAACCCCATCTCTACTAAAAATACAAAAATTAGATGGGCATGGTGGCATGCACCTGTAGTCCCAGCTACTTGGGAGGCTGAGGCAGGAGAATCGCTTGAACCTGGGAGGCAGAGGTTGCAGTGAGCCGAGATCGCACCACTGCACTCCAGCCTGGTGACAAGGCGAGATTCCATCTCAAAAATAATAATAATAATAATCAAAATAAATTTAACCTAGGACTGGATACGGTGGCTCATGCCTGTAATCCCAGTACTTTGGGAGGCTGAGGTGGGTGGATCACCTGAGGTCAGGTGTTGGAGACCAGCCTGGCCAATGTGGTGAAATCCCCGTCTCTACTAAAAATACAATAATTAGCTGGATATGGTGGCCCATGCCTGTAATCCCAGCTACTCTGGAGTCTGAGGCAGGAGAATTGCTTGAAACTGGGAGGTGGAGGTTTCAGTGAGCTCTGATTGGGTCACTGCACTTCAGCCTGGGCGACAGAGTGAGGCTCTGTCTCAAAAAAAAAAAAAAAGAAAAGAAAAGAAATTTAACATAGAGACAAAGAAGATAATTACAAAAACCTGAATACATTACTCATTGATGAGTCCACTAATCACTGCTTGGATGCCATAATGATGTCAAATTTCTGTAACAGTTTCTAAAGCCTCTCAATTTCTGTATTTATCTCATCATAGATGGTAATAGGTTAGGGAGAGGCACAGTCCTCAGACCACAGAAAAAGATCCGAAATTTATTTTGTAAAGCTAGCATAGCCTTACATGTGGTAATATAATATATTAAAATACGATAATATTTGCACAAAATATACATGTAGAAATTCCAAATAAAATATTAATAAACTGAATCTAGCAGTGCGGCAAAGAATAATGGACCATGACCAAGTAGGATCTATTTAAGAAAAGCAAAAAAAAAAAAAAAAAAAAAAATGCTGAGCACAGTGTCTCACGCCTGTAATCCCAGTGTTTTGGGAGGCCAAGTTGGGAGGATTGTTTGAGGCCAGGAGTTTGAGACCAGCCTGGGCAACACAGCAAGATCCTGCCTGTACAAAATTATAATTATAAAAGCAAAAATGATTCAATATTAAGAAATCTATTAACATTGTTAGGCATGGTATGTGCCTATAGTCTCAGCTATTCAGGAGGCTGAGGTGGGAAGATTGCTGGAGGCCAGGAGTTCAAGGCTGTAGTGTGTACTATCAATGCACCTGTGAATGACCACTGCACTCCAGCCTGGGCAACATAGCAAGACTCCAGGAACTCTATTCACATAATTCATGACCTGAAGCAATTAAAGGAGAAAACCCATGTTATTATGCCAATAGAAACTGAAAAGGCATCAAAAATTCAACAGCCATTTCTAATAAAATTTCTTTTTTTTCTTTTGTTTTTGTTTTTTTTCTTTATGGACGTCCTTTTTGTTGATCTAATAAAATTTCAAGGTAAAATAGAAATTAAAAAGAAACTATAGGCTGGGCATGGTGGCCCACCCCTGTAATCCCAACACTTTGGGAGGCAGAAGTAGGTGGACCACTTGAGGTGAGGCGTTTGAGACCAGCCTGGCCAACATGGTGAAACCCTGTCTCTACTAAAAATACAAAAATGAGCTGGGTGTGGTGGCATGCACCTGTAGCCCCAGCTACTCGGGGGGCTGAGGAGAGAATCACTTGAACCCATGAGACGGAGTTTGCAGTAAGCCGAGATCATGCCATTGCACTCCAGACTGGGCTACAGAGTGAGACTCTGTCTCAAAAAAAGAAATAAAAAAAAGAAAGAAAGAACTATTTAAACATGATAAAGACTCCTTGCCAGACTCAACAGCAAACATTATACTAAATGAAAATACGAACTCATTTTCACTAAAATTGGAAACGAGAGAAGGATGCTATCACCACTATTATTCAACATCGTTTTGTATGTTCTAATAAATCCAATAAGACAAGAAAATGAAGCGATATATGTAGAAGGCTGTTAGTTGTCTTCCAAAATCTATTCTCCCCTTCCTCCTCAGAAATATGGCTTTAAAGCACATGACTGAGAGAGACTACATTTTCCAGTTTTTCTTAAAGCTACCTGCAGCCATATCACTGTGTTTTGCACCAGTAGAATATGCACAGAAGACGTAGGTTTCAATGTACCCCTCAATTGCTTAAAAGGAAATTGCTTGTCTGTAGACTTTCTCCACCCTGCTCCCCCACAGGCTATAATATAGGTACAACTGTAACTTAGCTTTAACCATGCAGATGAGCATAATACCCAGTAGATGGCAGGACAATAATGGATCACTGACTAGCCTTGTAGAGCAAGGATGTCCCACCATCCTGATTTGGTCATATGGATATGTAACAAATAAATAAACTCGCCAGGTGTGGTGGCTCGTGCCTGTAAGTCCAGCACTTTGGGAGACCGAGGTAGGCAGACTGCTTGAGCCCAGGAGTTCAAGACCAGCCCAGGCAACATGGTGAGACCCCATCTCTTTATTTTATTTTATTTTATTGTTTTGAGACAGAGTTTCTCTCTGTCGCCCAGGCTGGAGTGCAATGGTGCGATCTTGGTTCACTGCAACCTCCGCCGCCCGGGTTCAGCAATTCTCCTGCCTCAGTCGCCTGAGTATCTGGAACTACAGGTGCGCACCACCACGCCCGGCTAATTTTTGTATTTTTAGTAGAGACGTGGTTTCACCATGTTGGCCAGGCTGATCTCGAACTCCTGACCTCGTGATCTGCCCGCCTTGGCCTCCCAAAGTGCTGGGATTACAGGCGTGAGCCACCACGCCCAGCTCACCACATCTCTATTTTAAATAAATAAACTTCTATTTTATTTAGTCTCTCCCTCTCTTGCTCTGGCTCTCATTTAGCTTTTACTAAAACCAATACAATAGGAATAATTATTTAGAAAAAAGATCCAGACGTTATCCAACTTTTATCGTATTCATAGAAAACCCAATAGACTCTTGGTTTTACAAAAGTTTCCAGCACTATTTTCCTCACAATGTTGGAAAAATAATTTTGGAGAAACTACCAGAATTAATAAAAGTTTTTGGTAAGGTGGTTAGCTACATGACAAGCAAAAAGCCAGTAGAATTTCCTCACGTGACAAATAACCTACTCAGTATAGCAATGGGAAAATATTCCATTCACTATACCAACAAAAATGTAAAATAACCTAGGAATAAATGAAATACGAGCATACAGGATTTATATGAAGAACAATATAACTTCTTATTGAAAAATATAAAACAAGTTCTGAGCAAATTGAAAGGTATATAAACACTAATTTTCCCTCAAATAACAAATACAATAAAATTCAAATAGGAATATTTGTAAAAATTCATTGAAATGGATAAAACAACTTTATATAATAATTATTATAGAAATTAAAATTGTATTTATTATTTTGAATGAGTAAAATATTCATATGTTTCAAATTCAAAAGATACCAAGAGGGATGCAGTGATAAAGCTCTTTCCATGTCTCCCCAGCCACTCAGTTCTGTTCCACATAGGCAGCCTAGGTCGCCAGTTTCTCCCAAAAAGTTTAGAGATATTTGCATTGTCATCGTCATCATCATCATCATCATCATTATTTGAGACAGAGTCTCAATCTGTCACCCAGGCTGGAGTGCAGTGGCACAATTTTGGCTCACTGCAAACTCCACCTCAAGTAATCCATCTGCCTTGGACTCCCAAAATGCTGGGATTATAGGCCTGAGCCACTGTGCCTGGCTTGTGTCATATTTTTTTACACAGGTGATAGTGTGATATACACATTGTTCTGCATATTGCTTTGTTTGTCTTAATGTAACTCTTGAGATGTACAGAGCTTGCTTCTTGTTTCCTTTAATTTTTTAATTTATAAATTTATGCCTATGGTGCTGTATTAGTCCATTTTCATGCTGCTGACAAAGATATACCTGAGACTGAGTAATTTACAAAAGAAAGAGGTTTAATATGTGCTTACAGTTACAAGTGGCTGGGGAAGCCTCACAATCATGGCAAAGGCAGGGAGGAGGAAAGTCACGTCTTACATGGATTGCAGCAGACAAAGGAAAAGAGCTCACGCAGGAAAACTCCCCCTTCTAATACCATCAGATCTTGTGAGACCCACCCACAACCACGAGAACACCAAGGGAAAGACCTGCCCCCATGATCCAGTTACCTCCTACTGAGTCCCTCCCACAATACATGGGAATTAAAGATAAGATTTGGGTGGGGACACAGCCAAACCATATCATTCCGCCCAGGCCCCTCCCAAATCTCATGTTCTCACATTGCAAAACCAATCATGCCTTCCCAACACTCCCCCAAAGTCTTAACTAATTTGAGCATTAACTCAAAAGTATACAGTCCAAAGTCTCATCCCAGACAAAGCAAGTCCCTTCTGTCTATGAGCCTGTAAAATCAAAGGCAAGTTAATTACTTCCTAGATACAGGCACTGGGTAAATACAGCCATTCCAAATGGGAGAAATTGACCAAAACAAAGGGGCTACAGGCCCCATGCAAGTTTGAAATCCTGTGGGGTCAAATCTTAAAGCTCCAAAATGGTCTCCCTGACTCCATGTCTCACATCCAGGTCACACTGATGCAAGAGGTCGGTTCCCATGGCCTTGAGCAGCTCCACCTCTGTGGCTTTGCAGGGTACAGCTCCACTCCCAGCTGCTTTCACGGGCTGGCATTGTCTGTGGCTTTTCCAGGCACATGGTGCAAACTATAGTTGGATCTACCATTCTGGGGTCTGGAAGACAGTGGTCCTCTTCTAACAGCTCCACTGGGCAGTGCCCCAGTAGGGACTCTGTGTGGGGGCTCTGACCCCACACTTCCCTTCTGCACTGCCCTAGCAGAGTTTCCCCATGAGAGTCCCTGGATGCCTGGACATCCAGGTGTTTCCACAAATCCTCTGAAATCTAGGCGGAGGTTCCCAAACCTCAATTCTTGACCTCTGTGTACCCGCAGGCTCAACACCACTTGGAAGCTGCCAAGGCTTGGGACTTGCAGCCTCTGAAGTCACCGCCCGAGCTGTACCTTTTTAGTCACGGCTGGAGTGGCTGGCACGCAGGGCACCAAGTCCCTAGGCTGCGCACAGCACAGGGACCCTGGACCCAGCCCACAAAATCATTTTTCCTTCCTAGGCCCCGACCTGTGATGGGAGGGGCTGACATGAAGTCCTCTGACATGCCCTGGAGACATTTTCCCATTGTCGTGGAGATAAATATTCAGCTCCTCACTATTTACGCAAATTTCTGCAGCTGGCTTGAATTTCTCCTTAGAAAATGAGATTTTCTTTTCTATCACAGTGTCAGGCTGCAAATTTTTCAAACTTTTATACCCTGCTTCCCTTATGAAATGGAATGCCTTTAACAACAACACCCAAGTCACCTCTTGACTGCTTTGCTGCTTAGAATTTCTTCTGCCAGATACTCTGAATCATCTCCCTAAAGTTCAAAGTTCCACAAATCTCTAGGGCAGGGGCAAAATGCTGCCAGTCTCTCTGCTAAAACATAGCAAGAGTCACCACTGCTCCAGTTCCCAAGTTCCTCATCTCCATCTGAGACCACCTCAGCCTGGATCTCATTGTTCGAATCACTATCAGCATTTTTGTCAAAGCCATTCGACAAGTATCTATGAAGCTCCAAACTTTCCCACATTTTCTTGTCTTCTTCTGAGGCCTCCAAACTGTTCCAACCTCTGTCTGTTACCCAGTTCCAAAGCTGCTTCCACATTTTCAGGTATCTTTTCAACAACGACTAACACAATTTACTGTATTAATCTGTTTTCATGCCACTGATAAAGACATACTTGAGACTGGGCAATTTACAAAAGAAAGAGGTTTGCTGGGCACAGTGGCTCACGCCTGTAATCCCAGCACCCTGGGAAGCCGAGGCAGGCAGATCACCAGGTCAGGAGATTGAGATCATTCTCGCTAACATGGTGAAACCCTGTCTCTATTAAAGATACAAAAAATTAGCCAGGTGTGGTGGCACACACCTGTAGTCCCAGCTACTTGGGAGGCTGAGGCAGGAAAATTGCTTGAACCCAGGAGGCAGAGGTTGCAGTGAGCGAGATTGCACCACTGCACTCCAGCCTGGGTGACAGAGCAAGACTCCATCTCAAAAACAAAAAAACAAAAACCAAAAAACTAATGAAAGAGGTTTAATATTGATTTACGGTTCATGTGGCTGGGGAAGCCTCACAATCATGGCAGAAAACAAGGAGGAGCACGTCACGTCTTACATGGATGGTAGCAGGCAAAGAAGAAGAGCTTGTGCAGGGAAACTCCCCCTTGTAATACCATAAGATCTTGTGAGACCCACCCACAACCATGAGAACACCATGGGAAAGCCTGCCCCATGATCCAGTTACCTCCCACTGGGTTCCTCCCTCTGAGCCCCTCCTACAACATGTGGGAATTAAAGATGAGATTTGGGTAGGGACAGACCCAAACCGTATCAGATGCATATTCTTACTTTCCTGCTGTATTGTGTCATTATCCTCGAATAAACTACGTTTATAAGCACCCTCATGCTGGGTCTCGTGGGTCTTCTATAGCAATCCAACTCTGTTTAACTATTGAGATCTTACAGTAGGGGAGTTGTGCCTGATTCTTGTCTGTTATTGATTGATTGATTGATTGAGATGGAGTCTCACTCTGTCACCTAGACAACAGTGCAGTGGTGCATTCTTGGCTCACTGCAACCTCCACCTCCTGGATTCAAGCAATTATTCTGCCTCAGCCTCCTGAGTAGCTGGGACTACAGGATCGTACCACTATGCTTGACTAATTTTTGTATTTTTTTCTTTTTAGAGACAGGGCTTCACCACATTGGTCATGCTGGTCTCGAACTCCCGACCTCAGGTGATCCACCCGTCTCGGCCTCCCAAAGTGCTGGGAGATTACAAGCATGAGCCATCATGCCCGGCTTTTTTTGTATTTTTTATTAGAGGCAGGGTTTCACCATATTGGCCAGGCTGGTTTTGAACTCCTGGCCTCAAGCAATCTGCCTGCCTTGGCCTCCCAAAGTGCTGGGATTACAGGTGTGAGACACTGCCTGGCCCTGGCTGATTTTTAATTTTATTTACAAGCAATACTCTTGTTGGCTTCTGTTATGGGCTAAATTGTGTCCCCCTCAAAATTCATATGTTGAAGTTCTAATCCCCATGTCCCCAGAATATGACTGTATTTGGAGACAGAGCTTTTAAAGAGGCAATTGAGGTAATAAGAGATCATACAGGTGGGCCCTAATCCAATATGACTGGTGTCCATAGAGAGAGAGATCAGGTCACAGACAATACACAGCCCACGGGGCAGCTACGTTAGGACAGTGAGAAGGAGACCCTCTGCAAGCCAATGAGAAAGAGCCCCAGAAGAAACCAAACCTGTCCACACCTTGACTTGGACTTCTGGCCTCCAGAACTGTGAGAAAATACATTTCTATTGTTTAAGCCACTTGTCTGTGGCATTTTGCTATGGCAGCCTTAGCATTAATATAGCTTCTCCTCTATCCTGTTCCTGGGAATGTCAGTTTATTAACCATCTCTACAGACTCCGACAGGTCAAAGTTCCATCTTTGCCATTCCAAGACTTGCTGTTCATTATGGTTATTACACTCACCTTGACTCTGACAGTTAACTGCTACCACCTGGCCTCTGCTATTTCAGAATCCTATTATCTTCATTGACAGACACCAAGGAGACTAATTACATAGCAATCTCTCCCATCATGAACCCGGACCCATAGAAGACAGCCACCATGGAGTTTTCAATATTGCTGGTAGCACATTCGTTATTGCCTTAACAAAGGAAGTGTCCTCTGAGCCCTCTCAGGAGACTCTGTCCACTGATATGTTTTCTGGTTTTATTTTTTTTAAAGACAGGTTTCACCATATTGGTCAGGCTGGTCTCGAACTTCTGACCTCAGGTGATCTGCCCGCCTCAGCCTCCCAAAGTGTTGGGATTACAGGCGTGAGCCACTGTGCCCGGCTGTTTCTGGTTTTACATAAATAAGTCATACTATTTTGCCTACCTTCTGAGCCTTTGACCCTTCTCTCAAATCAAGGCAGTTCCAACAACTCCCCTTCATTTACTACAGAAGCATTGTTGTTTCCAAGTTTAAAGGAGCCATTCCAGCAGCATACTAGGACTGGCTCCAGATGTCCTTGCCAGGATGCTAAATCCTGAGTCATGGGAGAGTGTTCCAATAACTATAAATTCTCCCGTATCCAGCTTTATATCCCTTCCTGGTCCAGCACCCTCAAGCTTTATTCCCAGTTTATTCTCCTGATTCCTGCAAATACCAATTTTCCAAGACTGACAACTATTCAGTGAATAATCTCTTTCTCCCGTAGCAGAAACACTGTTTCTCCTCTTGGCCCATGCTAAGAATCGTCCCTTGTTATTTATCTATAGAAGAAATTGTGCTGAGGTGGGGGCAGGACTCTGGAAGACAAGCAGCATCCTTCTGCCTACCACTCTCACGGTCAAACCTGGGGTCTATTAGAATAGACTATTCTTTTATGGAAGAGATTAAAAAAGGATGCAATTTCTTATGAAGGTCTTTGGCTTTCACACCATTCTTGTAGAAAAAAAAATTTTTGAGACAAGGTTTTGCTCTGTCATCTGGGCTGGAGTGCAGTGTTATGATCACAGCTTACTGCAGCCCTGACCTCCCAGCCTCCAGCGATTTTCCACCTCAGCCTCCTGAGTAGCTAGGACCACAGGCATGCACCACCATGCCTAGCTATTTTTTTTTTTTTTTTTTTTTTTTTTGTTTGTTTGGAGAGGGAGTCTTGTTCTGTTGTCCAGGCTAGAGTGAAGTGGCGCGATCCTGGCTCACTGAAACCTCTGCCTCCCGGGTTCCAGCAATTCTCCTGCCTCAGCCTCCCGAGTAGCTGGGATTACAGGCGCCCAGCTAATTTTTGCATTTTTAGTAGAGACGGGGGTTTCACCATGTTGGCCAGGCTGATCTCGAACTCCTGACCTCGTGATCCACCCTCCTCAGCCTCCCAAAGTGCTGGGATTACAGGCATGAGCCACCTTGCCCAGACACGCCTAGCTATTTTTAAAAGTTATTTGGAAAACAGAGTCTCACTGTGTTGCCCAGGCAGGTTTCAAACTCCTGGGCTCAAGTGATCCTCCCACCTTGGCCTTCCAAAGTGTTAGAATTACAGGCGTGAGTCTCCGAGCCTGGCCCACACTATTCCTTGAGTTAATAGTTGGCTGACCAAACTTATTATTTTCTTCCTTTAGGGTTTCTATGGCCATTAACAACAGGAAACTAACTCCAGATTCCTAAAATTTCCAACTTTCAAGTGCTAGAACTATTGCATAAGCTTCCATTCACTTGTACTCTGTCCTAATCTCAGCAATTGTGAGGCGACCACATGCCAGGGATGACCAACACTCTGCTTACCGTCAGTAATGAGGCTCTTGTTTTTATACTTTCTGCGAGTGATCCAACTCCAGAATTCCAACCTGAGGGTCTATTTTAAAGGACCACTTCTAGTACCAAATGTCTTACTTTGGGTGAAACAGACCCTGAGGTAAGTGTTTGAGAGCAAGTGGTTTACTTGGGAGGTAATCCCCAGGAAGCAATGGAAGGACGTGAGATGGGAAGACATGGAAAACAAATACATGGTCTGCCAAAAAAAAAAAAAGAAAAGAAAAGAAAAGAAAAACGCCAGGTGTGTGGTGCTCACACCTGTAATCCCAGTACTTTGGGAGACTGAGGCGGGTGGATCACCTGAGGTCAGGAGTTCAAGACCAGCCTGGCCAACATGGCAAAACCCCATCTTTACTAAAAATACAAAAACTAGCTGGGCGTGGTGGCGGGCACCTGTAATCCCAGCTGCTTGGGAGGCTGAGGCAGGTGAATCACTTGAACCCAGGAGGCAGAGGTTGCAATGAGCCAAGATCACGCCACCGCACTCTAGTCTGGACGACAGAGCAAGACTCTGTCTCAAAACAAAAACAAAAACAAAAACAAAACAAGAAAGCAATACATGATGAACAGATTACACTGGGGCGACTGGGACTCAATTCCACTGCGACCTCAGGAAGGGTAAGTAGAATATGCATTGAGTTTCTGCCCAGGGAATAAGGAAGCTGGGGGATATTTTCCCTTCATTTGTGTCCATCGTTGATTGAAGGTTTCTCCCAAGGGCCTAAACTCCCTGGCACTTCTGGCCTGCCTTGTATGCTGGCTAAGCACACTCCTGTAGTCAGAAAGCCCTTAGGCAGAGAATCACAGGTGCTTGCAGTAAGAAACCAATGGTCTGTAAAGAAACATTGAGTGCCTAGAGAATATTGGGAAGAACATCTAGAGTCTGTTATGAGGGGGGATGGTAAGGGGGAATTATTAAGTGTTGTTTTTTTTCTTTTTTTGAGACAGAGTCTTGCTCTGTCACCCAGGCTGGAGTGCAGTGGCACAATCTCGGCTCACTGCAACCTCCGCTTCCCAGGTTCAAGTGATTCTCCTGCCTCAGCCTCCCAGTAGCTAGGATTACAGGCATGCGCCACCACGCCCAGCTAATTTTGTATTTTTAGTACAGATGGGGTTTCTCCATGTTGCTCAGGCTGGTCTCGAACTCCTGACCTCAGGTGATCTGTCCGCCTTGGCCTCCCAAAGTGCTAGGATTACAGGTGTGAGCCACCGTGACCGGCGAAGATTTTCCTGTTTAGATTTTGAAGTAGGAGGTTTGGTACTACAAAGCTGTACATACTGCGGGATTTTCTCCCAAATAGGGAGGGGGATTGGATGTTGAGACAGCAATCAGTCAATTAGTCAATAGAACAACAAGAAGAAAAAATAAAAATGGAAAAATTCTACTACCCACATCTTTCATAACCACCAGTCCTAGTTTCTGTTATATTCTCTCATAGCCTCATACTTTCACTTTTTTATCACTCAGAGATGTTTTTGTCTGTAGCAGAATATCTAACTACAATGGCTTAAAAATACGGATTTCTGGGTTTATTTTCGCACGGAACTGCAAGGCTAGAAGTCAGGGGCTGCTGGCATTTGTCCAGCAGCTCGAAAATGTCAGGGCTGATGGCTTTACAGTTCTCTTGGCCTTTTCCTCAATGTCACTAGATGACTTTTACAGCTGCACATTAAAGGAAAAAATAGGAAGGAAGAGGGGAGAGACAGTGCCTGTTATCAGGATTGCAAAAGTTTTCCTGAAGAACCCCTGCATTAGTTTCCCATGATTGCTGTAACAAACTACCACAGACTTAGTGGCTTAGAAGAAGACACGTTTAATATCTCACTGTTCTCGATGCTGGAAGTCTGAAACGGGTCTGTCTGGGCTAAAATCACAGTGTCTGCAGGGCTGTGTACCTCCTAGAGGCTCTAGCGGTTGTGTTCCTTTTCCATCTTCTCAAGGGTGCCCATATCCCTCGACTGGTAGCTCCCTTCCACCATCACAGCCAGCAATCACAAACAATCACATCACTTTTCACTTTATTTTATTTTATTTTTACTTATTTATTTTTAAGACGGATTCTCACTCTGTCACCCAGGCTGGAGTGCAATGGCACGATCTTGGCTCACTACAAGCTCCACCTCCCGGGTTCAAGCGATTCTCCTGCCTCAGCCTCCCAAGTAGCTGGGATTATAGGCTCTTGCCACCATACCCCACTAATTTTTGTATTTTTAGTAGAGACAGGGTTTCACCATGTTGGCCAGACTGATCTCCAACTCCTGACCTTAGGTGATCCTCCAGCGTCAGCCTCCTGCAGTGCTGAGATGACTGGTGTGAGCCACCACGCCCAGCCTACATCACTTTGACTTCCGTTTCATACCACACCTCCTTCTCTGACTCTTCTGCCCTCTATCTTCCACATTTAAGGACCCTTGTGATTATTTTGGACCCAGCTGAATAATCCTAGCTGATCTCTCTATTTTGAGGTCAGCCGATTTGCAATCCTACTTTTTAAATTTTTTTTTAAGATGGAGTCTTGCTCTGTTGCCAGGCTGGAGTGCAGTGGCGCAATCTTGGCTCACTGCAACCTCCGCCTCCCAGGTTCAAGCGATTCTCCTTCCCTAGCCTCCCGAGTAGCTGGGACTACAGGTGCTCGCCACCACGCCCGGCTAATTTTGCATTTTAAGTACAGACAGGGGTTTCACCGTGTTGGCCAGGATGGTCTCTATCTCTTGACCTTGTGATCTGCCAGCCTTGGCCTCCCAAAGTGCTGGGATTACAGGCGTGAGCCACCGCGCCCAGCCTGCAACCTACTTCTATTTGCAATCATAATTCCCCTTTGCCATGTAACCTAACATATTCACAGATTCTGGAGACTAGGACACGTACATCTTTTGGGGGACCATTGTATTGTCTACCACAACCCACTGTGTCTCTGGCCAATATTCTAGCTGGGAGGAGGCAGGGGAAAATGGGACTGAGAGTGAGAGTTGGGTTGCTGTACAACAGTGTCTGCCATACCTTGCTAGAACTTTAGACAGTTGTTAATTATATCCTAATTGTATGACACTCTCCCAGTAGATTATATATTCCATAAGAGCAAGAATCATGTCTGTTTTGTTAGTCATTGTATTTTCAGCATATAACACAGTACCGAACACATAATACCTGCTCAATAAATTCATAATGCATAAAGGAATGCATGAGCAAGTACATACACACACATATACACATACTTGCTACAGCATTTCTTTTCTTTTTTCTTTTTTCTTTTTGAGATGGAGTCTTGCTCTGTCACCCAGATTGGAGTGCAGTGGTGCGATCTTGGCTCACTGCAACCTCTGCCTCCCAAGTTCAAGCGTTTTCTTGCCTTGGCCTCTAGAGTGGCTGGGATTACAGGGGCCTGCCACCATGCCCAGCTAATTTTTGTATTTTTAGTAGAGATGGGGGTTTCACCATGTTGGGCAGGCTGGTCTTGAACCCCTGACCTCAAGTAATCCACCCACTTCGGCTTCCCAAAGTGCTGGGATCATAAGCGTGAGCCACTGCACCCAGCCTGCTGCAGCCTTTTGGGGTCATGGCGAAGGCCTGGAAACAATTTAACAGTTCATCTGTGGAAAACTGATTAAAGAAATAATTGAGGCCAGGCGCAGTGTCTCACACCTGTAAATCTCAGCACTTTGGGAGACTGAGGCCGAGGATTGCTTAAGACCGGGAGTTAGAGACTAGCTTGGCCATAGTGAGACCCTATCTCATTTATATATAAAGAAAAAAATAATTGATTTTTTCCCAAATAAATCCCTAGTGCATTTATACAACTAAATGCTATGCAATTGTTATATAAGGCAGATCTTAAATGTGGTAACATGAAAGGATGTTCATGATTGATCATTAAGGGAAAATGCAAGTTGTAGAACAAAGTGTATTGTTTGACCTTATTTATGAGATGAGAATAAACTAAACTTATTCCCAGGGAGAAAAGAACACAAGAGACCAGAAAGAACAAAGAATCAAATTCTTGGCCTTGAGTTATTCCAGGAACACATACCAAGCATATTCCTGTCTCATGGGCTTTGCACTGATTTTTCTTTCTGCCTGTAATACTCTTCCTCACATATTTAACATGTTGACATGAATTACAATTAGTAGCTTGCTCTTGTCGTTAACATCTCTGTCCAGTGTTTTCTTCTTAGAGGTGCCTGATTTGGCCACCCTATCTAAAATAGCATTCCCTATCACTCTTTACCTCCTTGCTTCGCTTTATTTTCATAAGATTGTATTTCTATGAGTTTAATTGCTTATTGTCTCTCTTCTCCTTGGACCGTGCACCCATGAGGCCGGAGTTCTAGGTGATTTGGATGTGGGTTTGCTGAGTATCTCACTTTAAGAACCACTTTTTTTTTTTTTTTTTGAGATGGAATTTCGCTTTGTTGCCCAAGCTGGAGTGCAGTGGCACGACCTCTGGGTTTAGAGGATTCTCCTGCCTCAGCCTCTCGAGTAGCTGGGGTGGAGGCATCCACCACCACGCCCGGCTAATTTTTTGTATTGTTAGTAGAGATGGGGTTTTGCCATGTTGGCCAGGGTGGTCTCAAACTCCTGATCTCAGGTGATCTACCCACCTAGGCCTCCCAAAGTGCTGGGATTACAGGCATGAGCCACCATGCTCGGCCTTTAAGAACCACTTGTGGCCGGGCGTTGTGGCTCACGCCTGTAATCCAAGCACCTTGGGAGGCCAAGGCGGGCGGATCACCTGAGGTCGGGAGTTCAAGACCAGCCTGACCAACATGGTGAAACCTCGTCCTTAAAAAAAAAGAACCACTTCTAATGCTTAGTGCAGCAGTTCTCAAAATATTGTCTCTGGACCAACAGCATGCATATCACCTGGGTACCTGTTAGAAAGGCAAATTTCAAGCCCCACTCTAGACCTACTGAATTAGAAACCCTGAGAGTAGGGCCCCGCAGTCTGTTTTAATAAGCCTTTAGGGGATTCTGGTGTACACTAAAGTTTGAGAACCATTGACTCAATTAAAAAAATTAGCCAGGTGCTGTGACACACACCGTAGTACCAGCTACTCAGGAGGTTGAGTAGGAAGGATTGCTTGAGCCCAGGAGGTTGAGGCTGCAGTGAGCCATGATCACACCACTGCACTCCAGCCTGAGTGACAGAGTGAGACCCTGTCTCCAAAAAAAGGGCCAGGTGTGGTGGCTCACGCCTGTGATCCCAGCACTTTGGGAAGCCGAGGTGGGCGGATCACAAAGTTAGTAGTTTGAGACCAGCCTGGCCAACATGGTGAAACCCCATCTCTACTAAAGATACCAAAAAAAAAAAAAGAAAATTAGCTGGGTGTGGTGACAGACGTCTATAGTCCCAGCTACTCAGGAGGCTGAGGCAGGAGAATCACTTGAACCTGGGAGGTGGAGGTTGCAGTGAACCAAGATCGCACCAGTGCACTCCAGCCTGGGAGACAGGGCGAGTCTCATATCAAAAAAAAAAAAAAAAAAAGTTGAAATCCTGTGTTTAACTTACTTTAAATTTAATTTTTTTGTGTGTCTAGACCTCTGATTACTAATCCTCTTTTCCTTCATGAGTTTTTTTTTCCAGTAAACTCCCTGCACCCCTAATTTCTGCTTCTTCTTCCTTAAAGAATGCTATCTGCTAGATAACCTCTTTGCTAGGGGAAATGGGACATTTTTAATGTGTGGCATGAATTGAATGGTGATTACTTAAATTGTCACCCATGGTGACTTGAAATGGAATGCAATTGTAGGACAAACCTTTGCAAAATCAAGTGGTTAGAGCACTTAGTCCCTATGGTGACAATGGTGATTGCTAACGTGGCTAAGGCTGTTTCTGATGACCGTAGAGAACTTACACTGAAAAGAGGACAAATTGAAAGCCTCGAATGCACACCTCAGACCATAATGGAAAATCAAAGAGCTACAATGCCAGCGTTAAAGAGTCTTTATTTTCCTCAAGCTGCAGGACAGATATGCCTGAAGATCACGCTTAGGGACTGATTATAAATGTTGCAGATGTGCAGCATAAATTAAAGGTACAGACTTGCCAGGACTCTTAGGTTACGTTAAAGGCACTCCTGGGGGAAGGAATAGGACCCTAACACATTGGATGGAATTATTTGGGCATAAGCAGATAAAGCTGAGAAAAATTTAACCCCCAACTCCCCTTACTTGCCAGTAGAAGCAGCCCTATATTCCTTGTCTAAAGGTACCAGGCTTCCCCTGCATAAAAACCTTTTATGGCCCAGCGCGGTAGCTCATGCCTGTAATCCCAGCACTTTGGGAGGCCGAGGTGGGCAGATCACCTGAGGTCGGGAGTTCGAGACCAGCCTGACCAACATGGAGAAACCCAGTCTCTCTTTTTTTTTTTTTTTTGAGAAACCCAGTCTCTACTAAAAATACAAAAAATTAGCTGGGCATGCTAATTTTACAGGCACCACACCATGCCTGTAATTCCAGCTACTCGGGAGGTTGAAGCAGTAGAATCGACTGAACCCGGGAGGGGGGAGGTTGCAGTGAGCCAAGATTGTGCCATTGCACTCCAGCCTGGGCAACAAGAGCGAAACTCTGTTTAAAAACAAACAACCTTTTATTTTTGTTTGTTTGTTTGTTTGTTTATTGAGATAGAGTCTTGCTCTGTCACCCAGGCTGGAGTGCAGTGGCGTGATCTCAGCTCACTGCTACCTCCACCTCCCAGGTTCAAACAATTCTCCTGTCTCAGGCGTCCCAGTAGCTGGGACTACAGGCGCAAGCCACCACACCTGGCTAATTTTTGTATTTTTCAGTAGAAATGGGTTTTCGCCATGTTGACCGAGCTGGTTTTCAACTCCTAACCTTAGGTGATCCACCTGCCTCGGCCTCCCAAAGTGCTGGGATTACAGGTGTAAGCCACCGTGCTTGGCAAAAACGTTTTAGTGACTTCCACTGAGGTGTTTGTCTCCCAAGGAATGTTAATTCTCTCAGAACCAACCCCCAGAATACCGCATTACCTCCACTTTCATAAGAATGATTAGATCTTAGTGTAACCCAGATGCACAGATGCCCAAGGGGAAGGGAATGTTAAAGTGGAATTATTATGTGCCACCTGCTCGGTGCCTACTTCCAACTACATTGTTAGAAGAACTGGGTAGTGGGGTGACCGCTGTCTTGATTTGCCTTGGACTTACAGGTTTCCTAGGTTTTGACATTTTCAGTTTAAAAGCGGTACAGTCCCAGGAAAATTGGGACAAGTTGGTCACCCTAATGGGAGGGCACTCTCTTCAATAAGGCATCAAGAAATATGTTGGTGAGAGGAGCATTAGTATTATTGAAAAGCTCCATCCTTTGTAGGCCAGGGATGATGGTGGGAGATGCTTCCGTGGGAACAATAGGGTCCAAATGGTACTTAACTTTGAGAACTAAGGTGGGTGCAAGTGACATAATGAAGTACAGGGATAGGATGGCAATAGAGTGTTTTTTGCCTCCATCTGTTGCAGTGGTTGATTATTTATGGAATTCCCTTGGAATAAAATAGATGTGACTTTCAGAAGCAGAAAAATTCTAGGTCTGGTGGGCAGAAACTTTGCAGACTCCTCGACTCTTACTCTGTTCCCAGATCTACTAAGCCAGTTCACAGATCCTGGAGCCCATCGATTAAGAGGGAGGCTGGATTTCTCTGAGAAAGGACTCTGCTGTGATGCTATCACAGACGTATATTGCAAGTCTTCTAAGTCTCCCCCAGACTGGGACTTGTGGCCATTCAGTAGAGGACCATGACCAAGAAAAAGGAAATATCAGCCAGGTGCGGTGGCTCGCGCCTGTAATCCCAGCACTTTGAGAGCCCGAAGCAAGTGGATCACAAGGTCAGGACTTCGAGACCAGCGTGATCAATATGGTGAAACCCCGTCTCTACTAAAAATACAAAAAAATTAGCTGGGTGTGGTGGCACATACCTGTAATCCCAGCTACTCAGGAGGCTGAGGTAGGACAATTGCTTGAACCCGGGAGTCAGAGGTTGCAGTGAGACGAGATGGCGCCATTGCACTCCAGCCTGGGCGACAGAGCAAGACTCCATCTCAAAAATAAAATAAAATAAAATAAAAAAGGGATTTGGGATGGGCGCGGTAGCTCATGTCTATAATTCCAGAAAAAACAAAAGAAAGAAAAGGAGGCCAGGTGCGGTGGCTCATGCCTGTAATCCCAGCACTTTGGGAGGCCGAGGTGGGTGGATTGCTTGAGGTCAGGAGTTCGAAACCAGCCTGGCCAACATGGTGAAACCCCATCTCTAAAATTAAAAAAAAAAAAAAAGAAAGAAGGAAATATCCAGAACTTCTGGAAAATTATTAGATTCTGTCTCTAAATTGATGTTAATTCTTATAGACATAGTTTGCCACTGTTATCCATCACATTCTGCCACATTCCTGGTGGAAGCATTTCTCCTGCACTAGAACTTCCTAACCCACTGAGTCCAACATGTAGACATAGTTTGCCACTGTTATCCATCACCAGAGTGGGGATTCATTGAGTCAGGTGCTAAATAAAGTCTTGGTCTGAGTCCATTTCAGTGGGAACTTGCGCCCATCTTTGCAGAATCACCACACACTGGTTTTCTGACCTACATATCCACAGAGGGAAAGCTCTTATTATAGGGAAGTAGCAAGTAGCAACGCTTTTAACTGTACCTCCTCCTCCTCTCACCCTTACCCTTAAAGCAAGACCAAATCCCTGAGACAATGGAAGAGATTGGAACCAAAACCAAGGACTTGAAAAATGGAAATGTGAAGATTCCAACTACATACCCCTGTTTAACTGGCCTGTTTGGCCTATGGAAAATGCCATAGGCATTTGTGGGCTACTGTTTGTCAGGTAATGATGCCAGTCACGGCTGTGGTTCCCATTTACTGGAGCAAATGAACATAGCCTCTGGCACCTTATTCCCTAGCAAATGGTATCAGCAAAGATAATCAGGGACAGTCTATCCTCATTCTCTTACCTCAGGGCTATCTTAAACTAGGCTGTTTTCTGTCATAATCTATTCCAAAAGAAACTGGCTGTCCTTTCATCCCACAGACATAACGCTGGTCCATTACACTGATGACATAATGATAATGATTCCTTTGAGCAGCAACAATCAAGCACCATAATTGACTTACGGTCACAGGCTAGGAGACAAATCCTATGAAAGTTCTGATGTCTGCTAAATGGATGACATTTCTAGGGGTCCAGTGGTCTGGAGCATGTCAGGCTATCTCCTCTAAAATAAAAGACAAATTGTTTTTCCCTGAATCACCCACCACAAAGAAAGAAAAGAGTCCTTGGCCGGGCGCGGTGGCTCAAGCCTGTAATCCCAGCACTTTGGGAGGCCGAGGCGGGTGGATCACGAGGTCAAGAGATCGAAACCATCCTGGCCAACATGGTGAAACCCCGTCTCTACTACAAATACGAAAATTAGCTGGGCGTGGTGGCGCGCGCCTGTAGTCCCAGCTACTTGGGAGGCTGAGGCAGGAGAATTGCTTGAACCTGGGAGGCGGAGGTTGCAGGAGCCGAGATTGCGCCATTGCACTCCAGCCTGGTGCCTGGCGACAGAGTGAGACTCTGTCTCAAAAAAAAAAAAAGAAAAGAGTCCTCTGTGGGCCTCGTTAGATTTAGGTGGCAATGCATACCATATTTGGGCATGCTGCTCCGGCCTATTTACTGAGTAACCTGTAAGGCTGCCAGTTCTGAGTGGGATTTGAAGTAAGAAAAGGCTCTGCAGCAAATCTGGGCTGCCCTGTTGCTTGGGCCTTATGACTCAGCAGACTGAATGGTTTTGGAAGAGTGTGGCAGAGATGTTCTATGAAGCCCAATAAGTCTCACAGAACAGACTCTTAGGGGATTGAATGTAAAGCTATACATCCCCCTTTTCATTTTTCGAGACAGGATCTGGCTCTGTTGCCCAGGCTGGAGTGCAGTGGTGCAATCTTGGCTCACTGCAACTTCCACCTCCCAGGCTCAAGTGATTCTCCCGTCTCAGCCTCCAGAGTGGCTGGGACTACAGGTGCACACCACTGCGCCTAGCTGCTTTTTTTACTTTTTGTAGAGATGGGGTTTAGCCATGTTGCACAGGCTGGTCGCGAACTCCTGAGCTCAAGCGATCTGCCTACTTCAGCCTCCTAAAGTGCTGGGATTGTAGGTGTGAGCCATCGCACCTGGCCAAGACTATACTTTCCTTACTTGACAATTATTCTTCATTTGAAAGGCAGCACTTGGTTTGCTGCTAGGCCCTGGTGGAGACTGAATTTCTCTCCCTTCCTTCCGTCCTTTCTTTTTCTCTCTCTCTCTCTCTTCTCCTTCCCTTCTTTCTTTCTTTCTTTTCTTTCCTTTCTTTCTTTCTTTTTCTTTCTTTCCTTCCTTCCTTCCTTCTCTCTCTCTCTCTCTCTCTTTCTTTCTTTCATTTTTTTTTAAAGGGTCTTGTTCTGTTGCCGAGACTGGAATACAGTAGTACAATTATAGCTCACTGCAGCCTTGAACTCCTGGCCTCAAGGGGATCCTTCCACCTCAGCCTGCTGAGGAACTAGAACTACAGGTGTGCACTACCATGCCCAGATAATTTTTAATTTCTTTTGTAGAGACAGGGTCTCACTATGTTGCCCAGGATGGTCTCAAACTCCTGCCCTCAAGTGATCCTCCTGCCTTGGCATCTCAAAGTGTTAGGATTACAGGCATGAGCTATCATTCCTGGCCATGGCTGAATTTCTGACTATGGGACATGAAGAGACTACGTGACTTGAACTGTCCATCATTAACTGAGTGTTATCTAACCCATTTAATCATCAAATGGCCATATGCAGGCAGCATTCTGTTATTGAATAGAAATTGCAGATAATGTTGGATCCTAGAAAAGTGGGAAGGTAAAAGTAAACTGAACGAGGAAGTGGCTCAAAGAGACTCTCATGATACTTGCCACTATCTCTCCATCAGTCCATATATATGGCCTCAAAGAGAGTTCTTTATGACTATTTAACAAAGCAAGAAGATGTAGGTCTGTGGGCCTATGGATGTGTTTGCATAGTAGACTTGCAGCTGCTGGAAGTGGGCAGCAGTTGTCTTACAGCCTCACTCAGGAATGGCCCCTAAAGACAGAAGTATAGGAAAATCTTTCCAAATATTACATCTGATTGTTTACATTGAAGTAAGGATAAATATACTCGTATACTGATCTATGCAGATTCATGGGCAGAGGCTAACAAGTTGGCTGGCTAGTGAAGAGTGTGAAAAGAACAAGATAAGAATTTGGTAATGAGGAGGCTTAGGAGAGTGATATGTGCATGGGTCTCTTAGAGTAGGCCAGATGTGAAGGTATTTGTATTCCAAGTAATTGTCCCCAGATGGCATTCTTTGTAGAAGAGAGTCTCAGCAATCAAGAGGATGAGATGATCTGTTCTGTTGATGTTAGTCAACCTTTTCCTTCAGTTATCTTAATGTTTGCTCAGTAGACCCTTGTACAAAATGGTCATGGCAGCTGGGATGGGGTCTACATATGGACTCAACAACAGGTTCTTCTCACTGAAGCTGATCTCTCTATTGTCACTGTCTAATGGGCAATGTGCTTATCAGCGGGGACCAAAGGCTGAGGCACCAGTATGGTTCCATTCCACAGGGAACCAGATAGTCATCTGGTGGGGAGGTTAGTTACACTAGACTCCTTTCATCATGGGAGAAGACACAGAATGTCTTTACAGGAACAGACACATACTCTGAATACAAATTTGCTTTTCATACTTGCAATGCTTTTGCCAGCACCACCATGTGGACTCATAGAATGCCTATTCATCAACATGGCATCCCACCGAACAGTGCCACCAACAAAGGAACTCATTTTATTTTAGGATGAAGGAAATGTGTTGATAAGCTCATCTCTGTGGAATTCACTGATCTTATCCTGTGTCCCATCACCCAAAAACAATCTTCTTGCAAGAAGGGCTATGTCTAGAACCCAGAGGCTTTCAGTGGGCTTCCTCTTGTCATTCTCTTGCTCAATAGTATTGGTCAATGAAAACTGGTAATTCAATCAAGGTACGATTATAAGGACCTAGATTCAGTGGGGATAAAGCTTTCAGGAACCTCATCAGGTGATGTATCCTGTCCTGCTGAAATGCTGGAAGAGGATGAGGGAAACATGGAGTGAATGGTAGAAAAAGAGGTATGATTATCAACTGAAGGCTTGCTTCCAGTTTTAGAAGCAGGGACTGTAGCAACTATGTTTATATTAATAGCTCCTCCTTTCTCTTCTACTTTGTATAAAATCCACTGGCAGTGGCTAATATTTTAGATTTAATGTGGGAGTATGAGTGAATCAACATCACCCTGTAATGATACGGTAGCTGATAGGACTTTGTACATTCTGTTTGAGGACATGAGTTTTTCATCTGGACAAAAAGCAAGAGTGGATGGAGAGAGGACAAAAGAAATGACCAGTACTGGAAATTCTATTTTCCCTTTCAAGATCCACTTTTAACCTTTCTCCACCCTGCTCTGTCCCTGACCCACGTAAACTGCATTTGCCAGCATTTTTTGCATTATGACTTCTTCTAGCCTTTAGCCCATGGGAGGTATCAGCAGGAGATCAGATGGTGAAGGAGAGAAAGAGTGGGGTATTTTCCAGACCCCCCTTCCTGCTAGGATATGAATTGGCAGTGACTATATTTCCTCTACAGAAACCCACAGTTCCCGTTGGGTGTTCCTTTCCTTGTAGCTACTGCTACAGCTCTCACTAGCTTTTGGTAACTACTCCCTCCCCTTGCCCCTTTAGGCTTAGGAGTGCTAATGTTTTCTTATTTATTTATTTATTTATTTATAAAGATGGGGTTTCACCATGATGGCCAGGCTGGTCTTGAACTCCTGACCTCAGGTGATCCACCCACCTCGGCCTCCCAAACTGCTAGGATTACAGGAGTGAGCCACCGCGCCCGGCCTATTTATTTATTTTTTTAAGAGGGAGTTTCGCTCTTGTTGCCCAGGCTGAAGTGCAGTGGCATAAACTCAGCTCACTGCAACATCCCGCTCCGGGGTTCAAGAGATTCTTTGCCTCAGCCTCCCGAGTAGCTGGGATTACAGGCGTGTGCCACCATGCCCGGCTAATTTTGTATTTTTAGTAGAGATGTGGTTTCTCCATGTTGGTCAGGCTGCTCTTGAACTCCCGACCTCAGGTGATCTTGCTTTGGCCTCCCAAAGTGCTGGGATTACAGGCCTGAGCCACTGCGCCCGGCCCAGGAGTGCTAATGTTTGCTAGTGTTGCTATCCCAGCAGTGCTTCACCATCTGTAGGTTTCCCTTAGTCCTGCCCGCATCCTTGTGCATGGTTATTTCATTAAACTCTCTTTAATCATTCCTTTTAAGTATGTTGTCTGCTTCCTGTCATGACCCCAATGATATAATTCCTAGTACAGTTTTATATGTACCTCTCTCTCTTCCATTTGTGATCAGTCTTGCCAGAGGATTGTCAATTTTATTAGACTTTTCAACCAACCAAGTTTTGGTTTTATTGATCCTTGATAATGGATATTTTCTTTTCGTTAATTTTTTTAAAGATACCTGCTTATTCTCGGCCAGGCACGGTGGCTCAAGCCTATAATCCCAGCACTTTGGGAGGCCGAGGCAGGTGGATCACTTGAGGCCAGGAGTTAGAGACCAGCCTGAAAACCTGTCCCTACTAAAAATACAAGAAAATTAGCCAGGCGTGGTGGCACACACCTGTTAGCTACTCCAGAGGCTGAGACATGAGATTCATTTGAACCCAAGAGGCGAAGGTTGCCGTGAGCCGAGATTGCACCACTGCACTTCAGCCTGGGTGACAGAGTGAGACTCTCAACAAACAAACAAACAACAACAAAAAAAACCCTATTTATTCTGGAATTTTATGAATATTTGTATTTTTTTTTTTTTTTTTAAAGACGGGGTTTCACCATATTGGTCAGGCTGGTCTCGAACTCCTGCCCTCAGGTGATCCACCCACCTCAGCCTCCCAAAGTGCTGGGATTACAGGCGTGAGCCACCGCGCCCGGCGAATATTTGTATTTTAAAGTTTCTTTATTTCTACTTTCATTTACTCTGTTTATTCTGTTATTGTTTCTGAAACATTTAAAACTGGATGCTTAGCTTTTGAATTGTCAACGCTTTTTTCTTTAATAATACAAAGGTGTAAGGGCATAAATTTTTTTTTTTTTGGGACAGAGTCTCGCTTCGTCGCCAGGCGCCAGGCTGGAGTGCAGTGGCGCTATCTCAGCTCACTGCAACTTCCACCTCCCGGGTTCAAGCAATTCTCCTGCCTCAGCCTCCTGAGTAGCTGGGACTACAGGCGCGTACTACCAGTCCCAGACAATTTTTGTATTTTTAGTAGAGACGGGGTTTCACCATGTTGGCCAGGATGGTCTCGATCTCTTGACCTCATGATCTGCCTGCCTTGGCCTCCCAAAGTGCTGGGATTACAGGTGTGAGCCACTGCGCCGGGCCTAAAATTTTTTAAAATACCGCTTTAGCTGCAAGCCATAATTTCTGTCATTAGTTGTGATATGCAATATTTTTGTTACTGTTTGGTGCTAAGTATTTTATCATTTTTGACTTTTTCTTTGACCTGTGATTTATTTCAAAGTATGTTTTTAAATTTCCAAAGATGGCCATTTTCTTTATCTTTTTGTTATTCATTTACAATTTAATTGCACTGTGTTCAGAAAATGTGAATTGGATAATACCAATTATTTGAAACTTGTTGACTTTTTTTTTTTAATTTTAAATTTAAATTAAAAAATTTTTTTTTGAGACAGAGTCTCACTCCATCACCCAGGTTGGAGCGCAGTGGTGCAATCTCCGTTCACTGCAACCTCCACCTCCTGGGTTCAAGTGATTCTCCTGCCTCAGCCTCCTGAGTAGCTGGTATTACAGGCACATGCCATTGCACCTGGCTAATTTTTGTATATATATATATATATATATATTTTTTTTTTTTTTTGGTAGAGAAGGTATTTCACCATGTTGGCCAGGCTGGTCTCAAACTCCTGATTTCAAGTGATCCGCCCACCTTGGCCTCCCAAAGTTTTGGGATTACTGGCGTGAGCCATTGCCCCTGGCCGACATTTGTTTTTTTTTAAACCTAGTATATGGTTAATTTTTATACATGTTCAATGTGCTGGACCACACTAGATGACACATTGCCTTTATGTGAATTTGGAAATTATGCTCTATCTTCCAGCTAAATGCAGTGCCACACTTGAACATGTGCTTTGGCAAGTGGAGCATGGCATGGAATTTGGCCCCACTTTTCCCTTTAGCTAGGTCCCTTGATCTGTGAACATAGCCCTGCTTATGTATTCTTCTTTTTTTTCTTTTTCTTTACCCCCTCCCTCTACTTCTGTTCATGTGTTCTTGTAAAGAATGTTTATTTTTCAGTTGCTAGGTACGGTGTTCTATGTATAGCTACCAGTTCAAGCTTATTCATTTGTTCAAATTTTCTACATCATCACTGATTATTTTGTCTGCTTCATCTATCAGTTTCTGAGAGAGATGAACTTAAGACTGTCTGTGGTGGTGAATTTGTCAATTTCTTCTCATCGTTCTGTTATTTTTTGCTTCACATATTTCAAAACTGTAATTGAGTACATTCAAGCCTAGGATTGTTATATTTTCCCAGTCAATTGAAATTTTTATGAATACATAATAACCACCCTTAAACGTAGTAATTATTTTTCTTTTCTTTTCTTTTTTCTTTTTTTTTGAGATCGAGTTTAGCTCTTGTTGCCCAACCTGGAGTGCAAAGGTGCAGTTTCGGCTCACTGCAACCTCGGTTCTTGGGTTCAAGCGATTCTCCTGCTTCGGCCTCCCAAGTAGCTGGGATTACAGGTGCACACCCCAACGCCCGGCTAAGTTTTTGTATTTTTAGTAGAAACGGGGTGTCACCATGTTAGCCAGGCTGGTCTCGAACTCCTGACCTCAGGCGATCGGCCCACCTTGGCCTCTCAAAGTGCTGGGATTACAGGCTCGAGCCACTGCACCTGGCTGTAATTATTTTCCTTTTCTTTTTTTTTTTTTTTAATTTATTTTTGAGATGGAGTCTCACTCTTGTTGCCTGTGCTGGAGTGGAATGGCGCGATCTTGGCTCACTGCAACCTCCGCCTCCCGAGTTCAAGTGATTCTCCTGCCTTAGCCTTCCAAGTAGCTGGGACTACAGAGATGTGCCACCATGGGTGGCTAATTTTGTATTTTTAGTAGAGATGGGGGTTCACCATATTGGTCAGTCTGGTCTCGAACTCCTGATCTTGTGATTCGCCTGTCTTGGCCTCTCAAAGTGCTGGGATTACAGGTGTGAGCCACTGTGCCTGGCCTTATTTTTCTTTTAAAGTCCATTTTATCTGATATTTACCCTAATATCAAGAAGAAATTAAAACACAATTAAAAGAAATTAAATTACAACAGCTTAATTTTTGTTGATCTTAGTATTTGGATGGTGTATTTGCCCCATCATTTCACTTTCAACCTTCTCGTGTCCCTGTGTTTTAGGGATATCCCTTAAAAATAGCTAGACTTGGCCGGGCACAGTGGCTCATGCCTGTAATCCCAGCACTTTGGGAGGCCGAGGTGGGCGGATCACCTGAGGTCAGGAGTTCGAGACCAGCCTGACCAACAGGTGAAACCTCATCTCTAAAAAAAAAAAAAAAAATCATGCCTCACGGTGGCCTAAAAAGAAAAGATAGCTAGACTCTGGCCGGGAGCAGTGGCTCACGCTTGTAATCCTAACACTTTGGGAGGCTGAAGTGGGCAGATGGCTTTAGCTCAGGAGTTTGAGACCAGCCTACAAAAAATACAAAAATTAGCTGGGTGTGGTGGTGAATGCCTGTAGTCCCAGCTGTTCTGGAGGCTGAGGTGGGAGGATTGCTTGAGCCTGGGAGGCAGAGGTTGCAGTGATCCAAGATCGTGCCACTGCACTCCAGCCTGGGTGATAGAGCCAGACCTTGTCTCAAAAAAAAAAAAAAAAAAAAAAAAAAGCTAGAGTTTTTAAAACCCAGACTGATAATCTTCGCTTTTCAGCTGGAACATTTAGTTCATTTGTATTTCATGCAATTACTGATATACTTAGGTTTAAATCTTCTGTTATTCTAATCCTTTATTCTATTCTGCCACTTTTCCAAAAGCTTTTTCCTATTTTCTTTTCTTCTTTGGATTGATTTTTTCTTTCTTTCATTTTTTTCCCCTTTGTCAGTTTCAAAGATACACTTTTATGTTTGTAGTGGTTATCCTAGAAATGTTAATATTTATATTTAACTTAACTAAGATTGGTTAATACAAATACATTACCAATACCCAGCATTCCAGGAGACAGTCCCACAAAGACTACAGTTTATAGCAATGTGCAGCATTGTTCAGCATGCCAAAGACAGGTCCTAAGCACATTAGAGAACATCTCCACACTATCGTGGAGTCCATTAACAAACAACCTCTTGCCTATGCATAGGGCCAGATCTAGATATTTTGAATCCTTCTCAACAGTTCTGTGGCCCCATCTCCTGTCTTGTATGATTTTCTTTTTAAAGTCTGCCATCATCAACCTTCTTTAGCAGACTGCCATTGGGCTACATATTGCTGTAAATGTGTGGAGAGTTGGAAGTATCTATGAGTTTATGTTTCTCCTGGGATAGCCTGTAGCCAACTGGATAAATATGAAAGCCCAGCTCTCTTGCCTCAGGCTGGACAAATTCTCAATAATCTATGTTTTATGTATCCTGATTGGGTGAAGCAGAGGCTGGCACTTCATTTTGCATCCATGCTTGTTCTCATCCCCCTCTTCTGTCCTCTTTTCCTCACTTCCTTATCTGTTTCTCCTGGGAGCACTTACTTAATAAGACACTTATGCTCAAATCTTCATATTGGGGTATCTATCTGTTTTTTTTTTTTTTTAGATGGAGTTTCGCTCTTGTTGCCTAGGCTGGAGTGCAATGGCATAATCTCGGTTCACTGCAACCTCTGCCTCCTGGGTTCAAGCAATTCTCCTGCCTCAGTCTCCCAAGTAGCTGGTATTACAGGCATGTGTCACCATGCCCTGTAGAGACTGGTTTCACCATGCTGGCCAGGCTGGTCTTGAACTCCTGACCTCAGGTGATCCACCCGTCTCGTCCTCCCAAAGTGCTAGGATTACAGCCATGAGCCACTGCATCCGGCCGGGTGTGTGTCTGCTAAACCTGACCTAAGACAGAGCCTATGTATATAACAAAGCTTAGTGTACCATAAGACAGCTCCCACCCAAACAAAGGCCTATACCAACAGTCTCCATGCAGCACAGATGTATCCTTCTGGTGAGGGTGAGAGGTCTTGTTCTACAGATTAATACTAGTCTCTCTGCCTTTGCTCTCTGCCTCCTTAATTTTTCCACTCTTCCTGCAACTGCCTTCCTTCAGGAGTCATGGCTTACTTGATGGATCCTTTTGGAAGAACTGTTGGCAACTTGGACAAAGAACTTGGACAAGAAGAGGCATGTGTCACGCGGACTCCTCCAATCCCAGTGGATACTATCACATTCATTTGATAAAGGAAGAAACAGAAGTATAGAGAAGTTAATTAACTTGCTAAAGGTCATGCAGCTAAGTGGTAAAATCTGGGTTCAAACTCCTGCAGTGTAGGATTAAGAATGTGGGCTCTAGGCTGGGCACAGTGTCTCACGCCTGTAACCCCAGCACTTTGGGAGGTTGAGGTTGTGGATCAGTTGAGCTCAGGAGTTCAAGAACAGCCTGGGCAAAATGGCAAAACCCTGTGTCTACGAAAAATACAAAAAGTAGCCAGGTGTTGTGGCACATGCCTATAGTCCCAGCTACTTGAGAGGCTGAGATAAGATGATGGCTTCAGCCCGGGAGGTGGAGGCTGCAGTGAGCTGAGATTAGGCCACTGCACTCCAGTCTGGGTGACAGAGCCAGACCCTGTCTCCAAAGGAAACAAACAAAAAGAATGTGGGCTCTGGAGCCTGACTTCATGAGTTTGAAGAGGAGAATGAAATGGAAGGGAAAACAACAATAAAAAACTAACAGGAGACAATGAGAGTTTTTATAATCTGGGGCCTATCTACACTTATTTACACCTAGTAGACAGATAGTGCTAACAAATCTCAGTTACCAAACTATGATCATCTCTTCCCTGTGACCCTGACAAACCTCTCCCTCACAGGGGTCAAGAGCAACCTCTCTGACTCCCCTACTAGGCTCAAGTGATCCTCCTGCCTCAGCCCCCTGGTAGCTGGGACTACAGGCACACAATACCATGCTCAACTAATTTTTTTCTTCAATTTTTATTTTAAACACTGGGGTACATGTGCAGGATGTGCAGGTTTGTTACATAGGTAAATGTGCCATGGTGGTTTGCTGCAGAGATCAACCGTCACCTAGGTATTAGTATGTCTGGATATGGCATGACCCTTCTTCCCACTCTGCCTCTTTTGTGGGATTCCAGTTCCCACCTGAAGGCCTAACTCTACCACCTGGCACAGATAAGGAAAAGACCTTTCTGGCCAGGTGCGGTGCACTCATGCCTGTAATCTCAGCACTCTGGGAGGCTGAGGTGGGCGGATCACCTGAGGTCAGAAGTTTAAGACCAGCCTGGCTAACAAGGTGAAACCCTTCTCTACAAAAATTAGCCAGGCATGATGGTGGGTGCCTGTAATCCTAGCTACTTAGGAGGCTGAGGTGGAGAATCGGTTGAACCTGGGAGGCAGAGGTTTCAGTGAGCCAAGATCGCGCATTACACTCCAGCCTGGGCGACAGTGAGACTCTGTCTTGGGAAAAAAACAACAATAAAAAACAAACAAACAAACAGAAAAGATGTTTTTCTCACCAAAGGAGCAGTTTGGACGGAAAGGAGACAAGTAGTTTGGTTTGGCATAAACAGCCTTAGCATAAAATGCAGAAGTTATCAGGTAGCTTATTCCAAAGAACTTTTCTTCATTTTAAATCTCAAAAAATCCTTTGCATTCATTCTTTATTTTATTTTGTCTTGTTTTGCTTTTATATGCTTCCTTTTTGGTCCCATTACCTGTCTTCACTGAGATGGTAAGTTACAAGACTGCTTGACCTTACGATAACCTAAAATCAACCTATTATTCCATGCATCAGACTGTAAACATTGAAACTACCCAATCCCTGGCCTCCACCACAGACCTCAGTCCCTGACTAGCACATTGGTACCCATGAGCTTGTGAGATCACCAGGGAAAAATCCCCCCCCCCCATCTGGCTGCTGCGATAATACCAGATGCTGATAGCAAAGAGCAGGCAAGCCAACAACAAGGATGCAGAAGATTTAATGGCTTTGCAATCTTATAGATCAAAAAGCCAATTAGCTCTGAGTAATTCCTAAAGGAGTCATCATACCATGTAAAAATAGTTCTGCAGTTTCTGGGAGAAGGGAAAACCAGGCCTCAAAGGGCACCACTGTACTCAGGTCATACCACAAGTGTGACATACTAATTAGTATGCATACTGCACAGTTCAGTGTTTAGAAGAAGAAATCACCGTGATACGTGGCAAGGTAAGCCACAGTACAGGATAATACTGTAGCTCAGTGATTCTCAAAAGGGGACTATTTTGCCCTCCAGGAGACATTTAGTAATGTCTGGAAATGTTGGTTGTAACAACTGGTGTGTGTGTGGTGGGGGTGGGGGCAGGGCTGCTACTGATAACTAGTGAGTCAAGGCCAGGGATGTTGCTAAACATTCTACAATGCAGAGGACCCCACCCCCTAGCCCCCATCTCCCCATCCCCACAAAACATTATCTGATCCAGGTTGAAAGTCCTTCCTGTAGATTACACAGACAAGTATACATAAGTAGCAAGATAGTGCTTCTTGTATTGCAGAAGCTGCTTTGGAATAATGACTTCAAAGTTTTCCAGGGAGGTTGATGGTACATGAAGATTCACCATATCATTCTGTTTGCTTTGTATACATTTTAAATTTTCCTTAATAAGGAAAGATGAAAAGATCAGAGGGCCCTTCTGTATTTGACCCTCCTCCGAGATGACAGAAGGTTTTTACAAGCAGAAATCATTGATACTGAAAGGTATATATTTTCTTTTTTTTTCTTATTATACTTTAAGTTCTGGGGTACATGTGCAGAACATGCAGGTTTGTTACATAGGTATACACATGTCATGGTGGTTTGCTGTATCCATCACCCGGTTATCTACACTAGGTATTTCTCCTAATGCTATCCCTGCCCTAGACCCCCATCCCCGACAGGCCCCGGTGTGTAGTGTTCCCCCTCCCTGTGTCCATGTATTCTCATTGTTCAACACCCACTTATGAGTGAGAACATGCAGTGTTTGGTTTTCTGTTCTTGTGTCAGTTTGCTGAGAATGATGGTTTCCAGCTTTATCCATGTCCCTGCAAAGGACGTGAGGTGTATATTTTCTAGTGGGTGGCTTTAGAATTTCAAAGTCAGACAGGACACTAGAAGACTAGATACAGCTGGCGAAAAACAATCATAAACAATGGAGCAGGGCCGGGCGTGGTGGCTCATGCCTGTAATCCAAGCACTTTGGAGGCCAAGGTGGGCGGATCACCTGAGGTCAGGAGTTCAAGACCAGCCTGACCAACATGGTGAAACCCCGTCTTTAAAAGAAAAAAAATAAATAAAAAATAAAAAAATAAAAAACAACAACAATGGAGCTTTTTCCCAGAACCAGTTCTGAATACAGCATATACCTTAAATAGTTTTTCAGTGCAAATGGACCTGGTTCATCTGACAAAACTTGCCATATTTAGAAGATACTAGTTCTAAAGTTCCTATGTGGGGTAGGATTTCTTCATTTAGATTGTCTGTAGTTTCTGCCAAACGTGCGTTTTTTCTGTTTTTTTTTTTTTTTATAAAAACCCAAAGCAGATGCATTTTTTTCTATGGTTTTTTTTTTTTTTTTTTTTCCAAACGTGCGTTTTTTAAAAACACCTTTTATTTTGGAAAGTTGCTGTAGGGGTCAAGGGAAAACTTCCCCTTCATTCTCTGAAAGTCCACTGAAAAATCAACTGCCAAAAGGCAGATTAATTGGAGAAAAGGCATACAAATTAATTTAACGCGTATACATGGAAAGAACCACAGAGTGATTATCCACCCCGCAATGTGGTTCAGAAGCTTATGTACTGTCTTGGTCAACCAGATTCTGGGAGAGTGGAGAATTCTGTTGAGTGGATTACTGGGACAAATGAGTGGATCAGGAAACAGAGATTAATTGTACATTATCTTGTGAAAGGGTCTGTTCAGGTGTGGTTATATTCTTAGTCCTACAGGGAAAGGAAGAATAGACAATTATTCTTTTTGGTGGGTTTGAATCTTAGCCAGATAAAGGTTTGGGTGAGATGGTGGCAAGTGGAAAAGGTCAGAGAGATTTTGAGGCTTCTTCAGTTCAGCATGTCAAAGTGCTGTATTTTGGGGTATCAGCTTCTGAGCCTCAACATTGCACAAGTGGGACAAGAATCCCTGTATGTCCTTCATCCTGTAGAGGAGGGAAAACCTTTCCTTTACCCTCTGAGGTTTCAAAAATTGAGTCTATGAAATAAACTGACGGTAGACAGATTAACAGGAGAAAAGGTGTAACAATTCATTACATGCGTGGAGGTATGTCATGAAAGAAAAGTGAATGCTCCCAAACCCAGTGAGAGTTAGAAGCTTATATACCCTTTTCATGGAGGTGAGAGGAGGGAGGATATAGGTAACTTAGGATAGAATGAATGATTTTGGGGAAAGATGAATGGGCCCTCAGAAGAATAGGTGAAAGACTGTGACAAAGTCTGTCTGGGCATGGCATGGACTTTGTCTCCTCTCCTATTTAATTTTCTCTGGTTGATGAGATTCCTGGGGAGGAGATTCATGATAACTGAGTTAGTTTGGAGACTCTGTCTTTAGGCAGATACAGGAAGTTCAGAGAAAGCCTCTACCTGCATTTGCTCTTCCCCAAGAGTCCTAAGTTTAAAGTAATCAGCATACTAAAACAGCATATTTTAGGGTGGTATTACAGAACTCCTTCAATCCAGATTCCTAAAGTTAATAGTTTACATTTGCTTAATCATCCTATTACTTTTCTCCTTTCTCTCTTTTTTTTTTTTTTGAGATGGACGCTCACTGTCTTGCCCAGGCTGGAGTGCAGTGGTGCAATCTCGGCTCACTACAACCTCTGCCGCCCGGGTTCAAGTGATTCTCCTGCCTCAGTCTCCCAAGTAGCTGGGATTACAGGCAATTGCCACTGTGCCTGGCTAATTTTTGTATTTTTAGTAGAGATGGGGTTTCACCATCTTGGCCAGGCTGGTCTTGAACTCCTGACCTCGTGATCCACCTGCCTTGACCTCCCAAAGTGCTGGGATTACAGGTGTGAGCCACTGCCCTCGGCCTACTTTTTTCCTTTTTTTTTTTTTGAGACGGAGTCTTGCTCTGTCACCCAGGCTGGAGTGCAGTGGCATGATCTCAGCTCACTGTAGCCTCTACCGCTGGAGTTCAAGCAATTCTGGTGCGTCAGCCTCCCAAGTAGCTGGGATTACAGGCATGCGTCACCACACCCAGCTGATTTTTGTATTTTTAGTAGAGTCGGGGTTTCACCTTGTTGGCCAGGCTGCCTTGAACTCCTGACCTCAGGTGATCTGCCCGCCTTGGCCTCCCAAAGTGCTAGGATTACAGTGTGAGCCACCGTGCTCGACCCTATTACTTTTTTTCTAAAATATTTTAGAGTAAGTTGTGAAATAACGCCCCATTAACTCTAAATACTTCTGTGGTTGTTCTTTATTTTTAAATTTTTAATTAACTTTTTAAAGAGACAGAGTCTTGCTCTGTTGCACAGGCTGGAGTGCAGTGGCCAGATCATGGCTCACTGCAGCCTGTAACTCCTGCGCTCATGGGATCCTGCCACCTCAGCTTCCTGCATAGCTGGGATCACAAATGTGCACCACCACTTACAGCTAATTTTAAATTTTTTTGGTAGAGACAGGGTCTGGTGATGTTGCTCAGGCTGGTCTTGAACTCTGGCCTCAAGAGATTCTCTTGCCTCAGGGTCCCAAAGTGCTGAGATTACAGGCATTAGCTATCATGTCCAGAAGTATTTTCTTTTCTTTTCTTTCTTTTTCTTTTTTTTTTTTTTTTTTTGAGACTGAGTCTCTCTCTGTCACCCAGGCTGGAGTGCAGTGGTGCGATCTCGGCTCACCACAACCTCCGCCTCCCAGGTTCAAGCGATTCTCCTGCGTCACCCTCCTGAGAAGTTGGTATTATAGGCACGTGCTAACATGCCTGGCTAATTTTTGTATTTTTAGTAGAGACAGGGGTTTCACCATGTTGGCCAGGCTAGTCTCGAACTCCTGACCTCGTGATCCACCTGCCTTGGCCTCCCACAATGCTGGGATTACAGGTGTGGGACACTGTGCCCAGCCCTTTTTTCTTTTCGAGACAGGGTCTTACTCTGTTGCCCAGGCTGGAGTGCAGTGGCACGCTCACAGCTCACTGCAGCCTCGACCTCCCCAGCTCAAGCAATACTTTTACCTCACCCTCCTCAGTAGTTTGGACTACAGACTCAGTAGTTGGGATTTACCTCAGTAGCTGGTGGAATAATTTTTGTATTTTTTGTAGAGATGGGGTCTCACTCGGTTGCCCAGACTGGTCTCCAACTCTTGAGCTCAAGCAACTCTTGAGCCTCAGCCTCCCAAAGTGGTAGGATTATAGGGGTGAGCCACCACACCCTGCTCCAGAGGGGTTAACTCCAAGTACTTCAGTGGGTGTTTTCCCATCACAATGGCACACGTTTACCCTATGTAACAAACCTGCACGTCCTGCACATGTAGCATATGTATCCCAGAACTTTAAATGAAATGAAATTAAAAAAACAAATAAAAAGAAATCGCCACAGCCACACCAACCTTCAGCAGCCATCCACATTGAGACAAGACCCTTCAGCAAAAAGGTAGTAACTCTCAGAGGGCTAAGATGACTGTTAGCATTTATTAACAATAAAGTATTTTAAAATTACAAAAAAAAAAAAAAACCCATGGTTTTGTAGTATGCCGAAAATTTGCATAAACTTAATTTAATCATGAAGAAACATCAGACAAACCCATATTGAGGTACAAGCTACAAAATCACTGGTTGTACTCTTTAAAAATGTCAAGGTCATGGGAGCCAGACTGAGGAATCCTTTCAGATTAATGGAGACGTGATAACTGATCCCCAGTCAGAAAAAAATATTATTTTGTTGCTATAACAAGCATTATGGGGGGTGGGGTGGGAGCGCATGTCCTCAGGACCTCCTGAGACTGTGTCATGGAAAAAAAAAGGCATTATTGTGTGGCTCATGCCTGTAATCCTAGCACTTTGGGAGGCTGAGGTGGGCGGATAGCTTGAAGCCAGGAGTTTCAGACCAGCCTGGGCAATGTGGTGAAAAACTGTATTTAGAAGAATACAAAAAAATTAGCAGAGCATGGAGGTGTGCATTTGTAGTCCCAGCAACTCAAGAGGCTAAGGTGGGAGGGTAGCTTGACCCTGGGGAGGTTGAGGCTGCAATGAGCCATGATCGTGCCACTGCACTCCAGCATGGGCGATAGAGTGAGACCTTGTCTCAAAAACGAAAATAAAATAAAATAAAATAAAAAAAGACCAATTTAGAAATATCTGTAGATTAAGGAATAATACTGTATTCATCTTTTTTTTTTTTGAGATGGAGGTTTCACTCTGTCGCCCAGGCTAGAGTGCAGTGGCTCGATCATGGCTCACTGCAGTCTCTGCTTCCTGAATTCAAGCGATTTCCCTGCCTCAGCCTGCTGAGTAAGTGGGATTACAGGCGCGTGCCACAACGCCTGGCTAATTTCTGTATTTTTATTTTTATTTTTTCCCTCAAAATTGGATGTCAATGTATTTTTATTTTTTATTTTAAAAAATATTTTTGTATTTTTAGTGCTAACAGGGTTTCACAGTGTTGGCCAGCCTGGTCTTGAACTCCTGATCTCAGGTGATCCACTTGCCTCGGCCTCCCAAAGTGCTGGGATTACAGACATGAACCACCATGCCTGGCCCAGTTTGTTTTCGTGGTACTTGCACTCCCTGGTTTAGCCTAAGGTGGTAATCCCAGCAGGACAACGCCGAGCGTGTCAGAACTTGTGGATCCTTGTTTCACACGGTTAGGTCATATCCCTCGTATTAGTGTAATGCTTGGCACGTAGTCAATGGCTGCCCCCTTCCCGATTATTTCATGTCAGCAGTCAGTAGGGCGTAATGTAATTTATTTGCTTATATTTATGTCTTTCCCAAACACTGTGATATATTATTTCTCTATCCCCCAGTGTCTAGCACATATTAGGTGCTCGAAAAATGCGTGTGTGAATTAGTGGTCAGGGGTAAGTATCAAGGAAGAAGATAAGGACTGCTTGTTGGCCAGTGGATGGCATTTTTCTGTTCTAATGGGAAATAGGGCGGAGGACTTCGGAGGGCGCAGCCTGTGTTGAAACTTCGTAAAAGATCCCACGAGTCTCCTTCACGTCGTTGATTGCTGGGCCTCGGGTTTCCGCTGGGTGCGGAGGAGAGTGGGGGCGGGAAATCGAAAAACGAACTCAGCTCCCGGCATTCCCCGTGGGCGGCGCTCCCCTTGACCCTTCGCTCGCGTGCTACACATCCGGGCCTTTGCTACTAGTGAGAGGAAGATGGCGGCCGCGGCTGTTGTGGTTCCCGCAGAGTGGATAAAGAACTGGGAGAGATGGGGAGAGGCGAATTGTGAGTGTTCGGGCCGGAGGCAGGCGCACTGCCGGGCCGGGCCAGGGGCGTCAGCTTCACTCTCACCTGTGGTGGGGAGGTTGGGGAGGGGGGAGGTACCCCCTCCCCACCCGGGCGTCGGGCGTGGATGGTCAGCTAGGAGTTTCGAACTCGGGGAGAGGTGCGGTTAACCGCCGCGGACCTCCTTCCTTCCCTGGCCTCCCAAAAATCGCTGCTGCCTGCGGTAGCTTGGCTTCCTTTAGCCTCTTAGTAGAACTCCTGTTCGCCCCTGCGGGTCTCCGCGCTCCCTCTTAGTCTCTTTTTGTGTTCCCCCTCTTCGCTTGAGCTCACTTGGCTTCTTTATCCTTATTGGGCTGTGCCGGGGCGATTCGGACTTTCCGTTTCTCTGTCCCATTTCTTCACTCTGCACCCGTTCGACTCCGTAGTTTAGAGCTTGGCGCCTTCTCTGCCTGAAGTCCAAGGAGGGCGAACCGTCCCGGACTCCCTCCCCTCCTCTTCGCCCGCTGCCGCGAAGCCCGGGGGCGCCGCGAAGCACCCCAGTTTGGCACCTCTCGTCCTCCCGGGGAGCGGTCTCTCGACTGTCCCGGCTTCGTGTGGCGCCGTGGGGGAAGTGTGACAGGGATGGCCGCTTTCCCCGAAGAACTACCGGCATTTCTTTGCTCTGTCTTTTCACCTTAGAGCTATTTCGGGTTGGATTCAACTTTCGTCATTAAATGTTCCCTAAACCCCATTTTATCCTGGGACTGCAACTAATTCTGGCAACTATCCAAGCTTCTCAAGTACCTAGGATAACGCGTTTCCTTTAGTCGTGAAACTTCCCCCGGTAACACCGAAAACAGTAACTTGCCATACCCCTAGTCTTCTCGCCCACAAATTAGAACGCTCCCTCCTTCCCTACCCCTGGAAAAAGTCGTTTAAGCAGCAAAGCAAACCACGGATTTAAGAACAGATATTAATAACAGCGTCTAATTTCCTTCTCTGGATCGTTTTTAGATGTTAAAACTCAACCCTGGATGAAATTAACTCTTAGCCATTTTTGTCGTCCTTGCCCACCCTCCTCCATTTCTGGTAGCCAGTTTACCGTGGCTCGTGCTAAAGATTCAGATCTTTGTAACTTCATTACTTGGAACGCAACACGAGGAACACGTTGTCGGATCCGCGCTTCTAATATTGCCAGTCTCTGTGGCTTCCTCCCCGCACCCCCCCCCTGCACTGCTTTATGAAGTCTTAACAGTGTGAGCTCTAGAATTGCCTAAATAAGCGGCTGTCTTAGCCACTTAACTAGCTGAGTGACCTTGGGTAAGTTCCTTAACCACTTGGACTGTTTCCCCTTGAGTAAATTGGGAATAATAAGTACTCTACTCAAAGGATTGTTGTGAAGACTAAATAATGCCTGTAAAGCACTTGGCTTATGGTAAGTGCTCAAGTGATAGCTATTAAAAGTAATATTATTCCAACCTTTAGATATTTAAACTTCTCAGGACAGCTCTTGCGCTTAAAGTCTGTACCACTCAGGTTAGCAATTAATTCATCTCTGACTCCTTCATGTGTATTTATTCTTGCACTCTAATGAATTGAGAGGCCCTTGAAAGATAGGGACTATGTCTCATATTTCTTTTGGTTCAATACACGTCCCGCCCCCTTCAGCATATGCTTAGAATTCTTATTGGTTTATTAATTGCCAGAGAAGAGTATTTGATAAACCTTCCTTTTTAACTGTAATGAACATTTTCCAAATCCTCGTACGTGCTAGTTAACAAATAGCTATCAAGTTTGATAACTAGTTGACAGATAGCCATCAAGTTTTGGGAAGGCAAGATGGGAAGTTACCCAGCCAGACTGTTAGCTTCATCCATGTTAGGGTAATCCCCCCCAAAACTGATAAAGCAGTTCGCCGTTTTGTTTACTTTTAAAGCCAGCTCATTTATTTAGGGGCTGTCATCTTTGTAGTTTGCTCAGCTTCCTCCTTTCAGCTACTTTTTTTTTTTTTTTGAGATGGAGTCTGGTCCTGTCGCCCAGGCTGGAGGGCAGTGGTGCGATCTTAGCTCACTGCAACCTCCGCCTCCCGGGTTCAAGCGATTCTCCTGCCTTAGCCTCCTGAGTAGCTGGAACTACAGGCGCATGCCACCACGCCTGGCTAATTTTTTTGTATTTTTAGTAGGAACGGGGTATCACTGTGTTAGGATGGTCTCCATCTCCTGACCTCGTGATCTGCCCACCTCAGCCTCCGTTTTACTATTATTGCTCCCACCTTAGAATGAATGGTATTAGGGCTACAGGTGAAATTGTGCTTGGCTTCTGACTGTTAGTGGTTGGAGAAAAAGTTACGTAGGAGATCGAAATACCTAGTTTAAATGGAATTTTAGGTTCACATTATGTATATTTACATAATACATGCTACCTGTCATAGTTCTCGTGTTTGAAGAGCTGCTTAAAAACTTATTAGAACTTATATGTATGTAGTTATTGCATGATTTGTGGAATGTGTTTTGAATTATAGTAGATCCAAATCAGTGTAGTCAGTTTTATGATTGCATTCTGTTATACGAAGATAAAGTTGTGTAACATAACAAGCTGTTTTAGTTAAACACATCACCATCCAGTACTTAGTTTTTGTTTATTTGACCTGTTTTCCCTCTATGAAAACTTTGCTGCATATAGCATATCTTGGGAGTTTCTGTATCTTCCTAAAGATAGATGTTAGCATTTTCATATTATTAGGCAGACTACATGGTGGTGTAAATATATTACAAAAAACCTTTTTCCTTTGTCTGAAAACAGTTTCTGAAATATAAAACAGCAACTGGAAATGTTAAAAATGAAGGTAGTATGCCACCAAATTATTAGTGAATCTATTTATAGATTTGGCGTTAGAATATGACCAACATTTAAAATCATACCTTGGGTGAATTTTTCCTTTTTAACAAGATAAATTAGCAGATAAGCTTTAACTTGACTGAAAATTATCTTTTTAAAAATAATATGTATTTCATCAGGTTGTTAATTTATTTCTTGTCTGTCACTTCTTACCAGCGTAAATCTTTCTGGGGGTGGTAGTCAACTAGTGTTGAAAGCAACATATGAGATGTATGGGACATTTTATAACTTTTAGATAGGGCAAATTCTCAATTGTACCCCATGAAAAATAACTGTCTATTAAATGGAAGGTTTTGGCTTTGGAGAATGTTTTATTAGGTAATTAAGGAGAAAAGTAAAACTGTATTTTGCCTATCTGAATGGTCCATCCATCACATACCTAGATATCCCATTATGTTTCCAGAGATACCAGTTAATGTTTTTAATGCTAAATTATACAACTCTTAAAGTGACCTTTTCCAAGAGGGATCAGGAAGGGCGAAGGAGGACTACCAAAATGTAATTGTCATTTCCGGTAATGCTTATATCTAAATGTAAACTCTTTCAAATTGTGAAAGATACGTGTTTAAATATTTAATTTTGGAATTAGTTTCTTGATTATTTTATATTAACATAGAACTTGCCATGGTGAAGCTAATAAGCTTGCATGTACTGGTAGATCCAGCGTAGAATTGTGTTTTAGTAGAAATCATTAACACAGTAAGCTCAGCATTTCTTTTACAAGCAACCTAAATGGAGAATTGATCTTAATCTGAAGATGCTACCCTCATGTTAATACTTAGTCTAATTTTGAAATACTTATGTTTGTTGAGTATCATCTGTTTGTTTGAGTAGCTTATTTAGGTATTTCAGTTAGAAAGTTTGGTTAGGTTGTTATCTTATTAATGGTAGTTATAAAATTTTAAAATTTAATTGTCAAATGTTTTGGTTGCTATTTTTCTTCTGCTACTACATGATTGCTACTTTTTCTGCTACTACTACACGATTTTAGAGCGTTCTGGAACTTTTTAAAGTACATTTGGATGTTCAAAACATGCCATCTGATCTGAATTTCTGAGGAGTTCTGGGTAAGGGGATATAATCATTCTAAGAAATTTTAGTCTTGGTGGTTGAGTCTTTTCCTGGCAGAGTTGCTCCGAATTGAGCCAAAGCTTTATCTGAAACCTTTTCTAGATGTCTCAGTTTTGATTTGGTATTTAATTTCCCATTTCGACCTGTATTCATGAGCTAAGTATAAGTCTTAGTCTGTTCCTGGGAAGAAAACATTCTTCAGAAAATGTTGAAGCAATGTAGGAGGTTGTATAGGCTTTGTTTTGTTAAAAAAAAATTTTAGAATGTTTTAATGTTAAGGTAGGGGTGAGCGCTGTTAATATACTTGTGCTTTTTTCCTACTGTAAGCGCGAGCAACTCCTGTTGTCTTTTTTTTTTAAACATTTCCTGTTTCCTTTTCTTTTAAAGGCATGTTTCCACAAGATAAAACTATATTGTCCCAATATTCATTTTTGTGGGTTATGTCTCTGTTCTACAAATCATAATAGAGGTAGCAATTTGCTTAACCTCATTTAACCTTTTTCATTGTCTTGTTTTAACGAATTAAGTGAAGTGTAAATGAACATCAGCCTTTATATATGAAAGCCAAATTTGAGATGTGAGCATAGTCAAGTAGTTTAAGTTCATGTCTATATTTCCTTTTAATGGAAAAGAGAGACAAGTTAGATGAAAAGCTGTATATTACATGTTAAGAAGTATTTACACAAAATATCTTTTAAGTCCTTGAAGGAACTTCAGACATTTTATTCAGTTTTTTATACATCTTTTGACAGAAAACAGATTCTGTCCTCGTTCTCAGGGACCTAAGACAGCATCTCCATAATAGCACTAAACTGTTTTAAAAGTAGAAAAAATGAAAGCCTAAGGTGGTGGCATGTGAGGTGGTGTGCACTATGGCACACACCTGTAATCCCAGCTACCTGGGCAGCTGAGGTCAGGAGGAAGGATTGCCTGAGCCCGGGAGAGTTGGGCAATATAGCAAGAACCTGTCTCTATTTTTTTAATTAATTAATTAATTAATTAATTTAAAGATGGGGTTTCACCATGTTGATCAGGCTGGTCTTGAACTCCTGACCTCAGGTGATCCACCCGCCTTGGCCTCCAAAGTGTTTGGATTACAGGTGTGAGCCACCTCGCCTGGCCCTCAAATGGTAAACTCAAGGATCTGAAAACTATTAAAGGATTAAAATAACTTGAATTTGGACTGAGACAGAAAATTTGATTATTTTTAAGCCATGTTAAAGTGGGCAACTATTAGAGATAGTTTTGTTTGTTCCTTTCCCTATAATTTAGGTTAGTGACCTAAAACCATTAGGCAGGTGTATAGTAAGACAAATGTAACATTCAGAAACCGTAGTTTCTTTAGAATCCTTGGTGGTGCTTCTATTAGTGAATTACTTAGGGGAGAGAGCACAGATACGTCTACTTGTTGGGAGAAAACTTAGTGTTTGTTTTTAGTTTCCTGTTATAACTAAGGGATACCTGTTTTTTATTTCTTAAAAAATTATTTTTAACTAATTTATTTTGAGACAGGGTCTTGCTTTGTCACCTAGGCTGGAGTACAGTTATATGATACACGGCTTACTGCAGGCTTAACCCTGGCTCAAGAGATCTTCCTGCCTCAGCTTCCTGAACAGCTGGGGCTACAGGTGCATGCCACCATGCCCGGCTAATTAAAAACATTTTTTTGTGTGGGTGTATGTGTAGGGATGGGGTTTTGCTATATTGCCCAGGCTGGTCACACACTCCTAGCTTCAAGTGATCCTCCCACTTCAGCCTCCCAAAGTGCTGGCATTACAAGCATGAGCCACTGCGCCCAGCCAAAGGAATACCTCTTTTATAGTAGGGAAATATAAGTTTCTATTATGCAAGTAAATTGCCTTACTGTAATAACCTTTCAATGATTCCATACACAATTCGGCCAAATCTTTGAGATTCTAACTAATAGTTCATGATGACATTGTCATCTGTGTCCTAATGAACATGGTTGTAGCCTGGTGACTGACAATATAGAATTATATTTCAGTTATTAAAGTTATGTAATGATGACTGTACCATTAGCCTAGGTAGGAGTTTGGAACACTGACGCAACCCCTTCCCCCCCCCAACGATTGGAAGGCTTTTTGCAAAAGACATGCATTAAGATTGTTAAATAGAAATAAAGCTATGGTAAATGTGAGAAAACAAATCCATTGTTATATGGGAGAATTGTTTTTTTTTAATTTTTTTTTGAGACAGAGTCTCACTCTGTTGCTCAGGCTGGAGTGCAGTGGCACAGTCTTGGCTCACTGTAGCTTTGACCTCTCGGGCTCAAGTGAATAAGGAGGAATTTTAAACAATTATTTTATTTCTCTCTCTTTCTCATCTTTTCCTCTTCTCTCTTTTCTTTTTCTGTATGAAGGAATATTTGAAATTGCATTTTAGTAGCCTGAGTACAAAAGGAAGATAAGTTACTTGATTCTGTTAAATTCTTCTTTCAAAGACATGGTGCTTCCTGATATTATTTTGAGACAGCGTCTCACTGTCGCCCAGGCTGGAGTGCAGTGGTGTGATCTTGGCCCACTGCAACTTCTGCCTCCTGGGTTCAAGTGATTCTCCTGCTTCAGCCTCCCGAGGAGCTGGGATTACAGGCATGCACCACCAAGCCCAGCTGATTTTTGTAGTTTTAGTAGATACAGGGTTTCACCATACTGGCTAGGCTAGTCTCAAACTCCTGGCCTCAAGTGATCTGCCCTCCTCAGCCTCTTAAAAGTGCTGGGGTTATAGGTGTGAGCCACTGTGCCTGGCCCCTGGTATTATATTCTAAAGGGAACTGACCCTATAGGGGAAGTGAGAACCCAAAGAGGGAATGATTTTAATATTTCATAGTAAATATTGAAGCAACCTTGATGTACTTATATATCTCCTCTCCACAAAAGACCTAGATGGCAGACATTTTTAGGTTATATCTTCTGATGCTAGTCTGAAGCAGATGTTATTTCTGTGTTGCCTACTGGAAGATTTTGTTTTATATTCCAGATAAACTTAATGGTAGGTTTAACATATTTGTGAAATTAGAAGCTTAATCAGTGTTTTTGTTTTCTTTTTTTTGAGATAGGGTCTCACTCTTTCCCAGGCTGGAGTGCAGTGGTACGGGTCACCACTCATTGTAGCCTCGAGCTTCAGGCTTAAGCGATCCTCCAGCTCAACCTCCCAAGTAGGTGGGACTGTAGGCGTGTGCTACCACACTTGGCTAATTTTCTTTTCTTTTTTTCTTTTGTAGAAATGGGATCTCACTTGTTGGCCAGGCTGGTCTTGAACTCCTGTGCTAAAGTGATCTCGTACCTCAGCCTCCCAAAGTGTTGGGATAACAGGCATGAGCCACCATACCCAACCTTAACCAGTGTTTCTAACCACTGTTCTCTTTTCAACCCATTCGAAGGCCTGTCTAGTTCTCCAGGGAGGTAGTTGAAAGTACTTGGGACTAAACTTAAACCAGCTTACTATTTGTAAGGTACTCTCAGAATAATTTTTTTTTAAGTGAGAAATGTTTAATAGCTAAGTGACATTTTCTTTCTTTTTTTTTTTTTTTGTTTTTGTTTTTGAGATGGCGTCTCGCTCTGTCATGCTAGAGTGCAGGCTGGAGTGCAGTGGTGTGATCATGGCTCACTGCAGTCTCAACTTCCTGGGCTCTGGCGATCCTCCTACCTAAGCCTCCCGAGTAGCTGGGACCACAGGCATGTACCACCATGCTCTGCTAATTGTGTTTTTGGTAGAGACAGCGTTTCACCATGTTACTCAAGCTGGTCTTGAATTCCTGAGCTCAAGCGATTCACCCACCTTGGCCTCCCAAAGTACTGGGATTACAGGTGTGAGCTACCCTGCTCGGCCAGACGTTTTTAAACTAAAGATTTAATTTAGTAAATGCTCTCCATTGCCTTTTTCTTTTTGGAGACAGTCTCGCTCTGTTGCCCAGGCTGGAGTGCAGTGATGCGATCTCAGCTCACTGCAACCTCTGTCTCCTGGGTTCATGCGATTCTCTGGCCTCAGCCTGCAGAGTAGCTGGGATTATAGGTGCATACCACCACACCCACTTAATTTTTGTATTTTTAGTGGAGATGGGGTTTTATCATGTTGGCCAGGCTGGTCTCAAACTCCTGACCTCAAGTGATCCACCCACCTTAGCCTCCCAGAGTTCTGGGACTACAGGTGTGAGCCACAGCTTCCATTGCCTTTTTATTCTTTGGTTTTGAACATAATTTTGTGAAACATAATTTGGTGAATTGTTGACCAGCAAAAGTTTACTCTGTTGACTTTTGATAACCTTACCCTCCTCATCCTGAATGATAGAGTATTGATATCATCATAAGACAGAGAGGTGAGCTGCAAGGTTATGTATAATCTGCAAAGTAGATCATCTCTCGGTGGATGATTGTAATCTGGCATCTTATTTAGCCTTAGATGTGATATATATATAAATAAGTCTTAAAAAATGAAACAGGTATTCCTTAGTTCTAACAGGAAACTAAAAACAAACACTAAGAATTTTCCCCCAACAAGTAGATGTATCTCTGTGCTCTTCTCCCTAGGTAATTCACTCATAGAAGACCAGCAGGGATTGTTAAACTACCATTTCTGAATATTACATTTGTCTTATTATACCCCTGCCTAAGTCTTAAAATTATTTGTTTCATTGACTAGAAAAAGGATTACTAGATATAAAAGAGTAAGAAACTCTTCTGTATGAATTCATTGGCTCTTTTACTTTACTTTAAAGACTTGTGCAACTTGGAATAATTCTTTTTTCTAAATTGTGAAATGTAACAAAAACACAGAGAAGTGCATGAAACCTCAATATAAAATCACTGTAAAATGCACACCCATGTAACTTACACCCAGGTCAAGGCAACATACCCTCTTTCCGATCAAACCTTTCCCGCCTCCCATGTAGTGACCATTATCCTGACATTTATGGTTTTCCCCTTTCTTGATTTTTCTCCTTTTAATCTTGCAGCTTCAACTCAAAGGAACTTTCTTGCTTTTGTTCGCAGTGTCATTACCCAATATGTTTAATTTTTTTCTTGAACTTCATATAAATGAAATCATTGAATATTTATCCGACCGTATCTGGCTGCTTTTGCTTGACAATTAGGACTTTAGGATTCATCCATGTTGTATGTTTGCAGTTTATTCATTTTCCTTTTTTTTTTTAGTTCATTCATTTTCATAGTTGCAAAATACTCCATTATATACCAGTATTTGTTTATTTTTCATACTGTTTTGTTGATAAACATTTTTGTTGCTTCTTTTGGCTACTGCTAACAGTGCCAATGGAAACATTATTATACACCAGTTTTAGTATATACAAGCATGTGTTTTTGTGGAGTATATACTAGGTATAGAATCTCTGGGTTATAGGTTACACATTAGCTCTGTGACATATTGCCAACCTATTTCAATGTATACTCCCACCAGCAGTATATGAGTTGACCTTGTTTCACATTGTCACTACATTTGATATTGTCAGACTTAAATTTTTTGTAAATATGTATGTAATGGTATTTTATTGTGGCTTATATTTTCATGAGCATCTTTTTATATGTTGTTGGTCATTTGGAATACTTATTTCTTCTTCTTTTTTTTTTTTTTGAGACACTGTCTTGCTTTGTCACCCAGGCTGGAGTGTAGTGGTGTGATCTTGGCTCACTGCAACTGCTGCCTCCCGGGTTCACGCGATTCTTGTGCCTCAGCCTCCTGAGTAGCTGGGATTACAGGCGTGTGCCACCACACCCGGCTAATTTTTGTATTTTTAGTAGAGATGGGGTTTCACCATGTTGGCCAGGCTGGTCTTGAACTTCACTCAGGTGATTTACCCGCCTTGGCCTCCCAAAGTGCTGGGATTACAGGCGTGAGCCAGCACATCCGGCCTGGAGTTCTTCTTTTTGCAAAAGGCCTCTATTATATCTTTTGCCTTTTTTGCTATTGAGTTGCTTGCATTTCTCTCATTGATTTGTAGGGATTCTTTGTGTAGTCTGTATTTGAGCCCTTCGTGGGTTTCACTGTATGCGTTACAACTATCTTTTTTTTTTTTTTTTAATTTTACCTTAAGTTCTGGGATACATGTGTAGAACATGCAGGTTTGTTACATAGGTATAGATGTGCCATGATGGTTTGCTGCACCTATCAACCAGTCATCTAGGTTTTAAACCCTGCATGCGTTAGGTATTTGTCTTAATGTTCTCCCTCCTTTACCCCCCAACCCTTGACAGGCCCTGGTTTGTGATGTTCCCCTCCCTGTGTCCATGTGTTTTCATTGTTGAGCTCCCACTTATGAGTGAGAACATGTGGTATTTGGTTCTGTTCTGTGTTTGCTGAGAATGATGGTTTCTAGCTTTATCCATGTCCCTGCAAAGGACATGAACTCATTCTTTATTATGGCTACATAGTATTCCATGGTGTGTGTGTGCCACATTTTCTTTACCCAGTCTTAATCATTGATGGGCATTTGGGTTGGTTCCAAGTCTTTGCTGTTGTGAATAGTGCTGTAGTAAACATACATGTGCATGTGTCTTTATAGTGGAATTATTTATAATCCTTTGGGTATATACCCAGTAATGGAATTGCTGGGTCAAATGTTGTTTTCCTTGAAGTGACAGGCTCACTTGGTTTTTTTTTGAGAAAAACCAATTTTTGAGAAAATTCCTGTGAAAGACCCATGTCTTAATAATCATAGTTTGTCTTTTAGTCATTCTTTCAAGTAAAAAATGGTATTTGGAAAATCAGGCTAGTTCAGCTTATAGTTCAAACAGTTGCACAAGTGTTTTACCTGTAGACAAATACTCTGGTTGTATTTGGGTGTGTGGCAGAAATTATGTATGCACACTTTTAAATTTCATCACATAGGCTATTAAAAGGATGTGTTCTTAAAAAAATACATCTTTGGCCAGGTGCAGTGGCTTGCTCCTGTAATCTCAGCACTTTGGGAGGCCGAGGCGGGCAGATCACTTGAGGTCAGGAGTTCGAGACCAACCTGGCCAACATGGGGAAACTCCGTCTCTACTGAAAATACAAAAATTAGCTAGGCATGGTGTGCATGCCTGTAATCCCAGCTACTCAGGAGGCTGAGGCAGGAGGATTGCTTAAGTCTGGGAGGCGGAGGCTACAGTGAGCCAAGATCGCACCACTGCACTCCAGCCTGAGTGACAGACAGAGCAAGACTTCGTCTAAAAAAAAACACCACCACCACCCAAACAACATGTTCTCAGGGCTCAGGATTTGACAAAATGGACAACTTTTATTTTTTAATGTGGTTAAAAAAAAAAACCATGAGCTCTACCATCTTAACAAATTTTAAGTGAGTGGTACAATATTGTCAACTGTAAGTACAATGTTAGCAGATCTTCTCTTGATCTTTTTCATCTTCTATGAGCTGAACTTTGTACCCATTATGCACCAGCTCCCCATTTTCCCCTTCTGGCAGCCTCTGACAACCGCCAGTCTACATTTTGCTTCTGAGTTTGACTGCTTTAGAAATTTTATGTAAGTGGAATCATGCAGTATTTGTCCTGTGACTGGCTTCTTACCTTAGCATACTGTCCTTAAGGTTTATCCACGTTGTAGCACGTGACAGGATTTCCTTCTTTTTTATGACTGAATAATGTTTGATTTCATAGATGTACACCAGGTTTTTCTTTGTTCGCTCTTCTGTTGGTGGACATTTAGGTTGTTTCTACCTCTAGGCTATTGTAAATAATGCTGCAGTGAACGTGGGAGTGCAGCTATCTCTTTGAGATCCTGACCTAAATTCTTTTGGATAAATACCCAGAAGTAGGAATGGTGGATCATATGGTAGTTCTACTTTTAATTTTTTGAGGAATCTCTATACTGTTTCCGTAACAGTTGCTTTACTTTGTTATATTTTATTTTTTAGAGACAGGCTCTTGCTTTGTCACCCAGGCTGGAGTACAGTGGTGCATTCATAGCTCACTGTAGCCTTGAACTCCTGGACTCAAGTGATCCTCCTTCCTCAGCCTCCCAAGTGACTGGGACTATAGGCACATGCCACCATGACCTGCTAATTAAAAAAATTGTTTTGTAGAGATGGGGCACTTGCTAGGTTGCCCAGGCTGGTCTCGAACTCCTAGACTCAAGCAGTTCTCATGCCTCGGCCTCCCAGAAGGCTAGGATTACCTGAACCACCATGCTTGGCAAGAGTGCCCTTTTATCTACTTCTTCAACACTTATTTTTTGTCTTTTTAGTAATAGCCATTCTGACAGGTGTGAGGTGATAACTCATTGTAGTTTGAATTTGCATTTCTCTAATAGTGATTTTGAGCTTTTTTTTTTTCTGCCTGTTGGTCACTTGGATGTCTTTTGAGAAATATCTTCTCAAATCCTTTGCCCATTTTGAAATTGGGCTGTTTTCTTGAGTTGAGTTCTTTATATATTTTGGATATTAACCCCATATTAGACATTTGGCTTGCAGGTATTTTCTCCAAATCCATAGGTTGTTTCCATCACATTGTTAATTGTTTCCTTTCCGGTGTAAAAACTTTTTTTTTTTTTGGAGATACAGTCTTGCTCTGTTGCCCAGGCTGGAGTTCAGTGGCGAGATCTCAGCTTACTGCAATCTCTGCCTCCTGGGTTCAAGCGATTCTCCTGCCTCAGCCTCCTGAGTAGCTGGGATTACAGGCATGCGCCACCACGCCTCGCTAATTTTTGTATTTTTAGTAGAGATGGGGGTTTTGTCATGTTGGCCAGGCTGGTCTTGAACTTTTGACCTCAGGTGATCTGCCCGCCTCGGCCTCCCAAAGTGCTAGGATTACAGGCATGAGCCACTGTACCTGGCCTCCTGTGTAGGAACTTTTTTCTTTGATGTAATCCCATTTGTCTGTTTTTCCTTTAATTACCTGAGCTTTTGGGGTCAAATATAAAAAATATAACCCAGGCCAATGTTGGGTAGCTTCTCCCCCTATTTTTTTCTTTTAGGATTTTTATAGTTCCATGTCTTACATTTAAGTCTTTAATTCAGACTTGATTTTTGTATATGGTGTGAAATAAGTGTCCAGTTTCATTGCTCTGTATACAGATACTAAGTTTTCCCAACATTCTTTATTGAAGAAACTGTCTTTTTCCCGTTATGTGTTCTTGGTACCCTTTGGTGAAAATTAATTGACTATAAATGCATGTGTTAATATTTGGGTTCTCTATTCTGTTCCATTGGTTGATGCATCTGTTTTTATGCCAGCGCCATGCTGTTTTAATTACTGTAGCTTTGTCATATACAGTTGGCTGGCCTTATCTTCAGTTTGTTGGCCGCATCCACAGATTCAACCAACTCTAGGTCAAAAACTGTGGATATGGAGGGCTAAGTATTTTCTATCTACAGTTGGTTGGATCCGCAGATGTGGAACCTGCAGATGCAGAAGGATGACTGTATATATGTGGTATATAAGCGATGTTTGAGCATCTGTGAATTTGGCGTGTGTGGAAGATGGTCCTGGAACCAATCCCCTTTGGATACAGTGGGCCAACTTTAGTTTGAAGTCAAATAGGGTGATACGTCTAGCTTTTTCTTTTGTTCAAGATTGCCTTGGCTATTTGTTTTTTTGTTTGCTTGTTTGTTTTTGGTTCCATATAAATTTAAGGATTTTTCTGTTTCTGTGAATAATGTCATTGGTGCTTTGATAGAGATTGCATTGAGTCTTTGTATCTCTTTGGGTAGCATGAACATTTAAACAATCTTAATTATACTAATCAGTGAACATGGAATATCTTTCTATTTTTTTGTCTTCTTCAGTTTCTTTCATCAGCATAGTTTGTGGTTTATAGATCTTTCACCTGCATGGTTAAATTTCTTCCTAAGTATCTTATTTTATTTTTTGTAGCTATTTTATTTTTATTATTATTTTTCTCTTTATCATTCTTGGAATGCTATAATGTAGCTATTTTAAGTGGAATAAAAATATTTTTTCAGGTAGTTCATTGTTAGTATATAGAAACACTGCCTATTTTTGTGTGTTGATTTTTATATCTTGTGACTTTACCCTATTATTTTTTAATTTTATTTTTTAATATTTTTTCACCTTGATGGATACAGCGTATTTATTATTTCTAACAACTTTATGGTGTAGTCATTAGGATTTTCTAAATATAAGATCATTTTGTCAGCAGAGACAATTTCACTTCTTTTCTTGTTTGGATGACTTTCATTTCTTCTTTTTGCCTAATTGCTCTGGCAAGGACTTTTAGTACTCTGTTGAATAGAAGTGGTGAGGGTCAGCATGTACCTGATCTTACAGGAAAAACTTGCAGCTTTTCACTGTGGAATATAATGTTAGCTGTGGGTTTGTTATTTATGGCCTTTTTTTTGTGTGTGTGTTGAGGAACATTCTTTTTATAGTTAGTATGTATATTTTTTTGGTATGGAGTCTTGCTCTGTCACCCAGGCTGGTGTGCAGTAGTGAGATCTTGGCTCACTGCAACACTGCAGCCTCCACCTCCTGGGTTTGAGCGATTCTCCTGCCTCAGCCTTCCAAGTAGCTGGGATTACAGGCACGTGCCACCACACCCGGCTAATTTTTATATTTTTAGTAGAGGTGGGGTTTCACCATGTTGGCCAGGCTGATCTCCAACTCCTGACCTCAAGTGATCCTCCTGCCTTGGCCTCCCAAAGTGCTGGGATTACAGGGGTGAGCCACTGCATTCAGCCTCTATAGTTAATTGTTGAGAGTTTTATCATAAAAGGGTATTAAATTTTGTCAAATTTTTTTTGACATCTAATGAGATGATGAAGTGATTTTTATCCTTCACTCTATTAATGTGTCACATTTAGTGTGTGTTGTATCATCTTTGCATCCCAGGGATAAATCCATTGTGATCATAGTGAATGATTTTTTTTTTTTTTGAGACTGAGTGTTGCTCTGTTACCCAGGCTAGTGGTGCGATCTTGGCTCACTGCAATCTCCACCTCCTGGGTTAAAGCAATTCTCCTGTCTCAGCCTCATGAGTAGGGGGGATTACTGGTGCGTGCCACCACTGGTGGCTAATTTTTGTATTTTTAGTAGAGATGGGGTTTCATCATGTTGGTCAGACTGGTCTCAAACTCCTGACGTTATGATCTGCCCACCTCGGCCTCCCAAAGTGCTGGGATTACAGGCGTGAGCCACTGTGCCCAGCAGGTGAATGATCCTTTTAATGTGCTGTTAAATTCTGTTTGCTGGTGTTTGTTGAGGATATTTTCATCTGTGTTTATAAGATGCATTGACTTGTAATTTTCTTTTTTTGTAATGTTTTTGTCTGGCTCTGGTATCGTGGTATAGTAGCCTCTTAAATTCCTTTTTTTTTTTCCTGTGTAATTTGTTGTAATGTTTTCTCTTTTTCTAATATTATTTGAATTTTTTTATTTATTAAATGTCTAGCTAAAGATTTGTCAGTTTTGTTGACCTTTTTTAAAAGAACACCAATTCTTAATTTTGATTTTTTTTTTCTTTTCTTTATTATTATTTTTAAATTGAGACAAGGTCTCACTTTGTCACCCAGGCTGGAGTGCAGTGGCACTATCTTGGCTCACTGCAGCGTTGACCTCCTTGGCTCAGTGATCCTCCCACCTCAGCTCCCCAAGTAGCTGGGACTACAGGCATGGGCCACCATGCCTGGCTAAGTTTTTGTATTTTTTTGTAGAGACAGGGTTTCGCCATGTTGCCCAGGGTGGTCTTGAATTCCTGAGCTCAAGCGATCTGCCAGCTTTGGCCTGTCAAAGTGCTAGGATTACAAGCGTAAGCCACCACGCCCAGCGGATTTTTGTTTTGTTTTGTTTTTAATTCTGTATTCAGTTGTTTCTACCCTAATCTTTGTTATTTCCTTCCTTCTATTAACTTTGGACTTTGTTCTTCTTTTTCTAGTTCCTTGAAGTTTTGAGTTAGGCGATTTATTTGAGATTAAAAAAAAAGGCATTTATAGGCTGAGCTCAGTGGCTCACGCCTGTATTCCTAGAACTGTGTGGGGCTAAGGTGGGCAGATTGCTTGAGCCCAGGAGTTCAAGACCAGCCTGGGTAACATGGTGAAACCCTGTCTCTTCAAATACAAAATTAGCTGGACATGGGGCATGTACCTGTGGTCCTAGCTACTGGGGTATGGAGGGGGGGGGTGCGCTGAGGTTGAGGTGGGAGGATCACTTGAGCCCAGAAGGTTGAGGCTGCAGTGAGCCAAGATTTTGCCATTGGAGTCCAGCTTGGGTGATAGAATGAGATACTATGTCCAAAAAAAAAAAAAGCATTTATTGCTATAAATTTCTTCTTTTGAACTGCTTTTGCTGCATCTTATAAATTTTGGTATTTATGTTTTCATTTTCATTTGTCTCAGGATATTTTTGAATTTCCTTTTTTGATTTTTTTCTTTGATTCTTTGGTTGTTCAAGAATGTGTTTAATTTCCACATAATTGTGAACTTTCCAGTTTTCCTTCTGGTATTGATATCTAGTTTTATTCTATTCTGTTTGGAATATTTTCTCATCTTTAAAAATTTGTTATTTTTTTGTGATCTGATGATCAGAAGGTTAGATCACATGTTAGAGCCTGGAAAAAGGTTTGTGTGTGCTTGAGAAGAATGTAGTCTCCTTATCTTGGGTGGCATGTTATGTATATGTCTGTTAAATCCATTTGGCTTGTGGTATTATTCAAGTCTTCTGTTTCCTTATTGATCTTTTGTCTAGATATTCTATGGAAAGTGGTATATTGAAATTCCCTATTACTGTGTTGGTGTCTATTTTTTTCTTCAACTCTGTCACATATATTCATACACTTTTGTCCTCTTATGTGGTATGTGTATATATTTATAATTGTTATATTTTCAAAGTATATTTGTCTAGTATAAGCATAGCCACTCCTGTTCTCTCTTGACTAACATTTGAATGGAGTATCTTTATTCATCCTTTCACTTTCAGCCTATCTGTGTCCTTAAATCTAAAACTAGTTTCTTGTAGACAGCATACAGCTTTTTTAAAAAAACCAACTTATCTTTAAAAAAAAAATCAGTTTAAGCGGATGCGGTGGCGGATGCCTGTAATTCCAGTACTTTGGAAGGCCAAGGTCGGTGGATCACCTGAGGTCAGGAGTTTGAGACCAGTCTGACTGAGACCAGCCTGACCAACACGGAGAAACCCCCTCTCTACTAAAAATACAAAATCAGCCTGGTGTGGCAGCTCATGCCTGTAGTCCCAGCTACTCGGGAGGCTAAGGCAGGAGAATCGCTTGAACCTGGAAGGTGGAGGTTGCGGTGAGCCGAGATTGCGCCATTGCACTCCAGCCTGGGCAACAAGAGCTAAACTTCATCTCAAAAAAAAACAAAAAAACAAAACAAACCAATTTTTAGATACTTTGTCTTTTGATGTGGAGTTAGATCTTACATTTAAGGTAATTAGTGATAGGAAAGGACTTGCTACTGCCATTTTGTTAATTGTTTTTCTGTTTTGGAGCTCTTCTGTTCTTTTCCTCTTTTGCTCTCTTCCTTTGTATTTTATTATATTTCTCTATTTTTCCTTGCAATTTGTTTATTCAAGAGATTGGGTCACTCTCTATTAGATTTTCCCATAGTTTGAATTTTGGTGATTGTATCCCTATGGTATCTCTTAATATATTCCCCTGTGGTCTTTTTCTGTAAATTGGTAGTTGGATCTAGATGGCTTGATCAGATTTTGATTCATGTTTCCCTACCCCCCAAGACAACTTCATAGGTGGGTGATGCTTTCTTTTCTTCTTTTATTTTTTGGTGAGATAAGGTCTCACTCTGCTGGAATTACAGGTGTGAGCCACCACATCTAGCCTGCCTGGTGTTTTCTTTCATCAGAATCTGGAGGCACATAATGTTTCATAGTCTGTTTTTGTAATGTGAGCAGCCATTGGTAGATGCCTAGATTCTTTAATTAATTAGGGATCTTAAAATGGTGATACTGTAATTTCATAATTCTTTTTTTTTTACTACAGAGATATTTCTAGTCTTCTATGGGTTACCAGTGGTGCAGTTAGTATATGAAAGGCAGAGTAAATGCTTGATTAAATTTTTTTTATTTGTCAGTTGATATAATTTGCTCTATAAGAATCATCTCTTGTTAGGGTGGAAATTGAAACACATGTTTTCTGTTTTATTTTAGTTTGCATTTATGTCGGATCCTCAGTGAAAATAAAAGCCATGATAGTTCGACATACAGAGGTAAGATTTTTAAAAGTATCTTAGCTATCAATTTTGGCTTGATTACAATGAGTAACTATCCTGGTTTCTATTCATTGTTAGGTATGAAAACAAAAGGTATATAGTTCATTTTATATGAAGGTTTTACATGGTTATATTAGAGTCAGGATTAAAATTGTAGTTATATTAAGACTGTATCTCTTACTATACCGATGTTATTTGACCTGCATTATAATGATATTATATTGCTTGACTTATGTAATTAGGACTTGGTATATTTAGCTAAATTTCAGCAGTTGTTAGCTGTATCAATCGTAAATATGAGAGGAAAGAAAAATTGTTCTGATCTTATTTGCACTAGAAAATTTCCAGAAACTGAGGTTCAGTGTTTTTACTAAAGCTGGTTATGTTGAGGTGGTGTCTGGGGATCTTGTTAAAGGCAGTTGTCATGGAAAACATTCACACAAAGGAGTTGTTTACTGCATTTCACAAATACGAGTTATTAAATAAAATATTTGTAATTAAACAGGATGTATTACAATTTTCCAGTAACTTTAGTTTTAAAGGATTTTACTATTAACATTTTATTAATTTAAAATTAGACCTGTGAGTTTGGCAAAGAGGGCCAAAACTAAAAGCAATTGTGTCTAGTAAGTGTAAAGCATTTACATTTGTAGTATTGTGGGGGGTAAAACCCACAGTGTATTTTTAAATTATACAATATATTTTTATAACCCATATTCTATTTGAAGCCAAAAATCATTAGATAAAATTAATTATGGTCATTTAAAGTATGCGTTTGTGAATAGAAGGTAAAGAACAGAATTTTATATATATATGTGTGTTTTATTTTTGTTCTACCAAAAATTAATTATGACTTTCATAAGAGAGGGGATACACCTTTTTTTGTTTTTTTTGTTTTTTTGGAGACAAGGCCTCTTTCTGTTGCCCAGACTGGAATGCAGTGGTGTAATCATAGCTCACTGTAGTATTAAACTCCTGGGCTCAAGCGATCCTCCCACTTCAGACTCGGAAGTAGCTGGGACTGCAAGTGTGCAACACTGCTCCTTGCTTTTTTTTTGTTTATTTGTTTTTGAGACGGAGTTTCACTCTTGTTGCCGAGGCTGGAGTGCAATGGTGTGATCTCGGCTCACTGCAACCTCTGCCTCCCGGGTTCAAGCAGTTCTGCCTCAGCCTCCCGAGTAGCTGGGATTACAGGCATGTGCCACGACGCCTGGCTAATTTTGTATTTTTAGTAGAGACAGGGTTTCACCACGTTGGTCAGGCTGGTCTTGAACTCCTGACCTCAGGTGATCTGCCCACCTTGGCCTCCCAAAGTGCTGGGATTACAGGTGTGAGCCACCATGCCTGGCCTTGTTTTTTAAATTTATTTTTTGTACAGATGAGGGTCTTGCTATATTGCCCAGGCTAGTCTCATACTCCTGGCCTCAAGCAGTCCTTTCATCTCTGGCTCCCAAAGTGTTGGGATTACTGTCATGAGCCACCTTGCACAGCTGTGGATATCCTTTTTAAAGAACATTTGGGCTGGGTACGGTGGCTCACACCTATAATCCTAGCACTTTGGGAGGCTGAGGTGGGCGGATCACTGGAGATCAGGAGTGTGAGACCAGACTGGCCAATATGGTGAAACTCCTTCTCTATCAAAAAAAAAAAAAAAAAAAATTAGCTAGGTGTGGTGGCGTGCATCTGTAATCCTAGCTACTCTGAAGGCTGAGGCGTGAGAATCGCTTGAACCCAGGAGGCAGAGGTTGTAGGGAGCTGAGATCGCGCCACTGCACTCCAGCCTGGGTGACAGAGTGAGGCCTTGTCTCAAAAAAAGAACATTTGGATTCGTGAGTGGAAAGTGTTTTTTTTTTAAAGAAATGAAAAAACCATTTTTTACCCTGTCATATGGGTAAGACCTGTTTTAAGAGTTAACATTCCTAGCCTGCCATCCCCCAAATTATTTTCTTGTTTATCCTGCTTATAAAATTGCATGATCACTGAAAATATTTTTGAGATTGATAGACAGTAATGTATTCTTGTTGAAGTTAGTTGACTGTCAGAAGGGTAAGAATGTACAAAAAGACTCCTTTCTAAATACTTGGGTACTTTATCTTTTTTCTTCCCTGTGTTTAAAATCAGCTTTTAACATCTCAGTTAACTTTGATCTTGTTTGATAGAAACATTAGGTGGATAAAATAGAAGAATTCTCAATAAGTGATAGCGTAGTGTAACAATTTGACTCTGGAACTTTAATAACTATTAGATTATTATTTATTTGCATGGTTCCGATTCACATATGAAACCAGAAATAGTTATAAATGTGGCCTTGTTGGCTAAATTGCCAGTGCTCTCCTTCTCTTACCCTTGCCTGCTTCCTTAACACGTATACTCCTTGGCTGATCTCTGTTAACAGTCAGGCTTTGGTTTGAGGGCCCCAGTTTGTCGTCCTAGCAGGAAACTGACTGTCATTTCTTCAGAATCTCTTTTCTGTCTTAGGGGTTTGAGTTTGGGCAGTGTTCCCTCTGACCTTTCTCTTCTGCCCTTCCCTTGAATTAATTTCATTTCAGGCAGGCAGTTTCCCTTGCACACATTGCTTCTCCTTGTTTTTTTTATAAACACCTTTCCCCAACCCCAGCCACTACCAATGAAACAACATTGTAGTGATGGCTAATAAACATGAGTAATTGGGGTACAGTGTGATATTTGTGTGTATATAATGTGTAATGATCAAATTAGTGTAATTAGTGTATTACCTCAAGCATTTATCATTTGTGTTGGGAAAATTCAAAATCCCTTCTAGCTCTTTGAACATGAATAGTACATTATTGTTAAAAACAAAAACAAAAACAAACGAGTAGTACTAGTGTTATTAGTTATAGCCAAGAACTTGTGTCTTCATTCAAACCCCCGCAAAAACTAAGAATCTCTACCTTCTAGTAGCTATTCTTAAAACTACTCTTTCTGAAGTGTTAGCATTAAGATAAAATATTTTATTGAATCTTTTGTGGATAACTATAAGGGTTGTAAGTTTTCCTTCTCATTGTAAATATAAATTAAAATTTTTCACCTGCAATATAGATTTTATAGGTTTCTATGGAAGTAGTCTGATAGTTTTAAACCATAGGTAGTGTTTATCTATGGATAAAACACAGTAGGAATTCCTAACCATTTTTAAATAGGCATTTAGAAAAACTTGTGAATTAGGCCAGGTGCTGTGGTTCACACCTATAATCCCAGCACTTTGGGAGGCCGAGAGTGGGCGAATCACTTGAGGTCAGGAGTTCAAGACCAGCCTGGCCAACATGGTGAAACCCTGTCTCTACCAAAAATATAAAAATTAGCTGGGCGTGGTGGCAGATGCCTGTAATTGCAGCTACTCGGGAGGCTGAGGCTGGAGAATCACATGAACCCAGGAGGCAGAGGTTGCAGTGAGCCAAGATCGCGCGACTGTACTCCAGCCTGGGGAGCGAGACACTGTCTCAAAATAAAAAAAAAAAAAAAAAAGAAAACTTGTGATTTGGGGACTGTCTTTGCTGCTGTATGGATTACAATGTGATTGCTTTTATGTCATTTTAGTGTCAGCAAAATGACCCAGGCCACTTGTTCTCTATTTTAATCTCCTTCTGTGATTAAGATTAGACTTCCTTGGTCCCCTGTGAGTGCCAGAGAACATACTCTCATGGGACCTTAGTTTTAGATAATTGGCTATTTTGTTCTTCTAAGTGATTGCTTTTTAAAAACAACAACAACAAAAAACCTTAGTTGTCTGGATAATTTTAAATAAGAATTATTTGTTGTTTGTTGTAAAGCATTTTATTCATGGAAATACAAAGCATGAAGTTGACCTCTATTCCTGCCATACCAAAAAATATAACTTTTTTCCTTTGTTTTTATATTGTTTATTTATTTAAAAGCACAGTGAGGCCAGGCATGGTGGCTCATGCTTGTAATCCCAGCACTTTGGGAGGCCGAGATGGGTGGATCACCTGAGGTTGGGAGTTCGAGACCAGCCTGATGAGACATGGTAAAACCCTGTCTCTATTAAAAAAAAATAAAGAAAAAGCACAATGAAGGTATAGTTGTGAAAGAGGCAGAATATATTTAATAATGAATTCTTCATAAAGAATTGGAATAATCTGACTGCGTTTCCTTAGCAAATTATTTAATGAACAAGTTAATTTTACTGCAAAATAGTGTTTTCATTAAGCGGGGGATTTATATACATTTTGATTTCTATTATGTTCCTTTTTGTGGGCAGTAGTCATAGCAGGGGAAAAGTTTTTATTTATTTTTTTGAGATCGTCGTGTAGTCACAACTCATTGCTGCTTTGATCTCCTGGGTTCAGGTTCCTGCCTCAGCGTCCCGAGTAGCTGGCACAACAGGTGCACCGCCACCACACCTGGCTAATTTTTTTTTTTTTTTTTTCAGTAGAGATGAGGTCTCCCTATGTTGCCCAGGCTGGTTTCAAACTCCCAGGCTCAAGCCATCCTTCTGCCTTGACCCCACAAAGTGCTGGGATTACAGTTGTGAGCCACTGAGCCTGGCCAAGAAGACTTTTTAAATATTTGATTTTTTAACTTGCTGTTTGGTTCTGAAAAAAATTTGATTCCGCTCAAAAGGAGGTTATAAACAGACTTTATTTTACATGAGCATCTTTAAAGCTTCTTGTTTCACTACTTTTCATGATTGGAAGGAGGTAAATTTTAGTATATGGGACTAAAAAAAAGATGACTAGAAGGTGTTTACCTGACCACTAACTACCCCCTCCAAAACCAAAAAATATTTCTTTAGGAAAGGGGGCTGTGGTAATTAATAGTGAATGAGGTTATTTGTGGTTGACAGTTATCATAGAACTGCCATTTTATACATTTATATATAGATATATTTTTTTGTTTGATTTTTATGGGACAAAGAGATTTAGATTTGGGGGAGAAATTTCTGTGACAGTAGGGTGTGGTTAAAACTCAGTACTATGTTTACTGCTACTCTTTATCTGGTGTCACTATAGCCCTGGGATTGAATTGAGTATATATCTGAAGTCTACTGGTGAGGAAAATGATTAGTTTAAATTCACTTGCTAGAGTTCATTGAAAATAATTGTAGAGAGTATAGTAGCATGAAAAAAATGCTTTTAAAAGTGTTTTGGGGAAATCAGAATACTATATGTGCATAGCAAATTTAAATATGTAAAATTTGTAGATGTCCAGAAAAACTGGAAAGGAATGCTCAACCTGTGGTTATAGTAGTGGAGGGATGGTTAATATTTTTCTAACCTTTTAATTTTGTGTTTTTGTGAAAATAAAAAGTGCTAGAGAAAAAGCATTAGAAATACATTTTTCATTATTGATGTTTATAATAATTCTGAGAAGTAGGAAATATATAGATTGGCTTTTCATGTTCAAGAGATTGTATCTTTATATTATTTCTCTTATGTTCAACAGATTTCCAGCAAGCTCTCTATGAATTGTCATATCATGTAATTAAAGGAAATCTAAAGCATGAACAGGCATCTAATGTTCTTAATGACATTAGTGTAAGTATATAATGTATATATTTTAAGAGTTGTTATATATCTTTTTGCTTTGACACAGAGATCCCTGAAGTGTATAACTTTTATTTTATTAAAAATTATAGTAGTAGATGGATTTTTAAATTTTCTTTTTTTTTTCTTTTTTCCCCTCGAAACTATGGAAGGGAGTAGTGGATGTTTTAAGGTAATATTGGTAAGCCATTTTTGCCAGAGAGGAACGCAGATAGTTTACTCTTTTTATCTGGTTGTTAGTAAAGTAGGAAATATCAGGTAAGCTGGCAGGGAAAACAAAAAGCCTCTGCTTTAATGAAATTAAGGTATCCTTAATTAAAAATGCTACTCTAACAAAGTAATTTGGCTAAAATATTTTTCTCTCAATGCAGTATAATAAGCCATTTTTTTGTTTATAGTTATGTTTAGAAATTAAATATATTTTAAAAATTGAGGATTAAATTATTTTAAATTGTGGTTGCTTGTCTCTAACATTCAGTTGGTGCTAGTTTTCATCTACTTATGGTTTAAAAAATATTAACTAGATTAAAAAACTTATATGGTTATTCTGTTTCACTCTTTCATTTATTGGAGAATTTAAGTTAGATTCATACCAAATATTCTTTATAGTGGTTTGGCTTTTCAATTGGAAGATGGGCTTTCGAATTGTAAACGAGCGGTTAATCTTGAGGTTTTTACGAGTGGTGTACTGTTCTTTTATGCTTGTTTTTAAACTTGTATATAAATAAAATTATCTTGTGTGTATATATATATGTGTGTGTGTGTGCATATATCCATATATAATGAACTTGTATATAAATAAAATTCAGAATAGATTTTATAATAGGTTTTATTAAGGTGTGGGATCTGAAGCTTCTTGGTCTCAGTCTGAGCTTCTCTTACTGTGTTTCTTTAATCTTCTGTAGCCTTTTTCTTTTAGGGGAGGTAATATTTGTATCTTTTTTGTGCTTTCCCAGGGATAGTCTTAAGGAAATTCTAAGTTTAGCTGTTGTGATTTTCCACCCCATATTGGGGTGTATTTGAGCAGCAGGAATTCAATGAGTTTCCCTTTTGTCTCTAAATTGTCTCCAGCTGTTAACAACAGCATTAGTTCATGTTGGAGTAGGTCTATTTCCTTTTTTTTAACATTAAAAAAATTCAGTTGCTACCAGTCTTTCTTAACTAATATTTCGTGTTTGACAACTCTTGTCTTACTTTGTTTCTGATCTTCAAGTAGCCTGAGTACTTGCATTTAAATAGACATAACCAGAGTTCAGAGTCCTTAAGAAATTTGAGGCTGCAATCTGATTGATAAGGTTATTTCATTTTGTAAATTGAGCATTGGTATAGGTTTTGTTTGTTTATGGGATCTGCTTCTAATTCTTTTTCATTTATTGAAAATTAATAATTCAAGTCAATTTTATGTATGTGTATTTCGTTCTTACATAGCTTCTTTCTTTTGAGTACGTAATGATGTCTTTATAGATACTTCTGCAGCTTGATTGTCTTTGTCATGGCTTTCTCTTAGTACTATATATTGTCCGTAGCCACAGAAGAGTGTCATATGTGTCTCCTTGCAGCTGCCAGATTTTTCTTCTGAATTTCTTTTAGTTTCTGAAAATAGGCTAATTTTAGTGTTGCTGTACTGCCAGCAGACTATTAATTGCAATAAATGAACTATGATCCTTACTAATGGAAAAGAGTTCTAAAATTGAGTGTGGGAGTGGAAAGTCAAGAGACAGAGTCTACAATAATGCTGAAATTTTTATTCAGAAATGGGAGGATTTTGGGTCATTTTCTTTTCTTTTTTTTTTTTTTTTTTTTACCCCAAGACGAAGACTTGGCTCTGTCACCCAGGCTGGAGTGCAGTGGCGCAGTCTCGGCTTACTGCAATCTCTGCCTCCAGGGTTCAAGCATTTCTCTTGCCTCAGCCTCCCGAGTAGCTGGGATTATAGGCACGCACCACCACACCCGGCTAATTTTTGTATTCTTAGTAGAGACAGGGTTTCACTATGTTGGCCAGGCTGGTCTTGAACTCTTGAGCTTGTGATCCACCCACCCTGGCCTCCCAAAGTTCTGGGATTACAGGTGTGAGCCACCGCGCCAGCCTGATTTTGGGTCATTTTCTCCAAAGGCTACAACAAGAGTGAGTAAAGAAAATAAAGAGAATATTGAGCTCCAAAAAAGGTTGGGGAGAGGGAGGAGGAGGGCTAAGGGTTAAAAAACTACCTATTCAGTACTGTGTTCACTATTTGGATGATGGATTCAATAGAAGCCCAAACCCCAGCATTACAAAATATATTCATGTAACCTGTATATGTATCTCCTGAAACTAAAAAATAACCCCCAAAACTAGCCTTTAGCTTTTTAGCTGGTTTTATATTTTCAAGATTTCTGTTTCTCTCATGCCATTATGATTTTTTGCATAGTCAACATTTAAAGTCTTGGATGAAGAATGCACCATTTTTATTTATTTATTTTTAATTTTTAAAATTTATATATATATTTTTAAGAGATGGGGTTTCGGCATGTTGGTCAGGCTGGTGTCGAACTGCTGACCTAGTGATCCCCCCACCTCGGCCTCCCAAAGTGCTGGGATTACAGGCGTGAGCCACTGCGCCCGGCCAGAATGTACCATTTTTAACAGTCTTCCTTTAGGTAGGTATGAGGTACTCTAAATTCCAGTGATTTCTAAAATGAAACTTCACTGGAAGAATGTTACTCATTTGTGCTCTTTAATATTTCCTAAAGTGTTTAGGTTTCTTTTTGTTTTCAAATTATTTCATGGTAGACGGTTAAACATTTTTTCTAAACATTATCTTCCTCTTTATATTTCCTTTGTATTAGGAGAGTTAACGTGAAGAATTATAATATTGGTCAGTATAATGATGGGGTTTTTGTTTTTAAAAAAATTTTTTTCAGCCCCTCTGCAAATCATTTTTTTTCTTTTTTGACAGAGTTTCCTCTGTTGCCCAGGCTGGAGTGCAGTGGTATGATCTTGGCTCACTGCAGCTTCCACCTCCTGGACTCAAACAATCCTGCCACCTCAGCCTCCTGAGTAGCTGGGACCACAGGCATGTGTCATCACACCTGGCTAATTTTTTTTTTTTTTTTTGTAGAGACGACAGGGTTTCGCCATGTGGTCCAGGCTGGTCTCAAACTCTTGGGCTCAAGTCAGCTGCCCACCTTGGCCTCCTAAAGTGCTGGGATTACAGGTGTGAGCTACTGCTCCCAGCCAGTTTTTGTTTTTAAGTTTCACAGAAGAATGTTATTCTGAAACCCTAATACTTCCTGCGTGCTTTTCTGGTATTTACTGTAATTATATTTTTAAAATTAGGAATTTCGTGAGGATATGCCCTCCATTCTTGCTGATGTATTCTGCATATTAGGTAGGTATTAAGCCTTTATTTCACCTGCAATGTGGTGTTTGGTAAATTAATGTACTGTGTTAAATAAGATGTTTTACACTAAGAATTTTACAAATGTTTCTGCAAATGTAGAAGCAAATTGATTCTTTATAGAGAATATAGTAATATAAGTCAAATGTTATAATCAATGTTATAAACCAGCTTTAGAAGTATAATTCAAATTGAGTTTTTGGCAATGTAGATTTGTATAAATTTGAGCTAAATTAAGTCATTTAAAGTCTTATAGTAATACAAGTCAAATGTTACAATCAATGTTGTAAACAAGCTTTAGAGGTATAATTCAAATTGAGTTTTTGACAGTGTAGATTTGTATAAATTTGAGCTAAATTAAGTCATTTAAAAAGCCAAGTTTTCTGAGATTTTAGTAACCAAATAATCTTATTCAATGTAGGTTTTCAATGAATGTTGTCAGAATCTCAGACTTAGGACACTCAAGAAATACTTACTTTGCTATTGCACTCTTTTGATTCTTCTTAATTTTAGAAACAGCAAGAAGAGCCAGAGTAATCAAAAATACTTTTGTTTTGAGGATGAGAAACCAGCTTTGGTAATAGCAACTTCTTTGTTTTTCCAGAATAAATAAGGATTCGTGTAAGATTAAAAAGGAATATTTCTTTGACTTAGAAATGTAGTGTCCCATGGCATGGATTTTAAAAATAATGTTTATTATAATTTTTTTTCTCTAATTTTAGATCTAGATGAAAATAACTGAGCACGGTTTTTTCCATCAGTCAGTCCTGTGCTTTCTTTTATGTTCTTCTCTTTTTTTTGAGGTATGGTCTTGTTCTTTTGACCAGGCTGGACTGCAGTGGTGTGATCTTGGCTCACTGCAGCCTCGACTTCCTGGGCTTAAGCGATCCTACTACCTCACCCACCACACCCTGCTGATTTTTTTTTTTTGGCAGAGATTGGGTTTCACCATGTTGCCCAGGCTTGTCTGGAGTTCCTGGGCCCAAACAATCTGCCCACCTCAGGCTTCTAAAGTGCTGAGATTATAGGCATGAGCCACTACACTAGGTCCAGTCTTGTGCTTTCTGTAACTTTGAGTTGAATAGAAGACATAACCAGACATTATTGTATTCATTTTATTTATTTAGATAGTTTTTAGAAGCAGGGTCTTGCTATGTTGCCCAGGTTGGTCTTGAATGCCTGGCCTCAAGTGATCCTCCAACCTCGGCCTTCCAAAGTGCTGGGATTACAGGTGTGAGCCACTGCACCCAGCCAGTATTCCCTTTAAAATAAGACATCCTCTGAGGGTTTGTGAACCTGGAATGAATTGTTTTAGCTCATTAATCTTAATTCTTAGAATTAGATAAATTACTTAAATGTCTTACTGAAAATTTAGAATTTGGTCTTGACAAATATAAATGCTGGTGCTTGATCCTTCAGGAAGTTTCCAATTTCATAAGTTCCCAGTAATGTTGGGAGGAGGTCAAAATGTATGTGGACTGGGAGTGATAAATCAAAAGAGAAGACCATTGATGAGATTGACCACATGTCCCAGTTTTGTTTTGTTTTCACTGGCTAATTATTAATAGTACCCTCTTTTACTTTCAGAACTATCTTGGTTGGATGATAAAGTATATGCTATCTTTTGGATTGATTGATTTAAGGCAACCAAAAAACCTTTTAAGCTAAAATTTTTAGTCAGGCACTAAAGATAGTACCTTTTTTTTTTGTCGAATAAATATAACATGAAACAAATTTCAATTAAAAATTTTCTTTTACTATAAATTTATAAGGCTGTAAGACTGATGTGTAGGTAACATTTTGTGGAAGCTATTGTTCCTTGTTGGTGTCAGGAGTATATCTTTCTTTGGGTAATCATCAATTATCAGCTTATTGGTGCTAGTAATTTCTTTATTGACTTATTAGGTTGTATTTTCCCTTCATAGTTATTTAGCAATATGAATTATTGTTAAATTCATTGCCTTTTACTAGTAACATGATTCATGAAGATGATGCTTGGTTGCTCTTGGGAAATTTCTCTTACCTATTCAGTCCTTTTTTTTTTTTTTTTTTTTGAGATGGAGTCCTTGCTCTGTTGCCCAGGCTGAGTGCAGTGGTGCAGTCTTCGCTCACTGCAACCTCTGCTTCCTGGGTTCAGGCGATTCTCCTATATCAGCCTCCCAAGTAGCTGGGATTACAGGCATGTGCCACCACGCCTGGCTGATTTTTTGTGTTTTTAGTAGAGATGGGTTTCACCATGTTGGCTAGGCTGGTCTGGAACTCCTGATCTCAAGTGGTCTGCCCACCTTGGCCTCCTAATTGCTGGGATTACAGGCCTGAGCCACTGTGCCAAGCCTATCCAGTCCATTTTTACAAGCAAGATTATGACAGCAAACTTGGAAAGAGGATTTCCCTCACCTGCCCCCTCACTCACCCACTCTCACCCTTGGCAGAGAAAAGGTGATTCAAGTGTGACCCCAGATCAAGGCTGGGGAATAGGAATAAGAATATGAGCTACCTCTAATAATGAAACTGATGATGACAATAATAATGGTAATAATAACAATGTAAATTCTGCTTTTAGAGTACCTTCTATGTTCTAGGCATTGTGTTAAGCGTTTAGTTTTTATTTTAATCCTTACATCAACTACTGTAAAGGTGGTAGGTGTTCAGGATCAGAAAAATGAGGTTCAGCGAAGCGGTGGTTTTTAAGGCCATGCAGGCCAGTAAGGCAGAATTTGAACCTGGGTCCCTTTGGCTCCACAGCCTGTGATCTTTTTATTGCATCATGTTGTCTTTTTAAATGTTAACAGTTATAAGGGAAATTAGTGCCGCACTTTCCGAGGTTAAGATAGCATTTTTTTTTTTTTCTCCGAGACGGGTTTCACTCTGCTTGCCCAGGCTGGAGTGAAATGATGTGATCTTGGCTCACTGCAACCTCTACCTCCCAGATTCAAGTGAAACTCCTGCCTCAGCCTCCCAAGTAGCTGGGATTACAGGTGTGTGCCACCATGCCCAGCTAATTTTTTATTTTTAATAGAGACGGTGTTTCGCCGTCTTGACCAGGCTGGTCTCGAACTCCTGACCTCAGGTCATCTGCCTGCCTAGGCCTCCCAAAGTGCTGGGATTACAGGCATGAGCTGCCGAGCCCAACAGATAGCAACTTTCTTTAACAGACTAATCATATAAAGGTGAGGGGGCGTGAGAGCTATAGAAAGGGGGAGTCTGATGTAAGTTGATATGCTGCTATGCTGAGGGACCTCTAGGCTGGGGTAGGTAATTGGTGATACTGGGAACTAGAGCTGGAAATAGCTGAGGGCTTTTTATTAAAATCATAGGGAAAATTAAAGAGAATTTATTTGAGGTAGAGGAGTCAGAAAGAGATAAATGAGTTTATTAGAATGGTGTTATGAGTTTGAGCCAAAAGAATAAAGAAACCAGGGAAAGTACGGTTGGGATAATAGAGTCCTGTACTGATTGTTGAGATAGCTCATCTAAGAAATGAGACCCTAATTAAGCATTTCCTAACATGGTTAGACATTTAAGTAATTTATCCAATTCTAAGAATTAAGATTAATGACCTAGGCTGGGCGAGGTGGCTCACGCCATAATCCCAGCACTTTGGGAGGCTGAGGTGGGTGGATCACGAGGTCAGGAGATCAAGACCATCCTGGCCAACATGGTGAAACCCCATCTCTATATATAAAAAAAAGATTAATGAGCTAAAATAATTCATTCCAGGTTCACAAACCCTCAGAGGATAAGTGTCTTAATCAGGTTAGGTGGCTGAGTGGGAGAGACTTGACTTGAAGAGGATGAATCTGCCATCCGGTGCCCCGATCTTAGAGACCTTGAGGGGTAGATCTTAAGGACTTTAGCACCCTGGAGTATAGATAGATGTTGGGTAAAAGGATGAGCCCAGTTTAGTCCCAGTCACTTAAAAATCAGCATCCTTAAAAGTTCTAGATTGAGGAGGGCCACAGAAAACCAGATAACAAGGCAACAGTTGGGGGATCCCTGAAAATGATTGGTGAGATACACATTAATTAAAAGTCTTAATGAGAAATTGAGATTGTACTGTCATTTACATTGCATAAATTACACCCTAAAATTTTGTTAATAAACCTGAACTGACTGTGTGTATACCTACAGTGACCAGGATATGTAGAAATGGCAACTGTCCAAGAAGGGAAAGTGAAGGGCCAGGAAAATGTGGATATGTTTGATGAAAAATCCCCTTCTCTTTGGATTCTCAATGTTGGCAGTAGAACATGTAGAGGACAATTTTTATTATTTCACTAAAACCAGTGCTTCTCTTTATAGCACATTCTAAATTATGATTTGACTTTAAAATTAGGTTAATAGTATGTAGTCAGTTAAAAACAGTAATCCTGCGATCAGCTTTGTTTGTAATCCTGCCAATACTGGTTGAAATTTTTGGTGCTTGGCATTTGGCGCTAATTGTTTTCTTCTTCCATACTCAAGAAAATTTTTTGACAAATTTTCTGAATAATTTACTGAAACTCACAGTCTCAGTTTTTAAATATTTCAGTAGGAAGATACAATTTTGAATAATTTTTATTTACTGACTAGAATTATAATTCAAGATAAGATGTTAAATTGTTTTTTGGAGACAGAGTCTTACTCTGTCATCCAGGCTGGAGTGCAGTGGTGTGATCTTGGCTCACTGCAACCTCCGCCTCCCAGGTTCGAGTGATTTTCCGGCCTCAGCCTCCCTCGTACCTGCAATTATAGATGTGCTACCACCACGCCCAGCTGACTTTAGAATTTTTAGTAGAGAAGGGATTTCACCATCTTGTGTAGGCTAGTCTTGACCTCAGGTGATCCACCTGCCTTGGCTTCCGAAAGTGCTGGGATTACAGGCATGAGCCACCTAACTCGGCCAAAAATATTTTTAAATACTGTCTTTTCATAAGGTTGGTGGCCAGGTAGCCTGGTTAGAACGTAGTAATTGGACCAGGGTGGCGAAGTCATGGGTTTGATCTTGAATATTAGGATCTTTAGAGTTAGAAGAAATCTTTGCTGTAACCCTGTTTTAACTTTCCACCTAAAAGAATCTCTTTTTTTTTTTTAGCATCTCTGACAAGCGGTCATTTAAACTTTGTTTGAATGTTTCGTTTTTTGCGAACAATATTTTTTTGAATCTTTGTTGCTTCCAGTGCCATAATAGGTAGCTCCAGTGTAATTGATAGACCGTTTTTGGCTATATCTTAGGTCACAGGGTCAATCTCCAGTTTTAGGAGAAATCAAAGCATTCATATGCACATGAAGGACTTCTTATGTTACCATAGTTTTGAATTTTTCCAATTTTAGATTGAGGTATTTTAAAATTAGTTTTAAGGAAAGTAAATATCTTACTTTAGTGCTGGGGGAGTCTAGAAACATCAAACTTTTGTCTTCTTTATAATTATAGATATTGAAACAAATTGTTTAGAAGAAAAAAGCAAGAGAGACTATTTTACACAGTTGGTGTTAGCATGTTTGGTAAGTTTTTAAAAATATTTTTCCCTTTTAAAAATGTGCATTTAATTAAGATTTTGGAAGATACTTTACTATGTAAAAAAAAAAAATGTGCATTTAACTGTAGTAATAAAAGTGAATCATGTTAATGGTGGAGGATATTGACATTCCGTTGGCTTTTCTCATTATAAGGTGAAATTTGGGTTTTGAAATGGAGTGTTTTGTGAAATTAGACATGCTGTTTCTATGAAATTAGCATGTAACCATATCCATATCACTTAAACTATACATTCAAAACTGGTGATTTTCCTGACCTAGTAAGTTCCTAAGAAAAAGGTTAGCGCTTATAAAGTAAGTAGAAATGATTGTAGACAGTTTTTAAATTGATTTTTCTCCTCATAAACTGTTAAAGAGAAAAAGAGCAGAGGTAGTTTAAAAATGATAAATTCTAGAACTTAATTGTTGTCTTCGTAAACCATTTTGTGTTCATAAATTTAGAACCAGGGAGAACTGCCATGGCTGAGACCTGGAAGAAGGTGCTTGTCTTTGCTATACTAGCATTAAAGTAGGAGGCTATAAAGTGGTGTATTAGGTGAAAATCCAGTTAAGCCATATGTAATTCTGAAAATTTCATCTGTAGTTCTTGTCATTTATAGGTAGTATACAACATGGATATAATTTTGTAGTGAATTTTTTGAAAGCTGTTTATTAAATATTTCAATATTTGGAGTCATAATGTTTATTAAATTAAACTTCCAAGCCTTTTTATAAATTGTAGGTTGTTATATAGAGAATGTGATTTTTGTATTCTTATTTAGGAAGGTTTAGTTTGAATATATTTAAGGTTGTGTATGCAATGCTAAGAAATAAATGACCTTTAATGTTTTTTAATCCAGTATTTAGTTTCAGACACAGTCCTGAAGGAACGCCTGCATCCAGAAACACTGGAATCATTAGGGCTTATCAAACAATCACAGCAATTCAATCAAAAGTCAGTTAAAATCAAGACAAAACTCTTGTAAGTAAATGTATCTTATGTTGCAGATCAAGTAGCTGAGTATGTTTTTTTGTTCATATTTTGAATGCTAGTAGCTTCTTTGAAAGATTATTTTTTTGTTTGTGATTAGCATATATCTTGTGTGTTTTTGCCTTCTAAAAGTAGCCTAATATTTTTGAGTCATCAGTGACCTTTACCTGTGTAAAACCAATGCTACTTTTGTCCATATTCAAAATTAAAATAATACTCAGGCTTTCATCATTAGCAATAAAATAATTTATGAATGGCTGTACTTGGGGTATATTAGTCAGAGGTGGGAAATAGTGATATGTTATCATTCCCTGATATTAACAGTATCCTTTTCTTGTGTTACTGGTTTTCCCCATGTAATTAACATTGGGGTTCTCATACGAACCACTGTTATTTTTTACTCTAAAAGGTACACAAAGAGATAAACTTACAAAAACTATTCTTATGATTGTTGTAGGTTGGAGATAAGAAAATTCGATGAGAATACAGTACTCTGTGCAAGCTTGTTAATTGAAATTAATTTTATCCCCTTAATGGTATTTTATCTGATTTCAAGTTATAAGCAGCAGAAATTCAATTTGTTAAGAGAAAGAGAATGAAGGTTATGCCAAGCTGATTGCTGAATTGGGGCAAGATTTATCTGGAAGCATTACTAGTGATTTAATCTTAGAAAATATCAAATCTTTAATAGGTAAGACATACATCTGTATAATGTATTGTTAAGATAACAAGTGTTTTAACTGTTGGAGAATATCCATAAAGACAAAATGAGTGCATTCCATATAGTTTTGTTTTCAGTTAAGAAATGGGAGAGGTGTTTAAATTTTACTTTTCTTTATTATTTTTTAAGACGGGATTTCACCATGTTGGTCAGGCTGGTCTTGAACTCCCGACCTCAGGTGATCCGCTCGCCTTGGCCTCCAAAGTGCTTGGATTACAGGCGTGAGCCACCACGCCTGGCCTAGATTTTACTTTTAATGTTTTATCAGTAATTATAAAATTTAGCATGATATTTTGTGAGAAATCTTTTTGTCGCTGTTACTTGTGTGTTAATATTAGGTCCTGCTCTGTCTAATCTTTCTTTTTTTTGTCCGAGGGGTCCTGAATGGTAAACCAATGCTTTCAAAAGAGAATGGATGACAAAGAACAGGATGGACTTGTTCTGATACAAATGCCCTATGTTTCTCTAGTATTTCTATTTTTAATTTTTAAGTATTTCTCTATCCTTTTATGGAGGACTCGAAAAGCAAACATGAAAACTTTAATACGGTAAATCTTCAGTGAACTTTGAAATCTACCAGATGTGTAATTTTGAACTTGATTTTCAAAATAACTTTACAAGGGACTTTGATACATATTTTATTTTATCTTTGTGATAGCCTTTTAAAAGTCAGTGCAACAGGCGATTGCAAAAGTGTAACAGATAGGAAAGTTCTCCCTACCCTTTAAGTAGAATTTCTGTAGCATTACTTTTTCTTTTTATTTGCATTGAGTGTGTAGAGGAAGTAGTTGACTTCTATAGAAAAGATGAATGAGTACTAGAAAAATAGGGTAATCCAGGTTTTCCTAAGGTGGAAAGAGTCTTTCTGTTATTTGCTAGGTGTTGTGCTGTCTTAGGGAAGATTTTGCACCACCTGCCAGAGGAGTCATATTTTGTGCCTCACTTGTTTTTTTTTTTTTTTAATATTAAGAGATTTATTGCAAGGAATTGGCGTATGTGATTGTGGTGGTTGGTTACTTGTGTCCAGAATTCACAGGGGCAGATTGGCAGACTCGAAACCCTTGGGAGGAGCTGATGCGTGCCTCACTTGTTATACCTTAGGGGTGCTTATCCTCAGCTTCTTGGTTCTTTCTGTTTTTGGAGTTTATATATGACTAAGAAAGAGGGAGAAGGCGTCCCAATCCTTATTTCCTTCCTCTAGTGCTTTGTGTAGGAATCCAAATAAAGCTATATTTACTATAATCATCCTTGTTCTTACCAACAAGTAAGTACCTTTTAGTTTATTTTTTAAATTTTTATTTTTTTTTTTAAGAGATGGTATCTCATTATGCCTAGGCTAGTCTTGAACTCATGGGCTTAAGTGATCCTCCTGCCTCGACCTCCCAAAGTACTGGGATTAAAGGTGTGAGCCACTGTGCCTGACCAAATAATAGCTTCTAGTTTAAATTTACCCTTTTCTTTGAAGTCTATCTAGTTCCAGCAGCTGATCTTAGTTTCTTTGCTGTTTCTTCCAGTTGTCAATTTAACATCAAGATGGGTGGCCCCTTAAGGCTGTGGGACTCTTGCTTACCTGTGTGGCAGTAACCCGTTTTTAAAAACCTTCCTGCGGTGATCCCTTTCTGTTCGTTCGTTCGTTCTTTCTTTTCCTTTTCTTTCTTTGCTTTCTTTCTTTTCCTTCTTTTCTTTCTTTTCTTTCTTTCTGATGGAGTTTCACTTTGTCGCCAGGTTGGAGTGCAGTGGTGTGATCTCAGCTCACTGTAACCTCTGCCTCCTGGGTTCAAGCAGTTCTCCTGCCTCATCCTCCTAGTAGCTGGGACTAGAGGAGCCTGCCATCATGCACAGCTAATTTTTGTATTTTTAGTAGAGACAGGATTTCACCATGTTGGCCAGGTTGGTTTTGAACCCCTGTCCTCAGGTGATCCGTCCACCTTGGCCTCCCAGAGTGCTGGGATTGCAGGCATGAGCCACTGTGCCCCGCCCCTTTTTGCTGTTTCTAGGGTAGGCGCCACACTTTCCTGAAGTGTTTTTTGATCTAGCTTGAGAAGCTTGTCAGTACTGCTTTGCTGTACGTTTGTCTTTCCTTGTACCCTGTCATGTACTTAAGATAGTATTCCCCCACATAAAAATTCTGTGCTATGTAAGCTCCTCAGTCTTTTTCTTTTTTTTCTTTTTTTTAACTTCAGATCTTTTTTTTGTTGACATCTGTTTCTTCTTCTGTTTCTTGTGAGTTTATACCTTTTTATTCCTTTGTTATTTGGGGGAATATTTTCAAAGAGGGATTTTCTTGAAGGTGTGCTTTTATCTTACTAAACAATGTACACTACTTACTTTTCTTGAACTTTGCTCTTGGGAGAACAGGCTGCGATCCTGTTTCTGATGAATAGTGTAACAAACACAACTGCAAGTTCATGAGGCGTATGGACAGTCCATGAGTATAAACAATTTGATTTATTGGGCTAAACCTATTTTCTAACCCACCAGTACAAATGTCACCTTCTTAGTGAAGCCTTCCCTACCCACCCCTGTCAAAATTCCCTACTATTCCCTGATTATTTTTCTTTTTTGCATGTATCACCATATAATATACTCTGTACCTCCTCCCTCTCCCCCTGCATCTAAGCTCTGTGAGGACTGGGGTTTTGTTTAGTACCTCATCCTTAATACTTAGTATGTGGGGTGACAAATAAATACTGAGTTAAAAGGAATGAATATTTACTCTATTCTTGTATAGTCTGTACTGACTCAGCGTTTTTTCCCTGACATGGAGAATTTTAGAAAGTTCATCTCTCTGTCTCAATGTTTATTTATCTCTGGCTAGATGATTTCCTCCTCCCCCAGTTGTCTGAGAAATTAACTTTTTTTTCTTGAGACAGAGTCTTGCTTCGTCGCCCGGGCTGGAGTGCAGTGGCGTGATCTTGGCTCTCCACAACCTCTGCCTCCCAAGTTCAAATGATTCTCGCGCCTCAGCCTCCTGAGTAGCTGGAATTAAATACAGGCATGCGCCACCATGTCCAGCTAATTTTTTTTTTTCTATTTTTAGTAGAGATGGGATTTCACTAAGTTGGCTGGACTGGTCTCGAAGTCCTGGCCTCAGCCTCCCAAAGTGTTGGGATTACAGGCGTGAGCCCCTGCACCCGGCCTGAATGAAACTTTTTTTCATTGATGTGAAAATTGAGGTTGAAACTTCAATTCCAATGAGTATTCTTTCAGTGTTCTTAGCATTTATTGGATTCCCTCTTAGTGCAGACTTCATCCAGGCCTTGTCTCATCTGTCCAGAACAGCTTACTGACCAACATCCTGTTTTTCTTGGCCTCTTTGGATGGGTTTCTCTGTATTTATTCCCATTGTTTTCTGTTTAGGAACAGTCTAGACAGGTAATACCTCCTTCACCAGCCTGTGTTAGAAACTGATACCTAGTTTGGGCGGTACCTAGTTTGGTGCATGTACATTCAGGGTACTTGGTCTGACCGGGATAAATCCTTACTTATCATCCTTTAGTTAAAAGGCAGTTATTTGGCTGAATGCGGTGGCTCAAGCCTGTAATCTCAGTACTTTGGGTGGCTGAGGCGGGCAGATCACCTGAGGTCAGTAGTTCGAGACCAGCCAGGACAACATGGTGAAACCCCGTCTCTGCTGAAACTACAAAAATTAGTTGGGCGCAGTGACACGTGCCTATAATCCCAGCTACTTGAAGGCTTGGGCAGGAGAATCACTGAACCCAGGAAATGAAGGCTGCAGTGAACTGAGATCACGTGACTGCACTCCAGCCTGGGTGACAGAGTGAGACACTATCTCAAAAAAAAAAAAAAAAAGCAGTTATTTGCTCCCAGAAGATTCTGGCACATCAACATTTTTATATCCTGTCAGGTAGCCTGGGGCTATTTACTACCCGTGCAAGCAAGGAAGCAGAACCATTATGCATCTGCATGGTGATTGTTATCTGACAATGTGAACAACTTATTAAACAGGAATGAGTAGTGAACAGTGGATTATTGAGCTGCCAAGTCATAGACACCATACAAGTGGCCCTTGCATGAAGATGGCAAAGAAAAAACTTTTAGAAATTAGAGGAAAGAATGTCACAGGTGGACTCCTTTATTTGCTGAACTAAACTGTAAGAACTCTACTCTTCTGGATGCCCTTCAAAAAAAATCAAAGCATGATGCTGTACACTTAAAATATATATAATAAAAACAAGTGATTGCTAAGTGTTCTTTCCTTTCTTCTAAATCAGTGGTCAGCAAGTGTTTTCTGTAAAGGGTGAGATAGTAAATATTTTTTGGCTTTGTGGACCATATGGTTTCTGTTGTAACTACTCAATTCTGCCATTGTAGTGTAAAAACAGCTATTGATAGTACAAAAGTAAATCTGACTATGTGCCAATAAAATGTTATTTACAAAAACAACAGCTGAATGGATTTAACCCACAAGCCATAGTTTGCCTATTCTTGCTCTAAATCAAAAGTTCTGCCTAAAAACTAATCACGGAGCTAGGTTATTTGAGCCTAGCTTTAGAGAGTGAAAATGGTTCTTCCTGATTTTGGGTTTTAGTGGTCCAGGACCTTTAAGTCCTAGGCTCTAACCCCTTTACCTTCCCTTGCAGAACCAGAGCTTGCTTCATCAAACCTCAAGACCTTCATTTGTTATCTGGTGTTAAAGGGTATAGATTTGGCTAGGGAAGGGTAGAGTGAGAGTCTTTACCTCTTCAATCTCTCAAGTGACCAGAGTAACATTAAAAACAAAATAAATCCTCAAGCCAAACCATTATTTTCGGATAGATTATGGTACATTTTACCCCTTTGACTACATGATTTTGAGTGTACTTAGTATTTTATCTTTGGTTCAATCTGAATATAGGGTCCGTTAAGCTTAGACACTTCTTATTGTGCCAGCTTTCTCCCATCCCTTTGAAAGGGAAGTTGGCTGCTTTCTTTACCTAAATTTTTACATTATTGAAGTTTCTTGGCTATATGTTAGAAGTTTTCCCTTCATAGTATGAAAAAGAAGACAGCAATTGGTGTTTCCAACTATAGGGGTTTTTTGTTATTATTTATTTATTTTTATTTTTATTTTGAGACAGGGTCTGGCTCTGTTGCGCAAGCTGGATTGCAGTGGTATAATCTTGGCTTGCTGCAACGTCTGCCTTCTGGACTCAGCCTCCCAAATAGCTGGTACTACAGGCACACACCACCATGCCCAGCTAATTTTTGTATTTTTTTGTAGAGACAGGGTTTTGCCATGTTGATCTGGCTGGTCTCGAACTCCTGAGCTCAAGCTATCCACCTGCCTTGGCCTCTAAATTGTTGGGATTACAAGCATGAGCCACTGTGCCTGGCCTTGTTACTGTTTTTTACATCATGCTTTTATTTTGTTATTCATTGGTCCTTGCTTTGAGGTGTGCAGCTTTTTGCAAATAGTGTTTCTTAGAAATAGTCTAGCATAGATTTTTATTAGCTTGCTTCTAAGAAATTCTGTTTACATGCTAGATCATTTCATTTTGTTAAAAACATGCTTTTCTTTGTCTCATAAGGTCCATTCTCTCAGGAACATGATGATTGAGGCTATAATTCTGTTTTCTTGTCTGAAATTTATAGGCTGGACATCTCTCCTAGTTAGGTCTGCAATATTATCTTGGTCTTTTATTTTCCTGTTAACATCTCAATTTGGCCTAATTTCTACAAGAGTCATTGTCAGTTTGATCATATTTCTTGCTCCTAAGTCGCTGTCGCTGTAACATACTGGCCATTTTTTTCTATCTTGGGGAGACTCCAGTTGCTTTTTAGTGCATTTCTTCAAAGATGTATCATTCAAAAGGTGTAAACTCTCCTCAAGAGTAGCATAATCATTTTATTAATCACTGTAATTTTTCAGTTTTATTCAGGCTTCATTGACATATAATAGGATGCACATATTTACAGTGTACAATTTGACTTTTAACATACGTATACCTGTGTTAAAACACCACAAACAAGATAATGCATGTTCCTCCCACTTCCCCTGAAATTTCCTCTTGCCTCTTTGTGTTTATCCCTCCTCTCTCCTCTCTTCTCTATTTTTCTAGAGAATCACAAGCACCTGGCACATGGTGGGTAATTATTTCATACTTATTTAAATGAAGGAGGGAATCTATGGCCATTGTAGATCTGCAGTTTCTTTATTTTTTTCACTTATTCTCTTTAAATGTGGTTTCTTGTTTGTCCTCAAAAGGCATAAAGGTGTGTGTGTGTGTTTGTGTGTGTGTATGTATGTGTAAATATATATAAATTTGTGTGTGTATGAATGTAACTGGTGGTAGAGGTGGGGAGCAAGGTTTATGATCTCTCCAAAGATCACATGACTCTCAATGCTTTGGGCTGGACAAAAGTCTTTCTAAGATGTTTGCATACAAGACTGCTTATATTCTTCTGTAGCTGCCATTAGGAAAACATTTTGGATATTCGAGACTTACTGATTATTACTAGAGTCTCATTGTATATGAACTAGCTTAACTATTAATTAAAACACTAAGATTTTAAAGATTTTCAGGTGGGCATGGTGGCTCATGCCTGCAATCCCAGCACTCTGGGAAGCTAAGGCAGGAGGATCACTTGAGATCAGGAGTTTGAGACCAGCCTGGGCTACATAGTGAGACCCCATCTCTACAAAATGTTAGCTAGGCGTGTTGGTGTGCATCTGTTGTCTAGCCAATCGGGAGGCTAAGACGGGAAGATCACTTGAGCCCAGGAGTGTGAGGTTGCAGTGAGCTCTGAATGCACCACTACACTCCAGTGTGGGCAACAAAGCGAGACCCTGTCTCTAAAAATAATAATAAAAGTACATGGAAATAATTACCTAAACTTTCAGTTGGTTACAGCTACCTTTTCTGTCTTATGGCAAAAATTGATTGGACTTACGGCACCTGAGATATGTCATAGACAACTCATGAACCAGGTTTTCTTTAATGAAAGATGCAAAGGTGGTACCTCTTAGAAATAAAAGTACATACCTCTTGTTTCAGATTACTGCCTTAAATTGTACCTAGAAGGAAAATGGGTAGTTGACAGTACAGATCACTGATAGAATAGCCTTGATGGAGTAATGCTGTTAAATAAAACATAATGCTAGTGGTTCACATTTCAGCATATTGAAAATGTAAACTTAAAAGCAATGTGAATGAAGCACTTAAAAGATTTTCATCTGACATGTTGCTGTTCCATCGTTTATTCATGAGTTTTGTATGTAGCCTAATGGGTAATTATAAGCCAGCCAGTTTGTCAAAAATTATATTCAGTGTCTCTTTTGTCTTCTATGATACAATGTTAATTCGTTTTTATTTAGTGATTTAATTTTTTATATTTAATGTAGGAGAAGTTACATGATTGGAGAATTTGCTAGATCTTACTTCCATAATCTATCCTCAGTGTTACAGCATTGTGAAGGCATTTTTCATCTTTGTTCAGGCTTCATTGACATACAATAAAATGCACATATTTAAGTTGTACAATTTGAGTTTTAACATACGTATACATCTGTGAAAACACCACAAACAAGATACTGCACATTTCTCCCAAGTCCCCCTCAATTTTCCTCTTCTTGGCTCACTGCAACCTCTGCCTCCCGGGCTCAAGTAATCCTCCTGCCTCAGCCTCCTGAGTAGCCACGACTACAGGCATGTGCCACCATGCCTGGCTATTTTTTTGTAGTAATAGGGTTTTGCCATGTTGCTCAGGCTGGTTTCAAACACCTGGACTCAAGTGATCTACCTGCCTCGACCTTCCAAAGTGCTGGGATTACAGGTGTGAGCCACCGCGCCCAGCCTGATCTGCTTTTTGTTACTGTAGATTAATTTCCTTTTTCTAGAATGTCTATAAATGGAATCATACAGTGTGTACTTTTTTTTTTGGTCTGGCTTATTTCATTCAGCATATTTTGTGATTCTTTCATACTGTTGCCTGTATCAATAGTTCTTCCCTTTTTTATTGCTGAGTATGTCCACTGTACTTATCCTCACCCCCACTTATACTGCAAATTGTTCATCCATTTATATGTTGATGGACATTTGAGGAGAGGAGCGTTGTATATTACAAATAAACCTGCTGTGAACATTTGTGTACAAATCTTTGTATTGACATAGACATTTATTTTTCTTGGGTAAATACCTAGTCTGGGTCATATGGTAGTTGTAAGTTTAAATTTTAAAGAAACTGCCGATTTTACAAAGTGGTTGTACCATTTTAAATGCTGCCACCAGCACCATTTAAGGATTTTAATTGCTGTTTTGGAATCACTTTTATATTCGTAGGCCATACTTTTTGGAAGTATGGGGGAGGTAAAATTATTTAGAAATTTTCTTCCTAGAACTTTAGGGAAACGTCTTTTTGGAGAGTTTATGAAAATATGTAGCTTTTTTCTCTTTTTTTGACTAAGACATGATCACTGCTTTAGTCCTCCTTTTCCTTAGTATGAGAAGCGGAAGAAAATGTGTTCTTAAGTTTGGATCTCATAAAAAGGGAAAACTTGTATTTGGAGGATTTGGTTTTCTAAGTGATTGCTAAGGTACAAAGAAACATTAGTTTTATAGCATTTAATATAAATAACTGTGGAGTTAATAAAAGTAACTGGAGATACCTTCTTACAAAAGGGTTGGGACAGGAATAGGTTATATAAAAATTTTCTTGGAAAAATCCCCTAACTCATCCATAAGGTATAAGCGTTTAGATCTGACATATGTCCCTAAATTGATCACAGTTCTTTTTTCCTCCAGTGTTAGAAGAAATCAGTGTTTATTTGTTGGCCCAATGAAGTGGTTAGCTTGCATTTAGGGACTGTGTTTAATGAAATATACATATTTTAAAATACTAGAATCCCATTCAGCTTGATGAAAGGCATGTGGAAACTGACATAAACCAGGAGCCTCCAACTCCGTTGGTATTCTTTGATCTATTAGTATCAATAGCATACCACTTTTCCCTTTAGAATGCTACTAAAAGCAATGGATATTAATCAGTGGTATAATTATATTTTATAGTTCTGTAGTATATGTAAGATAAAATAAAAAATGACGGTCCACTTTTGTGAACCTGGACTTTTAACTGTTTATCAACATTCCAAGTACTTCTGCCTAAAGCATTTAAACCCTTTAGTTGCTTAATTTGTAGAATGCGTTGTTTAATTTTCATGTTTTTCTAAGAGTTAATAATGTGGGCCTGTTTTCACTAGCCTGACTAATCAGGGACTGATGAGGCCAAATGTGGCATAGAGGAATATTTATTTGACTGGTATGACAGTCCTGGACTGTACCGACCCAGATCTATCATTAACCCATTCTGCGATTCTGGGAAAGTCACATTCTCATCTGTAAAAATGTGTAGTGGATTTCATTTCCCTCTGGGAGAGGGGGAAGCAAATTTGTAAAGGAAGTTGTTTTTAAAAATATTTTTATCTTGCTATATGAGTTATCCCTGAAAATTAATGGCTTCACTAGCAATGATGTATAATCATTTTAAAATTTTTGTATGTCTCATCTGTTGCAGGATGCTTTAATCTGGATCCCAATAGAGTTTTGGATGTCATTTTAGAAGTGTTTGAATGCAGGCCAGAACACGATGATCTTCTTTATATCTTTGTTAGAATCTTACATGAGTATGTGTGAACCGCAAACACTGTGTCATATTCTTGGGTTCAAATTCAAGTTTTACCAGGTAAAGAAAAATGTGTATATATGTATATTTAGAGATTAATTTCTTAATCTTGTTTGTATAATTTGTTTCATTTGTAAATGATTGGTCTCAGACATTCTAGCAGAAGAGATAGATAAATGGATAGCTGAAAATGTAATGTGATAAGTACTATATTAGTAGTATGAATGATGTGATGTGAAAGCCTAGAGGAAAGTATTATTAAGTTTTGCCTTGGGAGAGGTGGACTCAGGGGAAGATTTTGTAGATATATCCTTTTTTTAAACGTGGTCCTTGCAGGATGAGTAGGAGTTCATTAAGGTTTTCTCTGCGTAAGTAACAAACAATGTGAGAATAAAGATGTGGCAGTGTGAATATATGTAAAAGAAGAAATGGTTCATAGTCTAATGTGGCTGGGTTGTAAGATGGGAAAAGAAGGGACAGGAAACGAAGTTGGGAAGGTATGTGTACTTTAGATTGTCACAGGCTTTGAATCTGTGTTAAAAGTTAGAATCTTATTTTTATTTATTTATTTTTTATTTTGAGATGGGATCTCACTATGTTACCCAGACTAGTCTCAAACTCCTGGGCTGAAGTGATCCTCCCACCTCAGCTTCCCAAGTAGCTGGGACTACAGGCTTGTGCCACTGTGCTTGGATTAAGAATTTTATTTTATAAACAATGGCTATTGGAAGTTTTTATGGACGTGAATAAATATTCAAGGCATATCTTACATCATTCGCTTAAACCAGTGAAATAGCTGTCAAGCTAATCTATGTTTCTGATTATTTCTACTTCAGTCCATCTTTCATATTATTGTTACTGTTGCTTTCTAAAAGAGACCTAACTGAGACACTTCACTGGTCAAAAACCTTTACTTGTAGGATGAAATTCAAACTTCTAAATGTGGCAGAGACAGGTCTTCACAATTTGGCACTGTTCTTTCTGGCCTTATCTTCATAGTTATTCTTTCTTATATTCTAGTCATATTAAGTGACTAGCCATTTCCTGAACTTAGGTGTAGATATTGCTATGAATCTTTGTTCCTGAAGTTCCTTATAACTAAAAAACTATTCTTACCCAACCTTCTCACTTCTCCTTTTTTCATCTTGTGAACTCCTATTTGTTCTTTAAGAGCAAATGCTACTTGCTCTGTAAAGTCTTAGTTGACTCTTTACCCATGCAGAATTAGTCACTTCTTAATCAGTGTTCTCATAAAATTTGACCCATAACTTCTAACACCCATCAGATTGTCTTAGAATAAACTGTATCTATCTCCTTTCCAGATTGTAATCCATGTGAGGCAGGTTCTGTGTTACTAATTCCTGTGGATTAATTTACTGGCTAGCCTATAGTAAATGTTCACTAATTGTAAATGAGTGATTTATGTTTTAGGAAGATAATTCTCTTGATATCATGGAGAATTTTAATAAGGCCTCCATTTACCTTTTGATATAGCTTTGCTAATTTGTTTACTTGCCTGGGATGGTCAGCTAGTCAGAAAGCATTCATTGAATGTTTATGATTATGCTCTTTGCTAGGCACTGAGGTTACTCTGGTGTAGAGGAGTGTCTGTTTCTGTACTCTTGGAATGTGAGGTCAGGATAATAAGAGAATTCCTTTTAGTATTCTTAAATTATATAATACCGACTGCCTTTGCTCATCTTTTATTTTCTATGATCTGGGATGCTCCAGCAGACAGAAAGAGAAAGCAGACCAGAGCTTAAAAGCATATAGCTTTTCAAGGCCAAACAAGAGACATGGTAGGGTTTTTGGTCAGGAGCACAATACCTTCATTTAAAAATGAACAGTGGTGGCTGGGCGTGGTGGCTCATGCCTATAATCCCAGCACTTTGGGAGGCCAAGGTGGGTGGATCACCTGAGGTCAGGAGTTTGAGACCAGCCTGGCCAACATGGCGAAACCCATCTCTACTAAAAACACACAAAAAATTAGCCAGACGACATGGTGGCGGATACCTGTAATCCCAGCTACTCGGGAGGCTGAGGAAGAAGAATCACTTGAACCCTGGAGGTGTAGGTCACAGTGAGCTGATATCGTGCCACTGTACTCCAGCCCGGGCAACAAAAGCAAAACTCTGTCTCAAAAAAAAAAGAGCCGTGGCAGCTTTTCCTTTTCTTACCAGCAACCAGAAAGTCCACTCTTCATATTGGAAAAGACAGATTCAAGCATTTCATGAGATTTTAAGAGCCACCATGATTACTTTGGGTTTGAGTACTTAAGCCATGCTTAAGTGACAGGTTGTCTGAAGTTTAACTTGTGCATGATTAATTAAAATATACATGAGGGCTTTGGAGACTGTAGGTTTGAGAGCATATGACAATGAATAATGATGACCTGCTGCATAACATCCAGTTAGTTGAATGTGAGTTTTGGAATTAAAAATCTTTTTTGTATGAAAACATTCCTTTTAAATAACGTAACTTTTGTGAGAATTAAAATATACCTGGGGGTTGATAGTATTTGAATAATCCATTATTTTTGTAGACAGCGACCATTTTCTTATGTAAGAGATAGTCAAGAAATACTTAATTTAGAAATAACTTGTTCTTGGAATGACTAACCCTCATATTGCTCTGTGTAATAACATCCCTTTGTTCATATTGTCAGAACTGTCTTGTCATTGTGAGAATCAGCAGTCTTAAAGTCACTGAGGGTAGGGGAAGAAATGTCAGATATTTTTGAAAAATTGTGGCCTTGAAGGTAAAGTAAGGAGAGCTATGAAAATCAGGAACTGCTTAGGTGATGTAACCTTGGGAGTTGGCTCCCAGGCATGTATGGTCAGTCTGTGTATTAGTCCCTGGCCCAATTCCACCATCCCGCTTCCTCATCACTACCTGAAAATGTTCACATCTCCTTTCCCCAACTCATATTTTGACCAGCTGGGTCTTATTTGGATTAACAGGCTTCTTTTTCCCCTGAATGCTAGTATTATACTATGGTATGAATGACAGTGACAGGTTGAACATCACAAATCCAAAAAAACCTCCAAAATCCAAAACATTTTGGGCACTGAATGATGTTTAAATGAGATGATTGGAGCATTTTGGATTTTGAGTTTTCAGATTTGGGATGGTCAACCAGTATGCAAATATTCCAAAATCTTAAAAAAAAAAACAACCCAAATCTAAAATACTTCTGGTCCCAGGCATTTTAGATAAGGGATACTCAACTTGTACAATAGAGAATTTGGGGACAGCATGAGAGACAGCACAAAGGACAGGAAGGGACTACAAGAAAGTGTGAAGGTACCAGAAGACAAACTTGTCTGGAGTTCTTGTTACAGGAAAGGAGGAGGAGGTGATAGCACTCACCCATATTGCCATTTGATTTCTGGTTTCAAAACACGGTAATAGTAGTAATGGTAGTACCATGGATGAGCCCTATTATCCATACTCCAGATTCATTAATTTAAGAAATACAGATTGAGCATCTATATTTGTGCAAGGTACTGTACTAGGTGCAAAGGCTACATCTGTAAACATTCTTTTTTGATGTTTAGATTCTAAGTAAATTATATATTATGCTAGAAAATGATCAATGAGATGGGGGAAAAATACAGAGCAAGATAAGATCAGGAGTGGTAGGTTGCAATTTTAACTAGAATAATGAGAATACTCATTGAAAAGGTGAGATTTAAGCAAAGACATGAAGGATATGAGGATGTAAACTGTGTAGATGTCTGAGGAAGAGCCTCTAGGCCAAGGAAACAGTCAATGCAATGGCACTAAGGTGTGAGCATGCCTGATGTGTTGAAGAACAGTAAGGAGGTCAGTGTGGATGGATCAGAGTGAGTGAGCAGAGCACTAGGAAATGAGGTTAGAGATGCCAGGGATGAGATCACAGAGCCAGTGCAAAGTCTTTGATTTTGATGCTGAGTGAAGCCAGTGGAGGGTTTTGAATAGGGTAGTGATGTGATCTAACTTAGCTTTACATTTTGTTTCTCTCTTATTCATTTTATTATGAACGTTTTCAGATGTAGAAAAGAGTGAGTAGTATAACGAATACTTACAACCCCATCACTTAGAATTAAGTTTATTAACATGTTGCCATATTAAACATATTAATTTAGGTTACAAATATCATGAAAGCTTCTTCCTAAATACTATAGTTTACAGTTTTTAAAAGGAAGGACATTTTCCTTTTTTTTTCTTTTTTTTTTTTTTTTGAGACAGAATTTTGCTCTTGTTGCCCAGGCTGGAGTGCAATGGTGTGATCTCGGCTCACTGCAACCTCTGCCTCCTGGGTTCAAGCGATTGTCCTGCCTCAGCCTCCCAAGTAGCTGGGATCACAGGCATGCGCCACCATGACCGGCTAATTTTGTGTTTTAGTAGAGACGGGGTTTCTCCATGTTGGTCAGGCTGGTCTCGACTCCCGACCTCAGGTGATCTGCCCGGATCAGTTTCATACCTAACTAGATTACTGTCATATAATAAACATAGACTGTATTCATATTTTCCAGATTGTCCCCAAAATGCATTTTACGGCTGGTCTGTTCAAATGATGATCTAATCAAGGACCACATGTTGTATCTGATTGTCAAGATTCTTCGCCTCTTTTAATTTAGAATAGTTTCCCACTCCATATTTTAATGGCATTGACTTATTGATGAGACCATTCCCTAGAAGACCCCATCTTTTGGATTTATCTAATTGCTTTTTCATCTTATTTGTTTTTTATTTCCTGTATTTGTTATATACTTGGAGTTAGGTCTAAAGGCTTGATTATATTCAAGTAAAATATTAATGGCAAAAAATACTTCATAGATTGTGATATTATATAACATCTAATGTTTGACTGTCTTTAAATGGTTCAGTAAGTTGGTGACAGTCTGATCCTTCAGTTATACAATGGCATCCCCCTACCCACCCACTGCCTTTCCCTTCAATAACAAATTATCTGCAGCTTGATGCTTTGGCAGCCTCGCAATACCCAGTTTCTCACCAACTTTACATTAAATGGTTTAGAATCCATAGATGACCTTTGCTTGAGACAGTTTTCCCCTTAGGGGTTCCAAATTGGTGATTTACTAATTTTATCATGCCCTATATATTTATTATTTGTCATTCTTCTAATAAAGAAGAGTTGTCCCTTACTAACTTAGGCTGTTTGCTCTCCTTGAAATACAATTCCTACTGGAAAGGTAGGACAAATGATTAATATCTTCCCACTGATTGCCAGCTATCAGAGTAAGGAGGTTCTTCAATAGCAGCCTCCAGTGGTGACATGAGTGTGTGTGTGTGTGTGTGTTGCGTGTGTGTGAGAGGAGAGAATGTATGTGTGTGTGTGTGATTATTTAGGTTTTCAATGGATCAGTCTGATAGTGTGTGGCGGCCGTGAATGTTGATAAGATTCTGAATATATTTGAAGATAAACCAGTAGTGTTTGCTGATGGATTGGATACAGAATGTGAGAAAGTAGAGGTAAGGACTGTTCTGAAGTTTCTAGGACTGAGCAGTTAAAAAGATAGTGTTGTCACCAACTTAGGGAAAATTTAGGTGGATTGGGTTTGGAGTGTTGGGAGTGAGAATTAGGAATTCAGTTTGGGCATGTTAAGTTTAGATGTCTCGTAGACATACCGGTGTAGATAATTGACATAAAGATCTGAGTAAATAATTGGATATATAGACCTGGTGTTCAAGAGAATAGAGTAGGCCAGAAATAGAAATGTGGGTATCAAAAGCATGTAGATGCTATTTAAAGATATGACATTGGATGAAATCACTAAGGGTTGTATAAAGAGAGGCAAGAGAACTAAGGATTAAGCCCTGGGGCACTCCAGTGTTAAGGGTCTAGGAGAAGACAAGGAACCAGCAAATAAGTTAGATGAGTAACAACATGTAAAGTAGGAGGAAAGCAGAGAATGTGGCATTTTGGAAGCTAAATGGAGGAAGGAATGATTAACTCTGTCAAATGCCTCTGATAGGTCATTTAAGGACTGAAAATTGACCATTGGGTTTATCATCAGGGAGGTCAAAACTAGCAGTTTTGGTGGAATTGGGTGATATTAAGAGAAAATGGGAAGAGTAGAATTGGAGACAGTGACAATTGACAACTGAAGCAGTTGCTACAAAGGGGTGCAGACCAAACAGGGTGGTAGATGGCAAGGGAAGTGGGCTTGAGAGATTTTTTCAGATGGGAGAGAGAACACATTTGTTTGCTGATGGGTATGACTGAGTGGAAAGGGGAGAATTGGTGATACAGGGGAGAGAGGTGAGAATTATTTGGAGCAGTGTCGTGAGGATAGAGAAAATGGAGTTTAGTGCTTAAGTGAGTGGATTAACTTTATATAGGAGAATAGAGAGTTTATCATAACAGGTATAAAGGAAGTATATGTAGGTATAGTTGGGTAGGTGTGATTGGGAGTTTGTCCAGTTGATCTGATTTGCTTACTGAAGTAGAAAGCAAGGACATCAGCTGAGAGGATGAGAGAAGGAGGTATTGGAGGTTAGGAGAGAAGGTAGGGAAGTACAGTTATGTGCTCCACAATGATGTTTTGCTCAAAAATGGACCACATATATGATAGTGGTTGCATAAGATTATAATGAAATAGGAACACATAGCTGATGAAGAGGCCCAGAGAAGGAAACTACAGGAGAAGACCCCCAAGAAAATTCACGGGGAAAGGGTTAGCAGAAGTTTTGCAGACTTCAGCAAGCTCCTTAACAAATGTGAAAACATGGGCCGGGATGGTGGCTCATGCCTGTTATACTAGCACTTTGGGAGGCCGAGGCGGGTGGATCACTTGAGGTCAGAGAGTTTGAGACCAGCCTGGCCAACGTGGTGAAACCTCGTCTCTACCAAAAATGGAAAAATTAGCTGGGCATGGTGGTGCACGCCTGTAATCCTGGCTACCAGGGTGGCTGAGGCAGGAGAATCACTTGAATCCAAGAGGTGGAGATTGCAGTGACCCGAGATAGTGCCACTGTACTCCAGCCTGGGTGACAGAGCAAGACTCCATGTCAAAAATAAACAAAAAAAAAGTTTGAAAACATGGACCCCAACACTGACTAAGGTTTTTATTAATAGAAAGGAATGTACATGGTGCATTATCCACTTACAAGCAAATTTGTGATATTGCCCCTAAACATCTTCCAGTGGAACAAGATGTGGAGATGGAAGACAGTGATATTGATGATTCTGATCCTGTGTAGGCCTAGGCTCATGTGTGTGTTTGTGTCTTAGTTTTTAACAAAAATGTTTAAAAAGCTTAAATTTATTTATTTATTTTTGAGACGGAGTTTCTTTCTTGTCCAGGCTGGAGTGCAAGTGGCACGATCTCGGCTCACTGCAACCTCCGCCTCCCTGATTCAAGCAGTTCTCCTGCCTGAGCCTCCTGAGTAGCTAGGATTACAGGTGCCTGCCACCATCCCTGGCTAATTATTTTTATTTTTAGTAGAGATGTGGTTTCACCATGTTGACCAGGCTGGTTCAAACTCCTGACCTCAGGTGATCTACCTGCTTCGGCCTCCCAAAGTGCTGGGATTACATGTGTGAGCCACCGTGCCTGGCCAACAAATCTTGGAAAAAAAAAAAAAGTATAGAATAAGAATGTGAAGAAAAAAAATATTTTGTACGGCTGTACAATGTGTTTGTGTTTTAAGCTAAGCATTATTACAAAAAGTCAAAAAGCTTAAAAATATTAAGTTTATGAGGTAAAAAGTTACAGTAAGCTAAGCTTAATTTATTGAAGAAATATTTTAAAAAATTAATGTAACCTATGTATATAGTGTTTATAAAATATATAGTAGTATACAGCAATGTCTTAGGCCTTTATATTCACTCACTGACTTATCCAGAGCACCTTCTGGTCCTGCACACTCCATTCGTGGTGGGTGCCCTGCACAGGTGTACCATTTTAAATCTTTTATACTGTAATTTTTTCTGTTCCTTTTCTATGTTTAGAGGTTTAGATACACAAACACTTATCATTGTGTTACAGTTGCCTATAGTATTCAATATAGTAACTTGATGTACAGGTTTATAGCCGAGGAGCAATATACTGTTCCATATAGCCTACCTGTGTAGTAGGTTATATACCATATAGGTTTGTATAAGTATGCTCTAAAGATGTGTTCCTCAGAATGTGTCTTCATTGTTAAGTGATGCATGACTACAGTTGAGTGAATGGCTGAGAGAAATGGAGTATGATTGTCCAGCAGCACTGGGCCCATTTGAGGTCAGATACATCAAATTGGCATTATGAAGGATTGTCACTATTGGTGATAATAAGATTTAGGATATGGAGGAAGTGGAAGTGGTTAAGATAGGATAAGAAGATCTTCAGAAGAGGAAGTGTTCAGGAGAACCAAGAGGCTACATGGTAGAAGGCTCACCTACATGTATTTGAAAATCTCCAAAAGTTAAGAATTGCAGTCAGAGAGAGTGACAGAGGCTAAGATCGTTGCAGAATGGAGGGCGGTTGACTCAAGGATCCATAAATGGCAACAACAGGACATCACTGAAAATGGCATAGTAGGGAACTCCAGAGCCCTGTCTCTCCATAAAAACAACATAATGAAGTGAAAAAAACCTATCAGTCACCTTTGCTGTTGCCTTATTCTTCTCCAGTTCTTTCCCTGGTTGATGTAAGGTTTTTACTATGTTCCAGAGCTCTACAGAGCTGATTGAGAGTGCTGTGGCATTTTAAATTGCCTACCTACTAGCCCCCACACCCAGATCAGTGGTGACCCTGATGATAGAAGCCCACACTTCTAGTGCAGGTTGCTAACGCTAGAGGGAGCAAAGAATTGTGTTTGTGGGTTTTAATCTGGCTAGCTGCTCCCTGGACCAACGTAGGAGCCTACCTTTGTATCTTTTGACTGGGAGTATTCCCAGAGCTGGGGTGGCTTTTGCCAAAAGCACTTAAAGGCACAATTATTGTCTGCAGTGGGCTGGAGCAAGGGACAACAGTTGAGACAATCGGTAGAGAGACTGAAAAGCCTGAGAAGGAAGACATTAGAAAAGAGATACTTGGGGGAAAAAGAGCTTTTTAAAAAGCTGCCATATATACCAGGAAATTAAGAAGGTCATGCACATGCCCAGAAGAGGCCAACAGAGACCCTAAGCTTTCTCTTCTGGCTCTGAGTAAGCAGGAAGTGAAGACTGAGGCAGAGTTGTGAGTGGTCTGGCCAAACTTTGAGGAGTGTCCTAATGCAGAGCCAGTCTGCAAAGACTAGGAGAGTATTTTCTCTCTTTCCCATTTATTTTTGCTCCAGGTCTTAAAAAAAAAAACAAAACAAAAACTGTCAATATACTAGTTGGTTACTAAGCTAACAGAACATAGATTCAAGTGACCACATGTGATGAAGAATGCAGACTTTACAAAAAGAGTTTATAAAAGTCATTAAACACACACACAACAATAAATCCACAATAAGCAACATCAGCCAACCTCTGGTTATTGGCGGGGGTGGAGAAGAATCTGATTTCCATAGTTGCTATATAATATTCAGTATGTCCAGTTTTTAACAAGAAATAATGAAGCATGGAAATAAACAATGAAGTGACTCCTTGACAGGAAAAAAAGAAATTAATAGAAACTTTCTCCGAGGAGGTTAGGCAGTGGATTTACTAGATAAGATTTTTTTTTTTTTTTTGAGGTGGAGTCTCCCTCTGTCACCCAGGCTGAAGTTCAGTGGCACAGTCTCGGCTCACTGCAACCTCTGTCTCCTGGGTTCAAGTGATTCTCCTGCCTCAACCTCCCGAGTATAGCTGGGACTACAGTTGTGCCACCACCATGCCTAACTTCTGTCTTTATAGTAGAGACAGGGTTTTACCATGTTGGCCAGGCTGGTTTCGAACTCCTGACCTCAACTGATTTGCCTGCCTTGGCCTCCCGAAGTGTATGGATTACAGGCATGAGCCACTGTGCCTGGCCTAGATAAGGAATTTAAATCAAGAGTCCAAAATTGCTTTATGAGCTAAAGGAAACCAGGAGTGTGCTGTCTCACCAAATAGAGAACATCCATAAAGAGATACCAAATTATAAAAAGGAACCAAACAAATTCTGGAGTTGAAAAGTACAATAACTGAAATAAAAAATTCACTGTAGAGGTTCAGCAGAAGATTTGAGCAGGCAGAAGAAGCCAAGACAAAGAAATAAAAAACACTGGTTAAAGTAACTCTAGGTAAAATATAAAAGCCAGTATTATATTTGTGGTTTGTAACTCCTCTTTTTTTCCTATATGATTCAAAAGACAAAGACATAAAATAATAATTATAAATGTTTAAAAAATAATTTTGACTTATTTTAGACTCGGGGTACATTTGTTACCTAGGTATATTGTGTGATGCTGAGGTTTGGGGTACAATTCATCCCATCACTCAGGTTATAAATCTGACAAATGGCATACTATAAAAATGTAATTTGTTTCTGAAGCCACTTCAAAAAAAAGAAAAAAAAAAGTAATTTGTGACTAATAGATGGGGTGGGTCAGAGATGTATAGGTACAGAGGTTTTATACACTATTGAAGTGAAGTTGACATTAATCAAACTAGGTTGTTTTAAGTTTAAAATGTTAATTGTTATACCCAAAGGAACCACTAAGAAAATAATTAAAAACTAAACAGAAAAGAGAAGCAGGGGATCAAAATGGTACACACACACAAAATCAAACAAAAAAGGCAGTGATGGAGGAAATAGGAACAAAAATATGATGAATAGAAAACAGCAAAATGATAGAAGGTCATACTTATCTGGAATTATTTTGAATGTAAATGGATTAAACTCACTAATTAAAAGGCAAGAGTTTGGCAGAAATGTATAAAAAAGCATGATACAGCTATGTACTGTGTATAAGGAACTCACATTAGATCTAGAGATACAAATAGTTTGAAACTGAAAGTACAGAAACATACTCTATGAAGCATTATGCTGGAGAGACTCGGGGTGGCTATACTAGATACGAAAGTAGACTTTAAGACAAAAATTTTTTACAATGAAAGACATTATATAATGATAAAATGGATAACCCATTGAGAAGAAATAACAGTTATAAACATACATGTACCAAACAACAGAGCCCCAGAGGATTTGAAGCAAACATTGACATAATTGAAGGAAACATAGTTCTGTAATTATTGGACATTTCATACCCTACTTTCATTAATGGTTAGAATAACCATTACTTGACAAAAGATGAGTAAGAAAATGGAAGACTTGAACAAGGTTATAAACCAATTAGACATAGAACATTACACCCAACAACAGCATCTACATTCTCAATGCACATGGAACATTCTTTAGAATAGAACATGTATTAGGCCACAAAACAAGTCTCAGTTGAAATCATACAAAATATCATCTCTGACCACAACAGAATGAAACTAGATTGCGACGGTAGTGGGGAGTAGTGAGTAATACGAAATTCAAAGCTGGGAGGATAGAGGGAGGATAGTCTGGAAGCAACAATAAAAAGCAAAAAGAAAACTGCCACATCACCTCCAGGCCCGGTGGTGTGAGGCATCTGAGGAAAACAGCTACCATTTAACTGGGTTACAATGGCAGTGCTGTTCTCAGGTTGAACCAGGCTCTGTGTGAGCACCACAGTGAAAACCTTTAGATAAGGTTTGCATATAGAGAATTTTGCTGAGAATGGATCATGAATTCCATAAGGTAGGATGGGACAGAACAGGGATTGTGCATAACAGTATGTGGATGACAGTGTGGGTCATATTGTGGTGGTTTATTTAAATAAGGATGAAGGGAGTAATGAATGTGGCCCTGGTACATTCAAGTCAGGTAGTGGAGGAGAGGTTGTCAATAAGTTAAATAAGCTTTTGTGAGTTTGCTTTGAAACCCTGGCACAGTTTGTTTTTGTGGGAAAATGTTTTGATACTAAATAGCCATTTATAAACATTGATTTTTACATGTTTTAAAAATTTTTTTGAGATGGAGTCTCTCTTGTCACCCAGGTTGGAGTGCAGTGGTGTGATCTTGGCTCACTGCAGCCTCTGCTTCCCGGGTTCAAGTGATTCTCCTGCCTCAGCTTCCCAAGTAGCTGCAATTACATGTGCCCGCCACCATGCCCAGCTAATTTTTGTATTTTTAGTAGAGACGGGGTTTCACCATGTTGAGCAGGCTGGCTCGAACTCCTGACCTCAGGGACCTGCTCATCTTGACCTTGCAAAGTGCCAGGATTACAGGTGTGAGCCACCATGCCTGGCCTATAAACAAACATTTAGAATTAGGAAACTATTGTTACATTGAAGACATCTCATCTGTTTTATTTATTTTAATTTTAAATTTTTTTAAATTTTTGCATTCTTTTTTTTAGCTACTGCAAATCAACATCTCATCTGTTCTTAAAAAATAATGTGAAACAGTGCCTTCTATAAATGATATGCATTAGTTTGGTTGGCTTTGTATTTTATTTGCATAATATCATAATTGTGGGAGGAAACTTACAAAAAGCCTCATTTTCAGTATTGAGTATAAAACAGAACAGTGTATTGTCACTGTTTGCTTTTTATTTACATTTGGCCAGTTAGTTATTGCCAGTTATTCTCACTTTACTGTTCCATTCATCTGACCTCAGCAGTGTAAAAATTAGCTTTGAAAATTGATAGCATTCAAAGATTCTTATGTTTCTATGTAGGGTCCCCATGGCTGGCCTGAAATTGACTTTGCCATTCTGTGTTTTAAGACATCGATTTATTCATCTGTAGTATTTATATACACCTGTTTTTGTGGGGAGTGTCAACTGACAGCCAGATATACTTAACATAAAACCCAAGAAAGCAAATTACAGGAAGAAAAATATAAAGCAAATGTTGATGGTTCTCTGCACTTCTCAGTTTGTCTGTCTGCATCTCCACTGAGAACAAACTTGAAAAAGCAAGCTAAGAAAAACACACATATATTAGCCAGTTGTGGCGGCTCATGCCTGTAATCTCGGCACTTTGGGTGGCTGAGGTGGAAGGATTGCTTGAGCCCAGGAGTTCGAGATCGGCCTGGACAATATAGTGAGACCCTATGTCTATTAAAAAAAAATAGCCATTTGTGGTGGCATGTACCTGTAGTTCCAGCTACTCAGGAGGCTGAGGTGGGAGGATCACTTGAGCCTGGGAGGTCAAGGCTGCAGTCAGCCATGATCATGCCATTGCACTCCAGCCTGGGTGACAGAGTGAGACCCTGTCTCAAAAAAAAAAAAAAAAAAAAAAAAAAAACCCAAAAAACACACAAACCAGAAAAGAAAACACACATGTAAACAGAACTGCAGACTAAATCTTGTGCATTATAAAATCTTACTTACTCTGTTCAATTGTCAGATTTTATTTAAATGTTAACATGCACTGTAAATTGTGTTCATTTTTGAAATTGCTTTCCTTGTGTTCTTTAGAAGATGTTCCAATGTGAAAGGGGGATGTTGGGATAATAATCTTGTCTTAAATTGAGATGTTTGGTAAGATAAGGAAGAGCATTGAAGCATTTTCTTGGCCTAGAGTATTTAATCTAATTGTTCTTAATTATTGGTAGGTGAAGGATACTGCTTTAATTATCCTTTCTGCACTAAGTGGAAATTTTTTTTTTAATATTTCTAGGAACCAAATGGCGAGACACCATCATCTTTATACAGAGTTGCAGCCGTACTTCTACAATTTAATCTGATTGATTTAGATGATCTTTATGTACATGTAAGTCTAGTGGGGCTCCTAAGAATATTTGGTTGTCTGTCCTAAGGATGGGGAAGAGGAGTAAGTAGCCACATAGCACCTCCAGGGTTGAGTTGGTCTAGGTTCTCAAGTTTTACTCTTTGAAGCCCCAATACATTGTTGCTTTGTGTTTACTCTGTAACGTGAATGAATTTAGTTCTTTTCTTTGGTAGTCTATGAAAATTAAATACCTTTTTGGTCACTTTTACGAAGTTGCAGTTTGGATATGAAGTTCAAGTTCTTAACTGTCATCAAGGCATATCTTGTGGGGGAGAGAGGCCAAGTTCTAACCAATGTGGTTTTAAGCCTCTTTATTATCTACAAATGATGGGAAATATAGGGTTACCTATATACTGTTCCTTTCTAAAATATTAATTTTAGGCATTCAGGATGAATGGGGAACTTTGTTAGTGTATTTTTATTTTTAGTATATTTAAAAAATATTTTTCTTGTGTTATTCCTGTGTACTAAATGACTATTATGCTTTTACTGCTGTGACAGATGACCTGTAGTTTAATAACAATTTAGCCATCAGCTTGAAAATCTAGGCTAATAGTATATAAATTCCTCTTCTATTAGGTTTTGCATTAGAATATCAATTAATTATTTTTTGAGATGGAGTTTCGCTCTTGTTACCCAGGCTGGAGTACAATGGTGTGATCTCTGCTCACTGCAACTTCTGCCTCCCGGATTCAAGCGATTCTTCTGCCTTAGCCTCCCGAGTAGCTGGAATTACAGGCACCCACCACCATGCCTGGCTATTTTCTTTTTCTGTATTTTCAGTAGACATGGGGTTTCGCCACGTTGGTCAGGCTGGTCTTGAACTCCTGACCTCAGGTGATCTGCCTGCCTTGGCCTCCCAAAGTGCTAGGATTACAGGCATGAACCACCGCACCCGGCTGATATCTGTTAAATTAAATATGTCCAAAGGTGATATCATTTTCAATGCCTTTGAAATTACTTTATTAACATCATTGCCTATTTTTGTATATTGTGGCTACAGAGTTGAGTAAAACTTGGTCTTACCTTGGAAACAGTCATAGTCTAGCAAAAGGACAAAAACATTTTGCATTATTTAATAGGTACTCTATTGGAGACATTCACAAAGCTCAGAATAGATAGTGACCATATCTGTTGGGGGGCGGGGTTTGGAAGACTTTCCCAGACTAGTGATGTTGAACTGGGATCTTGATAGACAAGTAGGGTCATCTAGGCTGAAAAGGGTAGAAAACTTTGTAGGTGGAGTGAACTGAGTATAAAGGCAGGAGATTTTTTAAAATTTTGATTTATTTATTTATTTTGTTTGGGAGATGGAGTCTTGTTGTCGCCCAGGCTGGAGTGCAGTGGCACAATCTTGGCTCACTGCAACCTACCCCTGCTGTGTTCAACCTATTATTTTGCCTCAGTTTCCCGAGTAGCTTGGAGGTGCATGCCACCATGCCTGACTAATTTTTGTATTTTTAGTAGAGGTGGGGTTTCACCGTATTTTTAGTAGAGACTGGGTTTCACCATGTTGGCCAGACTGTTCTTGAACTCCTGACCTAGGTGATCCACCTGCCTTGGCTTCCCAAAGTGCAGGGATTACAGGTGTGAGCCGCTGTGCCTGGTCAAGGTGGGAGATTTGAAAGGGCTTTTTTATGCCTTTATGGGACTGTCGGGAAGCTTAGAGTGGTTGGAGCCTAGGGTGATATATAGGGGGAATGAGGATGGAATAGCTAAGAACTAAACTGTTAAGGGCTTAGGTGACATGGGAAGGAGTCTGGATTTTTTTCTTGGGAGTGGAGAACCATTTAGTATTTAAAGGAGAGATGTGATATACAAACAGAATATGGAAAATTGGTCAGAAAAGGGAGAATTTGAAAACAGAGGTATGACTTTGAGAGGGGGAGTATAGACTGGCATATGTAGAAAGTACAAAATTGATGATAGATTTATTACCGATATGATTGCATTTAACAGTAAATTTAAGGAGACCAAGTGCTCCTGTTAATATGATAAAGATTGTCAAATGGGATTAAAACTAGTTTATTGTTTGATAAACAGCTGAAACCTAAGGATAATGAAATGTTGATAGTAAAAGGATGAGAAATACATGAGCAAACTTACTATTGTTGGACAAATAGACTTTTTGGCAAAAGAAGATAAAGAGGGCCACTTCATAATAACAAGGTTGTGTTCACTAGGAAGATAAAACAATTCTAACTTCACATGTGCCTAATGACATGTTCTCAAAATACACAGAAATAAAAGTTGAGAGAACTATAAGAAGAAATAGTTTACCCATTGGAGTTGTAATCGTCTGGGTAAAAGATAAGGACCTATGGCTGGGTGCGGTGGCTCATACCTGTAATCCCAGCACTTTGGGAGGCTGAGGCAGGCAGATCACCTGAGGTCAGGAGTTCAGAGAGCAGCCTGATCAACACGGTGAAACCCTGTCTCTACTAAAAATACAAAATTAGCTGGGTGTGGTGGCACATGCCTGTAATCCCAGCTACTTAGGAGGCTGAGGCAGGAGAATCACTTAAACCCAGGAGGCAGAGGTTGCAGTGAGCCGAGATAGCACCATTGCACTCCAGCCTAGGCAACAAGAATGGAGGAAAAAAAAAAAAGAGGACCTGTGTCAGGTGTATAAGTAGAGCAATAAAAATGTGTTTGATTGCCAGGGGAGAACATACAGAATGAGAAAAAGCCTTGCTTACTTCCTTGGCACCAGTCCATAGTGACTTTCCTCTCTCCTTTTTTTTTTTTTTTTTTGATTAATGGAATGAAATCTATAATGTTTACTATTTCATTATTTTCATTTACTGTTCACATTAAACCTAGTTAATGAAATAGATTATGCATTTTTAGGGGGTAGGAACACTTACAGCTTATAGTGACTAGCAGAAACTACTAAGTAATGGTTTGTTGGCTGAATTTTTCTTTGTGTCAGGGTTATTTTATATATGTCTACATTAATTATCTTCCATTCGTACAAGGTGACTGTACATGAGGTACTTGAGCCTTTTTCATAATGGAGGGGTTGACTATGCACATAGTACTTTTTCTTTTGCAATAAACTAGTAACTAGCTTGTGACTTGAGTTAAATAAGCTCCTAGAAAAAAGTGAGATGTCCAGTTACTAATAATTTTTCTACTTGAAAATTTTCATTTAGAGGATTTAAATTTATCCCTTTGTGTTATTCAGCAGCTCACCTCTCCAAAATTGGATCTATATTGCAGTGCTCTATTTAATTTGGAGTTTAGCCTTTAATGGGGAAATTTGTAATGTTTTTAATGGAACTTCTATATATTTCTTGGGTAAACTAATAAATTTAATGGTAAACATCACTGTTGTGGTATTATATTACTTTAGGGACTATCAGAAGATGTGAAACTTTGAGCTGCAACTTGATTTTAAAGGGGTTTAGAATTCAGGTACTCAATTCTGTCAAATTCTAAGAAAATAACTGAAATTTACTTAGAAGGCAAATAGGCATAAATAAGTTAGATTTCTTATTTATAGTTTTATCAGTTGAAAATAGTTTGCTTTTTATATGAGCAAGTAGTAGGTCTTAGCTGTTTTATGAAATTTTAATGAATCATTTTTAGCTTCTTCCAGCTGATAATTGCATTATGGATGAACACAAACGAGAAATTGCGGAAGCTAAGCAAATTGTTAGAAAAACTTACGATGGTTGTGTTGTCTTCTGAAAAAATGGATGATCGAGAGAAAGAAAAGGAGAAGAAGAGGAGAAAGTAGAGAAGGTATGTAATTCATTCTAGTAAAATTAACACTGTCTTTTGGATTTCGAATTATGAAATTTAACTTCTAAATAGTCAATTATGGAAGAATAATTTCTTAGTTTTCATTTTGCTGAAAACTCATTTCTGAATCATTTGCTACAGTGATTTTATTTTTAATCTGAATGGCACCTTTTTAAGAGAAGTTGTCATATTTTTTTCTTGTATAAATTTCAAAATGTTTTCTAAGTAAAATCACAAGATGTATTGACTTTATCCTTTTTCTATTAGTGGCCCTCAGATCCTAAAGGGATTCTCAAAGTTGATGAATTCTGGTTTCCTGTGGCATGCCGTAACATTAAGTAGAACTTAATTCCAAGTCTACAAACTGTAATGCCTGTGTCTGCTAAGTGAAAAAGCAGATCCTAGTTTTGTTTGTTTGTTTGTTTGTTTTTAATTATTATTACTTTTGAGACAGGGTCTCACTCTGTCACTTGGGCTGGAGTGCAGTAGCATAATTACAGCTCATTGCAGCCTTCTACCTCCTAGGCTCAAGTGATTCTCCCGCCTTAGCCTCCTAAGTAGCTGGGACTACAGGCATGTGCCACCATACCTGGCTCACTTTTGTATTTTTTGTAGAGATGGGGTCTCGCCGTGTTGCCCAGGCTTGTCTCAAACTTCGGAGTTCAAGTGATCTGCCCACCTCTGCCTCTCAAGTTGCTGAGACTATAGGTGTGAGCCAATGCGCCTGGCCCGATGTTTTTTCAGTAGCTGAAAGTTTTGATTGTACTTTCAGGAAAATACTGTTCAATTTCCCATGAATAGCAAATATTTTTTTGACATGTTGTGTTGCTTAGCTAATCTTTTAAGTGAAAAAATATTAAGATTTCTTGATGTCTGTATCCTGGGTATCTTAGTTTTGACTATTCATTTTTAGCCACCTGATAACCAAAAACTTGGCTTGTTGGAAGCCTTATTAAGATCGGTGACTGGCAACATGCACAGAACATTATGGATCAGATGCCTCCATATTATGCAGCTTCACATAAGCTAATAGCACTTGCTATTTGCAAGCTCATTCACATAACTATTGAACCTCTCTACCGAAGGTATGTAACTGTATACTTTACTAATCATTGAGTTAGAAATAGTTTAGGACTACAACAAAATCTATATGTATATTGATCTTATCTCCTCAAACCAAGCCTGTATTTTAGTACCTTTTATGAAAAGATAGAACTGTTCACAGAATATATCAGTCTAATACATATTAATCAGTGACTTGTCTTCTAACGTCTACACCAGGGGTTTTAGAATTTGTGCTGCTGTGTAGGTTGGGTTAGGTCCATTGAGAGTTGAAACTGCATTCTTTCTGGTTTTGACTTTTCCTCTTCTCAGTGAGTAGGAGGGGGCAAAGAATTCCTGAGGTTTTTTCTTAGTATAATTTTTCTCTATCCTGGTTCAGTGGCTCTGAGCGAGAACATTGCTTCTCTGATTCTCTTATCTTTCCTGGCATATAGGCTGCTGTTCCAGAAATTACTAGTGCAACCTCTCTTACCATCCCCAGTTATTGTGTCGTCTAGTCCTTTAGCTTTCTGCCTACTTACAGGGTACTTAGGAGCAGTATTGACAGCAGCTTTGGCTACAACCCCATAGATGAGAGCCTGCCTCGAAAGCCTCAGTCTTGTGACTTTTGTGTAGCTGCTGGTTGCTACCTTCAGTGTCACCTCATGGGCTGTGGACCATGCAGGCTTCTAGAGGGTGACCCCTGTGATTCCACAGTGGGACACCCGCTGAGCAGGTGAGAACTCTGGGTATGCTGTCCTAAAGTGACCCTCTTTTATTACATGGCTGACTTTCCCTACCACCTACCACCCTCTGCATACTCTAGGTCGTGGAATCCAGATTGAGAAATGTCAGTTGACTTGAATCAGTGTTGTTATATCCATATTTTTCTGTTTCATCTCCCGATGTATCTTAGGTCCATCCCTTGTTTCCATTCCCATATCCAAGTTCCCAATACTGGCCAAGTTTAAAAACAAGAGCCAGATGGTGTATGTTAAACGTTCCTTGAAATCTGTACTTCTCTGAGTAAGCAGTTAATTTGGAACATTCTCCTCTGAGCTCTGATTTTTTTTCATTAGAGATTGTTGTTTTTATGTTTTTCTACCAGTTGAGAATTATCTGGTATAATAAAGTTAGGCACAATTGAAATGTAGAAAGCAAATATGAGCAAGAAAAATTTCACTGATTAAGATAACTGTGTTAAAATGGCAGGTATTTTAGTATGTGTGTGTATATACTTATATTTATTATATATATTTATTTATTTTACTTTTTATAATAGAGTTGGTGTTCCTAAAGGTGCTAAGGGCTCACCCGTTAATGCTTTGCAAAACAAGAGGGCACCAAAACAAGCTGAGAGTTTTGAAGATTTGAGGAGAGATGTGTTCAATATGTTCTGTTACCTTGGTCCTCACCTTTCTCATGATCCCATTTTATTCGCAAAAGTGGTGCGCATAGGCAAGTCATTTATGAAGGAGGTAAGATTTTTCTTACAAATATAAATTTTGAATTGAAAGTGTTCTGAGTATACTTGTGTTATGAGTATCTTCAGAAATAAAAGTGAACCCCATTTAATAAAGGGTTATGCTGAGTGAGGTTTGTGGAAAAGTCCAGTGTGTCCTAACCATATACTGTCAAGTGTTGCTTAATGACAGGTGAGAAATGCATCATTAGGTGATTTCCTCATTGTGCAAACATCATAGAGTGTACTTAAGCCTATTCTGGTGTGACCTACTACATACCTAGGCCATATGGTATGGCCTATTACTCCTAGGCTAAACTTGTACAAGAATATTATTGTATTGAATACTGTGAGCAGTTGTAATACACTGTTAAGTGTTTGTGTATCTGAACATATCTAAACACATAAAACCTTGCACTAAGATGTTAGAACAGCCGTGATATCACTAGGCAATAGGAATTTTTTAACTCTATTATAATGTTATATGACCCTGGTTGTATATGTGGTCCATCATCAACCAAAACATTTGTTAAATGGTGCATAACTATATATATTAATATAACCCAAATCTAGCTAGATTATTAGTCAAGTCCCTCACGTAGGAAAATATACTTCAGACAAGTGGCTACTTTTTGAATTCCCTTATAATTAGTGGTTACTTAGCATTCTTTCCTTTGCTTACCTTCTAGTCATTTTCTTGGCTATAGTTTTCGAGTCATTGCTGCTATGTGTAAGAAGTCTTTTCAGCCTCAGACTGTTGAGGACCCATTCTTTTATTTTTATTTTTTAGTAAGCTTTTTACTGAAATAAAACATACATGTGGAAAAATACAGCTTATTGACTTTCCCCAAACTAAGCACCCATGTGTCCACTACCCAAATCAAGAAAATAGAATAGTACCAGCAACCTGGAGTCTTTCTTATACTCCATTCTAGTTACTATCCTAACCATAACCATTTATACTTTTTTTTTTAAATCAGCTGTGAGGTATAATTTAAATACAGTAAACTTCTACAATTTTAAGTGTACAATTTGATGAGTTTTGACAAATGCATACAGTTGTATGTCCACCACCACAATTAAGATATAGAAGTTCCCTCCTTCCACTGGTGTTCCTGGCAACCTCTGATAGGCTTTCCATCACTATAGTTTTGCTCTTTCTACAACTTAATTAATAAATGGAATCATATGGTATATACTCTTTTCTGCCTAGTTTCTTCCACTCAGGCTTTTGAGATTTATCCAAGTTGTATGTGTCAGTAGTTCCTTTATTGCTGCGTAATATTTTATTATATAGATGTACCAGAGTTTATCTAGCCACCAGTTGATAGGCATTTGGGTTGTTTCTACTTGGAGGCTATTATAAAGCTGCTTTGAATATTCTTGCACAAGTCTTTTGGGAGGCATGTGTTTTTGTGTCCCCAGAAGTGGGATTGATGGGTCATGTGAGTAACTATATATGTTTAACTTCATAAGAAATTGCCAAACTCTTCCAAACTGTCTGTGCCGTTTTTGCATTCCTAGGAGCAATGTGTGAGACTTCTAATTGTTCCACATTACTACCAATACTTGGTGTTGTCACTCTTTTAAGTTTTAGGCATTCTAGTAGGTATGTAGTGGTATTTCATTGAGCTTTTAATTTGGTTACAGTGACTAGGGAAGTTGATCATCTTTTCATGGCTTATTTGCCATTTTTAGTTATCTTTAGTGAAATGTCTGTTTATGTCTCCTGTCCATTTTTAAGTTGGGTTATTTTGTCTTTTTATTGCTGAGTTCTAAGAGTTCTTTATATATTCTGGATGCAAGGCCTTATCAGATATGCGATTTTTGGAAATTTGTTTCTTAGTCTGATTTGCCTTTTCATTTTGTTAACTATCTTTTGACAGCAAAAAATTTTAACATTTGATTAATTCCAATTTAGTAGTACTTTTCTTCTATAGTTTGCTTTTCATGTTATAAGAAATCTTTGCCCAGTTCAAAGTTTTAAAGCTGAAAAGAATTATACATAGTTTCTTTAAAATTGTAAAACATGACAACCAAAAAACATCTAGACATTTATTAAGCACAAATGCAGGGTGTCTTCAGTGTTTAGTCATTATATCTAATTTAATTTTAGACCATAGCTACTGTATAGAAATATTAATAGCTATTGTATATTAATTTATTGACATCTGAAATATTTGACTTGGCTTTTTATACTTAGCTGGTAGGTTTTTTTCTTTGTTTTTGAGTTAGGGTCGCACTCTCATGAAGGCCAGAGTGTAAGTGGCACCACCATGGCTCACTGCAGCCTTGATCTCTTAGGCTGAAGAGATCTTCCCACTTCAGCAGCCCAAGTAGCTGGGACCACAGGCGTATGCTGCCCTGACTGGCTAATTTTTAAAATATTTATAGAGACAGAGTCTCACTATGTTGCCTAGGTAGATTATTTTTAATGCTCACAAATTTACATTATGTAAAGGTACTCTAAAGAAATCTGTTAAGTAGTTACTTATTACTATATTGTTTATTATATAACATATAAAATGGAAGTATATCATTTCTAAATGTTGGGAACATTCTAAGTCCTCTGTTCTAGCTATTTTGAAATATACCAATACATTGTTGTTAACTGTAGTTACCCTACTCTGCTATTGAAGATTGGAATTCATACCTTCTATCTAACTGCGTATTTGTACCTGTTAACCAACCTCTGTTTATTCCCCCCTCACCCCCAGCTTCTGTTATCTGTCATTCTGTCTTCTCCTCCATGAGACCACTTTTTTTTTTTTTTTTTTTTTGAGGCGGAGTTTCACTTTTGTTGCCCAGGCTGGAGTGCAGCGGTGTGATTTTGGCCCGCTGCAACCTCTGCCTCCTGGGTTCAAGCAATTCTCCTGTCTCAGCCTCCCGAGTAGCTGGGATTACAGGTGCCTGCCACCATGCCCAACTAATTTTTGTATTTTTAGTAAAGACAGGGTTTCACCATGTTGGCCAGGCTGGTCTTGAACTCCTGACCTCAGGTGATCTGCCTGTCTCGGTCTCCCAAAATGCTAGGATTACAGGCGTGAGCCACCACCCCCGGCCATGAGACCACTTTTTAGCTCTTGCACGAGTGAGAACATACGATATTTGTTTTTCTATGCCTGGCTTGTTTCACTTAAAATAAAGACCTCCAGTTCCATCCACATTGCTACAAATGATATGATTTTATTCTTTTTTTATGGCGGAATAGTATTCCATCATGTATATATACACCACCTTTTCTTTATTCATTCATCCTTTTATGGGCACTTAACAGATTGGTTCCATTATCTTTGCTATTGTGAGTAGTGTTGCAGTAAACATGAGAGTGCAGGTACCGTTTTGATATACTGATTTCTTTTCCTTTGGATAAATACCCAGAATGGGATTGTTTGTAACAAATTGTCACATGCATCCCATAAATATATACAAATATTTGTACCAATAAAAAATTTAAAGAAATTTAGAAAGGAAGTATAATAATGTTTCACTCTTGCCGGGCGTGGTGGCTCACGCCTGTAATCCAAGCACTCTGGAGGCCAAGGCGGGCGGATCACCTGAGGTCGGGAGTTCAAGACCAGCCTGACCAACAGGGTGAAACCCCTTTTAAAAAAATAAAAATAAAATAATGTTTCACTCTTGCTTTTTATTGTCTGAAAAGGATGATTCATGTTAGCTAGTGCCTGCTCAAGAAACAAAAAGGCTATATTTTTTCCGGTGCATCACATCAGGTGCACATGAAGTCACTTTGTTCATTTGCTGGTGATGTTAACTTTATCATTTGGTTAAGGTGATCTCTGCCAGGTTTTTTCACTATAGGGTTACTATTTTTTTTCTTTGTTATTAATATATGTCTTGTGGGAAGTTAGAATACTTTGAGACTATATAAACAGCCTGTTTCTCCTCATATTTTCACCTACCTAATGCTGCTCTTTTTAGTTGAAAATCTTAATGTTCACATCTGTTTTTCTGAAATTCTTTGTTTGGTTGCAAATATCAAACTTGTGAGCAGGAGACCAAACCTTCAACTCATGGAAGTCCTGTACATAACCATGTACAATATTATTACCAAGATACATACTTGCTAGAGCTGTCACACTTCCCCTCTTGCCTTCTCCATTGCATTCATCCTGTATACCCACTCTTCCCTAGTTGTGCCAGCTTCCTGCATCAACTCCAGTCTATTCTTGCAGAGATGGAGGGCAGAAGGGAAGAGAAAAATGTTAATTTTGACCATAGAGGCCAATGTAAGAAGAAATTGGCTTTTTTCCATTACTAGGTTTGTGATGGAAAAGTGAACCTTTCCAGTTATCTGAGTTAGAATTTTGATGTATTTTTACCCATAAAAGATTTTGCTGTGACAAATGATTTGTTCTGTGTTTAAAAGGCTTTTTTTTTTGGTCTATCTTGGAATTCAAGACAATCTTACAAAGCAATCCATTTGTGAGATTGCTTCTAAAGGGTGAATATGACCTTAGTTCCAAATAATATATTTACAGTTATACTTCTTTAACAAATCTCATTTATAAGCTTGAGGTTGCTTTTATATACAAATTATGCTTATTTTTAAAAAGAGGCTTATATACTTATACCAGGTATCACTTAGCAGAATAATCTTCCAGCCCTAAAGTTATTGGTAATTTATTTATCTGATTATATGTATATATGTTTCTTAAATTTGAGGTATGTAGTGAAGGGCTAACACCTACCTAGTACAGTGATTCTCAAACTTTAGCATGCATCGTAGTCACCCAGAGGACTTGTTAAAATAGATTGGTTAGGCCCCCCCCTCCTTGGAGTTTCTGATTCAGTAGGTCTTGAGATGGGACCTCAGAATTTGCATTCCTAACAAGTTCTTTAGTGAGGTCGATGTTCCTGCCCAAAGACCAAACTTTGAGGATTCTTGTTCTAGGTTTAAGAGGTGGAAGAGTGTGGTGGCTGTAGAATTGTTTCATATAAAAGGACACATTTTGCTATAACATTTTCTTTAATTGTAGAGCACTAACATGCTCACCTGACATATGATTTTGATAGCACCTATACATTTTTTTTAGACTTCATTTACTTTTTTTGAGATGGAGTCTCGCTCTGTCACCAGGCTGGAGTGCAGTGGCGTGATCTCGGCTCACTGCAACCTCTGCCTCCCGGATTCAAGTGATTCTCCTGCTTCAGTCTTCTGAGTAGCTGAGACTACGGGCACATGCCACCCGACCCAGCCAGTTTTTGTATTTGTAGTAGAAATGGGGTTTTACCATGTTGGCCGGGCTGGTCTCGAACTCCTGACCTCATGATTCACTTGCCTCGGCCTCCCAAAGTGCTGGGATTACAGGTGTCAGCCACCACGCCTGGCTAGACTTTATTTTTTAGAGCGGTTTTAGGTTCACAGCAAAATCCAGAGGAAGGTACAGAGATTTGCCATATACCCACTGTCCCCATATGTGCATAGCCTCCTTGGTAATCAGCATCTCCCACCAGAGTGGTAGGTACATTTGTTACAAAGGATGAATCTACACTGACACATCACCCAAAGTCAGTAGTTTACATCAGGATTCGCTTTGTGTTGTACATACTAGGGATCTCGACAAATGTGTAGAATATTATCACTGCCCTAAAAAATCCTCCTGCTCATTTATCCCTCTCTTCCCACAAACCCTGGCAACCACTGAGCTTTTTATTGTCTACATGGTTTTGCCTTTTCCAGAAAGGCATATAGTTGGAATCATACATATGTAGACTTTTCAGATTGTTTTCTTTCACTTAGTAAAATTATACACATTTAGGTTTCCTGTTTGTCCTTTCATGGCTTGATAGCTCATTTCTTTTTAGCACTGAATAATATTTCATTGCCTGGATATACCACAGTTTATCCATTTACCTGCTGAAGGACCTGTTGGTTGCTTCCAAGTTTTGGCAATCAAGAATAAAGCTGCTCTAAGCATCTGTGTACAAATTTTTGTGTGGACCTAGGTTTTTTAATCTACTCTGACGATCTATGTGTTTTAATTGATATATTTAGACTATCAGTGTTCAAAGTGATTATTGATATATTTGGATTAATATTAATATCTACCATTTTTCTTACTCTTTTCTGGTTTTTGCCCCTGTCTTGTGTTCCTGTTTTTGTGTTCCATTCTTTACCTGCCCTTTCTGGCTGTTTTTGGTTAAGTTTTTTAGTGATTATCCCAGTTTGCAATGTACATTCACAGTTGATCCAAGTCCACTTTCAAACACACTATATTGCTTCATGGGGTAGAGTGAGTACCTTACAATAACAGCATAATCCTAATTCTTTCCTCCTGACTCTTTTATCACTGAAGTCATTCATTTGCTTACACACACACACACTCACTCACACAGTCACACACACTTTCTCACAAATACATTGTTGCTATTGTTATTTTGAACAAATTGTTTTTTATTATATTAGTTAAGCATAAGAAAAATAAACATTCTTATTTTACCTTCACTTAATCCTATTTCAATGTTTCTTTTTTTGTTTGTTTAGATATATCCAAGTTTCTGACTTATATCATTTTCTTTTCTCTCTAAAGAACTTAGTATTTCTTGCAAGGCAGGTCTACTGGCAGCAGATTCCCTCAGTTTTTGTTGAGAAAGTATTTCTCCTTTACATTTAAAGTCTGATTTCACAGGGTCCAGAATTCTAGGTTGGTTATTTATTTTATCTCAACGCTTTAAATATTTCACTCCACTCTTGCTTGCATAGTTTCTGAGAAGAAATGTGTTGTAATTCTTACCTTTGCTTCTCTATAGGCAAGATGTTCTTCCCCACCCAGCTTCTTTTAGGATTTTTTCTTTATCTTTGATTTTCTGTAGTTGTAACATGATATGCCTAGGTGTAGTTTTTTTTTGCTTGTTTGGTTTGTTTGTTTATTTATTACATCTGTCTTACTTGGTATTCTCTGAGTTTCCGGCATCTGTGGTTTGGTGCCTGATACTAGTTTGCAGAAATTCTGTCATCAGTGCTTCAAATATTTCTTCTCTTCCTTCCTTCTGCTGGTATTTCCATTATGTGTATGTTATAGTTTTGTAGTTGTCCTATGGTTCCTGGATATTCTGTTCTGCCTTTTTCAGCCCTTTTTCTCTTCGCTTTTCAGTTTTGCAGGCTTCTGTAGAGGTATCCTCAAGCTCAGAAATTTTTTCTCAGCTGCGTTGTCTCCTAATAAGCCCATCACAGGTGTTCTACATTCTGTTACTGTGTTTTTGATCTGTAGCATTTCTTTTTCTTTCTTGAAATTTCCATATCTCCGCTTATATTGCCCCATTGCCTTTTTTTGAGGTGGAGTTTTGCTCTTGTCACCCAGGCTGGAGTGCAATGGTATGACCTTGGCTCAGTATAACCTCTGCCCGCCCCCCCTACTCCCAGTTCAAGCGGTTCTCCTGCTTCAGATTCCCTAGTAGCTGGGACTATAGGCATGCGCCACCATGCCCAGGTAATTTTTGTATTTTTTAGTTTCAGACGAGGTTTCACCTTGTTTGCCAGGCTAGTTTTGAACTCCCGACCTCAGATGTTCTGCCTGCCTCAGCCTCCCAAAGTGCTGGGATTACACGTGTGAGCCACCACATTGGGCACCCCCCACCTTTTGTTTTTTTTGAGACAGAGTTTTGCTCTGTCACCTAGGCTGGAGTGCAGTGGCATGACTTTTGCTCACTACAACCTCCACCTCCTGGGTTCAAGCAATTCTCATGCCTCAGCTTCCTAAGTAGCTGGGATTACAGGCAGGTGCCACCATGCCTGACTGAATTTTTGTACTTTTAGTAGAGACGGGGTTTTGCTATTTTGGCTAGGTTGGTCTAGAACTCCTGGCCTTGAGTGATTGACCTGCCTCGGAACTCCCAAAGTGCTGAGATTACAGGCGTCAAACACTGTACCCAGCCAGTCGCAGAATCTTGTTTCTCTTTTCCCTTCATGAAATAAATAGCATAGGTTCCTTTTTTACTGCTTGCTCGCTAGTGGTGAATTCTGGGCATTAAAGAAAATATATTTTATTTATTGTGTTAGGAATTGGGGGAGAGAGATTCTATGTTTATATTTTTACTCTGCCATTCTAATTTATTTGTTTAGAAAGACTATTTATGTGGCTACTTCATATGTTGGCCCTTGGTAAAAGCCAAAGTGCTCTAAATTGATTTACAAGTAAAGCTAAGTAAAACCTGAAATTAGGCAGGCAGAATATACCCCAGATTGGGTGTTAGATGATACTAGGAAATAGGTGAGATAGTGATCTTGTGGTAATATGGAAGAATGTCCTTGTTCTTTGGAGACATCCGGAATTATTTTGAGAAAAATGTCATGCCTGCAAATTCTTTTGGTCTGCCAAAAAAAAGGGCGAAATGTTAATTGTTGAATTTAGAAGGTAGGTGTATATAGGTGTTTAGTATACTGTCCTTTCAGTTTGTATGTAAATTTGAAATTTTTCATAATAAAAATTTGGATTCCTAGGAGGAGAATGTACCTTAGACCAGTAGTTCCAAAACCGTAGTTGATGAACCAACTGCTTTAGAACTTTGAGGCTGATGTTTACTATTTTTCGTGTTTTTGGTCAGCTATTACAGGCGAGAGAGTGTGTGATTCTGCTTCATTCTACTTATTTGCTTTCAAAATTGAAAATCTATCTTTGTTGTGTAGCTTAAAGTCCAAAATTATTCATAGAGTGGTTTTAAGAAATAAATGCGAAAGTTTTAGTCTGTACGTGGCACGTAGTGAGTAGTAAGCAAATGCTGGTAAGAATGAGAAGAAGGGGAAAGTTGAAAATAGTGTTTTAATTTACACAGATTCAACTTCAGTCTCTTAAAAAATCTTGTGTTTTTTTCTCTCTGAGATATAGTCCTGAGTAGTGTTTGAAATGTTCAAGGGGTAGAGATACTAAAAAAATAGGTCATTAGTAATAAAAAATTATCTGGTTTCATCTATAACTTTTCCATTTATTCCTTGACTCTCCAAAAACCCTCCTCCTAATAAACCTATATATTTTTTGTGTATCCTGTACTGTTATGCAGCCTGATCAGCTACTCTGTCTTTATAGGACAATTTTAGAACTTGTTTTGGGCCATTCAGCTAATGGCCTATATAGGCATAATTGTGTCTAGTTTTATTCAAGCTTAAAAATTCAGTTGCTCTGTTCCATTGGTCTATTTCTCTGTTTTTGCTACCAGTACCATGCTGTTTTGATTACTGTAGCCTTGTTGTATAGTTTGAAGTCAGGTAGCACGATGCCTCCAGCTTTGTTCTTTTTGCTTAGGATTGTCTTGGCTATGTGGGCTCTCTTTTGGTTCCATATGAAGTTTAAAGTGGTTTTTCCAGTTCTATGAAGAGGGTCATAGGTAGCTTGATGGGGATAGCGTTGATTTTATAAATTACTTTGGACAGTATGGCCATTTTCACAGTATTGATTCTTCCTAACCATGAGCATGGAATATTTTTCCATCTGTTTGGGTCCTCTCTTATTTCCTTGAGCAGTGGTTCATAGTTCTCCAGGCCTCTGGAGACAACGCCACACATCTACAACCATCTGATCTTTGACAAACCTGACAAAAACAAGCAATGGGGGAAAGGATTCCCTGTTTAATAAATGGTGTTGGGATAACTGGCTGGCCATTTGCAGAAAACAGAAAATGGATCCCTTCCTGACACCTTACACTAAAATTAACTCCAGATGGATTAAAGACTTAAACATAAGACCTAACACCATAAAAACCCTAGAAGAAAACCTAGGCAAAACCATTCAGGACATAGGCATAGGCAAGGACTTTGTGACTAAAACACCAAAAGCACTGGGCGACAAAAGCCAAAATAGACAAATGGGATCTAATTAAACTCCACAGCTTCTGTACAGCAAAAGAAACAATCATTAGAGTGAACTGGCAGCCAACAGAATGGAAAAAATTTTTTGCAATCTACCCATCTGACAAAGAATCTACAAAGAACTAAAACAGATTTACAAGAAGAAAACAAACCCATTCAAGAATAAGTGGGCGAAGGACATGAACAGACACTTGTCAAAAGAAGACATATATGAGGCCAACAAAACATAAAAAATGCTCATCATCACTGGTCATTAGAGAAATGCAAATCAAAACCACATTGAGATACCATCTCATGCCAGTTAGAATGGGGATCATTAAAAAAATCTGGAGACAACAGATGCTGGAGAGGATGTGGAGAAATAGGAACACTTTTACACTACTGGTGGAAGTGTAAATTAGTTTAACCATTGTGGAAGACAGTTTGGTGATTCCTCAAGGACCTAGAAGTAGAAACTCAATTTGACCAGCAATCCCATTACTGGGTATATGTCCGAAGGATTATAAATTGTTCTATGATAAAGACACATGCACACATATGTTATTGTGGCAGTGTTTACAATAGCAAAGACCTGGAACCAACCCAAATACTCCTGGATAATAGACTGGACAAGGAAAATGTGACACATTATACACCATGGAATACAGTGCAGCTATAAAAATGATTAGTTCATGCCCTTTGTAGGGACATGGATCAATCTGGAAACCATCATTCTCAGCAAACTGACACAAGAACAGAAAATCAAACACCACATGTTCTCACTCATAGGTGGGTCTTGAGCAACGAGAACACATGGACACAGGGAGGGGGAGAGTCACACACTGGGGTCTGTTGAGGGGGACTAGGGGGAGGGATAGCGGGGGGTAGGGAGAGTTGGGGAGGGATAACATGGGAGAAATGCCAGATATAGGGTGACGGGGACGGAGGCAAAAAACCACATTGCCATGTATGTACCTATGTAACAACCTTACATGATCTGCACATGTACCCCAGGACCTAAAGTACAATAAAAAAAAAAATTGAGTTGCTCACAGGCAAGTGTATTTTTTTTTAATTTAAGCTCTGGGTTACATGTGCAGAATGTGCAAGCTTGTTCCATAGGTATACATGTGCTATGGTGGTTTGCTGTACCCATCAACCCCGTCATCTATGTTAGGTACTTCTCCTGATGCTATCCCCTCCCTTAGCCCCTCACAGGCCCTAGTGTGTGATGTTCCCCTCCCCTGTGTCCATATGTTCTCATCGTTCACCTCCCACTTATGAGTGAGAACATGCAGTGTTTGGTTTTTCTGTTCTTTGTTAGTTTTTGTAAGAATGATGGTTTCCAAGCTTTATCCATGTCCCTGCAAAGGAAATCAGCTCATCATTTTATGGCTGCATAGTATTCCATGGTGTATATGTAGCACATTTTCTTTATCCAGTCTGTCATTAATGGGCATCTCGGTTGGTTCCAAGTCTTTGCTATTGTGAACAGTGCTGCAGTAAACAGTACGTGTGCCTGTGTCTTTATAGTAGAATGATTTATAATCCTTTGGGTATATACTTAAGAATGTGATTGCTGCATCAAATCGTATTTCTGGTTTTGCATTTCTCTAATGACCAGTGATGATGAGCTTTTTTTCATGTTTGTTGACCACATAAATGTCTTGGGCCGGGTGTGGTGGTTCACATCTGTAATCCCAGCACTTTGGGAGGCCGAGGCATGCAGATCACAAGATCAAGAGTTCGAGATCAGCCTGGCCAATATGGTGAAACCCCATCTCTTAAAAAAAAAAAAAAAATTAAAAAAAAAAGTCGTCTTTTGAAAAGTGTCTGTTCATATCCTTTGCCCACTTTTTGAAGGGGTTGTTTCTCTTTCATGTAGATTTGTTTAAGTTCCTTGTAGATTCTGGATATGAGCCCTTTATCAGATGGAGAGATGGCAAAAATTTTCTCTCATTCTGTAGGTTACTCTTGATAGTTTCTTTTGCTATACAGAAGCTCTTTTTTTTTTCCCTGGAGATGGAGTTTCACTCCTGTTTGCCCAGGCTGGAGTGCAATGGCATGAGCTCTCAGCTCACCGCAACCTCCGCCTCCTGGGGTCAAGTGATTCCTGCCTCAGCCTCCCCAGTAGCTGGGAATACAGTATCCCACCACACCTGGCTCATTTTGTATTTTTAGTAGTAGACTAAGTTTTCCCTGTTGGTCAGGCTGGTCTCAGACTCCCGACCTCAGGTGATCCACCTGCCTCAGCCTCCTCCAAGTGCTGGGATTACAAGCTTGAGGCTCACCACACCTGGCCCCAGCTCCTTAGTTAATTAGATCCCATTTTGTCAGTTTTGGCTTTTATTGCCATTGCTTTTGGTGCTTTAGTGAAGAGCCTTGCCCATGCCTTATTTCATATTTCCTAGGTTTTCTCCTAGGGCTTTATGGTTTAGGTCTTGTATTTAAATCTTTATCCATCTTAAGTTAATTATTGTGTAAGGGATAAGGAAGGGTCCCAGTTTCAGTTTTTGCATTTGGCTAGCCAGTTTTCCCAACACCATTATTAATAGGAATCATTTCCCCCATTGCTTGTTTTTGTCTCGTTTGTCAAAGGTCAGATGGTTGTAGATATGTGGCGTATTTCTGAGGCCTGTTTCTGTTCCATTGGTCTGTATATCTGTTTTGTAACCAGTTACCATGCAGTTTTGGTTACTGTAGCCTTGTAGTATAAGTTTGAAGCCAGGTAGTGTGATGCCTCTAGCTCGTTCTTCTTGCTTAGGATTGTCTTGGGTATATGGGCTCTTTTTTGTTCCACATGAAATTTAA